>CM052704.1:15326598-15408031 GCA_028551405.1 Uromys caudimaculatus | reverse complement strand
CCCCCCTCTCCCCTCTCCCCTCCCCCTTCCTTCTCTAAGGAAGCCATCTAGGAAAAGCTATAGGAAAAGTCACCTAGATGGAAAAGGCCACGGTGGAGGGCCTCCCAGGCATGCCCGCTGCTAACAAGTCTTTCAAATGGCTTCCATTGTCCTTGTGGAGCAAGGGAGGAGAATTCGAGGTCACCGTTGACTTCTGTAGTAGAACCAATTTAAACTTGTCCCCAACTAGCTTGTAAGTAAGTGAGACTCTGACTATGGTTATTTTATTTGGCTTTGACGATTACTGGTGGGTCACCCCTAATCTACCCTTCTAGCAGGCCTGGCTACTTCCCCACCGGTGTACCCCAATACTTGCTGTCTCTCCTGGCCACGGGCTCACAGTCCATCTCCCCTCCTCTCCCCTCCTCTCCCCTCCTCCCTCTGGTCCCCCCTCACTCCTCTCCCTTCTCCACCCCCAACCAGGGAACTCAAAACCCACCGACCTCTAATCCCTCCAGTTGCTGTAACTGGTTGTAACCAATTTTATTTAATCAATAGCTTTCAGTCAAGGAACAAGGTCTGCACAACAGAAGTTGGTAACTGTGAGAATTCACTCGTAGGCCTAGGCCTTTGGGTCCAGAACTTAGCATTGCAATACATAGCAACACACCAAAGCTCAACAGAGCAGAAGGAAATTTTTTTTTTTTTTTTTTTGGTTTTTCGAGACAGGGTTTTTCTGTGTAGCCCTGGCTGTCCTGGAACTCACTCTGTAGCCCAGGCTGGCCTCGAACTCAGAAATCCACCTGCCTCTGCCTCCCGAGTGCTGGGATTAAAGGCATGCGCCACCACTGCCCGGCCAGAAGGTATATTTTTAAATATACCTTCATTACTGTTTACTGTTGTGAACATTTACGTGTCTTCCCCCACCATTATAAAAATAAAATAATTTATATCACATTTGTCCCTACCCTTTCTCACCTTCCTATTCCTTGTAAGTAATATTACCAGGTCGTTATCACAGTGGTGGGAGAGTGGGGGCTGAGGGAGGCATCCGAGAGTTATGATGGGCAGACAGCTGGAAACTACAGACCTCTAGTCTCAGGGAACTCCAGAGCCCTTGGGGTCTGAGGAGGTGGTGCTATGTAAATGACCTAAAAGGACCTTTCCCTCCTCCTAGCTCACTTCCATTTGGGGGAGCGCTTTCCTCTTATTTAATACTGTTTCTATCAACATCCATGTGTGTCCCTGATCCACTTTTTGTTCTTGGACACCAGATTCTGGAAGCTTCAGTGAGTGCCTCTTTGGACTTAGAGCCTCATCTACAGCACTGATAGATCTCAGCTAAAAGGCCAAGAAGAGTGATAATAGATCGGTAATGAAGACAAAGGAAAGCATTTGCCCCAAACTATTGAGCAACTCATAGTGAAGCGGGGAGAAGGGCTGTCCTTGAATTGCCCTGAGACTCTCTCAGGTGTGTGTCACTCAGGGCTTAGAGTTCTGTGCTCAGGGTCAGACAAAACTTCCTTTGAGTCAGTGTAGAGTTCTTGTCTCCCGAAGTCAAAGAATGAAATTCACAGAGATTAAAGAGTGTGAGTTTAAAAAGTACTTTTTATAGAGAAAAATCCTAAAGAAGAAAGATGTCAGAAGTCAAGCAGAGCTCTGGTGGCAAGAGCATCTCCAGAGGGGACACAAGAAAGGTTAGGTGAGCTCTGGAGGGGACGCCTTAAGATGTTTGTCTAAGGGCCTTTTCCTTCTTCTTCTTTTTTTGAACTTAAGACTCATGGCAGAGACTAGACAAAGAATTCCTATTCAGATTGGCTGATCCTCTGAGCATAATATATGCTGAGCTCCTGACCTCCCATGGGAGATGACCACATAGTCTTCATTCTGTACATTCAGTTAGGGGCATGGTTACAATCTGAAGCCCTCCTCTGCCCATCTCTGCCTTGCTTTGTTAGCTGCTGTTGTTCTGACTAATTGCTCGTCTGACACTGCAGGTGTTGCCAGTGCTGGACCTTGACAGGGTCTGCTAGCTGCTTGTTAGACTGTCCTCTTCCTCCTCTTACTTACATGACTGGATTGCAGTTTTTCAGGGCCTTTTCCCACTATGGTCTACTCCTTGTCTAACTGATAGCCTCTTTTCTGGAATAGGTGGGAGCCAGCCAGCCTGTCGACACTTGCTCGGAGCCCTGTCCCTTCCTCTTACCTGTTCACTTGGGTATCTCCTCTCCAGCTGGCAGCCTCATATTTACTCCCCAGTCTTCCCAACTTTACCCTTGTAACCCTAATGGACTTTGCTTTCACATTTGTAGATTCTTGGTTTCTACGGTTACCAGACAGCTACATCTACAATGAAGGGATTTTAAGGTATCTAGTCCCAGTCCTTACTATATAACTGGAGAGGACCACACACTGGTCTTACTCCACCATTTGGAATTCTGAGAACACTGGCATGCTCTCAGAGAGGTCTTTCTCAGCTCCAGCTGGCAGTGAAGAAGGTGTGGCCCCACTGGGGCAGTTGTAGCCTTGTTTGAGGAAGGGTGTCACTGGGAGTGGGCTCTGATGTTTCAAAAGCCCATGTGAAGCCCAGTATTTCTCTCTCTGCCTGCAGATCAGGATGTAGCTCTCAACTGTTTCTTGATCACCATGCTTGCCATCCTGCTGTGATGATACTGGACCAAGCCCCTGAAACCGGAAGGCCCCCCCCCCCCCCATTAAAAGCTGTAAGAGCTGCCTTGGTCATGTGGTCTCTTCACTGCACTAAAGCAGCACTGACGACATTTTCCACCTTATTTTAGTCTTATTTTGTTTTAGAACAGTTTTGCCTGCATGTAGTATGTGTGTCACATTTATGTTAGGTGTTCCAGGAGGTCAGATGCCCTGGGACTGGAGTCACAGACCATTGTGAGCCACTGTGTGGGAGCTAGGAATTAAACTTGTGTTCCTTGCAAGAACAAGATGGCTCTCGTGAGCCATCTTTTCAGCTTTCTACCTCACGTTTTGAGACAGGATCTCCTATGGAACCTGGAGCTTATGGATCCAGTTAGGCTGGATGGCCAGTAAGCTCTAGAGATCTGCCTGTCTCTGCCCTCCTCGGGGCTGGGGTTACATAGGGTGGGTACCACTATGTCTGGGTTTTACATAGGTCTTGGGGAAACTAAATGCAGGACCTCATGCCTGTATCATAGATGCTTTCTTTACAAATGAACTATCTCTGCAACCCTTACGATTTTTTTCTAAGGCCTATATTTCCTGTGTCTGTTTGGATCTGTTTCTGGAATAAAGGACTATTGTTATTTACTTTCAGTGTCTTTAATTAATTTTTTTTCTTGAGATGGCATCTTTTGTAGCCCAGGCTAGCCTCTTACTATGTGGAAGAGGATGACTTTGAACTTCTGATCCTCTTGCCTCTACTCCTGAATCCTAGGATTACCTGTTTATGCAGTTCTAGGGTTTAACCCAAGGCTTGATGCAGGCCAGGTAAGTAACTAGGCCACATCTGAAGCCCTAATTTCACATTATACATTTTACTGCTAATTCTGAAAACCCTTAAATAATCTTTAAAAAGTGTGGTTCAGAAAAAGCCTACCCATTTGCAGCAGAGCTATGCAGGCTGTCTTTGCTTAGTTCCACTTGTATCTAACCTTTACCTTTAGGCTAAGATCTAGGGAATTCAAGGGCAAAGTGAATTTTATTTTGTAATTGAAGAACAATGGTGAAAACGTCCCCAAAGCTTGGTTTTGATTGATTCTAGCCACGGGGCTGAGTGTGGCTAGTGTCTCAACTGTTATATATAAAATCACAGACACAAAAGACCCTTTTCTCAAAAACAGATTCCTGGAGAGGACAAAAGAACAGGAGAATAATGCATTTGATTTTTCCAAAAAGAGTATTGTCCAATTAATTTTGTTTCTTGGGCCTTTGGCCAAGCTAGCAAGTAATTACTTTTATGGCTAGTAAGATGACTACTAAATACTTACCATTAACTGCCGTTTCAGAATCGCTTAAGACACACACACCTCAGTTATCTTGGTTTCTAAATTTGTTTCTTCTGGTTAGATCCAGAGCCAGGTGCAAGGTGACCAGGTGCTTAGTCTCAGGACTGTCCTGGCTTTCTGCCTCAGCTTTTCAGCCAGGCTTCTGAATATTGTGGCCGTTAGAACATCTATTCCCCCAGACTCGCAGATGCTGCTCTCCCCCCACTGGCTCTGCAACAGAACATCATTATCTTTGCTGAGCTGTCTCTATGGCAATAACAGATGGGAAGTGCTGTGGAATTATTCATGTTCACACAGGCAGTCAAGAAGCGGCGAGTAGGAGGTGGGAGAGGGGCATGACCTGGGAGCACCGAGATGGGGGCCGACAGGAGCTGGGGCAGGGGCGGTGATGAGAGGTGACATTTGTTAGACCTATTGTGGGGTAAAAAAGGACGAAAAAATCTTCAAGTACAAAAGTACTCCCAGTTGGACAACTGCAAATGTGGACGCAAACATGAGTAACCCCGAAGCGGTAAAATAAACTGGGCGAGAAAAGAAAAAAAAAAGGGGTGGGGGTGGGGAGCGCCGCCGTCGCCTAAGCTTGAGTTCCCTAAGTCTGCGCACTGCTACTCGCTGCGCTATTTCGGTTCCTGATCCAGCGGTGGGGTGGAGAAAAGGGGATTGCTTGGTGTTTCGAAATATGACGACGGGCTAGCTTCACAGAGTTGAATATTCGAGCTATCCTGGGTACGTTGGGCTAGGAAGTCCCCTCATCCACCCCCGCCGGCGGTTCGAGGTGGCAGCCGAAAATGGTTATCTTTCTCCACCTCTTACCGTCTCTGGAAAAATTAAAAAGAAGAAAGAAAAACCCGAAAACCCCGACCAAAGTGCTTAGTGAATTAGAACGCGTCACTTAATGGAGGCTCAGAGCAGCTGGGGCAGCAAGGTCTGTCCCGGCGGTGCCGAAACCGCGGCCTCCCGGACGATGGCGGCGGGGGACGCGACCGGGTGAGGCCACCCCAGCGCGGCCAGGCGGGGCTGATGGCCGGCAGCTGGCGGGGCGGCCGCGGCGGGAGGCCCCACGGGGGCGAGAGGCCCCTGACGTCTGCGCGCCGGCTGGGAAGGGGGGTGGCAGAGCTGGGGGGGGGAGCGCTGGGGGAGGGTAGCAGCGCTGGGGAGGGAGCGCGGGGGGAGCACGGGGGCAGGTGGCAGCGCTGCGGGGGGGTGGCAGCGCGGGGGCGTCTGCGCGGCGGGCTCAGCCCGGGGGTCGCGGCGGGGAGCCACCCGCAGGCCACCTCCGGGGCGGGGCCAGGCGTCCAGCTGCGGCGGCGGAGGTGGGGGGCTGTTGGCCGAGCCTGACCTCGGGCGCGGCCAGCTGCCGGGTCGCGCGCAGTGCAGCCCGCCGCGCCCTGCCCCCTCTCCCCCTTCTCATCCCCGCCTCGCCGCCGCGGCGCAGCGGCCAGGGCGCCCCCAGGTCTGGCCCGTCACCACACGGCGGCGGGCGTGGCGGGGGCGGCCCCAGACAGCCGGCTGGGCGACTCGAGGAAGGAAGGAGGGCGGCGGGGGTGGGGCAGAGGGAACATCCTGTCTGCGCCGGGCACCGCAGACAGCGCCGTGCGCCAGCCGCCCAGACGGCGCGCCGGGCCAGCAGCAGCGCGGGGCACGCGCGGGAGGGGGAGGGGGAGCGGGAGACGGGCGCACGCGCGTGCGCGGCTAAGGCGCCAGGCGCGCGCCCGGGCCGGGGCTGGAGACGCGCGCGCAACCTGAAGCGCGCAGCCCGCGAGGAGCCACAATAGGCCAGACGGCGCGCGCGCCCGAGGGACTGGCTGGCGCGGGGCCGCGCGGCGCCGCTGGCTTCGTTCCCTTCCCCTCCCCCGCCCGCCGCCCTCGCTGTCCCCCGGGCGGCCGGAGACGGCGGCGGCGTCTGCGGGAAGCCGTGTCTCCGCAGTGACGTGGGCGGGCCGCGGGCCGGGTGACGTCAGAGGCTGTGTGTAGCGATGTGTGTGGGGTTCGGAGCGGCGCCGGCACAGCAAAGGCGGCGGGCGAGCGACGGCGACGGCGACGGCGGGCACAGGTGCGGCCGCAGGTCGAGAGGGGACGCGAGGGGCGTGCGGCCTCTGGGGACGCTGAGGCGGCGGCGGCGGGGATGATGGGGAGGTCACAGAGCCCGTGGGGCTGTCGGGGCGCGGAGGGCCTGAGTGGGGCGTCCGGGATGTATGGGGTCCCGGGCGGGGTCGCGGGCACAGGGCGCGCGGCGGGGGTCCCACGAGTGTACAGGCCTCGTGGATTCTGGGACGGGTCTGCTGGGAGGGGATGGCGGTGCACTTGACCCGAGCCGCCGGGACCCGGGAGACCTGGACACCGGTCATCGCCGCCATCCCCCGGCCGTCTGCGCTTGGCGGGGATGCCCCGGGCTGGCCCCAGCTCTGAGCGTCCCGCGACGCGGGCTTCCGGGCTTGGCGCCCAACCTGCCCGCGCCCCTCTGGGTGCCACGGTACAGTGTGGGTCAAGGGGGGGGGAGGCGCAGCCCTGGAGCGCCGAGGTAAGCCCGGAGAACTTCCCGTGGACCGGGTGCGTGGGGGATTTCCACCCGCGGCCCCCGCAGTGGGGCGATGTGGGGAGGGCACTTAGGGTGATCCCAGTCACAGAGGTGGGGGTTGGGAGGACTCCTACTTCCTCTGCCCCCTCTCACCTCACCAGAAGTCGGGAGTCCCCTGCTTCCCTGTCCTTTGGGTTGATGACGAGTGGGTGTCTGCGTGTGCGCAGGGCTGTGGGGGCGCCCCTGGTCTAGGTCATGCCTCCTGCCCTTTTCCTTGGCTCGCCTTGGCTGAGGTGTCCCTGTAGAGGCGAAAGTCACAGTGCGGTGGCTAGGTGGCTTTCATCTGTAATTCTCTGGGTTTGTGTTAACATAAATTGCTGGGAGTTTAGAAGCAAAGGTTTTTATTTATCGGCTTTATTGGGTTTTCTCCAGGGAGGGAAGTGGATGAATACTCTTTTTCGCCACTCTGCCTCCATTTGCATTCTTTGTGAGGTCTGTCTGCCTTGTGCTTTTTGTCCCGGATTAGTCTTGCTCAAGGATGGAGATTTCCAGGCATGGAGTCTTACAGCTTTTGGCTTCCATTAAGCAAATTCGCTAACGTTTTAAAGGGAAAGGTTTTTTTTCTTCTTCATCTCAAAAAGATAGTTTATATTGACTAGATGAATTAATCTACTTGAGACTTAGTTACATATGGTAGGTATATTAACGTGGATCTTTGGGGGGGGGGAGCAGAAACTATAGTTTTTTTTTCCTAATGAGAAAGGATTACTTTTTAAAATTTAAATGACATAGTTGAGAAAGCCTCTGGTACTGAGTTTTGGTTATTCGTATTCTAAATTTGTGTACTCTTCCTTGTTTGGAGAGATATTATTTAATGCTCCTGTTCCCCACCGTCTGGACTGCTTCCTATTTAGATGAAGTCTCGTTTAGATAACTGGTGTTAGGTTGGTAGAAACCACCCTAGTGTTACCTTTGGTAAAGTGAACTGAGTTTAAGATTAAGAAACTGGTTTTAAACAGACCCTTTGGCCTCTGGAGCTAATTCAAATGTAACTCTCCCCACCCCTTTCTCTTCCAGATCAATTAAAAGAAGAATGAACTGTAATCACTGAAGATAAGCTGGGCAGCTTTTTTATTTAGTATATATATTTTTAATTATAAAAGTTCAAGTGAAGTCAGGCTCCTACCGGTGTGGAGATTTAGACAAGTCTTCAATTTGTCCACACAGAGCAGCAGACTACCATTTTCAGTGAAGATACCTGCCTCTTTTTTTTGGTGTTCTTGGCAAAAATTAAATCCATTACATCATTGTAACTCATGTTTGGGTGTAGTTTCAGGATACAGTCATGGCATAAATTTTCCACATGCTTTGCTTAAACAACAAAACCAACCATTACACCAGACTTTGGACTTCTTGCATTGAGGAATTAGCTTTATTTTAATACAAATATCTGAAGTACTCAAGAAAACAAGAATTTTCTCAGAAGTGTGCTTATGATTATATTCTTTGTTATTAGAAGCAAACTGAGAAATTTTGTAACATTTTCAGTTATATCCTAAGGTACAGCTAAACCAAAACAGAGTTGTACAATCTATTGAGTAAGAAAATTCATCTTTGGAAACTAACCATTTCTAAGTGAGTCATAAGTATTTGTCTACGGGACTCTTTTCTCTTCTGATTGGGAACGAGAACAGCATGCCAATTGCAGACTTAATCATTTAAGACACCAGTGTGGCCATGGAAAATCTCCAGTCTAATTTCTCCTTAGTTCAGGGCTCAACTAAAAAGCTGAACAGGATGGAGGATGATGGCAGTCCTCCTGTGAAAAAACTGATGACAGACATTCATGCCAATGGGAAAACACTGACCAAGGTGAAGAAGGAGCATTTGGATGACTATGGAGAGGCACAGGTGGAGCCTGAGGGCCAACACGCTAAGCGAAACTGTACTTCTCTACCTGAAACTTTAAATTTAAACCCCAGTCTGAAACACACACTGGCCCAATTCCATTTAAGTAGTCAGAGCTCTTTGGGTGGACCAGCAGCGTTTTCTGCTCGATATTCCCAAGAAAGCATGTCACCGGCTGTATTCCTGCCTCTTCCGTCTCCTCAGGTTCTTCCGGGTCCTCTTCTCATTCCTTCTGATAGCTCCACAGAGCTCACTCAGACTGTTTTGGAAGGGGAGTCTATTTCTTGTTTTCAAGTTGGAGGAGAAAAGAGACTCTGTTTGCCCCAAGTCTTAAATTCTGTTCTCCGAGAATTTTCACTCCAGCAAATAAACACAGTATGTGATGAGCTGTACATCTATTGTTCAAGGTGTACTTCAGACCAGCTTCATATCTTAAAGGTCTTAGGAATACTTCCATTCAATGCCCCATCCTGTGGGCTGATCACATTGACTGATGCACAAAGACTCTGTAACGCTTTACTGCGGCCACGAACTTTTCCTCAAAATGGTAGCATACTTCCTGCTAAAAGCTCTTTGGCCCAGTTAAAGGAAACTGGCAGTGCCTTTGAAGTGGAACATGAGTGCTTGGGCAAGTGTCAGGGTCTCTTTGCACCTCAGTTTTATGTTCAGCCCGATGCTCCCTGTATCCAGTGTCTGGAGTGCTGTGGAATGTTTGCTCCCCAGACGTTCGTCATGCATTCACACAGATCCCCTGACAAGAGAACTTGTCATTGGGGCTTTGAGTCAGCCAAGTGGCACTGTTACCTTCACGTGAACCAAAAATACCTAGGGACACCCGAGGAAAAGAAACTGAAGATAATTTTAGAAGAAATGAAGGAGAAGTTTAGCATGAGAAATGGAAAGAGAGTCCAATCCAAGGCAAGTTTCTTTTTGAATAGTAATGGTATCCTAATTCTGTGTCTGTAGCTTTGTATCATGAAGCTGATGGATGAGCTTGTTCATGTAACAACAAACCCATCAGCATCATGTGTGTGTGTTTGGAGCCAGAATGTTTTCTGTGTAGTTTTTCATCTGAAAGAAGTAGGATCGTTCCTATTTTACAGGTAAGAGAATGAGCCTCCAGTCGAAAATGACTTTTCTAAAATTGCAGGCATTGTGAATTCTTTTGGCCAATCTCTTTCACACCTCCTGCTTCTTGACTAAATCTGTTGCCTGGGACTCAAGATAGTTCACACTTTGGACTTTGGTGGTGCGTTATCTCCATTTGCAAACTGGTCTGGTGGTGGGCTCAAAATCGCTTTTTGAAGCTATACCAATGGTTTTTGATGTTTTTTTTGTGCTTGGATTGAGGATTGATCAGTGTTCAGATCAAATTAAGACATTTATCTGAGTAATTTGGTATTAGTAACCAAGATTTTGTCTATAATACAAAAGAAATGATTTTGAAAAATTGTGATACAGAGGCAGAATAATAAAGATTATTTCAGTTTAATGAAATACTGCTATGACACACTATCTCAGAGAGATCTTAAAGCATTGCTCCTGCCACGGTATTATCTGGTAGGCTAAGATAAAGTCTTTATTCTATTGAAGATTTTGAATGCTTGGATGAAAGACAAAGGTTTGAAATATTAAACCTCTATGTGGTTATTTTATATACTTTTCTACTTGATTTAAAATTAATATGTAATGCACTTAGCACTATTGAAAATGCATTGACCATTACTCTAGAGCTGTTTTTCATGTAAATTTTGTGTTACTAATTTTTAGAACAGAAGATGGGCCACATTTTAAGAACTTAAAGTTTTCCATTATTAGTTTTTCTTCCCTTTGAACTACCACTTTCTGTTTAATGGAAGAAATTTTATTAAGTAACTCAGGGTTGTTCATAGCAGTTTTAGGTAGACTTAAATTATAATTTAATATTGGGTGTTCTGTGCTTACGCTTTTGAGGGAACTTACTTCAGTGTCTTCTGAGGCAGTAGTTTTCCACTGAAGTGCAACATGGAGAGAACTAGACTTTTCCTTAGGATAGCTTGCTTGCTACTTTCCCAAGTTATCACTGACATTCCTTGCCCGTGGCTACTAAGATAAGTTCTGGTGCAGTGTGAACTGGTTTTAAAGCAGGATTGACTTGATGCCGTTCTTTCAAAGTGGAAAACTTGCCTGTAGTTCTCTTTGTGCAGTCTTGGAGTCTTACTCAGAGGTGATCTGTATAATTCTGTCTGCTTCAGCTAATTAGAGGCACTATCCTTACGTGTCTGACAGTGGTGGATTCTTTGCCAGGGCTTCTTGCTCTGGTCTTTATTACTCTTGACAACATTCTTAGAATCACCTGTTCTGTGCTTGGGCGAAAACCCATCTGAGAAATATGGCCTAGTGTGGTTTGAAAAGAAAAATTTACAGAGAGGGCATTGAAACCCCTTCTCTTGGGATGCCGTAGTACAGGTACATTTTTTATTTGATTTTGTTTTTCTCAGTTTGCTGGAGGTTTTGTGCTGTGTTGATACCAATTTTATGTGAATTGAAGGAAGTTAGGGAAATTCAAGAAAATTTCCAGTCAGACCTTTAGAACTCAGAAAATTGGGGTTTATTTAACAAGTATTTAAGCAGCTTTAAACCTGTTGCTATTGTACATTCTAAACTTTCCTCTAAGCATGCAGAGGTAGTTTTCAAGGATCTGTGAGGGGAGTGACTGTTTCCTCCTGTCAGGTGTGTCTGGTGTGTAGCTGGCAGCTGGTAGAGTGAGTTGAAGGTAGGCCTTCTGCCTTTAAGGCCAGAGATCTTCCTGAAGCAGCAGAGGTTGAATTTGAAGAATCGTATTAGTGCTTAGTTTAACACAATGGCTCTTAAATTCCTTCCCGACTGCACAAAACTGAAGTACTTACAAGGGAAAGCAGTCTTGGGTTGGAGAAAATATTTTTCAGAGCATTCAGAGAGTCAGAATTTTAGTTGTTGGTTGCCAAACAAACCAAATTGATGAGGAAATTCGTTTTAAAAAAAAATCAAATCAAACTTTTGTTTAATTCAAAGACTGTGCTGAATATTTTGACCTTCTAAATGAAGGAGATATTTAGTGTGACCAGTGTAATTTGATATGGTTTATGTAGTTAAATAACTCATTTTGGATTCAAATAAAAAGAAATATGAAAATATAGGCATTTATTGGAAATGTAGCAACTTTTTACTAATTGTTTTTAAAAATAATATATTCATATTTTATACCAATTGGTGTTTTTGCCTGCATGTGAGTCTATGAGGGTATTGGATCCTTTGGAACTAGAATTACAGACAGTTGTGACTGTGGGTGTTGGGAATTGAACTCGGGTCCTCTTAAAGGGCAGCCAGTACTCTTACCAGCTGAGCCATCTCACCAGCCCCTGTGACAACTTATTTTATTTTATTTTTTTTAAAAATAAATCTTTAATATATATTTATATTATATGATATCACTTTTTTTTAAGGATTTATTTATTATTATATGTAAGTACACTGTAGCTGTCTTCAGACACACCAGAAGAGGGCGTCAGATCTCATTATGGATGGTGGTGAGCCACCATGTGGTTGCTGGGATTTGAACTCAGGACCTTCGGAAGAGCGGTCGATGCTCTTAACTGCTGAGCCATCTCTCCAGCCCCGACAACTTATTTTAAAGAACAGAAATTGTATCAGTAATGACCAATAAGCTATTTATTTGCATAGGTATTTAATTTGCACAGTTAGCTGTATTTAGATTCTGGGACTAAGTGAGGTAAGGTTAAGTGTTCTTAGTGGAGAGCTCAGCTTTTTCTTGGTAGAAACTACAATGTTTTGGAGCCTTTCTTAGGTCATCAGAAATATTCATGATGGATCTGGGAGTGTAGCTCAGTCCCTAGAGAGCTTGCCTTGCCTACACAAAGCCCTGGGTTTGATCCCTAGCACTGTGTAAACCATGGGTGGTGGTGTGTACTTGCAGTCCTGGATTTGAGAAATGGAAGTAGGAGGAGAGTCATCCTTGGCTACAGAGGGAGATTGAGGGCTACATGGGATCTTACTTCAAAAAGAAAAAAATACATATAATTTTAGATATGCTTGGGAACCAGATAAGAATCAGACCAACTGGATTTCTGCTTATAGAACAAGGCTAAGCAAGTACCTCATTGGCAGATAAGCCCAAAGGGTGATGCTTAAGATTATTTTCAAGCATATTAGCAAAGGTCATTTATACTTAGCTGACAACAGGATTGTCGATGATTCTTTACTGCAACACAGGACTGAGAATTTTAACTTACTAAGGTGAGAATGGTGTATGCTGGGATGGAGAGATGGCTCAGCACTGGTTGTTGCTTCTGCCAAGGACTCCCGGCACCCAGATGGCAGCTCACACCCATCTGTAACTCCAGTTCTAAGGATCTAAAGCCCTCTTATGGCCTCTGAAGGCAATAGGCACATAAATATATTCAAATCAACACTCATGCATATAAAGATCCTTAAAGAAGGGTGGTGTATGCTCTATTAGAATTAAGATTTCTGACATTCAGATTTGTCTACTCTTAGTACAGAAGTGTAGTTTTACTTTATACAACTAAAGGAACATTGTTTTTTTAGGTGATCTATTGTGCAGATGTCCCTAAGATAAACAGCTTAGAAATACTTTCTCCTAGTTGGTGGAGAACCTAGCTTAGCTTGTGTTATCCCTCAGTTGAGACTCAGTTCATGTTCCCCCTCCCCTAAAGAAATTAACCATTTCACTCCCTTTCATTTTGCATTTTTGTTTCGGCAGTGATCACTGGAACAATGGTACACATATTTCTCTTATCTGGCAGGGTGCTATATTTGTTGGAAACATGCTTCTTTTTTTTTTTTTTTTTTTCCGAGACAGGGTTTCTCTGTGTAGCCTTGGCTATCCTGGAACTCACTCTGTAGACCAGGCTGGCCTCTGCCTCCTAAGTGCAGGAATTAAAGGCGTGCGCCACCACTGCCTGGCTGGAAACATGCTTCTTGTTATAATCCTAATGATGTAAGCAAATACTTTTTTTTTTTTTTTTAAATATATGGTATTTATTATTTACTTATTTATTTATTTTGAGTTCTGAGGTCAAATTCAAGGCCTTGCCCTTGTTAGGCATGTGTTCTATCCAAGGATTCTGTGTAGCCCTGGGTGTCCTGGAACTCACTCTGTAGACCAGGCTGGCCTCAGAGATCCACCTGCCTCTGTCTCCCAAGTGCTAGGATTAAAGGTGTACCACACAGCCCAGCAGGTTTTTTGTTTTCTGTTTTTAAATAATGGCTTAGCCTTTTATTTTTATATAGTTTATATATACAACTTAGTATAATTTGTCAAATGAGAGGATAGATGAGAAAGCATTTGGAAACTGGAAGTCTTTTATATGTAGAGATGTCAAATGGTATTGAATAGTTACTGAAATACTAATATGTACATGGAAATAGCTCCACCACTTACGTATGAAAGAGGTTTGTAATAAGAAATGGAAACATCTTAAAATTATTAGGCTGCAACAACCCAAACAGCATGTTGGCTGGGCCCTGAGGTGGTGCCCGTCCCACTCTGCTTGGCACCCCCTTGAGGCTTCAGATATTGGATCCCGGTGCAAACTTGCTGGATTGGGTAAAGTTCATTTGGTACACCATTTTCTTTGACAGTGGGTCTTAATAGGGAGTTTATGGTGATTGAGTCTTTAGAGTTTATTTTGTTAATAGTAGAAGTTTCCCTGATTTTATTGTAAAGTTTTAAAATGCTTTAGGAATAGTATGTCTTAATATAGGACATATTTTCTTAATCTAAAATGGAATTGTTGGAGGGTTTTTTTTTTAAAAAAGACACAGTAAAAAGTTAGATATTGATTCTTTTAATCTTGAGTTCCTTTTCAATCTACAGCTTTTCATCTGAGTACTTTTTGTCTCATGTGGGCTCCATGAAAGAAGTAAGCCCCACAGAAAATGCTCGGGAAGATGCTTTGTCTGTTTTGCCAAGAACAGTACCATGCCAGCCCGTCACATGCTGTCAGTATCTTGTCAGTTTTAACTCTTCATAACCAGGTTGAGAAGGCTCAGAAGGAACATTAAATTATTTTCCTAGGTCATTAGCATTTAAATAAAGCCAACACAAAATAGAATAAAATAGAAAATTGAGGGTACTATACACAGTAAGGCTAATTTTCTTTTTGTATTGATAGTGAACATTTTTTGAAGGCTCAAATCACATCCCATTTTTAAGATGCATGTGTTTCCAGATAAGATAGAAAAATAAAGCCTTATATTTATTTTTTTAATTTTAAAAGAAGGGGGGGACACATGGAGTCCTAATAATAAGAGGGTGGTTGGCTTGCAGTGGTATTAATAACAACAGCAAGTGCAGATGGTCTGAACACCCCTAGTTAATGGCCAGATTTACCAGGTTGGCTAAAAATAGCAGTTATATGCTGCCTAAAAGAAAACTGTTCCAGATACAGAGTCAGTAAAGTTAAAAGTTGAAGCATGTACCAGGCAGTGGTGGCGCACGCCTTTAATCCCAGCATTTGGGAGGCAGAGGCAGGTGGTCTATAGAGTGAGTTCCAGGACAGCCAGGGCTACACAGAGAAACCCTGTCTCGAAAAACAAACAAACAAAACCCCCCAAAACAACAACAACAAAAAACCAACAACAAAAAAAAGTTGAAGCATGGAAAAAGGCAGCACCTCTGAAATCTTAAAAAAAAAAAAAAAGGTGTATGTGTGTGCACGTGTGTGTGTGTGCGAGTCTGGAGAGTTGCCTCAGTGGTTAAGAACGTTTACTGCTCTTTCAAAGGTCCGAGGTTTGGTTCCCTGCAGATGGGATTTATAGCCAGTTCCATAGCCTTTTTGCCCTGCTGGTACACATCTGTATATACAGAAAGCCTTAGGTTTAGACGCGTTACATTACACGTTAAACAGTTGATAGGTTTTCAGCGAAAATATGTTGATGGCATTGAGATTGCTACTTTTTCTACTTGGCTTCAGCTGGCAGGGTTATTTGAAGGCATCTGAATTGGGGATTACCTCAATCAGATTGGCCTGTGGCGTGTCTTGGGGCATTTTCTTTATTGCTAATTGTGGTGAGAGGGCCACCCCCTGGGCAGATGTTCCTGGTTTGCAGAAGCAAGCAAGCCAAGCAAACCATGAGTCAGCTTTCTTCCATGGTTTCTGCTTCCATTCCTGCCTGAGTTGCTGTCCTGACTTCGCTCTCATGATGGACTGTGACTTGGAAGTAAAAGTCACATAAACCCTTTCTTTCCTCCCCAAGTTGTTTTTGGTCAGTGTTTTGTCACCTTGACTGAAAGCAAACTAGAGCCTGCTTAATTGTCTAAGGATGCGGCTCAGTGGTTACATGCTTTACTGGCGTGTCCAAGGCTCTGGACTTTGATCCTAAGCACTTGGAGGAAAAAGCAGCACATTGATGTTTGTAGTTTCTTACGTAAAGCTCATAGTCTAAAATTTTAATTTCCTCATTTCTTTAATTCCTTACCAAGAGTTTTATCAGTTCTTCCCATTGCAAAGGGATAACTGTACTACTAACCTCATGTGAAGTCTCAGGTAGCGACTGTGTATCTGGTATAAGAAGTGTAGCCTTGCTTTCCACCTGGGCCTTCTGAGGTATGTGGGGAGTTCGGTCTGAGTGTGAGCCGTAGGCACCGATGTGCCCAGGGATGCATGGGATCAGCTCTGGACCAGTTAATGCAAGTGCTTAGATCACTGCGCCTCGGTTTGTCATTAGATTAGTTAATTCTTAATAAGTGCGGCATAAACCTAAACTGAGAAGCTCTTAAGTAGCTACCTGCTACCTCATAACACTATTTCATTTCAGTTGTTGACATAATCATTCACAATATGCCGGGCACACCGAGGAAACCAGATACCATCTGAGGGATTGAGTTTCTTTTAGTGAACGTTGTTGGCAGCTATTGGGTAGGAGGTGCTTTGTGTACTTCTATAGCCATTTATTGACCACTTGAATGTCTTAGTGTTACATATGCTAAAGAGACCCGGAGCCAGGGGTATCATTTCATACTAGAGGGGCTATTTCTTAAGCCGTATGTCTATGTTATCTAGTAGTGTCCTTGGTAAGGTTATTGATTTAGGTTGAGCCTATTACATAATAATGTGCATTCCATTAAGACTGTTAAACTTACCAATTGGCATACTGTCTTTGAACACAAGAATTTAAAAATGGTTATTATTTGTAGCACTTTTAACTGTTTTTTGATGTTACGGGTGTTTTGTTTGAATATGACTGTTCACTTGTATGCCTGGTGCCTGCAGAGAAATGAACAAGAGGCTGTCATAGCTACTAAAACTGGAGCTTCAGATATTTCCGGGTTACCAGGTGGGGTTAGAAATCAAACCTGGACCCTCTGCAAGAGATGACAGTTCTCTTAACTACAGAGCCGTCTTTCTACCCCCTATTTTTAGCATTTTAAAAAATCATGTTTTTAAAAGATTTTTTTGGAGGGGACAATGAGATGGCAGTGGGTAAGGGCATTTCCATCAATCCTGGTGACCTGAGGTCAGTCCCCAGGGTATCATTGGTAGAAGAGAACTGTTTGACGCACATACACACGTTGTTCTCTCAAACACACACATTCAACTCATATGAGCACATACTCTCACACTCAGTCTAAATGGAGAAACATTTAAAAACTTTTAAAATGTCTTAATTGTAATTGTTATTGGGAATTTGGACGATCCATCAGCATGTTAAGACATTGTCTCAGGTTTTTTTTTTTTTTTTAATAATAAGCATTTGTACTACAAATTAAAGAACTTAATATTAATCTGATATTATAATTAAAAAAACAAGCATACCACTTAAAAACCAAGTTTATTCTTGAGTGTAATTCTAGTACCCATAAGAACTTTAATGCAGTTTGGAGTATTTGAACACAAATAGCTTGGAGCAGGTGGACATGCTTTTGTATTTAAAGTGGTACCAAAAATTCTTTTTAAAAATAAAGTCACAGCTGGGCAGTGGTGGCGCACGCCTTTAATCCCAGCACTTGGGAGGCAGAGGCAGGTGGATTTCTGAGTTCGAGGCCAGCCTGGTCTACAGAGTGAGTTCCAGGACAGCCAGGGTTATACAGAGAAACCCTGTCTCGGAAAAACCAAAAACCGAAAAAAAAAAAAAATAAATAAATAAAATAAAGTCAAGTTCCCTAAACTATGTCATTGTGAAACTGATTAGTATGTGTCACCAAAACCAATAATTGCTTCTTAGGATATCTGATGATGTAAGGATGTGTACCAGAGTTAAGATTTAGACATGTAGGAAAATTAGCATTTTTTTCCTAAAGGTTATTTATTAAAATTAAGCTTACTATACATTTGGGACCCGTTAACTTTTGTTTTCATGGATGTTAATTTGATGTTTAGTAGAAAAGGAACATTTGGATTGAAACAATGTATCTGAAACTTTGCTTGTATGTGTGGAAGGGTGCCATCTGTTAATTTTGATGTAGACGATGGTGAGGCAGGCCAGCAGTAAGAGCAGTTAAAATAGTAAGACTCTGCCTGTAATCACTAAGTGATGTTCTTCTCCACTTGCCAAGAGAGAAAATGCACATAGTTTTAATGTTTGAATACACATTGAGACCCACATTGAGTGTAAGACAAAAGGCAGAAGATGCTCCCATTTTGGTATCTAATTTGTATTTCTGATCAGGAGCACGCACATTACTGCTGTACCATTTAATTATATTCTTTTTCTAAAAACCTAATTTGTATGTTGACACAAATGCAGGCTTAGAAGAGAAAATCTGGCATGACTGTTAATGTTTCATTTTGTAATATGTGCTTAATTGTTTTTAACATGTAGTTAGGATAATTTGTTAGGAGTGTGTTTTAGGGCTTACCACAGCATTTTAGACAAAATGAACTTACAGTGCTTTATCACGGTTGGCATTGTGAATTCCTTAGGATTTGTATTAATTTGTGCATCTTAGAAAATGCAACCACAGGTTCAGCTTCAAATGTGACATCCAAATGTGAGAGTGTCTGAGTTTCTTGGTAGCCAGTAACCTTGTACCACTCGCCCCTGCCTCTTTGTCCTTTCCTGTTCTCTTCGATGGTGCTGCTGCTGCTGGAGCCTGCAGCCTCACATGTGCTAGGCAAATGCTCTGCCATGGAACCATTGCCACTCCTGGGCGTTCAGAATCACCCAACAAATGCTGCATGGAGGCATGGTGCTAGGCACTGAGAATACAAAATAAACATGCTCTTGGCCTCAAGTTCCTGTTGGGAGGCCGGATAGCCACTTAGTAGTGATGACGAGGGAATCCAGACGTTGGCTAGGGACAACATTAGGCAATTGCTAAAGGGAGTGTTCCAGCTAGCTTCAGTGTCTGCTTGGCACAGTTCACAGTTGCCTGAGGAAACCTCAGCTGGGCCATCGCCTAGATCAGAGTGGCAGTTTTGATGGCTTACTGATGTAGAAGGGCTCACCCCATTGTAGGCATTATCAGCCATGGGTATCTTGGGCTAGATAAGAAAGCCAGCTGAGCAGAAGCAAGGCAGTAAACAATCTTACTCCATGGGTGTCTGCTTCAATTTGCCTCAAGTTCCTGTCCTGACTTCCCATGGTGATGGACTGGTACCTGGAAGCGGGAGTCGCATAAGCCCCTTTTCCCCACATTGCTTTTGGTCATGGTATTTATTGTAGCAACAGACAGAAAACTAGAACATGAGGCTTGCTAGATAGAACCTGTGGCTGTGACTCTTTTAGTTGACAGATGTAAGAATAAGAAACAAAGAATAGAAAATGAGGACGAATGCTTAAAAATAAATAAATGCAGCTACTTAAGATGTGTTTCAAATTTAGAGAAATTGCTGAAATAAAGGCATAGGCAAACGTGGTGGCTCAAGCCTTTGTCCTAGCACTCGGGAGACAAAGGCAGGTAGATGGATCTCTTGTTCAAGACCAGCCTGGTCTGCACACTGAGACATTGCCTCAAATTTTTTAAAAAGGGGACATTGTGCTTGTATTATGAACAAAATGACCACATAGGTCAAAGTAGACTTTTGAAATGAACTTAATGATTAAAGTCATCATATTCCAAGTCAAAGTTTTGAAAAACTCTTGCAAGCTATTCTGAAGATTCCAGATTCAGTGTGGTTTAGTGTAGTGATTTTAACTTTAAAGTTTGAAATGATTTATTGGGCAGTATATCTAGACCTGTTTAAGATATAAGACCGATTAAAGAGTTTTGTTTTTAAGTGAGTTTAACTAAAAAAATTCACTTAATTCAAGATAATCCTAGATTTCTCTGGATTATTAATTTACTGATGTTTCTCAACATGCTATCTTATCAAAGGAGTTAAGCTACCCTTGAGCATCACAGTTTTAAAGAAGTCAGGTTTTTGAGAAAATACGCCATTTGTGTCTTTTTAAAATTTTTATATTTTTCTGTGTATGAGTGTTTTGCTTGCTTGTATATGTATATATATACTACTCATGTGCTTGGTACCCTTGGAGACCAAAAGAGGATGTTTGGTCCCCTAGAACTGACACATGGTCGTGAGCCTCCTTGGGACGCTGGGAATTGAGCATGCGTCCTCTGCAAGAGCAGCCAGTGCTCCTGACTGCTGAGCCACCCTTCAGATTCCTGAAACAGTAAATATTTAAAGCATTTAAAGCGAGGTTAAGGGTTTCAAATAAGTTTAGATCTAAATAGTATACAGAATACAGCTTGATAATGTCATCTGGTCTCAAGACTTAAGGACCAGTTACCATAGTAACTCAAAATTCTGGATTAGTCATACACAATTGAAATGTAGTAAGGGACTTGCTCTGGGCTATGCTGACCCCCTCAGATTGTCTTTGCTATAGCAGTTTTTATGGTTATATTCTGTAATTCTTTCTCTCAAGTTATCAGTGGTCTCTGAACATTTATCATTTAGTATTTATCACTAGAAGTCAGTTCTTTTTAATCTGTTGTAGGCTGAGAACCTGTGAACAGCTGATTGCTTTACTTTGCAAGTAAGTGGTTGAGTTTGCCCAGATTCTGAATAATACATCAGAATTGTGATACTTATTTGAATCTTAACGAATATTTTATCAGCTTTGTGGATTTTTTCTCCCATAAAAATAGCTGACTCACATAGAAGTCTTCAATGAATAACCTATTCTTTCTTGTTTTTTTGTTTTGTTTTCTTTTTGTTTTGTTTTTTGTTTGTTTTTTTTTTGAGACAGTTTCTCTGTGTAGCCCTGGGTGTGTGTCCTAGAACTCACTCTGTAGACCAGGCTGGCCTTGAGCTCAGAGAGATTCCCCGCCTCTGCCTCCTGAGTGCTGGGATCAAATGCATGCACTACCATTGCTGGTGCGCTCTCCCGCTCCCCCAACCCCTGCCATTCTCTCTCTCACTTTTGATAATCAAGTCTTAAACCATTTAAAGCATTCTTGTGGGGGCTCAATAGTTAATTGGTTGCTCTTCTTAGAGGACCTGGGTTTGATTCCCACCACCCACACGGTGGCTTGCAACCATTTGTAACTCCAGTTCCAGGGAATCTTATGCCCTCTTCTGGCTTCCACAGGTACATGATCCATAAATATACATGCAGGCAAAAACATTTATACATGTAAAATAAAAATAAAGATTAATTTATGAAAATACTCTTTTCTCCTATAATTTTGTAGTCTTATATATTTCAAATTCCTCATCCAGTAATTCTTAGAAAACATAGATCTCCCAGCAATACCATATTTCTTTTCTTTTTTTTTTTTTTTTTTTTACTTTTCTAAATATTAAAAATTACATCTATTGGGGGGAGCATGTGGCACGATGTGTATGTTGAGGTCAGAGTACAGCTTACAAGAGTCAGTTCCCCTTCGGCTCTGTGGGTTCCAGAGATCGAACTCTGCTTATCAGGCTTAGTGGCTAGTGTCTAACATGTGACACCAAGTGTCTAATGCATGAGCCGTCTCACCCAACTTTGCTTTTCAGTTTTCTTTTTAAAAACCTTTACCTGGCATTAAAGTCACATTTGGATTGTGAAGTTGTGTAAAGTTTACTCTAGGAGTTGCTCCCTCTGTTTCTGTCTTTTTGTTGGTTTGTCGTTGGTTTGAGGCACTGGGGTGCTTCTCTGATCTCCCCAAGGTTTCTTCCTTCACACTGATTTCTTCATTAGCAACCTGTCTCCCCACCCCAGCCCCTGGGCCATTTGGAGTTGATTTTACTTCCTAGTAAGAACTGCATGTCATCCTTTTTTTTCTTTGTGTTCTTTCCTGACCTGAAATATTGGGACATGTAAGCCAGCTTTCCTAATTCTTAGAATTTGGTGACCATCCCTTGTATGAGGGACTTAAATGTGTAGTACTGGAGACTGAGGCGAGTGCTGTGCACTGGGCTACACCGGCCGCTCTGTTTTCATTGTGAGATTGTTAGTCTCCATCTCCCTCCTGATTGCAGATGGGATCGGAGCCACTCAGAGGCAAGAGTTGAGAGACTAGCTAGGTGTCCTGTTAGGTGATCGTCCTTTGACCCACTCTGGGACCGGTCCACATGGCGTCTCTGCTGTCTGCCTTCATCTGACACCTTCAGCTCCTCCTTCACTTGTCTGTCAGGGAGTCTTGCTCCCTATTTTCCCTCAGGGGAGTGACTGTTGTGGAAATCTGTGAGGAGGACAAAATATAAACCAGGCCAAGGTGAGGAAGCTGCTAGAACCACGGGTAATTCATTCTCTTAGTGTTGTTCTAAACTACGAGCAGAGAGGATGACCTCTGCTTAATGGAAGGGCATTTATTAGGATTAATCAGAGTGTAAGATTCTCAGCCAGTAATACTTAGGAAATCACCAGGTATCAGTTAAAACAGCTTTTAATATTTATGAAGAATATGGTTTACTAATTCTTATTAGCCAGCACAGTAGTTTCAGATTTAATTGGCCAGAGTCCTGACTGCTGTAGAATGGTATCTAGTTAAATTTTTAGTAAGTGCTGTGGCTGTGGGCTAGAGGGAAGTCGATTTTGGCACCAAGAGTAAGAGGTTCTCAATGCTGTGTATTTTCAGGTTGTGATATTTTATTTGAAATTGGTTTCCAAAGTGTGAAAGTGTTTCTGGTAAGCCATGCCATATTGAAAGTTGTGACCAGATAGTAGCAGTCGTTAAGTTTCAAGGAATGAGACATAGCACTGTGGGAGAGCTCGTAGTAGAAGATGGGCCTTAAAAATGTGACACTTGTTCTGCAGCCCTATCAAGTGGGCAGAAGATTAGCCAACAGGGGTTGGCTGTGAAGTCCAGTGGTTAGAGTGTTTGAATAACATGGGCAAGGCCCTGGATTTACCCCTGGGTTCTATCCCTTGAACCATATTCAACAAGGAGAAATCATCTTTTCCCCCCAATAACGTTCCTTTCTATGTACGCCTACAGACAGATCCACCATCAGGAATGGAACTGCCATCATGGTACCCTGTTATAAAACAGGAAGGTGACCCTGTTCCTCAGACGCATTCATTTTTACACCCCAGGTGAGTGAGCCTTCATTTGTTGGTTTGTCCAGTGGTGCTTTGCTTGTTTGTTCCGTAGTTGGCTGGTTTATCTGTTTATTAACAGCTATCTTCCAGGTACAGTTCTGGGAATTAAGACTTAAGTCGCTTACCTTTAGGTTTTCCTTGTTAACTAATTACCTTTGAAGATTCAGAACTGTTTTAGGCAAGAACATTGGGGTTGAACGCACCTTTTGTGTGTGTTTATATAAAATTTCTATCTTGAAGTAGAAATTGAATCAATTTATTTCATTTACCTTTAAGAGGTAGATTGACTCTTCAAGAGTTGAATGTGTTACTTTGCTTTTTGTTTTGTTTTTTGTTTTTTGTTTGAAACCAGTTCTCATTAGGTAATCCTGGCTGGCCTCCTTATGTCGCCCAGGTTGGCCTCAAACTCACAGAGGTCTACCTGCCTCTGCCTCCTGAGTGCTGAGATTAAAGATGTGTACCCTGCATAGTAATTTTAAAAGCAAATGGTTTTGAAACTTGGAGATTTTATAATAACCACATCCTTCACAATCAAAAGTTTATATTTCAATAAAAATCCTAGTTGTCAGTCTGGACCTTAAAATTCTCCATTGCACAATCACCATCATAAGTTTCTTAAGAAGTCTTCTGGCACTATTAATCTGTGAAAGACTGTTTAATTTTTAATTAGAATACCAAGTATTCAGACCCAGAGAGAACGAGTAGTAACAAAGGTATCCTACAGAGAGAAAGTGGGACATCTGATTCTTCTGCCTGTGTTTGGGACCCTTTTCCTTCTGCTGGGTCCATCTGGTCCAGCCGTGATGTGAAGGGTTGCGCCTGGTCTTAATGTAACTTGTTAGGCCATGTTCAGTGGATATCCCTGGGAGGTCGGCTCCCCCCACCCCTTTGAAGGAAAATGGAGGAGGAGTGGATCTGGGGGAGAGGTGAGGAGAGACTGGAAGGAGTGGAGGGAGGGGAAGAATTAAAAAAAAAAGAAATTGAAATGTAAAAGGATATGAAAGTGTAGGGCAATGTTAGATGAGGGGCCATCTCTCTGCTTGGAAGGTTACCTGGATGATAGGTTATAGATAAAACTGTTAAATATCTCAAATTCGTTATGTAAGACTTGTAGATAACCCAATAAGCTCAAAGGTGTGTGAACTTTGAGAAAAATCAGTAGTTTTCCTTTTAGTTTTAATTTTGTAGAGTTTATTATTGCTGCTTCATTAATAATTTTAAGAGATTGTTCTATGAGTTTCGATGCAAGGATTGTCTGGTAGCTGGGCAGTATTCCAAGAACCTGTTCTCTCGGAGGTGTGTCAGGTGCCTCAGCAACAGAGCTGCTGAGAAGCTGCAGAATGTCGCACCTGTCGTTATTTGTGTTTACTCTGTAGCCCAGGGAAGCAGGCCTGGAATCCCCTCTGTTGCCCAGGCTAACCTTGAACTCATGGCAGTCCTCCTGTTTAAGCTTCCTAGGTCTTGGGATTATAAATGGGGGCTATCATTCACTTTTGTTTTCTAATTTTTTTTTTTTAAGTGTTTTGAAATTACTCTCAAAATAAAAATCCTTCAGTTTTGCTGTGCTTAAGTACTGACGTTCACATCTTGTCCATGGCCGATATTCTTTGCATTTTTATGTTGGTTATCCTAGTAGCTGGAGAGCTGGGGCTCTAGAATGATGTCACGTCTTAATTCATACTTAGGAGCTAATGTGTGTTTTGGTTTTCCTCTCTGTCTCAGCTACTACTTGTACATGTGTGACAAAGTGGTTGCACCGAATGTGTCGCTCACATCTGCTGCGTCCCAGTCTAAAGAGGTCACCAAGGCAGAGACAAGTAAGTCCATCTCCAAACAGTCAGAAAAGCCTCATGATAGTAGTAAGCATCAAAAAGCAGTGTCTTACCCAGACGTCTCACTTGAGGAGCAGGAGAAAATGGATTTAAAAACCAGTAGAGAACTATACAGTTGTTTAGGTGAGTATTCAGAAGTTGTATTTTCAAATCAGCTAGTTAAGAAACACATTTTACTCAGTATTTTGAAAGCGTTTTGTATTTAAGGTAATTCCCCTATGAAAGCGTTTTGTATCTAAGGTAACCCCCTGTATAACCACAGATTTTACTTTAACACAGTTCTAACTTTGAAAACTCGGGTGGTGTTTTTGCACCTCAGGTGTGAGCTTTCTAGAGTGGTGGCAGCCTGTGGAGGGTGATGAGAGAGGACGGTGAGCAGCTTCAGCGCAGTGACAATGACACTTGCCTTTCCCCTTCCTCTTGTTGGTAGAATCCCGTGTTTGCTATTTTTTTTTTCTATGATGGAGATGCCACTTACCTGATAAGTATATTTAACATTGGGCCCCATGGTCCAGGAGGTGTGGAACGGGACTGCCTACACAGTAAAGCAAGGTTGGGACAGACAGAGGACATTGGTGCAGGTGCTGGCTGGTACCTCAGAGAAAACCTGCATGATTCCTTTGCCTGCTAAAACGCCGTACCCCATGGGAGAGGTGTGCGTGAAGACGCCGCCCTGTTCATTGCTCATTGCAGCTTAGCCTTGCTCAGTGCCGTGCACTTGAAGTAATTTAGCATCCCTGCGGGTGTCTGTCCTGCAGTCCTGCTGTCTCCTATCTTCATACACTGTGATATCTTCCTGTATTTGAGTTGTTATTGCTGTGACTCAGTTTCCTCTGAATTGAACTATGATAGTAATGATTCATATATTATTATGCATTCTGTTTGACTTCTAATTAATTTTTTGTTGTTGTTGTTTTTTTTTTGTTTTTGGATTTTTGAGACAGGGTTTCTCTGTGTAGCCCTGGCTGTCCTGTAACTCACTCTGTAGACCAGGCTGGCCTCGAACTCAGAAATCCACTTGCCTCTGCCTCCCAAGTGCTGGGATTAAAGGCGTGTGCCACCACTGCCCGGCCTAATTAATTTTTTAATGATTAAAATGTAATGTAAGGGATTGGAGAGATAGCTCAGTGGTTAAGAGCACTTGTTGCTCTTTTTGAGGACCTGGGTTTGATTCCTAGCACCCACATGATGGCTCACAACTTACCTGTAACTCTAGTTCCAGGGGACCTAATTTCTTCTTCAGACCACTGGTGGTACCACATATATGTACACATGATACTCAGCATATACACAGGCAAAACACAACTAACAGAGACTCAGTCTAAAAAGCTGAGTGAGGTACATTTGACCCACCATAGAACTTCAGAGCATATAATTTGTCTGTCTTTAGTGTAACCACCATGTGGTGAAAAGCATCACCGCTGCTGAATCCCAGAGCATTGCCATGGCCCCTGTACGGTTAGGTCCCTGCCACCCTTCAGCTGTCAGCCCGGCTTCGTTCCTGTTAGCTCCTTGACAAAGTGTGCTCTATGGATGTGCCTATCCTGGGCAGTTTAGAGAAAGAGAAGGAATGTGTGGTTTGAGGTCTGGCTTTTTACCAGGCATGTTTTTCTCTACTGTGTTTCTGGTAGGAACAGTTTCTTTTAAGAAAAGAACTTAACATTTTCCTGTGGCTATATGTGTTTGTTTGACCCTTCTTCAGTCACATGCTTTGCATTGTGTCCCCTGCGTAGTTATTATGAAGAATGCTGGCAACTTGTTAGTGTGGACATACATTTTCAGTTCTTGTTAAGTCTATGTTTAGTGGGAGAGAGTGTTGGGCTGTATGACGGCTAATGTTTTGAGAGACTGATAGACTCCATAGTAGGTACACGCTTGTGAATTTCTCAGCAGTCCGTGAAGCAGTGTCTGCACATTTGTGTCAACACTTGGGCCTGTCTGTTCTGAGTACAGTCATTGCAGTGGTTATGGTACAGTGTCTTAAGTGATCTGGACTTATAATTTCCTAGTGATTGATAAAGTTGAATATGTTTGTATGACTTTCTGGACATTGGATATTTTATTTGAAGAAAAAGCCCAATTCACAACCCTTGCTTGTCTTTAAGTTGGGTTGTCTCTTCTGTTGAGTTTTGTTAAGTTTGTTGTCTCTTTATGTGTTGATCCTTATTAGAGTAGGATTTGCCAGTCTCACACCTCCCTTTCTTCTTTCTGTTAGTGAGGTTGCAGTTTGTATGCAGTTCAGTTTGTCTGTTTGATTTGCTTTCTTACCTCGGGTGTCTGAGCTGTGAATGCATTGTCTAGGCCAAGGCCAGAGAGATTTATACTTAATGGCTGTAGCTTTCACAGTTAATTAGATCTTGTATTTAGGTCATTTTGAATTAACATTTATATTAATAGGAGTTTTACTTTTTTATTTATTTGTTTTCATGTTAGTATTGCTGTTCATTTGTTGAAAAGATTGTTCCTTCCTGATTGAATTGTCTTGGCACCGTAACAAGAGCATTTGAAAGTTTTTGAGGCAAGATCCTTGTTGGTAGCCCAGGCTGGTCTTGACCTTTGACCTACATCAACCTCCTGTGTGCTGCAATCATAGGTGTATGTCACCTACCACTCCTGGCTTGGATTCTGAAAGTTTTTGTTAACTTTTTAAGTTAGCATACAAAGCTATATATAGGCTTAATTATTATATTTTCACACATACATATCCATATACTTTGCTCTAAAAATAGGTAATGCTTTGCAGGTTTGCATGTTACCCTTGCTCAGGCCGTGTAGAGTGTAGAACTGTGAATCATTCCACTTTTAGCATATGTGCTGTCGAAGTGAGCACTTGGACTCTGGGTTGTTCTTTGCTTATTAAATGCCTAGTCTTCTTTTTTTGTTTTTTCGAGACAGGGTTTCTCTGTGTAACCCTGGCTGTTAAATGCCTAGTCTTATGTCAACACCATGGTTTTGGTTGTGTGTATGTACAGTGATTGTGTGTGTGTGTGTGTGTGTGTGTGTGCGCATATATAAGCATACATTTGTGTAGGTCGGAGGACAACAGTGGCCCCCCCTCCGACCTTGAGACACAGTCTTTTTGTCATTTGTCTTTTAAGCTTCAGGGATTCAACTGTATCTGCATTTATTTTGCCTTAGGAAGGCTGGGATTACAGATGTGTGCTGCTGCACGTAGCTTTAAAGTGTTCTGGGGATTCAGACTCCAGTCTTCACACTGATGTGCCCATCACCGTCAGCCCCACAGTGGGATTTCTGTAGCTTGTAGGAAGATTTGAAGATTTGAAGTTTATTACTCCTGTTTTCTAGGTTGTTTTAGGTATTTTGAATTTCTCACATTCCCTTGTGAATCTTAGAATGAGCTAGTTAGTTTCTGCAAAAATAGGAGCTTCGTAGTTGTAGTTGTAGTTGTAATCTGGCACGACATATTTTAATTTTCTCCTCTAAGTATTTTATTGCTTTTGATTGATTTATAAATGGATTTTTTCTTTTAATTTTACTTATGGATTGTTCCAGTGACTTTACTAGTGGTATTAATACTTTTTTCTCCCTATTTTTCTTCTAAAGATCCATTGATCTCAAATAATTCTACAAGTAAAAAGAAATCTGAATCCACTGTCTGCAACTTAGTAAGAGACATAAGCAAGCGAGATTCTGAAGCGTCCTCTCCACTTCTGGTCAGAGATGTTACTTGTGAGGACGACAAGGGAAAGATCATGGAAGATGTGATGAGAACCTACGTAAGACAGCAGGAGAAGCTGAGCTCAATTCTGCAGAAGAAGCAGCAGCTACAGATGGTAAGCTGTCCTAAGTAAGCAGTAGCCATTCTCTCTGTGTTTTTCTCTGTATCTCTGGCTGTCCTGGAACTCACAGAGATCCACCTGCCTTTGCCTCCTGAGTGTGGGATTAAAGGTGTGCACCACCACTGCCCGGCGGGAAGTAGTCATTGTTTTTTGTTTTTGTTTTTGTTTTTCGAGACAGGGTTTCTCTGTGTAGCCCTGGCTGTCCCGGAACTCACTCTGTAGACCAGGCTGGCCTCGAACTCAGAAATCCACCTGCCTCTGCCCAGGTGCTGGGATTAAAGACGTGTGCCACCACTGCCCGGCCGGAAGTAATCATGGTTAAGATGCCTTTTCATAGTAAGAAAGTCAGTCTAGACCCTGCACATAGACTCAGAGCTGTTCTGTTTTATACTAGAAGCAGTTCTTCATGACAGTCGTTCTCTATAGACATGGTAGCACAGCTGAACTTCAGATACCTTGTGACTTACTTTTTCCTAATGGGATAGAGATGAAGAATTATCATTTTATGTTACAGGAAGTGGAGATGCTGAGCAGCTCGAAGGCGATGAAGGAGCTCACTGAAGAGCAGCAGAATCTGCAGAAAGAGCTTGAGTCTTTGCAGAATGAGCATGCTCAGAGGATGGAGGAATTTTATATTGAACAGAGAGACTTAGAGAAAAAGTTGGAGCAGGTGATGAAGCAGAAATGCACCTGTGACTCAAACTTAGAGAAAGACAAAGAGGCTGAATATGCAGCCCAGGTGAGTGTGGCAGACTGTAGCACGGGCTGGACCTTCCTGTCAAGGAGTTAACTTTTGTCAAGTCAGGCTAGGTTGCAGGATGGTGAAATTGTTTTAAGCATAGTTTATTCACTAAGCTAGTGTGTTCTCTTTCTCTTTCCCTCCCCCTCCCCCCATTTATTCTGTTTTCATTGTTGGGGTGTGTGGAGAGGGTACCACCGTATAGTGGAAATCAGAGCTCTGCCTGCCTTCCAAGTGCTGGGATTAAATGTGTGTGCCACCACACCTGGCTCCAATAAGATTTTTTAACCTTTATTATTTTTACTTCTAATTGAGATTCTGTAATTTAGTTACCTAAATTACAAATGTCTAGCACTCTGTGTATGAAATTTTGCATCTTTTTGGGCTAGGGAATGTAGCTGATTGGTAAAGTATCTGCCTAGCATGCATAGGACCCTGTGTTCAAGCTCCACTTGCCTACTCTATTTGGAAGTGCAGGCAACGTAAGTAAGGCCGTGATGCTGTAGTAAGGCCGTGATGCTGTAGTGAGGCTGTGGTACTATCATCACAAGTACAGGGAAGATGAGCAGAGCAGCTGTGGATGTCGGAGTGACGCCACGAGCCTTTGTGAGAACCCGCTACATACATGCTCCTTCCTCTTGACGCTCCTAGTCCTCCAGACCACTGTCACGTCAGCTGTCACAAGTACTAGGTGTTCCAAGATATGCATGAAAGCAGTTTGTTTTGCAAAAGGCAAATGGCAATTTGTTTCATAGCCACGGTAGGATGGGAAAAAGTCAAAGTGATGGCAAACTAAGGTAGTCTTTTAAATCACACAGTTGGCAGAACTGAGGCAAAGACTAGACCACGCTGAGGCAGACAGGCAAGAACTCCAAGATGAACTCAGACAGGAGCGGGAGGCGAGACAGAAACTGGAGATGATGATAAAGGAGCTGAAGATGCAGATCGTGAAATCGTCAAAGACCTCCCAGGAGTAATCGGAAGAAGAGACACACCTGTATTTGGTTGACAGGGCTTCATGTCTGTCGCTTGCTTTGAAGATTGAATTCTAACATCTTATGTGCATGAAGGTAGCTAGGCATTCTGTTCATTTGTAGGGCAGCAAAAGTGAAGATTATATATTAATACAAATTTTTCCATTTCCAAATGAATGAAAATGTATGCTTCTTTGTACTTTTTCCAGTGGGCTTGGTAATAATAACCTATGTAATTTGAACCTGTAGTCAGTCTCCCTGTGTTTCTAACAGTTAAAGACTTTCCAAAGCTGCACTGTGTGGTGGGAAATGCCTGTGTCAGTTTTGTGAGGCTTTATTTCAGGCTCAACTTTAGATAGAGAGGTAATGTTTATGATGCAGAGCTACTCGCTCTGTGCCCTTCCCATTACAGATCCCCTGACTTCTATGCCGAGCCTGTCGTTACTTTGTTCAGATTGTAGATTGAGTTTCTTCCGGGTTCCTCCTAGAGGAATTGTACTGATGAAATGATAGTAGTACCACCTCCCCAACATACAGTGGGGAGGTGTTGGGGCGAGAGCACACTTTACTGTGCCCCGAGGCTGCACACAAGAAGCAGTTGTAATTTGTCTTTCTGTTTAAGAGTGGCTATACCTAGATATGTGTGTGTGTGACTTCAGAAAGTTAAGATGATTTCTGAACGTTTCCTGTTAAGTGGTGTGGAAGTACTCATTCATGTTCACGAGGAAAATGGACCCCACTGACGTACGTCAGTTCCTATGTAACTCATAATCCTCTCGTACAGTTTTTATATGTAGTCTTACAAAGGTCTTATGAAATTTATATAATGAATTTTTTTTCTTTTAAATTATAAAATACTAAATATCTTGAAGATTATTTTGGACTTTTGTATGTTTAAATGTTATCTTAAAACTTGCACGAATGGACCATTATGACTCTTTAATCTTAAAATCAGGAATTTACAGTCAGCTAAGAATATGTGATAGGTTAATAATCCACAGTTGAAGTATCTGCTACTAGCGGGAATTTTAGATGACAAATGAATTCCGTGATTTGGGGAAGGGCAGCCTCTGCACTTTTCTTTGTTTTTGTTTTTTGCACATAAAGTCTGACATTTTTACCACCGAATTTCACATTAGTAGATGCTTGGGTTGAAATTTACTCGGGAAAATTCTCAGCAAGCTTTGTATTTTTTGTTTTGTTTTGTTTTTGTTTCTGTTTCTGTTTGGCCTCCACCTTGCAGGGATCCTCTTGCTTCTGCCTGGGTTGACAGGCCCGAGCCCCGCCACTGCTGGCTGGCTGTGTGCAGGTTTTTAGGATGGTCCTGAAAGCAGCTCCGGCATTATCCTGTTTCATGTGTCCCCCACTGTCTCATGGCACTACATGCACTTGAGATCTGTGCTTAGGAATAACTTAGAGCTTCGGCTGTCACTGTCCTCCACACTGTGACACATCAGAGCCTGGGTTATCACACCTGCTTATGGTCAGATTTTGTTTCAAAATACTTGTCTAAAAGCAACTTTTCTACTTTCCAAAAGGGAGTTTGTTTCCTAATTATATTGCAACCTAACTGTGGACTTATTCTACTATGTTGTATAATTTAATGTATTGACTTTTGTAACCTCCTTGGGAGGAACATGTTAAGTGGCACAGGGACCATAGATGTCATTTTACTTGGATCTGGAGAAAGAAAACCACAGGCATTTGTAAATAACCCTAGCTTAGTCGTCAGGTCATTGTATCCCAGCCCGGCTGTGTGGGAGGCAGACTCAAGGACTTGCACCATTTATTTTCCTGACAGACTCAGAAGTGTTCTGCTTATGTGCTGCTCAGTAAGTGTGGTTTTTCTCGTCTTGATGAGACTTGCCTCGTGACGTTGTTGAGCATCGTCTTCACTTTCCAGAGGATGAAATGATGTGCCATCGTTTTCTGTCTAAACTTCCTTCAATGTAATTTTTAATCAACTGTAAATATCATATCTACTACTGTTGAAAGTAACTTTAATTTACATTGCATCGTATAGCGTGAACACAAACTCTGAAATTCTGTAATACTCCACAAGTGACCTCTGCTAAAATATCCATAGGAAGTTTGCTTTTGCATGCTCATTTTGTGTGCTGGTTGCTCTCTTAAGGTTCGCTTTGGTGTTCGGTCTTGTGTGTTGGGCCAAGTTTACCAGGCAGGCAGATTTTCCTTCAGAGTCCATACTCTGTTGAGGGAGAACTGAGACACACAGGAGGAGTGAAGACACACGGTGCTAGCTTTTATACTGAGTGAAGAGTGATGCTTGCTGTGGGTGGTTTCTCTCTGTGCTCCAAACTCTGAGGAAGTTGCACCAAGTTTATAAAGGTTATAAAGTTATAAAGTGTGGAAGCTCCTGCTACCATCAAGGAGGCTTTTAAACAAACCACCTGTTAATCACAGCTGAGACTGAGCATTGAAAGATTCTACCAACAACTTAGGTTTGGCTCGGGCTTTAACATTTTTGAAGTATAGTCTTTCGCTTGAATCTCTTGTGTTTTGAAGCTAAGGATGTTTTATGCTTCTTGAGCTAATTTTATAACATATTTAATATATAACCTGTTTATATGTAAAATCTTTTGTACAGGGGTGGGAAGGAGTAATGAAAAATCTTGATTTGTACATAGTGAATTATAAAGCAGACTGCAGTTGGTGAAACAGTGAGTAACCGCATTGTTTGCAGGCTCCCCGAACCCTTCCAGAGTCCATCAGAACAGCCCGGGTCTTTGTGTCTGTGGCTTCTGTCTGCAGAAAAGCAAAATGAAAAGGAAGCACAAGTAATAAGAAATGCGCCTGAGGCAGTTCCCTAGCAAGAGCTGCAGAGCCAGTCCTGAAGGGTTTTCACCCACTTCGGAAGGCCCACTCAGTGTCATGCTCTGAGTGAGTAGGGAAGGGTGTTCGTTTTTATTTGTCCGTTACGCATTTAATCTTTAGGGCAGGACATTACAAACTGACGACAAGTTGTGTTCATGCTATCCATCTGCTCCTGAACTTGGATCTACTTGTTAATGGTTTCATGGAAGCAATCAGCAATATGTGATATGAACTGCTGCATTATATATTATACTTGTGGAACTGAGATGTTTAAACAAAGCTTAAAATGTTTTTTCTAATGTAAAATACTTAAGCATTTCCACTATTGGAAGAAAAACATATATTGGGTATTTTGTATTGTATCTTGTTTTAAAGGACAGTCTTTTTTAATCTTCCCACTTAAATGGCTTTTCAAATATGTAAGACAATTTGAAGCTTGTTTAGAACTAGAATTAAATGTCTTATATAGTGCTACCGTTTTGGAATTAGAAAGTGATCAAATATAAAACATTTTAAAATTAAGCCCAGAAAACAAAATAGTGTTTAAAGTTAGTTTAGTATAAAAGAAATTTATAAGATTTTTTTTCCTTCAATATAAGATACCTCACTTGAAAATAAAGAAAGCACAGCACATTTAAGGTAATTCTCATGAAAACACCCCATTAGAGTAATCACTAAGTCTAGGACATCTTTTGAGTTGTTAGAGTTTATGATAATGTAGTCACCATTAGCTTTTCTGCTGCAAGGACTTACCTTGGTAATTTTAAGGCAGTGTAATAGTTAATTATTCCTCAGTTTCTAACCTGTGAAGGCAGTAAGTGGTCCCCTCTGCAACTACTGAAACAAATTAGCTACATTGAGCATAATTCAATTGATAATTTTGCCAATGCGTATAGTTTTATGATTAAAATTGCTGTGGTTGGTTGCATTACATGACACACAAAACTGTCCTCTACCTCACGTGAAATAAATATTTTATATGGTTTTACTAAAAAAAAAAAAATGACTCATCTATCTGGTTACTTAGTTTACAAATTTTGGATTATATTTATTGAAACATGACATACTGTGCTCTTAGCTTATACCTCAATCGTATTTTGTGCTGTTTGCCATTTTCATGCCTTGTACATAACTTGTATAGATTGGATGATATTCCCAATAAAAACTTTTAATGCCAATGAAGTTTGGTTCAAGTCATTTGGTATCAACTGCTAACTTTCTTGTCCCCCTACAATGGACATTTTCCTTTCATTTTAAACGGGTTTATCTGTTTCTGTGTGTGTGAATGCCTGCACGTGTGTATGTTTACCATGTGAAAGGCTGATGCCTCTAGAGGACAGAAGAAACGATGGTGAGGTGCCTCGTGGGTGCCGGGAAGCGAACCAGCGTCTGCTGCAACAGCAGGCAATGTACTTAACTGCTCAACTATCCTTCAGCCTGTTTCTCTCTGCACCTTATTATGCACATATTAACAAGGAATATTTATTATAAGTTACAAACTTCCATATGATCCTTCTGGTGTTGAAAGTGCCAGGATTTTGTGGTTTTCCTGCTACTTGGACAAACCTTAGGACAAACAGTGCCAGTATCTGAGGGTCAAGTACAGGATCCGGTTGGCTGGGTGTTTTGGTTCAGGTGATGTCATTAGTGGTCTCCTTTGGTGACCTCATGTGGGTGTTGACAGGCAGTTCCTCAAGTGTGGATGTGTTGTATCTGTGATGGCGTGGCAGTGTGGAACCTGACTTACCCAAATGAGTCTCCCGGAAGAAAGCAGCACTACTGTTTCGCTAGACCAAGATTCTAAATCACTCACTCATTTGCCTTGCCTTTGTGGGTTAGAAATGGGTTGCTAGTTGGGTGTGATGACACATGCCTTTGACCCCAGCACTCAGGAGAAAGAGCCAGGTGGATCTCTTAAGTTCTAGGCCATCTTTGTTTACAGAGTGAGTTCCAGGACAGCCAGGACTGCACAGGAAAACCCTGTCTCAAAAAACAACAAACCAAAAAGAAAAGAAAAGAAAAAAAAAACGGGTCACTGAGTCCAGCTCATTCTCGATTGAAAGGTTTTCATAAGGGCACAAATACTGAGAAACAACAGTCACTGGGAGTCACTGGGAATGTGGTTTTAGTACTCTGTATAATTAATTTACTTTCTGTGACATAAATAAATACACATTTTGGCAATTTTAAGAGTGTAATTCAGTGCTGCTGCTCACAGTGTTTGCAGCCATTATTTCCAGACTACCAGTGTTACTGAGCTGTAAATCCTGCTTTACTTTGTGTCTAATTTCATTCTAGGTGAATGGAGTGAAAATATTTGACCTTTTGTCTGGCTTCCTCCAGTTGGTATGCTTTCAGGATCGATCCATGTCACAAGCATCCTTTACCACTGACTAATCCTTCTTTATACGTTTATTCCATAGTCTGTCCCTTTGCTGGTGGCTATTGGGTTGTTTTGCTTTATAGTTCTGCCTATTGATTGACAAGCCTTTATGGAAATTTAAGTTCGTATTTCATCTGTAAATGTCCATAGAGAAGTACCATATGTGTCCACTGGAAAGACAGTGTAACCCTACCAGCATCTCTACTTTCTTGTGAGAGCCTAGCACTTTTCATTTTATCAATAATAGGTACCTACACCATATTCATTGTGCTTTGACCTGTATTTCTATGGTGACCAATGATGTTGAACCCTCTTTTGTGTGCTTATAGCCATTTGTATGGTTTTGGAGACATCTTCAAGCCCTTTGTTTTAAAAAACTGGCCTCTCTTGTGTTCTGCTGAATTGTATGAATCCACCTTAGTCTAGGTCTCTTTACTGTGCTGAATATCGAACCTCTTGCATGCTGAACATCCGATATTCTTTATCTTAATTCTTTTTCAGAATATGACTTGCTTATATTTTCTACCTTTCTGGTTTCTTTTTCATTGTCATCTTACTTTGCTTGTTGCCATGATGGAAATAGCAGACGAGAAATTTAAGGAAGGCATGGCTTCTTTCTGCTCACAGTTTGAGGGGACACAGTCCATCAAAGTGAAGAAAGCTCAGCTGTAGCAGGAGCCTGCAGAAGCTGGTCACACTGCATCTGCTGTCAGGAAGTAGAGAGGTGGATGCTGGTCCTCAGCTTGCTTGCTCTTTTTTATTCCTATTGAGGTCTCAGCCCTTGGGCCAGGGCTGCCTTTGTTCAGTGTCCTTCCTCTTCAGTTAAACCTCTCCAGGGTCATCCTACCTTTCAGGTTAACCCTTTGATGAGCAAGTTTAAAATGTAATAGTCCAGTTTATGTTATTTGTTTTTTTGTTACTTGTGGTTTTGGTGTCATCAGTGTTGCCAGGTTCAGTGCCACTAATGTTGGTCCTTGATCAGTTCTCACTTAACTCTCACTTAACTTTTGTATCTGGTACAATACAGTCCCCTCTCTCTCCTTTAAATGTCAGCTTCCAGTTTTCCTAGCCTTCTTTTGAAAAAAAAAAAATCACAAAACCCAACCTCAGTTTTCCCCATCAAGTGGTCTTTGTACCCTTATTGGAAAAAAAAAATCCCAGGTATATTCTAGGATCTTTTATATCTGTCCTTACTCAGAAACACACTGTTTTGACATGGAGCTTTGAAGTAATACAAATGAGGACTTGTGAGTCTTCTAATTTCTTTTTAAAAACAGCCTCATTGTGTGGCCTGGCTGGCCTGGAACTCAGAAATCTGCCTGACCCTCCCTCTCCAGTGCTGGGATCGTGTGTGCCACCATGCTGGGCCCCAGATTTTTTTTTATTCTTACTACTTTGATAATTTGGTATCCATTGGGTTTGTTCTGCTTTCATAATTTTGATAGGATTGCACTATATATGGAATGCTTTGGGTTTATTGCCATTCTAACAATTAAATTTTAGGGAGGATGTACTTGGGATGTCTCTCCACTTAGGTCTTTAAATTCACCCAGGATTTTTTTGTAGTTTTCAGTCCACAAACCATTCTCGGTTAAATTTATCCTTAAATCATTCTTATTGATGCATAGAATAAATTAATTTCCATTTAGGATTCTTTTGTTTTTAGGGCATAGGAATGCAACTGAGTTTTACATGTTTATTTTGTAGCCTGGCACTGCTGAGTGGATTTATCAGCTGAGAGTGGCGGGAAGGGAAAGGAGAAAGAGAGAGAGAGAGAGAGAGAGAGAGAGAGAGAGAGAGAGAGAGAGAGAGAGAGATAGAGAGATTTGAGGTCCTTGATCATTCTTGATGTCAGACTGTAATGATTCAGTCTTCTTGTTACTGGTTTAAATTTTTCTATTTAGTATTTCATCTTGGTGGATTAAATGTGCCCAATAATATACACGGTTTCTCTTGGTTATTCAACTTATTACCATGTAATTATTACTCATAGTCTTATGGTCCAGTGTATTTCTGTTGTGTTGGTTAGAACAAATGCATTTTCCATTTTGACTCCTCTTTTTTTTTCTTAGTCAAGTTATGTTTTGTTGATTTTTTTTTTTCTTCTCTCCCTTGAAAAAGGAACAATTTCCTTTGAGGGCATCCCAACCTTCTGTGTTGTTTTTCTGGTGTCTTCTTTAACTTTCTCTTATCCCTATTACTCTGTTCTTGCTACAGACTTTCGGCTCCTCTTAGTCATCTTTCTGTAGATAGGAGACATAATAAGCTGGCAAGTATATATTAGTGTGTGTGTGTGTGTGTGTGTGTGTGTGTGTGTGTGTGTGTGTGTGTGTGTGTGTGTCAGGGTGCTCAGCTGAGTGCCGAGGATGAGCTTGTTGAGTTGATTCTTCTTGTTTTCGTTCTGGGTTCTGAGGATCACACGCAGCTTGTCTGACTTGAGGCAAGTGCTCCTACCCACTGAGCCATCTTGCTGCTCTACAGAATCTTTATTATTTTTTTAAATGTCCGAATTTCCTGCCATGAACTTCCCCTCCTAGCATCACTTTAGCTGAACACAGTCTTGGCATACTGTGTTTCTGTATTCATTTGTCTCAAAATTTATTTTAATTTTCCTTTTTTGATTCATTGGACTTCTGTGTGTTTAATTTTATCTTAGGAGCTATTATTTGGTTTCCACAAACTGGGAAAAATTGAAATTTCTCCTTTTATTGATTTATAATCTCACACTATTGTGATCAGAAAAGATTGTTCTTACAGCTTAGCATTCTTTTGCTTGGGACTTCGTTTTCCCCTCCCCCATTTCCTTCCTTCCTCATGCAGTATCTGTGCGTGCCTTTATGCATTGAACCAGGGTGTCGTGCTGTGCACTGCTCTAGCTACTATTGAGCAACTCCCTTAGTCATCTTTACATTTTTCCTTCTGTGTCTTTAAAGGCAAAATGAAGCCGGGCAGTGGTGGCACACGCCTTTAATCCCAGCACTTGGGAGGCAGAGGTAGGTGGATTTCTGAGTTCGAGGCCAGCCTGGTCTACAGAGTAAGTTCCAGGACAGCCAGGGCTACACAGAGAAACCCTGTCTCGAAAAACCAAAACCAAAAAACAAAAAAAAAAAAAAAAAAAAAAAGGCAACATGAGTAAGCGCCATTTACTGAGATGCCCTCTCTTAACAAAAGCGAAGATTCATCTTATTTTAAAAGTGTGTGTGTGTGTGTGTGTGTGTGTGTGTGTGAGCAAATCTTTCCCACCCCTCTTCCCTCTCCCTTGCTAAATCATTAGATCACATTCCTAAAGCTAGCCACCAAGGTCTGTTCCCTTATTTGGCCACTTCCTTGTGCCTGACTAAAACTCCAAGGTCCAACCATCAAACCACCAAGGAGCCTCAAGGTCAGCCTCCAGACATCAAATTCTCAGGACGAAGGAGATTTATTACCCTAGAGGGACAAGCAGATGTGTACGTGGGTGCTGCCTTTGGATCAGACAGACAGTGTGTCTGCACGTGTGGGTTTTAAGGAGAGGGGGAATTCTGTGCTAGGACGAGTGGGTAAATCATAACTGGACAGGTTAGTGAGTGTAGCCAAATAATGAATTTTGATTGCTAGACCTTGGCGGTTTGATGGTTGGACCTTGGATCCAGGTGGCCCTAGTTTGTGTCAAAAACTAACACAGCTACCTAACTGAGCACAGGAAAAACTTTACATTTTTTTCTTCTCTCACATTTTAAAATGCCTTTAGTAGCATATATTAATTACACAAGATAATGAGTTTCATTATGGCATATCTCATCTAATTAGAAAGGAACATGTATTCTTTGTCTATAAGATAACCAGAAAACAACCAAATGACAGTGTTACATTCTACCTACCAATACAGCTTAAGTGTAAGTAATTTTAGTTCTCAAATAAAAAGAATGTGTTTCCTATGTGTATAGAATGTGCTTCAGTCTCTCCTGTTCCTTCCCCACTCCCACCAATTCATGTGTGTATGTCCCAATACTACTTTTACATACATGTGTGTGTGTGTGTGTCCCAGTGAGTTTCACTAGGGATGGACACGTGTATAGGTGATGGTTACAGCATCATGGACACTTTGGCAGTGGCTACACCAGTGAAGATAATCTCTCTCCCCTGTCAACCATTAACTGTGTGTAAATCCTGGGGCTGAAGAGATGGCTCAGTGGTTAAGAGCACTTGTTTCTCTTGCAGAGGACCTGGGTTCAAGTCCCAGCACTCACATGGTGCTTCACAACCATTCGTAACTGCAGTTTTAGGGGGATCTAACGCCCTCCTTTACATCCTCAGGCACCAGGAGCTGCTGTGGTGCACATGCAGGCATGCAGACAAAGCACTCCTACACATAAAAATAAATACATCTTAAAGATTGCCACAGCTAAGTCATGCCTGGAAGTAGAATTCTACACCGCTCCCAACCCTTCCTTTCTTCTCCGCCTACCCTCTTTCTTTCTATTTCTTCTCTCTTCATGATCATTGAGCCTTAGAGGAGTAATAACCAATATGGATGTCCTATATGACTAGGAGTTCAACAGCACTTATTATCAATACTTATGAGTCTCTGCAGTCGCCATTTTGAACACACACACACACACACACATACACACACACACACACACACACACACACACACACACACACACACACACACACACGTTTCTCTGACCAAGACCAAAAACACCATTAATAATCTACGAGCACCAAAGAGGAGACCCAGAAAAGGGGAAACATTGGAAATGTAAATAAAGTATCAAAAATAAATAAATAAATAAATTTAAAAAAATAATCTATGAGCATAAACATAACTATTTAAAAGGCAAATTGACAGCTACACTGTGTTCAGTTAGCAAAACATCAGTAGCTTCCCACTAGGGCATCCTCCCCAGCCACTGGGTCTTGGTTGGCTTACAGTACCAGATGTGAATTTCCCACATTCACAGGTGTGAATTTGTGCAGTGGGCAAGAAATCCAATCACAAAGATATGAGTTGCCTCCATGGCAATCTTGCCACTTATGCCCCAGTGGGCTTATCTTTATAGCTGGTCAGAATTGTTGCACACAGGGTCCACAGTCAAATAAGACTTGGATGACAATTGTCTTCCAGCAATCTGCATAGCATATCCTGGCATCATGAAGGCTAGCCAGTAGAGAGGACGTTTCTAGACTAGTTCTAGCTTGATTTCTCTCTGTGTCTAGAAATGAAAGTATGTGGTGGGGCTATTTCATAATATATACATTGTAAACTAAAAAAAAAAAAAAAAATCAAAAATAAATTCCATATACCTAATCAGCCAGAACTATAGCTCTGAAACACAGTCCAGTGTAGAGAGAATGGGCTGTTTCTCTCCACAGTCTTGTGGTTGACTGAGTCCTTCAGCTCTGTGCCTTGTGAAAGTAGGATAACTTAGATTGAATTCAACTTTCTATCTTAAATAACTAGAAATGTAGGCATATATAGATATAATATATATGTATATTATATATATATAATAAGTTCAGCAATAGAAAGCAGGCAACACAGGCCAGTGAGTTCTGAGAAATGAATGAGGTGAGATGCATGTTCCCCACTAGAGAGAGTCTAGTCACAGAATAGAGAATGTAAACCGAAAGGGAACTTGACTGTCCTGCTAAGTTGGAGAGAGTTGGTAGTCTGAGTGTGGCCTTGTTGGAGGAGGTGTGTCCTTGGGGGGTGGATTTTGAGGTTTTAAAACCCCACATCATTCCATCCCCCCATTACTCGCTTGCTCTCCCTTTCTCCTCCCTCTCCCCCTCCCCCTCCTGCTCTCCCCCTCCCCCTCCTCTCCCTCCTCTTCCCCCTTTCCCCCCCTCTTCCTCCTCTCCCCCTCCCCTTCCCTTCCTCCCCCTCTCCCCCTCCCCGTCCCGGTTTCTCCCCCCTTCCCCTCCCCTTCTCCCCTTCCCCTCCCCCTTGCCCCCCTCCCCCTTCCCCGTCCCCGTTTCTCCCCCTTCCCCGTCCCTCTCTCCTTCTTCCCCTCTCTCGCTCTCTCTGCTTTGTGGCTGTCTCTTAGCTGTTGCTCCAGCACCATGCTGCCTGTTTCCATGTGGTTCCCTCCTGCCCCTTCCCTCCCTGTCTCCCTTCTCCCATGTCCCTTCCTTCACATTCAGAACTATTCTTTGTTCCTCATTATCTTCTGATCATTTCAAGGGTCCCATCTACAAGTTTAGTTTCTTCTGTCTGCTCAAGTCAGCGCTTTAACTTTATTGTACTTTGAATATGTGATGTACCCCATAGACTCACGTTCCTGAACCCTTGGCCCCCCATTGGTGGCTCCGTTTTGGAAGGTTGTGGAACCTTTAAGACAGGGATCTTTGGTGGAAGAAAGGGAGCCCCAGGGAGCGGCCTTTAGAGCAACCCCACTTGTCTGCTTCCCGACTACAGAGGCAGTGTGCCCAGCCAACTCAGACTCCCGGCGCCATTACTTCTCCACACGATACACTATCTTTCCTTGAACTTTAAGCCCAAATAACCCCCCGCCCCTTTAAATTGTTTCTGTCAGATACTTTGGTCACGGGAACGAAAAAGTAAATGTTAACACCTTCTTCACCTGGAAGCGGGTGATTCTGCTATCTGTGCTTCGCCAGAGATGTTCCTAACCCATTTTTTTGGGTGACCATTTCTTCTAATGAGACAGGGTTCTCAGTGGTTAGCCCTAGTGGCCTGGAGCAGCTCATAGCCATCTGCCTCCTTCTGCTTCCTGAGGACTGGGATTAAGGTATGTACAGTTATGCCTGGCAGATGGTTGTTCTTTTGGGTAATATTTCTGTTTCTTTGTATGTCTTGATGAGTTTTGTTTTCAGCTAAGTAGGTGAAAAAAAAATTATAATTTAGTAACTCTGAAAATCAGAAACTTTTTTTTCCCCAGGACTTACTGGCTTCATCTTTTTAAATTGGTAAGACCTACACTGGACTGTTCTGAGACTCCCCTAGACTACTTTTATAAAGATTATGTATTGTAAGGGCCACTGACGTTTCTATTCATTTGTCCATGTTTAACTAATACTTTGAATTTTATTGAAGAACAGGAGCTAAACCTACAAAGGAAACAAGCAAACAAAACTCCAAAATCCAAAAAAAAAAAAAAAATACAGAAAACCAAAACAGATTAAGAGAAGCCCAACCTGGTCCCTGGTCTTCGCAGCTGAATGCCTGAGCAAGCCTTCCCCTCTCAGTGAGGCTCGTAAGATCCTGAAGGTCAACTTGTGGTTGCTCTCACTTTGGGCTCAATCCAAGGTGACCGCTCAAGGCTTTCTCAAGTCCTTTCTGGGCATGTGTCTTACCTGGGCATTTGTGTTGCCTTCTAAGCTCCTCTACAAACCCAATTCCTTTGGGTGTCCTGTTTGCCAAAAGAATTTCACTCTAACCTCTATAGTCCTTAGGTAGTCTGTCTGTCTCCTTCCCTCCCTCCCTCCCTACTTCCCTCTCTCTCTCTTAAAAACAGGGCCTCATGTATCCCAGGCTTACCGTAAGCTTGCTGTGTAGCCAAGGGTGACCTTGAACTTGTGATCCTCCTGCCTCTACCTCCAGAGTGCTATAATTGCAGGCATGTGTCACCATGCCCAGTTTATGTGGAGCTGGGATTGGACCTAGGGCTTTGTGTACTCCAGGCAAACGGTTTTCTAACCAGGCTGCCCCTCTAGCCCCAAGGCAGCCGGCTAAGTGTTTTCATCGCCACCATTTCTGTTGAGACATCTATGAGCAGATAGTCTAGCTTGTGTCCTTTGTATGTAGGCCGTATTACAGCAAAAACCCCAGCTCTGGGAGACCCACAGACAGGTTCAGACACTTAGGCAAACACGCCAGTTAAATCAATGATAGAAGGCAAAAAATGGAGGCATGTGTGTGTGTGTGTGTGTGTGTGTGTGTGTGTGTGTGTGTGTGTGCCTGTTTATGGGTGTGTGCTTGTGTCCATGAAGGTCACAGGTCAATGTTGGGTATCTCCCTTCCTCAATCACTGTTTACTTTTTGAGTTAACGAACCAGCAGCTCACTGCAGTCGGCTGTTGACTGGCCACCGAGCCCCGGGACCCTCCTATCTCCGTGCCCTCATGCCGAGGTCACAGACAGGAACTACCAAGCCTGCCTCTTACATGGGTGCTCAGGATCTGACTTCAGGTCCGCTTGTAAGTGCGGCAAGCACTGCACTGACTGAGCCATCTCCCCAGCCGTGGTAGAAAGGAGATTTAAAGCTATTGCCACTTTGTGACATACAAATAAAGAGGTCAGTGACTTCTCCTGTCCGTCCTTGGGACATTGATGCGAGTTCATATAAGGAAGAACTGGGTCTAGGGCAAGAGGCCTGCATAGCTAAGTGGCCTTGGCCAAGGTGTGGTTGGCTTGGCCAGAATCTCAACTCTAGTTTCACAGGGCTCTTGAAGGAAGGAACCCTCACTGCTTGAGGGATAAGCCAGTTCCTACAAGACGGTGGCTTCAGGTTGGAGGTGATCTCACCATGGGGTGATCTGTCCACAGGCTAGGGTATTCCTGAGATGTCAGCAATAGTGACTGGGAAGCTTCAGGCATCTTTTAGGGGTCAGGGACAGCACATTGTAAAAGCTGCTGACTCAGGTCTTCTTATCTCTTTCACCCAGATGAGACGGGATAGGCGACAGGCTTTAGACCGACACACCTTAAGACACACCTTGATTCACGTGCCTACAAAGAGTCAAACAGATGATATCCCAAAGCAGCAAGGAGTACACGTCAGAGATGTCAGGCCTTGAGACACTTTTAGTTAACTTGTGACCCTATGGGAGGAGTCAATGCCCATGAACTTTCTAAGTATCTAAGGGTCTAAGATCAATATATAGCCATTCTCAATGTATTTCAAATAAGGTCTGTTTCCGCTCTGGCTTGAAAGAAGGAACTGGACCCTGGCTGCCGTGCCGGATGGGGGATGGGCCCAACGTGAAAATTCTTTAGGACTTCCCTGTCATTTTGAAGGCCGCGTTTCCCACCCCGGTTGCGTAATTGTGTTTGCTCAGCTGCTGCGAAGTTTTCCCTGTTTCACGGAGCACTGAAAATGCTGGCCTTGACAAGTTTCTGTTTCCTCGTTCCTGTGGGGGAAACGTGGCTTTGGCTTTCTACTCCACCATTTTGACCGCTGTTATCCTGTTTAACCAAGCCTTGCTTGGTAACCTTGTCTCTCAAGTGATATGTGGTCATTTTTGTCATTATGTTGTTGGTAACACTAACCCTGGAATGAGAGAAAGTGACACATAGGACCGAAAGCTAAGAGATAGAGCAATTGGGGGACATCATAGATGTTGCTTACTATGGAAAAGAATCATAAAGTCTCCCCCCCCAAAAAAAAAGATCATGGTTAATCTTACACATGAAAGCTAGAAATTTCTGTTGAGGACGTGTAAAGGCCTGGATTTAATTCAGGCAACAATGATTGCTTTGCTCTGGTCTGACATCCACACAGTGACTTATAGATAGGATTGAGTCAGACAGGCCTCTGCCTTTCAGGAACTTCCAGACACCTGAACAAAGTCCAGTCGGTGAGCTCAACAGCAGCGGTCTACACAGGACAGCAGAACACAGGGGTGTCTCAGCAGAGAGGCTGGGAAACTTCTCCTTCGAGAGGAATTGAGTTTGCAAAGATGGGAGAGCCAGTAAGCTTCAATAAGCACCGTCACTTCATCCCCGTCCTCAAAGGTGGGAAAGGAGAAGAACCGTGACTGATGGATGTATCAGGCAGAAGTCAGTGTGTGAGCATAGGCTAGGGGCTTGTGGGTCACATGCAGCATTACACTTACAATGAAAACATCTCATGTTGCCCAACATGGACCTAACTAAGACTGTGTGTGTGTGTGTGTGTGTGTGTGTACATGGTAGTGCATGTGTGTGGGGTGTGTTTGCTCATACTTGTATATGTTGAGGCCAGAGGCAGATGCTGGCTACCCCCCCTCTTTCTCTCTCTCTCTCTTTCCCCCTGCCCTCGTGTTTGAGATAAGGTAGTTTCTCATGGAACCTGGGGCTTGCTGTTTACACTAGACTGGCTGGCCATCGATCCCCCAGAATCTGTTAACCCTTTTCATGGGTGCTAGAATCTGAACCCAGGTCCTCATTGAACATTTCACCCACTGAGTCATCCCCCAGCCTGGAAGACATGTTCTGGTAAGAGAATTTACAAGGCTCTATGGAGACACTTTAGAACTCATTAGGAAGAAGCAGGAAGGCCGTTTTGTAGAAGAGTCTTGGGTTTTAAATGGAAGTAAAGGGGGAAAAAAGCCATTTCTAGTGCAGTGGAGAGCCTAGGAATGCAGCATAGGACTGGAGAGGCTCGGCAGCCTGGTGAGCAGTGAACGGAGAGGTGAGCTGGGCGTTGGCTGGGGGAGGGGTCTGCACAACTGGGTTGACTGCAGTGTTGTATCAAGAAGGACTTGTGGGAATTTTGTATCCTTAGGATTTTGTTGTTGTTGCTTTGTTTTGTTTTGAAACAAGATCTTATTGTATAGCTTTGGCTGGCTTCAAACTCACCCTGCCTTCAGAGCGCTGGGATTAAAGGCATATGCCACCATGTTTTGCGTATCCTCAGTGTTATTTTTTTTTTAAAGGTCTATTTTACTTTAGCGATGCATTTCTGTGTGTGTCTGTGTGTGAGTATGTGCACTCCATTTCAGATGTCTATGGTGTGGGGTTTCCTGGAGCTGGAGTTATAGGCAGCGGTGAGCTGCTGGTTTGGGGAGCTGGGACTTGAACTCAGATCCTCTGCAAGAGCAGCGAGTGCTCTTCACTGCTGAGCCATCTCTCCATCCCATCCTCAGGTTTGAACCATGTCCATCCTGTTATGGAGGAAGACTGTGCTGCAGTAGGGATGACCCCTGGGCTGAGAAGACAGCTCCGTGGCAGAGGCTCCACCCCTAGCTAGGGAGGGGGATTATGGTTTCACGATATCTGAGGATATGAGTCTCTCTTAGAACTTACAGAATAACGAACATTAAAATTATTGATTGATTGTGTGTGTGTATGTGCGTGCTTGTGTGTGTTTCTATGTGTGTGTGAGTATTTGTGTGCTTGTGTGTATGTATGTGTTTGTGTATGTATGTTTGTGTGTGTGTGTTTGTATGTGTGCTTGTGTGTGTATATGGTGTGTGTGTGTGGTGTGTATGTGTGTGTGTTTGTGTGTGTATGTGTGCATATGTACGGTCTACATGTGTGTGTGTGTGTGTGTGTGTGTGTATGATGTGTGTGTGCGTGTGATAACATGTGTATGGAAGCCAAGGGACAATCTGTGAGAGTCAGTTATCTCCTTTTACCATTAGGCTCCCAGGAATCAAACTTGGGCCCTTAATTAGGCTTGGTGACAAGTATCCTTATCCATGGAGCCAATTCATCAGTCCACAGATACTTATAAATGCTTAAAATATCTTACACTTAAAAATTAAGAGAATTTCCTATTTATCAAGACAGCTCGTTTTTCTTATTAGAAAATGTCCAAAACCAAACCAAACCAAACCAAACCAAACCAAACCAAACCAAACCAAACCAAACCAAACCAAACCAAACCCAACCCAAAAAAAACAAAACCAAAAGAATCTGGCAGTGGCCGGGCGGTGGTGGCGGCGCACGCCTTTAATCCCAGCACTTGGGAGGCAGAGGCAGGTGGATTTCTGAGTTCAAGGCCAGCCTGGTCTACAGAGTGAGTTCCAGGACAGCCAGGGCTACACAGAGAAACCCTGTCTTGAAAAAAAACCAAAAAAAAAAAACCAAAAAAAAAACCAAAAAAAAAAAAAAAAAAAAAAAAAAAACAAAAAAAAAAAAAAAAAAAAAAAAAAAAAGAAAGAAAAAAAAAAAGAATCTGGCAATGGTGGAGCACGCCTTTAATCCCAGCAGTCTGCATCCCTGGGAGGCAGAGGCAAGCAGGTTTCTGAGTTCAAGGTCAGCCTAGTCGACAGAGTGGGTTACAGGATGGCAGGGCTACAAGGAGAAACCCTGTTTGGAAAAACCAATGAAACAAAACAAAACAAAACAAAACAAAACAAAACAAAACAAAGCAAAACGCCCTCAAGGCAACAGCAGCAGCAGCAGCAGCAGCAGCAGCAGCAGCAGCAGCAGCAGCAGCAACATTAAAAAAGAGAACAAACACCCTAATTTCACTGCTCAAAGGAATAATTTGTTACGTTTTAGCGTGTCTTCTCCAACTATGTGTCTATGGATTTAAAAAGCCCCCAGTTGTACAGATATATTGAAATGAGTTTTAGTAGTGTGTATTTTGAATATGATAGTTTGGGCTGGAGAGATGGCCCAGTGGGGAAGAGCAATTGCTGCTGCTTCAGGGGAGCAGAGTTCAGTTCCTAGCGTTTCAGGTCGGGAGGCTCCAAGTTCCTGTAACTCTAGTTCCAGAGCTCTGGTGCCCTCTTCTGGCCTCCCTGGGCACCTGCACACATCTGTGCATACAGGAACATAGACTTACACATATACACATAAAATAAAAGAGAGAGGGTATTTTATAACATACCTAGTTCTTAACTGACCCTTTATTGAGATGTAAATCAGCAAAACCCATTTTAAATGAATATTTTTACAATTTTTTAGATAAACTTACAGAATCTGGGTCAAAAAAATATGTGTATTTTAAATCCTTGGCTCTATCTTGTCAGATTACTCTGGAGAAGAGTATGCCAGGGAGGCTGATGGTATTTTGTTAACACTTCTTTGCATAAGTTATTTTAAAGTCATCTTTATCTAGTAGCAATGGGAGTCTATGAGAGCCCTCTAGTGGCCAACTTAAGTTTTGCAAAGATTTTCTTCTGTGGAATTAAACTTGAAGGTGTAAAATCTTCGCAGAGAGCTATCTTGGCTGTTTAAAGATCTTTTTCTCAGCCATGCTTGTTGGTGCATGCCTTTAATCCAAGCCCTTGCGAGGCAGAGGGAGGTAGATCTCTGATTTTGTGGCCAGTCTGATCTACAGAGTGAGTTCTAGGACAGCCAGGACTACACAAAGAAACCCTATGTCCAAAAATCAAAACAAGTGAAGACCTTTTCTTGTAGTTGGAGCCATAAGGTGCTGCTTGCTTTCATTTCAAACTATGATTTTGTAGTGGGTAATGGAAAATTTTGAATTTCGCTGTTGTGTCACATAAAAAAGCGCCCATGTTTAATAACAAATTTATAACTAACCAACTAACCTTTTGTTAAACTAATGCTTATTGATCACCAACTACGGTTTTACATATCATCTAGTTCATATTCACACACACACAGATACACATACATACACACACATGCACACACACAGAGACACATATGCACATACAAACACACTAACATACACACACACACACACACACAGACACACACACACACACACACACACACACACACACACACACAGACACACACCATGTGCTGTGATGAGAGAAAGCTTTTCCTGGGTTGGTTCTCTCCTTTTATTTTATGGGTCCCATGATCAAAGTCGGGTCATCATGTGTGACAGTGTGTGTCCTTACCTGCTGTACCATCTTGCAGGCCCAGTATCCATTTCTTCTGTTTAATTTAGCTACTTCTTAATTGTCTTGTTTTGGAGGAGGTATTCAAGACAGGTTTTCTAATAACTCTGCAGTAATGTCTTCTTGGTTCTTGGTGCCCAAGCATTCAGGGTAATCTATTAAAGTAGAATAATGTTTTTTGTAAGAAACAGAAAGATGTTACAGACATGATGAGGCATGCCTGTAATCCTAGCTTAAAGAGTCTGAGAAAGGAGGATTACCAGTTAGAAGCCAGCCTGGCTCGTGTAATGAGACTTAATCTTGAAAAAAAAAAAGAGCAGGGGCTGGAGAGATGGCTCAGAGGTTAAGAACACTGGCTGCTCTTCCAGAGGTCCTGAGTTCAATTCCCAGCAACCACATGGTGGCTCACAGCCATCTGGAATGGGATCCGATGTGTCAGAAAACAGCTACAGTGTACTCATATAATTATAATAAATACATCTTTTTAAAAAAAAGCAAAGAAAAGAAGATGCAGAAAAAGCCATCAAAAGCCCCTCTTCCCGTTCTTTAAAAGATGGAACAGCTACATAGTACCAATAACAGAATTTCTTGTTTTCAAAGACTTACTTTTGTTATTTTACATTATGTGTGTTCATGGGTATGTGCACATGTGGGCAGATGCCCAAGATGCCCAGAAGCATTAGGCCTCCCTGGAGCTGGGTTACAGGAGATTGCGAGTTTCCGGATAAAGGCTGGGAACCGAACTCAGGTGCCCTTCAAGAGCAGTAAGCACTCTCAGGCCGGAGCCAGCTCCCAGAGTGTATTCTTTCTAAATCATGCACTGAATGAACGCTGGGGGGACATGTGATGCTTTGGTCATGCTATAAAACATATGTTTTCAGTAAAAGGTTTAAAACGTGGCAAACTGGTCATTGTACCAGTATCCTGTGGAGTTAATGACAATACTTGTTCTTACTGCCTTTAGCTACAGGACTTAACCGTGGGACTTTTTGGATTGTTTTCTCATTTTTCTTTTTCTTTCTTTCTTTCTTTCTTTCTTTCTTTCTTTCTTTCTTTCTTTCTTTCTTTCTTTCTTTCTTTCTTTCTTTCTTTTTCTTCCCCGAGACAGGGTTTCTCTGTGTAGCCCTGGCTGTCCTGGAACTCACTCTGTAGACCAGGCTGACCTTGAACTCAGAAATCCACCTGCCTCTGCCTCCTGAGTGCTGGGATTAATTTTCTCATTTTTCTATCCAGGACTCACATACTTTGTTGTCATCAGTTTTCTCTAAGGACAAGTTCACGCCCAAGTTGTTAGCCCTGTACGTATGTGAATACAGGTGTGTACAGAAGATAACATGAATCTGAGGAAGCTACTGGGGGAACATGGGGGGAACTGAAGGAAGAAAGGAATGATAAAAGTTCATTGTACTTGTGTATGAAAACAACTAAAAAAATAAAAATGAAGGCTTTTGAAGAAATGGTTTCACTGAGGTTAAAGGCCCAAGAAGTCAGGGTTTGAACATGTTCTAGTAGCTGAATAACTTTTTCTTTTCTTTTTTTCTTTTTTTTTTTTTTTTTTGGTTTTTCGAGACAGGGTTTCTCTGTGTAGCCCTGGTTGTCTGGGAACTCACTCTATAGACCAGGCTGGCCTCCCAAGTGCTGGCATTAAAGGCATGTACCACCCAGCACTATTTTCAATCTTTTTTTTTAGACATTTGCTTACATCATGAATCTTTACTTCCATAATTCTAAAAATATGTGTATGTGAAGTGTTCAAATTATCAAATATTTTAAATCCACCAGAGAAATTTGTTGTTTAAAAATAGATCCTATTAAAGATCCTCGATGGGCTATGGAGCTGCCTCAGTTAATAGATACTTACAAGCAAGAGGACCTGTGTTTGATCCTCAAGACTTATGTTTAAAAAAAAAAAGGCTTACTTTGTACCTGAGTCTGAGGAAGTGGCTCAGTGGCTCAGTGGTTACAGCACCCATATCATTATGCAGTTCACAACCACCCATAACTCCAGCTCCAGGAAGTCCTATGCAGAGACAGTCACTGGAGCTAACTGGTCAACCAGGCTTGCTACTTGTTGAACTTCCAAGCCAGTGAGAACAGAAAACAAAGACCCAGAAGGTGAATGGTGCCCAAGGAGCAAAACTGGATGCTGGCCTTCAGCGGCTGCATGCGCCACTCCCCCACAGTCATGTGATCCCACTCTTGCACAAACATGTCATGTGTGTACCTAGCCCACACAGGAGGGACTTGATTTGTACTCTTAGAGAAATGAGTTCATAGACACCTTGTGCTTTCATATGTTTGGTTTCCCAAAGAGATGCGTGTTTTCAACGTATGAAAAAAAAGTCACAGAAAAATGCAAATTTTAGTTAAGTGTGTCACCTGTTCGGCTTCTGGGAAGTCGAGATTAGGTCAGTCCATCCTCATAGCTCCCTTTAGTGCTTTAAAAAAAACAAAAAACAAAACAAAACAAAACAACAAAAACCACCTATACAATGGCAAAGCCACTAGAGGGCGCTAAGAGCACACTGATTGCCCAGCGTTCTCAGCATGCTCTATTAGATGCGTACCAGGCATTGGGTCAGTCATAGGCAGCACTGACTGAATGGCCTCTAGTTTGGCTGGCCAATTTCAAGTGTAAATGGTAGGATGACATTTAACACAACTGTTTCCTTCTTCATACACGTCTGTGCTTTAGTACACTAACTGGACCTCTAAACCTTTCTTTTCAAATGCCTTTCAGTAAGAATAAAAAATTTCATACATATTGAGTTTAAGGTCAGAAGATGGAAACACAGGTCTCCTCTAGAACTTTTTAGTTCTGTGTCACTCTGCGGGGTCGTGGAGAGGTGACACAGCAGAGTTTCTGAGGGAAAAGGAACAGAGCTGGGATTGACTGGGAACCCACTGGTGACACTCTCTGGGTGTGGTGGACTCACTGTCACACTGGAGTGGGGCCTGAGATTGTGCGGGGCTTGGAATGCCCACTTACTGCATTGTATTACGTGGGAAGTCAGGTCGTGATCGCTGGGGACACTTGCGATGCGATGTGGGAGAATCTCTATGTCAAATAAAGCAGAAAAGAAAGAAAGAAAGAAAGAAAGAAAGAAAGAAAGAAAGAAAGAAAGAAAGAAAAGAAAAGAAAACCACAAGAGAGCATGTGGGCTTTATCCAGAACCCAGAGCGCCTGGCTATGGGACTGTGCACTCAGCCTCTGTGGCCCATGGTCTGTGCTTCAGTGGCTGCCTGGACTCCTTCGTGGTAGATAACCTTTTTGCTCATGGCTAACTTATTCAGCTAAATTATCTCTGCTGGCCTCCCCCAGGTACCATTTTGTGTGTGTCTATCATAGAAAATGATAACAATAACTTAATTATTTAGTGTCTTGTCTCTTAAATGTACCTTGCATTTTCACGTGATTTATGCTACCTTTGTCTTCACAAGTACCTTGTGGGAAAGTCACTCTTCTCATTTTCAAGTGGAGATCCTGAGAGTCACATGGACCAAGGAACAGATCGAGAAGGAATGTGTTCCCTGGATGTTGCTTTCCAAGACAGAAACTTTGACAGCTTGGTAAGTCATTTTACTACTCAGTGCCAGAGTTCTAAAATCTGACTTTGCAAACACGTGTGTGTGTGTGTGTGTGTGTGTGTGTGTGTGTGTGTGTGTGTGCATTCATGAGACCCGTGGGTGGGCAGCCATTGCTCAACTCTGACCGACTGAGCTGTCATGTGCAGAACATTAATTCTAACAGAGTTCTAAGAATGTAAGTTTTTGTAGCTAGTTTCGCAATGAATTGGTGGAACATGGGGTTTTTATATTTTATACTGTACTTAGCACAAAGCTAGTTTTGGATATTAAAGGAAATATCTCTCAACATCCAGATGAGTAAACTTCATGATGAAATACTCCATAGACTTTATGGTTCCTTTGAAAAGAGGATATATTTCTGTAGAAGAGTTTGTACAAGCCCTCACCCCACACGAGCAAAAGAAGAACGCAAGAACAAGAATTCTGAGCTTCATATCATAATCTGGTAGGCAGGGTTCTTGAGGATTTGGTCCCAGACATTGCTTTCCGCTCTGTATGGTGACTCCCATACCCATAAAGAGAACTATAAGGTAGGCTCTGTGGTCCCCCCACATAATCTCTCTTCTTGAGGCCCCTCTCTTATCTTTGTGTCTCCCTTCTCAACCGATGCAAAGGCTCCCAGGAAAAGGCACTGTCATCAAGCCTGAAGACCTGACTTTGGTTCCTGGGACCCACACAGTGGGGACACTGCTCCTGCAATTGTCCTCTGACTTCAATGCGTGTGCCATGCACACCCACCCACACACGTGTGCACGCACACAAAATAAGTAAATAAGAATGTACTAAGAAGACACATGAAATTCTCAGGAAACGAATACAAATATAATATTCTTTTAAAAAGCAATGTGAAATGTTTTGATCCCAAAAGCAGTAGCAGGAGAGTCAGGCCTTGAACCATGCAGCCTGGTCTGGGTAGTTCAAACAGTGACTGACATTTGTCAATCAACAGCACCAGGCCTGCATCAAACACATTTGTAGGAGTTACCCTCCATAACCCACAGTAACGCTAATGAAGTGTCTGCCATTCTCACTCCAAGATCAAACCACCAGTCACATAGGCTAAAAGGCAGCCCATTTGTCTCCTTGATCAAGGGCAGTCTTGCCTTGAAGACTTGGTGGCATGCATGACCCCAGCGTGGGATAACTGCAGTAAGCTCAACACCAGTGGTGTACGTTTGGCACCTGAGGCTTCAGGACAGTGAGCAGAATGTTATGTTTACTGAAATATGTCACCATTTCAAACAGAATAAGTGGAGAGGGGGAAGAGGCCTAGGTGACTAGTTCAAGCCGTACAGTAAGATAAGCAAATACTTTGAAGACTTAAAACTACACAGATCTGAAGCTGTAGCTCAATAGAAGAGCATTGCCGGGCATGACCAAGTCCTTGGGTTCATTCCCAGCACCTCCCTCTGCCCAAGGGCACAGAATGAGCCTTATCTGAATGCTTGTGGGGAAGGGAGCTGCCAGGTAGCCTTTGCTGATAGCTTCTTCGTCCCACTCAATCTGGGCTAGCGGTTTTCTCAGTGGAGAACAGAAGCTAACTTATTTACAGAGATCTGGGCAGAGTGCCTGGCTTCTAATGTATCGGAAGTGGAATGCCAAGCGCTTTTGGAACGTTCAGAAAGTGATAACCAGGATGGATTCCCAGGGACAGTCAGGGACAGGAAAGAGATGGGCCCATGGGTTCTCCTACCTAGCTGTGTGAACTTGAGGAGCTCATCCTTTTGGGGGCTGTTTCTTCTGTGTAGAATTGACAGTTGTTCCCACTACAAAGTGTGGACAATTCAGTAAGTGGAGTATAGAACCACAAGTCCTTAGTGAGTATTAATAACAGTCCTGTGAGTAATTGTTTTTTTTTTTTTTTTTTTTTGAGGCAGGGTTTCTCTGTGTAGCCCTGGCTGTCCTGGAACTCACTCTGTAGACCAGGCTGGCCTCGAACTCAGAAATCCACCTGCCTCTGCCTCCCTAGTGCCGGGATTAAAGGCGTGCGCCACCACTGGCCGGCTGTGAGTAATTGTTGTCACCATGATTGTGACCAGAGTTTGCTGGCACCACGGGAAAACATCTTTATTGTGTTGTTTCATGTGGAGTGTGTGCGTGTGTGTTTATGTGTGTGCACTAGGAGAACGTCCCGTGTCCTGCATGGATGTCCGCATTTACCTTATTTCCTTGAACCACAGAATCGCACTGAACCTGACGTTAGAATGGCAGCCAGCCAACTCGGATCCTTTTGTATCAGTCCAACAGCCCGGGGTTACAGGCTTTTTATTGGGTTCCCGGGATTGGGATTGAGGTTCTCGCATCTGCAAGCGCAGCAAGTGCTTTGATTCACTAAGCCATCTCCCGGGTCTTGTGGTAACATCGGAGTGCTGATTGTGTCCCCTCTGTTCCTTAGGGGCAAGGAAACTGTACTAGGTGTCCTTGGAAGTGTCCACAGCTGAGAAGAGAGAGAAGGGAGTTCGTAGAAGTTGAGGAGGGAGACACAGAGATGAGAGAGGGGCCTCAAGAAGAGAGATTACGCTTAACAAACCCAACAGAAGCTGGATGCACCCCCTTCACTCTGCGGGTCTCTATCGGGATGGGATTAATTTACTTTCCAGTACTGACAGTGCGTCACTGGCCGGTGGGGCGGTCTGCTGCCCCTCCTCATCCCCTGCTCCCTTCCACACCCCGCACCGGAGCCTGGCCCGTGATTGGCCGGCTCGACTCGGGGCTGTCGCGGATTGGCGCTTGCCAGCCCGGGCCACGGAGTTTAAAGAGGGGGCGGGGACGCGCTGCCCCGCAGCGCTGCAGTCCCCGCCAGGCGCACCTGTCTCCGCTGCACGCCGTCAACGCAGCCTTTCTCTCTCCACCTCGAGTGAGCCAGCGGGAGAGGGCAAGCCTAGGGAAGGCTCTGTCCAAGCCGGCGCAGGGGACACAGTCCGTGTGGGTCGAGCCTTGTGGACCTCGCTGCGGCCACCATGGTAGCCACTTGCCTGCAGGTGGTGGGTTTCGTCACGAGCTTCGTGGGGTGGATCGGCATCATCGTCACAACGTCCACCAATGACTGGGTGGTGACCTGCAGCTACACCATCCCCACCTGCCGAAAAATGGACGAACTGGGCTCCAAGGGGCTGTGGGCTGACTGCGTCATGGCCACTGGTCTCTACCACTGCAAGCCCCTGGTGGACATCCTCATCCTCCCGGGTAAGGACCCCGAGCTTGCAAACAGCTTCCAGAGGCAGGTTGGGCCAAAAATGGGGGTTTTAGACAGAGTTCTCAGAAGTTTGGAGACTCAGAGACCTCCGGGCACATTTTTGACATCTCCAAACCAACCCTGTAGGAGCGTTAGTCCTAAAGATCCACCTGTCTGCCTCAGTTTCTTTATCTGAACATGAGATAATAAAGGCAGTTTGGCCACTGGTAACACTCGTCAATGGCTTTGGGAATTTAATGAGTCAAATTATATACACAAGGTAAGAATCACTCTTGTTAAGTTCCATGATTTCATCATCCCAGGTACCCAAGCTAATCGACCAGACACTGCAGTCCTGGCCCCCTGCACATCTCCAGTAGGCTTCTGATTAGAACCGTCTATAGGGCCGAGGAGGAAAGAACAAAGCAATCTCAAATAGGTATAGGCTGAGCTTCTTAGACTGCGTGGTACTCTGGAGGCATCCTGGTAAGGTTAGGTTCGGATTTCAGGAGTCTCTGGACTGCCCGGATTAGTGAATCCCAGTTGGTTCTTTCAGTTCAGGGCCTGCTCATCTGACCTGTCACATTCCTACCTATCTTTTGCCCCTGGGATTTCTTAATAGCAGGCTGCAGTGACTGCCCCCCAACCCCTGCTAGGGTGACACCCTTCTCTAATTCTGAGCAGCAGGCTGCTAGGTATTGGGAAGAACCAGTACCCTGGGGGAGGGAAACTCCACCAGGGAGACAGTCTCCGTCTCGGGTGGGAGGGTACGGGTGGGGCTCAGGTTGGGGGATGTTGGCCAGCCTCTGAAACACAGGGAGAGGGGGTTTGGGAGGGGGTATCTTCCTTTGGGTGTCATGGGAAAGGTTTTGTAAACAGTTTTAAAAGCCTGTAGCCAGTTGGATGTCTTCCACTTGTAGATTTCTGCTAGAAATCTGTCATGCCCTGTGGCTTCACCAGCACCTAGGTGAGGTGGCCTAACTCTTTCTGGCCTTGGGTGATGTATATATTTAAGGGCTTAGCCAGGCCCTAAGGTCAGCCCTAAGGTCTTGAGAACAGCTAAATTTGTACCTTCTCCAGGGAGAGCATCGGGGTTTCTCTGTTCCCCCTTTTAGAGCCTTAAGTGCCCTCTGTTTTCCCCTACAGGACATTTGGAATTCACCTCCCTCCTTCCAGCTCACTCAGTGCTGACTTATCTTTATCCCAGGATGTGGTATTGGGAAATGAAGCCAGGGCGTTGTTTATGTCAGGGGAGCCATATCCCCAGCCCCATTACATTTTACATTCTCTCTGCCTTCTCTCCTGGTCCACACCTTGACAAGGTCCACACCTTGTCCTGTGGTCACCTGGTCCCACAGGACACCACACAGTGCATGTCATACTTGCCATTTGCTGCTCTTCTCTACACTTGGACATTCAGAAGAGCAGGCATTAGGGAACGCTGGTGTGGACTCAGCTTCAGTTAACACTGGCTTTGGTAGACCTGGGTTAGACTCCAGCACTCACAGTATGGGTTATCTGAGACAAGTTGCTAACCTCAATAAACCCTAGTAGTTTTCTTTAAAGAATTTAAACCAAGCTATCCAGTTATCTTTCAGGATTGCTTATGGGAGCCAATGAGACAAGGAATGAAACCTGGCTTTGAAGTAGGAAATGCTCTAGAAAGAGCAAATGCCATTTTCCACTAACAGCTGGGCATGGCTGTAGAGATTTCTAAGTGACGTATAAAGTCATTTTTGTTTCCTTCCTCTGAAATTACATTTCCTGAGCATTCGATGCCAAATGGTTTGTTTTCAGAACACACAAGCCGCGCTGGGGGCAGGGAGTATATTTTTGTGGAGAAGCCTGTTGTTCTGTGTCCCCAACCTTACCCATCGTGTGGGGGAGGGGCACCCCTCTGTCTCCATCTTCTGATTTCTAGAAGTGGCCTTGGTACTGTAGCACGGGGACAGCCTTGTGCCATAAACTTCAGAGCATCGGTTTGTGTTGACTGCTGCCTTTGTGTGGGCCCTGGCTCTCCTCCCAGCTGCGAGGGAGGGCTGGGCTGAGGCTCCTGGGGTCTACAAGTCTGTGATATCTGATATGTTATCTCATTCTTAAGATGAGATGGGCAGGGTTTGGAAGAGACCCCAGGTGGCACACCTTAAGGGGCAGTGTTGATGCTGCGTGTTGGCACATAAGGGAGGTTGGCTGGGTGTGACATGGGGGCCCTGGTACATGAGAAAGAGCTAGAGTCAGTTCTTGGCATTGCCATACTCCTCCCCCCAAGGCCACTAGCTCCAACTCCCCCTGAGCAAATGAAACAGACGGACAGCGGCCATTCACAAACGCAACACCATTTTTTTTTTTTTTTTAAAAGGGGAGAGTGTTCCAATGAGAAACTATAAATAGTGTAAAGGTAAAACAGTAAATTTAAATCTGTGAAATTCCCCTGGTATCTGATCATTTTTATTTTACAGGAAGTTGTGCGTATTATAATCTGCATCTGCATATATTCTCACTTAGCCTCAGTAATGGAGTGGATACTTTTGTTCTACATTTCTTTTTCAACACATTTTTCCTTCATTGATAGTTAAGTCATCTGTTGTGGGGGCATGAAGGCTGAGAGAGGCGTCTACTCTACAGGAATCCCCAGGGTTAGAGATGCATACACCTTTTAAGCATTGACAGACCTGTGGAGAAGCGCGCCTGAGCACCGTTAATGGAGCAGGAAATGAAACTTGACCAGCTGAGGGGATGGAAGTCACGAGGACAGCAGCCTCTGGGGAGGAGGGAGAGAGGTGAAGTCTTAAGTCTGAGCTTACAGTGTAGTTCAAGGCTCACATATTCACACCCAGTGTGAATGGAAGATAAAATCATGTAAGACACTGAAGACAGCGATACCACACTAGGCTGAGTGTGGCGCCTCATGCCTATAATTTCCAGCACTGGAGAGGCTGAGGCAGGAGAATTGCCTGGACTATGATGAGTTCCTGTCCTGAAAAAACAATCTATCACATTGATACAGAGCAATAATTCCAGTCCTATTTGCCACCAATCTTTCCAGTACTTGGCACAGAAATCTTTCTACAGGCCCTTTGAACTGTGAGCTTGATTGTCAGTAGAACTTGGTTAGGTGGGCATGTGGGGTTATTATTATTATCATCACTCTGTAGATGAGGAAGGGGAGATACAGTAGGTAATTGACCTGCTAGTGTTGCACAGGCAGCCCAGGCCGAAGTAGACTGCAGACAGCAACATCACAGGTGACCTTGTTGAACTTCTAGGTGTTTAGTAATATAAGCGAAGGCTTCGTTGCTCCACTGAGGCCAGGTGTTTGTGTCTTCATCCGGGTTCTGTTTCTCTAGCACTCTCCCTGAGTTGAAGGTGTGGGGTGATCTTGGATAATATTTATCAAATTTGAGGTCTTAGAGGGGACAAGAAGAAGAAGGAAGGTGGCGTTGAGTTCCTGAGAGGTGGGACTCAAGAGTAGGACTCTCCCCGCCCAGGTCTAACCCACCCTCTCTGCTTTCTTGTTCCCAGGCTACGTGCAGGCTTGTAGAGCCCTCATGATTGCAGCCTCCGTTCTGGGCCTGCCAGCCATCTTGCTGCTGCTCACAGTTCTCCCCTGCATCCGAATGGGCCATGAACCGGGAGTGGCCAAGTACAGACGAGCCCAGCTGGCTGGGGTGCTCCTTATCCTGCTGGGTAAGCTTTCTCTTTGGCACCCCAACTCCAGGGAATGTGAAGAATCTCGGATCATGCTGTTACTACTTCAAGAGAAATGTGAAAAGAACTCAAGAGAACCCACTGGCGACAGAAACCCACATTTGTATCCCTTTAGAGCATATTCCAGAGGAAGTTTAGATAGGACTCTAACTACATCTGTGAGAGGAGCCGAAGGGTAATAAGAAAATGACAACCCAAGAGACTCTGAAGGAAGTGGGTTATGGGGTGGCTCTCTGAGCAGGCTTCACAGTAGAATCAGATTTGAATGACTTGTATTCAGACTTCAGAGCAAGTCAATTGAACTGGAGTTTTCTGGGGATCAGGTCAGGAAAGATATGATAGGAGGCTCCCGGGGTGATTCTCACTGCAATTCGAAGTGAGAGCCTCATGAATATACAATGAAAGGAAGGAAAAGATGAACCCAAAGGAGAAGTATGGAGGGTGGTAGACCAGTAGGCAATGGATCAAGGTTTTGTTCATTAAGTATTCATTGAGCAAGTCTAGCAGGCACTGTGGTGGCAATGGGGTCCCTGATGGGGAAAAGGAACGCCTACTTTGGTGTGCATAGACACTCCAAGATCACCTTAAAAGGCTTCCGTGCAGGAAATAGGGAGGGTGGCACCTAAGTTGTACTGGAGGACTTTCCCAGAGCATGGGAATCTAGGGGTCAGAGTTGATGAGAAAGCCATGGGGTGTAGGGCAGAGCAACCTAGGCTGAGAGAATGTGTGTTCATTCAGTTTGCTGATCATACAGGTACACAGGAGCTTGAATTAACTCACTGTTGAGGGTCTGGTTTCCTTCCCTGCCAAAATAAATGCGGCCTGCACAAAGCGCATGCGTAATCCCAGCCCTTGCAAAGGAAAGACAGGAGGATCGGAAGTTCTTCCTCTTGGCTAATGAGGATAGCCTGGGACACATAAGACCTTGTCTTTTTTTTTTTTTTTTTTTAAAGTTTCTTCTGACCTTTCATATGAGAGTTCCAGAAGCGGGACAGCATGTTAAAGTAACCGCAGACAAGCCCACGGGAAGGAGAGAGACAGCTGGAGTGGACAGATGCTTGCGCAGATGCAAGTGTGCTGCTTGCTTTGCTTTGTTCATCTTTGGGGTGGTGGGGAAGCAGTGTGTGGTTTGCAACCTCCCCTCCCTCCCTTCCCCCCACTCCCCTTCCCTCCCTCCCTTCCTTCCTTCCTTCCTTCCTTCCTTCCTTCCTTCCTTCCTTCCTTCCTTCCTTCCTTCCTTTCTTTTTTTGAGACAGAGCTTCTCTATGTAGCTCTGGCTGTCTTGGAATTTACTCTGTAGACCAGGCTAGCCTTGAACTCAGAGATTCACCTGCCTTTGCTTCCCGGGTGCTGGGATTAAAGGCATGGACCACCATGCCTGGTTGGTTTTCTTTGTTTTGCTATTGCTTCTTTGTTTGTGTTTTTTAAAACATATATTCTGTGTCTGTGCACATGCACGGAAGACAGCCGGTTCTCATCTTTCACCCACCTGGAGAACAAACTCAGGCTGCAGTGAGTACTTTTACCCATTGAGCCACCTCACCAGCCCAAGTTTTGTTTTGTGCTTTTAAGGTGGTTTGGTATAGGAAGATGGCTTGAGAGCTGAGGAAAAACAAGGTGGGGCTGGAGAGAGGGTGTGCATCTGTTAGTCCCTGTCTGTCTGTCTCCATCCAATCTGTGGGGGAAAAGATATCTGACCCCAGGAGGGTGCACAGTGGCTTCTCATCACCAGAATGGGATTTGTAGTCCGCTTCTAGCTTCACATTTTGGAGTTGGCTGCCTCTCTTTTTGACCGCAGCCAGATTTATTTCTCAGCGAGTCTCCGCTTGCCTTTGGGTTTCACGCTGCTTTGACTGGATGGAGCTAGCTCTCGAGCTCATTGTCTCAAGAGTGTCACCTGCTGATTTCCTTCATGTCTTCTCACCCCCAGCCATAAGACCTGGTTTGCTACCATCAGGGATGGGTGGGAGAAGCCAATGTGTGAAGGCTCCCTTTGTGTGCAGCTCGCAGTTGGTTTCTTCCATTCTTCACTCTCTGGGGAGAAGTTGGTGCTAGGCGCATGCCCAGTCCCGGGGGGTCACTGCTGAAGTATGGCTGCTGAGCAGAAGGCACGAAGTAGTCCATGAGCTGTGAGGCCCGGGAATGGGCATGTCGCAGTGGTTCTGATGCGGAGACAGAACACGAATCAGTTCTCCCTGGTCCTGAAAACCTCTATTTTTCTGAAGGCTTAAAAGGAAGCCTGCTTGCTGGCCAGCTCCATCTTAAGTCTGAGGGGGAGAGAGTAGCCTGATTCTGCATTGTTCAAGGAGCAGCAGATGCCCCAGATTGGGGAGGTCGGAGCGGAGCCCACTCTATCAATTTCCAGGGCACAAGGCGCTGGGCCCTAGCATCCCGTCTTGTTAGTTGGAGCCAAACCAACCGTACTGAATCAGGACCCCACTGCTCTTAAGTGTGTCAAGGAAGTAGGTACTGTCTCTTAGTAAGAAAAGTGCAGTGGCCTGGCTGTGGTGGCGCACTCCTTTAATCCCAGCATTCGGGAGGCAGAGGCAGGTAGATTTCTGAGTTCAAGGCCGGTCTGGTCTACAGAGTGAGATCCAGGACAGCCAGGGCTATACAGAGAAACCCTCTCGAAAAACAAACAAACGAACAAACAAACAAACAAACAAGCAATAAATAAAAAAAAGAAAGAAAAGTGCAGTGAAGTATGGCAAATATTTAGCATGGCACCCGGCACATAGTAGGTCATCGTTGCCATGATTGTGGTTGTTGTTGGCTAGAGGAAATAGAGGGCCAACCCAATTATGTTCTGAGGGGGTCACGTCCGCGCACAGTACTGGAGAGGAGAGGCATGATAATATAATATCACTGCATCCTGGCTTAATGAAAATCTTCCCAACACAGAAATCAGGAGATGGGGGCTTACACGAGAAGATGTCTTCTTCTCCCTCACGAAGGGACCCTGAGTCCTTGTTCTGATTCAGCTGATTTTCCCCTTGCCTCACAGTGGAAAGCCCTTCATCTGGATGTCTCTCAGGGAGTGGGCAGGGAGGAAATGGGACTTGGTCACTCCAGGGACTTCTTTCATTTTTTTCTTCTTCTTTTCTTTAAACATCTGGGCGGTGACTTTATTTATTTATGTTTCAGTTGTCAACGTTTGGGTTAATGGTGAATTGTGCTAGAAATAAGGGTAGGGGCAAATGCCCATCATAGTCCCAGATGTCCCATAGGGAAAGGCAATCCCTGTATATGGAAAGAGGGCGTGGCATTTCAGTGTGGCAGTTCAGTATAGCGGTGACCCTGCCCGTAAGCAGAGACCCTAACTGCCGTGTGAACCCTTCCTGGCTCTGAATTCTGGGATTGTTTTTTGAAAAAATATTAACAAGTATCTGGATACAGACATAATGTAAAGTGACTGGGGACTAGGTTCAACCCCCAGCAACGCATACACAAACAATAAATAAGAATAAAACTAATTCAGCAGATAACCATGAGGCTTGTTTTATACTGCTATAGGGAAAAATAGCTGATGATACGCGGAATAAAAACAGGAAAAATGTCAGTGTTGGACGCTGGCCAGGAAAATAATGCACTCCAATATTCCATTGGCTTGATGACAGTTATAAATGCTAGGTTTTCCTGGTGCCTCATGAGAGGGGCATTGTCCTCCATGGCTGCTTTCTAACGCCAGTGCCTTAGAAAAACCGACAGGTGAGAAAAGAAAAACCCAAGCTTTCCGAACTTCAAATGGGAAAAGAACAGCAAATAAATAGGATCCCACAACTCCCTGAGAAACATCACTGGGTCCTTTATCCCTCCCCATTTCTGTACGCACGCACGTACGTACGTAGCCCTCAAACTTACGACCCTAGTGCCGCTCAGCACAGCTTCTCAGCTTGCTCATCCACCATCAACTTTTCCATCCCCCACCTCCGAGGTAGATATTTCTGGTGAATATCTCAGCATATCAAGGAGGATATAGTCAGAAAAATTCAAGTAATTTAACGGTGCTTTAACAATTCCCTTTGGTGCCGAGTGAAGGATGCAGCTAAGCTTGAAAACGCAAGCACACGTCATGGGAGTAGAGATGCCAGTGTCTGAGGATTTCCCGCATCTGTTGTCTTTTTCTTTCTCCGTTTTCCTCTCACTTATTACCTAAAAAATCAGACACACCTGCATTCATTTTATATAACTTCACCATGTCTTTTATTCTTTGTGCGCTCCTGCATGCATGCGATGTGACGTGCGTGCGTGCGTGCGTGCTGTGTTGTGCACCTGACAGAGTACGTACGAGGAGGAGGACCTCAGTTGTCTTGCTCTGTCACTTTTTGCCTTATTCCTCTGAGACAGGCTTCACTTAACCTGGGGCTAGGTTGGCAGTCGGCAGGCTCCATTGATCTTCCTCTTCTGCTCCCTACAGTGGCTCTGCCCAGATTTTTCTGTGGGTGTTGGGGGTTTGAAACCACGTCTTCATGCTTGTGTAGTAGTGCTCTTACCCACTGAACACGAAACTCCTCAGCCCATATTATTTTTCTTTTTCTAATTTTTTTAGTTGACACTTGATAAGTGTACATAGTTAAGAAGCTGCGTGGATCTCATTTACTCAATTTCTGCATAGTATCATGCATTATTTAACCTCTAAAAAGTTGGAAAGATACACTTAAGCTTTGCTTTTGTAACGATCTTCCCAAATAATTTGTTTAATTACAATAGATCAGGAACTTTTGGCAAAGAAATGTTCTGTCAACTAAGGAATACATTGTATTACATTATTTGAAAAATTGTCCACAATACAGGTAAACTTTTAAAATCTTTATGAGGAAAAGGAAGGGGTTTTGTCTGTGTGTGTGTGTGTGTGTGTGTGTGTGTGTGTGTGTGTGTGTGTGTCTCCTCTCTTTCCTCCTCCCCTTCCTTTGGTCCCCTCTCTCATTCCCTAAAGAGACTGCAGAGTCCTTCTCTTTCCTATGTAGGTAAGGATGGCATCTCCTGAAGGAGAAAGAAATCTCAGTGCAAAAAAAAAAAAAAAAAAAAAAAAGACTTAATTTAAAAATAAATTCTGACATAAACTAAAGAAGGCAGGATACCCCATTGCTCATCTTTCTTTACCTTAACTGCAACATTTTATAAACCCCTTTTATTTCCCCCAGATATCAGGACCATTTCCAACTGCCGTTTGGGGTGGGGGTTGTGGGGACGGTAGGGGAGGTACACAAATAGGAACAAATCTGCAAGAAGTCCTTGAGAAAGCCCGCAGTGACTGCAGTTTTGTCACTGGTCATTGGCCCATAGTTTTCAGTGATGTGGTGATTTGATCTGAATTTTGTAACCTCACAGTCAGTCAGCACCCCCTACCCCCAGAAGGTACTGCTGAAATGGAGTATATTCTCCTCTGTGTCTAAACATTTTTCCTTTTGAGTTCAGTCAGAGGTCACTGTGCACCAGCCTCTAGTTCCCTTTCATGTTCGGTGGTGGCCTGTCGTTTCTTAGCAGTTTTGATGTGGTTCAACTTTGAGAACCACAGGAATTCCATCTGGAGTTCATTCACCGGCCGAGAAGGAAAGAGCTCCTGGTGCTCGTTCTTGGTTTGCATGGATTATGAGAGAGGGAAGATTTTAATTAGGTAGACTGGGAGTTGGTGACTCTCAGTGTGTTAAAGTCATGTTAAAATTTGTGATTGGGGTGTAGGCAGGGCAAAGTAGAACCAAAAATGAGACGACCTCTTATCCATCTACCTATCTATCCATCTACCCATCCATCCATTCATCCATCCATCCATCCATCCATCCGCCTGTCTTTTATTTGCCCACCCACTTATGCACCCAATCCTATGCAGTCATTATATAAATGTACAAGCATTTCCCCCTTTCCTAGTAATTACATCCAGTAAATCCAACCGCATAGCTGACACATGCAGAATCAGCCAAGCCCAGGAGCTCTTGGAACACGGAGCCTGACTCTTCCTAGCTGTTTTGTCTATGCTTAGGAAATAAAGGAAAGCTGAGTGGATTGGAGACCATTTCTGGTCTTGCTGTATAAAATCTAAACCTAATCTGACTGTTCTTAGTTTTCACAAAGGTGAGGATGTTTTAAGTGCTTATGTGAGTGTGTGCTCATACGGGTGGGTGAGTGTGTGTGTATTCTATGTGTAAATACAAAGTAGCCCCAAAGAGTAACACTTCATTCAAATCATGAGGTGTTTTGAAATTGGTTAGCTTTTTGTGGGATGGACTGGTTGCATTGGCCCAAATCAGTTGTTAGAGATCGGAGCCTTTGTTCCCTACGCCACAGTCTCACTTCTTGCCTGTTCTTCTCAGTGTGCCTGGGCAATGCAAAGCTCTTGCTGATTGCTGGGTTTGCCCACAGCGGAGTGAATGTCTACTTTTGGGGGCTAGGAGTCTCTGCTGTTTTGCTTCTTGCCATGGGAAACTCATAGCAATTTTCTTGGGCTGAAATATTCTAGAAGAAAATTTCTGTAAACTGTCCCCATAGAGGAAAAGTTTTTCTCTTCATGAGACAAGTTTCAGGCCAGCCTGGGACACACAAGGCCTTGTTTCAAACCAAAATAAACAAAAAGAAAATCAATTTGATCAAAGCAGACCCTTCCAATCCCAATCTCTTGCCCCTGTCCTCTGCTAGGGGTGTGTCCGTACACTTTAAGGCTGGAATGAACTCTTTTTATTCTGTATCCACACGTTGCTCACAGGGGTGGGGGATGCACTTAGTCTGTTGTTAATAAGGACTGTTGAAGGACCGGGTGCAGTGGCACACACCTGTAGTCCCAGCTACTTGGGAGGCTGAGACAGGAGGATCGCTTGAGTCCAGGAGTTCTCGGCTGTAGTGCGCTATGCGGATCGGGTGTCCACACTGTTTGGCATCAATATGGTGACCTCCCAGGAGTGGGGGACCACCAGGTTACCTAAGGAGGGGTGAACTGGCCCAGGTCAGAAATGGAGCAGGTTGAAACTTCTGTGCTGATCAGTAGTGGGACTGCACCTGTGAATAACCACTGCACTCCAGCCTGGGCAACTTAGCGAGACCCCATCTCTCTCCCTCTCTCTTGAACTGTTGAAAACTACACAGCAAGCAAATGGAGGAGACTTTTCAAGTCTTTCAACATGGGGAAGATTTGACCCTTAGTTTGCAGTTGATGTTTGTATTTCTTATTTTTGGGCAGATATTGTAAGTTAAAGCTTGGTAGAAACCAGAACAGCTTGATGCACTGGAAGTGACTAGAGCACCCCAGGTGCCAATTGCTGGGCTGGCAGAGTGGTGTTCTGTCTTGAATTTGTCCGTGATTTTTAGGGTACCGGCTGGAAATCCTGTTTCTGATTAGTTTCCTGTCTAGCAATTCTAGCGGGCCATCACCAGTCAAAGTTTTTACTAAAACCTCATCCTGCTGTGTTGGAGAGAAATCAGAGGATACTAAAGTGAACGGTGGGGTTGTATTGCTTTGAGCTGTTTCATCCTATGAAATAGTCATTACACACATGTGGCTATTTGAATGGAAATAAGTAAGATAAAAAAGATCAGGTTTTCAATCTCACTAGCGTCCTCTGACCTCCACACACACCCTGGGGCACGTGCCTTCTCTGATACGCCTACTCACATAATCAAAAATTTAAAACCGCGAATAGATGAATTATTTTTACCTCAAGGGCTGTTCATTTGTGTGTTGGTGTTTTGTGACTGTGAACGGCACCACAAACTCAGACCCTTGCCTGGTCCTCTGGCATTACCTAGCAACGCTTGCTCTAGTGAGAAAAGGAACAGCCGGTCCAGGCCTTTGTAACGTGGATTGAGTCACTTGAGGAAACAGGATAGAAAGCTGAGGTGGAAACCATCTTGTTTCTCAATTTTGAAGAGCCTGATTGATTATTCAGTCATTTAGCCAGGATGGTGCTGAGCTGAACATGGAATTTCTAGACATAAATAAGCCATGTCCCTGCCTTCACAGAACTCAGAGTGTGGGACAGGGAACAGATACATAAATCTAATATGCATAAAGAGTCTAATATGATTAGGTAAGTATAATAATAGAATCGTAACTGTAGAGAGCTGGGAGTAAGGCTCAGTTGATACAGTGTGCCTAGCAAGCCATGGGGGTCCATCCCTCGTACCTCATAAACTGGTTGTACCAGCTCATGCCTGAAATCCCAGAATTCAGGGAATGAGGGTCAAGGTTATCCTTGGCTACACAGCATAGCTAGCCTGGGATGTACGAGGCCTTGACCTGAAAAACCCAAAACAACAGCAACAAAACACACATAAAAATGGAACCGGAACAAAAAGTAACAGGATGTATAAATGAAAACAAATTCGCGGGTTTGGGCATAAACGATTATATTAAGTCTTTACAAGGGTGTTTGTCTCTGCTATCTGTGGGCAAAACAAGGACCAGTCACTGGACACAAGCCTGCAAGTCAGCGCATTCTTAGAGCAGAGGTTGGCAAAGGAGCGGTGCTGTTTTGGTGTTTCTGTAGCTGATTGGAAGGGGCGTGTCTAGAGTAAACCTGCCTGCCCGGTGCACTTGGTGTGTGTTAAGTGTGTCCAGTCACCCTCTCTCCCTGTCTCCCCAGCTCTCTGCGCCATTGTCGCCACCATCTGGTTTCCTGTATGTGCCCACCGCGAGATCACCATCGTGAGCTTTGGCTATTCGCTGTATGCGGGCTGGATCGGTGCTGTGCTGTGCCTGGTGGGTGGCTGTGTCATCGTCTGCTGCGCCGGGGACGCACAGTCCTTTGGAGAAAACCGTTTCTATTACTCTTCTGGTTCCAGCTCACCAACGCATGCCAAGAGTGCCCATGTCTAAGAGGGCTGCTCCATTGCCCGCCGAGGTGCTGTAAATGCTGGGCCCGGGCCCTGTGTTTGCTCGTCACAGTGGGGAGAAGCCCACTTCCCTGCCAGGCACTAAAGCCAAAGTTCTAGAAAGTATCCTGCCTGGCATTTTGCAGCCGTAACACCCCACCCGCCCACCCACTACCCACCACCACCACCTCTTGGTTGCCTTAAAAGAGAGCTGTAGCTCAGATAATGCCCACGTAGTTTTCTCCCGGTGTTGCCGGCTGTTCGCTCTTTTCCTGGGCGTTCCATTGTTGTTGATTAAAAAAAAATATTTTGTTTCTCTCTTAAATTCAAATGTCTTGGGAACATTGCTGACTTGGGTGTGGATTGGGAGAGAAATAAAAGACGCTTTCAAAGGGTTACCAATGACAATGGAAGCCTTACAGAGACAGTTCTCCTTTTGGCTTAGTTTCAAGGTCACTTACATATAAGAGATAGAAACGGATAGACTTGGGAACACGGGTGGGAGGGAAACTCGGAGCTTTCGTTCCGTGGGAAAGCTTCCCTTTTATAAGTTAAGGGGTTGGGTCTCTCTTTTTTTTTTTTTAGTTTGTGATTTTACATTTTTCTCTACGTACTTTTTCAAGATTGATCATTTTTATAACCATGGGTTTCCTGAAATTCTCAATTCACCAGTATGAAGGAAATGAACCAAGCAGACGTTAGTATGCAATAAGTAATAGTACGAAGATTATAACTTTAACTGACCGCCCACGGTTTCCAGGTTTGTATGCTGTAGTTTTTAATTCTACGGTTGCGTATGCTTCAAATTAACACATTTAAAAACCTTCTCTCCCCTTCTGTCTCTGTCTCCATTCGGTTAGCGATCTTGAAGCAGTATTGTTTAACATAAGTTGTACTGTTGAATTTGGCTTCATGGGTGTAAACACTGATGGTCTGTCAGTGTCTACGAGTCTGGACACTGCAAGCTCCATCCGGTGCATTTGTTCAGGTAAAATCTGTGCAATAAAATAACAAACTGTCTCCAAAGCTGCTCTTTAGTCTTCTGTTGAATTCAGAGTATTGTCTGATTTTTTTTTTTTACTTCAAAAAATTAATTTCTGATCACTGAGCAAAGAGCAAACCATTTGGGGTTGAGGAGCTGACTCAGTGGGTAAGGTGCTTACTGCTTAAGCATGAAGCCAGTGCATTTGTTCTCTCTCTTCTCTCTCTCTCTCTCTCTCTCTCTCTCTCTCTCTCTCTGTATGTGTGTGTAGTCTTGAGGCTCCCTGGGAAGTCTAGACAGGTGGAAAACTCCAGGTTTAGTTAGAGACCTTGTTTCAAAAAAAATCAGATAATGAACCCAACATGGAGGTTCACATCTTTAATCCCATAACTTGGGAGACAGAGTCAGAGAGATCTCTGTGAGTCCTGCTTGGTCTGTAAAGTGAGTTTTAGGATAGCCAGGGCTACATTGAGAGACCCTGTCTCAAAAACAAAATGAAACAAAACAAACAACAAAAAATCTGAGTTGACAAAGATGTCTGACTTTAACCTCTGGCCACACACTTGCCCCCTTCCCCCCAGAGACAGACAGACAGACACACACACAGACTCACACACACACACACACACACACACACACACACACACACACACACACACACACACACACACAGAGAGAGAGAGAGAGAGAGAGAGAGAGAGAGAGAGAGAGAGAGAGAGAGAGATGTCTTTGGATTGTTCTGACTGGCTAAAAAGTTATATTTTATTCACTATATCATGGTGATGGTGTATGATCATAAAGTGTAGCCTAGTTGTTCTCTAGATTTCTTAAATGTGACTTTCTTGCCCCTGTGTCATGGGTAAATGTGCAGGCACAAGAGCCAAGTTACAAACACAGTGCATCCCTCAGCTACTGCTCTGAACACTTGATGAAAAGATGGGCTAAGTCAGAAGGGAGATTTGAACAAATTCATTTTATGGGGTCTTAGCTGTAATACTTTGATGTGCTTTGTCCAAATGCACACAAGACAATTTGGACAAAGACGCATTAAGGTTTTATTTTCTGTTTCAGAAACTCTGTCCGGCTATCAGCTTTGCTCTAAGAGACCAGGTTATTATTCCCCCCTCTCTCCACCCAGTCATTCTGGCTTGGGAGATGGTTCAGTGGATCTAGAGTCCAAGCTCCAGAACCCATGTAAAAGCTGGAGGCAGCAGTGCCCCCGAACCAGGAGACTGGAGGTAGAAATAGGACAACGACTAGAAGCTGTGGACCAGCTAGCATCGGTAACAAAAGACATCCAGTCTCAAAAAGCAAGACTGGAAGAGAGGAGGGATGTCCAGGGTTGCTCTCTTACTTCTACATGCACACCAGTGCACATGTGCTTTCTCCAAACGTGTACACACACACACACACACACACACACACACACACACACACACACACACACACAGGTTAACAGTACTAATTTCATTACCTAGTATAGTATATGATTGACAAACACTCTCTTTGGAAATGCCCTTGCCAAAATGCCATGGTAGAAGCAATTTCTAAGTTACTTATGCAGAAAGCCCACCTTCCTGTTAACCAAACTTATTTGCTATGATTCAGTGTTTGTAGGGCTCTAAGTCACGTTAGAGGACCCTCTCTGCTTCACTATACCTGGTGGGGCGTTAGGATTATGAACGGAAGGACAGACAGCCTGTGGAGACAGTGTGCAAGTAAAGTTTGAAAGCCTCCTGTTCTCAACCAATCAGCAGCAGCCAAAGAGTTCATTTTCTTGGGGACTTGTGCCTTTTCTCGATTGAGGCTGCTGTTTGCCTACTCTCAGGAGGAGCATGAGAGGAACTTCAAATCTGTCCTTGGTGATGTTGCCTAAGGGACTGAGGACCTCATCTTACAGGTCAGGGCTGAAGTGTTGGGTTAGGGCTCGTTATCAGTTTGAGTAGGAGTCTATATGCTCTTTGAGAATGCCACCATCCAACAGGAAGCTGTGAACCACGTCTAAACCTTGAAAACTTCTGATAGCCACACACACACACAAAGCTAAAATAAACAAGTGAAATAAATTTTGATATATTTTATTGAATGTAGTCCATCTAAATAATTCTCCTTTCAGTCTGTATACAGCTGTCAGCTTTTCCACAATGTTCTCTTGGTATGAGAATTTTGGGCTCTGGTATGTGTTTTTACTTCCAGGACATCTCAGTTTGGTCAGCCATATTGCAAGGGCCACGTAGCCGCAGGCTAGAGACCATTGGGTTGATTAGCCCAGCTGCAAAATAGTAGGTTCTGTCTCTATAATCCTAAGAGGAATTCAATTTAATTTTATCTGCTTTCATTGGAGTTCTGTTAGCCTGGGGCCAATACACTTCTTTGAGGAGTTGTAGTAAATCTTCATTCATATGGAGACAGTGATCCCCTCCCCCACTCCCCAAGCACACCCCAAACAATATACTATCAGTATATACTGTCTACCTGAACTTCAGGGAGCAGGGAGACTGTGCTCTGGAGAGCTGGTCCTGTCAGAAACTTCCTGTCTTTAATCCTCCCCACAGCCCCTGCTTTTGGATGAGAAAACGAGTGGATTGTTTATGTGGCTTGTGAGGGTCAGGTGGCCACTGTACCAAACTGGAAGGGATTTAAGCCTATTGAACTAAAGCCTTCACTCTACACTTAAAGAACTCACCGTGACTCTAGGGGGTCAGGTCCTCACTTTCCTCTCTCCTCACTCAGTAGATCTGTGTTCGAGCCAAGTTTATGGTTGCCTGTGTGTATTGCATTCTCTCTGCTGGGGTAGCCTCCGTTACCACACTTTGAGAGACAGTGAATTGAAAACAGTTCTCTCACGTTTTTCTGGAGTGCAGAAATCCCGCCCTTTGTCCCTTCTTTGATAGTCATTGGAGACTGGGTGATTTTGAGAGTGAGACTATCAGTTCTCTCTGCTCTATTCTGAATAGAGTGGTGGGGAGAGACCTTTGCATTGAAAATGGACCAATTCCGTTTGCGCTTTCCAAGAACTCGATAGGAACCAAACCAAAGGGGAGAATGTTTCCAGGGAAGTTCTGGATTTGGAGATGCTGGCTGCAAGACTGGGACAAAAGGAGACGCCTGTGAGCCTGGAGAATGCACGTTACACTCTTGTGCTGCATCGGAGGCTCGGCGTTAACAATAGAACAAGGTCCGGCTCTGTCCTGGCCTGCCTCGTTTCTTGTTTTAATTAGAACTAATCTGCCTGTCAGTGTTTCTCTATACAATGTACACAATGAGCTGTAGCATCATAAATGTTTGGCAGGACACTCATGCTCATGACCTCACATGCTGGGAAGACAGGGAGGCCACTGTGGGACCGGCCCCGGGGAGAGGCAGCATCAGGACAGCCTTTGAGATGGCCCCACAAAAGAGTGTGTGACAGCCAGATGTGCGGCTTCGTGGGGACTGAAGCGGGATTGTGGGAGGAACGTTGGTACATGCTGCTCGTGGCTTGAATAGCAGCTCTTGAGGAATCTACGTTTCTTTAGCTCATGTATACCCAGAGCTCAGGCACCGTGGCTGTGTCTGGAAGGGTGAGTGGAGACGGGGGGACTAGTCACTGCTTTGTGCTCCTCTGTAGAAATGAAAAATGTGGGAAGTAGAAGCCATTCCTGGAGGACACAAATCACGTCCACGGTGGCTTCAGAAGAGTGGTGACACCTCATTGTCAAAGCCGAGGAGTTTCTTTAACTAACATGGTTTTGTTGAGCTGAGTTATTTGCAGTTCTGCTGTCTGTCTTGTTAGAGTGAAGATTCTGATCAATCTATGTGGTCAGGCCTGAGTTCTGCACTTCTTTAAAAAATAAAAAGCATGGAAATTTTTGTTTTTCATTGATTTACATGTGTGTGGTCACACGCATGCTGTACTGTGCGTGTAGAAGTCAGAGGGCAGAGGGCCAATTCTCTCCTTCTACCCTGCTGGTCCCAGGGATTTAACTTGGGTCGCTGGACTTGGCAGCAAGCACCCTTACCCACTGAGCCATGCTGCCAGCACAGATTCTGCATTTCTAAGAGGCTTTCAGAGTGTGCTAGTGCTGCTGGCCCATTCTGGCATCCGGGGCAACCATCCTCTGGAAGCTACATTCGGCAGAACACAGGCCAGCCTTGCGTACGCACACAAGTACAGGCCAGCCTTACGTATGCACATAAGCACAGTCAAGCCTTGTGTATGCACACAGTGTACAGGCCAGCCTTGTGCATGCACATAACATGGGTGCCTCTTTTGCCCAAGTTACTGGGAATCATTCTGTGAATTCCTGAATAATTCTGCAGCTTCGCTGACTGGTGATTGTGGTGTAGAATCAGCCATTTGACTTCAGGCTCTTTGTTCCTTATTGAAACATTAAGTAGCCTGTAGGGCAGCTCATGAAAGCTGGCTATTTAAATTCTAGGAATTTTGTGTGCCTGTCCGTGTTACACAAGTAGCTTGGTAACTGCTGTGGTGGCATATTTATACCAAACACTACAAATCAAGCATTTCTTCCCGTTGGCTCCCACTTTCTGGATAGTCATGAGACATCGGCCCACTCTAGCCCATCTCTGGGAGAACCTTGGATTAAGCCAATGGGGTGCATCACACCTTTACTGTGGAAGATGCAGCCCTCATTTTCTTTAGTATAAAGGAAGGTAGGGAGAACAGGAGAAGGTAGGGGAAACTGAGGAAAGGGAGAAGAGATGGTTGTCAAGTTGCAGTTGTGTCCTGGTCCCACGTTGAGTGAAGGCCTCAGTACTTCCTCACCTTTTATACAAGCCTGCACCTTAGTATTGGAGTACTTGGAAAAACTCAGCACCAGGGTTAGCAGGCGGGTGTCTAGAGCCACGCTGATGGCCTCTGAACACATCATTGTATCTGCTGTTCTCCTTAACTTGGTTCCTGAGGGTCTTGTTTTCTTCCTGATTACAAGAGTAATAAGTCTGTTAACACCCACTGGAAGTGTGCTCTTTGCCGAGCACAGTGAGTCTCTTACAGATCACTAATACCGTGATCTTCATAACTTAGAAATCAGGACTCATGACTGCATCCCTCTTTACAGATGACAGGGTTAGAACAGGGATGATGGCTTCCCGAGTGTCACAGCCACTGAGTAACGCCTGTTCATAACAGAAAACGTGAACACTGAGAAAGGCAACCCCCCCAAAAAAAACAAAAACCAAAACAAACAAACAAACAAACAAACAAACAAACAAACAAAAAACCCACCACCACCAAAAGAACTCCAAAAAACTTAAAGCCACCCATTCTCTCCCCATTAGAGTCATTCCTTTGGAAATTTTCTTCCCTGTATTTTAAAATAAAAGCCCATGTTTTCTACATATAGCTTTGTATGTTCCCAAAAAGAGGAAGATCACTAGTGGACGCTCCCTTCTGCCCTTCTGTTGCTTTGTGTAGTAGTGTTAAGTTCCTGCACAATCTTTCAGTGTCTGAGTGTATCCTAGTGAATTCTCAGGAAGTTTTGCTAATCTGGCTCCTTTCTAGTTTCTGTTGAGAGGAAAACCTTTGCTTCTTTACATGATGAATGCCTTAGGAGTTCTTAGGAAGTAATTCCTGGTCCCAAATATCTTTTATTTGTAGAGAAGGTGCCTAGCTTCTCCTAGTGCTTATAGTAGAAGGTAGTGTTTCAATTTATGATGCTACTTTTTAAAAATTAATTGAAATAATTTTTTCAGTTTCAATGGCATGGGATTATAGGTAAAAATATTTGGAATAAGTAGTTGGCAGGAAAACACATTTAGAAATGTTCACAACAAAAGAAAAGGTGTGCCAAGGAGAGGTGCGGACCCAGAGTCCTCTTGAGGTCATCTTAGTGGGCTCTGCTCCTCAGAGAAAGGAGCCTGCTTACATTCCAGAGCCTCTGCATGGGGGTCTGCCAATGGCTTTATACCCACAGTCTCAGGTTAGGATGAGGACTCTGGGTCTTGTTAGCTAACCTACTTCTTTATTTTATTGCTTAGCATAACCCATGAGACAATTGAAACTAGGGAAAGTAAGTGGCTTGCCCATTTCCCAAGCCTTCATTTATCGTGTGTGTGTGTGTGTGTGTGTGTGTGTGTGTGTGTGTGTGCGCGCGCGCACGTGTGCGCCATGACCCACATGTGGAGGTCAGAGTACAACTCCTGGGAATCACTCCTCTCCTGCTATGTTGTGCGATCTGGGCTACAGGTTATCAGGCCTATAGGCAAGTATCTCCAGCAGCTGAATCATTTTGCTGGCCTGCCTTCTGTGGATACCTTTCTTTTTCAACTTGGTTCTTCTTCTTTTTTTGTTTTTTCTGTTTTAATGAAAAGTCATGGAAAGACACTTGGACACATCTAGACATAGATGAGAAGGCCCTGCCTACTGCGGATCAGAACACTTGAGCCGCTGATGGTCTTTGTGTGTTTCCTTTGCTTCTGTCCTGGCCTCTGTGAGTAGAGCTGAGCCCTCCATCACACGGTGAGGGACCTCACTCCTACCCTGGTCCACAGGGCTGACCTGGCTGTGTGACTCTTCCTTTGGTTACTAGGCCACTTCCTCAGCTCCTTCAATAGAACAGGTCTTAGCTTGCTCTGGTCATGCAGGTCTAAGCAAAGATCTGTAGTCATTCTCTCTACTATAGGAATTATCAAACATACAACTCACTCAGTAAAATTTGTGACTCCTACCTCATCCCTGGGTGTGTGTCTGGTGAAGAGTCAGTGACTGGAGGAGGAGCCTGGGAAACTAGCCAGGCTGTTCTTGTCCACTCTAAAGTCCAAGAACCATGGGAAAAAAGGATCAACAAATACAAGTTAAAGTAATTTTCGCTTGGCCTTGTTCGGGAGTCATGTCCGGTTATCCTGGGGACTTTTCAGAACAATGGTGTTGTGGTTTAGGGGAAGACCTTCCTTTGGACAGCCATTCTATCAAAGTGGGGACCACTCTTATGTCCGGCCTTTCCTCCTGGTTTTGAAGTGAGTACCTAACTCAGGCTGGACCAATTACGGCACGTCACTTTCCCCGAGATGAGTCGGATTGGCCCAGAGGGTTAGTATTTCACCCAGTTCAGATCACCCTTATCTTATCTTTCTTTGGAGCTGTGGGGGAGAACACCTTTTGCCTTGACAGCTAACAGGAAGGGTGGAGCCTAGAACCTCCGGGTAGCCTCCATAGTAGCTGTGTGGAAGGAAAACAAAAAACACAACTCGTAGTCTGAGACAATGAGGTCAAGATGAAGAGGGAAGAGGGGTGGTGCTAAAAACAAGCAATGGTGCATGGGAGATTGGCTCACGCCTCCTGAGGCCTTTTGCTTATATAAACAGTCATCCCCACCGTACAGTTCACCTTTTCTCCCTGGGCTCTGTCAGCCTAAAGCATCTCGCCTAGGTGGACTGTAGTCACAGTCTCTATGGAAATGTCTCTGGAGTTTCTCCTTCTCCTTGGGACGGTTTTCATTTACTAGCTGTACAATCTGAGTGGAATCCCCATTCAGTTGTCATTGGCGGTCCAGAAGGGTGTGTGTGTGTGTGTGTGTGTGTGTGTGTGTGTGTGTGTGTGTGTGTGTGTGTGTGTGAGAGAGAGAGAGAGAGAGAGAGAGAGAGAGAGAGAGAGAGAGAGAGAGAGGAGAGACACCCAGGTCAGCCCAATCAAGTCCTTCTCATGCTTGGGAGGATTCCCGGTGCTCACGGTATTCATTAGCCTGGTATGGAGGACTGTCTGTAGTGATAGAGAGGAAGCAGACATGAGACACAGAAAGCAGAGCACCAACAATGTCAGGTCTCTCCAGTATTAGGCAACTGGGGAGCCAGCACATGACATGATTTTTGGCCAAAGCTAGTATATTAATTACTTTCCTTATTGATTGATAAACACACCACAAAAGGAAACTTATGGGGGGGAGGGAGGAAGAATTTACTTATGTTCACAAGTTCACAGTCTATCACCAGGGTAAGATGCGGCAGGAGAGTGGGGTCACACTCTGTCTACAGCCAGGAAGCAGAGAGAGAGAGAGAGAGAGAGAGAGAGAGAGAGAGAGAGAGAGAGAGAGATATGCTGGTGGTCTTCTCCCTTTCATGTTTTCTCTGGCAATACTGTCAAGGACACAGCCAGGGCTGTGTCTCCGAGGTGAGCCAGTCAAATAGACAAAGAACAGCATCACGCTGGTCTCAGGTGAGGTGCTGCCACTTTCTGATCTTATTTCTATCTCCTCTCCCTTCCTCCCTTCCTCCCACTCTTCCTCCTCACTGAGTCTCACCATATAGCCCAGGCTAGCCCAGAACCCACTATATAGATAACTCTGCAGCAGTCATCTGGTCTCAGTCCCGCACATCTGAGACCTTTCACCGATGTCTGAGGTTCTGTGTATGAGCCACAACAACGGCTAATTACTGTTATTTTTCAATTGAAAACCTCTCCGGGAGCCAGGGGAAGTGGCTTGCTAGGTAAGATCACTGGCTGCTCTTGCAGAGGACCCAGGTTGGATTTCCAGAACCCACATAGTGGCTTAGGACCACCTGTAACTTCAATTCCAGGGATCGAATTACCTCTTTTGGCCTCTGTGGGCACTAGGCACACACATGATACAAGCACGCATATGCACCAAACAAAAATAAATAAATCTTGAGAAAAAAAAAAAAACAAACCAAACCAAAAGAGAATTGGTGTTTTTACCAAGGAAAGGGAATGGTGATGTTAAGAGGACCCAGATAATAGTTGTCCACTACGCTACCCCATACCCGATGGTTTAGTTCAAGCTCTTAGCTTCTTGTACACTGTCCCCACCCCCAGCTGTTGAAGACCCATGACCTCACCAAGAGCAAATCAAACACTAAACAAAGGACACTCTGTGGGACTGTATCCTGGAGAATTAATTGTGACAAACCCTTCCTCTAAAGCCATTTGCGTTTTCAGTAAATCTACAAAGCTTACATTAGTTAAAACGTCTCCCCCATTCTGTCTTCTGCACAGAGAGAATAATTCTGAGGGAGCAGGATGCCAGCTTCCAGTCTGAGGCCCGGTTTTGTTTCTTGATCATATTACCTTTCGGACACAGGGCTTTGAAATCTGCTTATTTGGTGTTTGAAAGTTCATAAACTCTTAAACTGGTTTTGTGAGCATCTGCTAAGACTGTCTTTTTAGTGCGCATGCTTGTATGAGGATCCAGGCATGCTGTCCTGGATAGACTTCTGTCAACTTGACCCAAACTGGAATTATTTGAGAGGAGGGAGCCTCAGTTGAGAAAATGCCTCCATAAGATCTGACTGTAAGGCATTTTCTTAGTGGTTGATGGGGAAGAGCCCAGCCCATTGTGGGTGGAGCCATCCTTGGGCTGGTGGTCTTGGGTTCTATAAGAAGCAGGCTGAGAAAGGCATGAAGAACAAGCTAGTAAGCAGTACCGCTCCATGGCCTCGGTATCAGCTCCTGCCTCTTGGTTCCTGCCTGTAGGCATACATTTTTTTTTTTTTTTGCAATTTACTTTTAATAAGGGTTCAACCTCTCCTCTAGCCTACAACTCAGCAGAGGTGGTGAAAGAGAAAATCAGGATACGGGAAAAGCAGACACGTTCAGTAATAGTTCTTTGGGAGTGAGCTCGATCTTCTTGGGCAGCAGTTTAGTCCTGTAGCAAACACCAAATATGATTGAACAGCTCCAGACCAGTCCTCTAGGTAGGCAGACACCAGGCACGAACCAGCAGCTACAGTTCAATTCTTCCAGCAAGCAGACACCAGGCAGCTGTAGTTCAATCCTGAATAGACTGCCAGGCTCGCCAACTGGTCTGAGGAGAGGCCGCGGAAGTGCCACAGGAACCTCACTAGCAGTTCCTGGGCAAGTTTCTCTCAATGGCGGCATTGCCGCAAGTTAAGCTCAACAACTCTATGTAAGGTGAACCAGTACATGCGAGTAGTTAGTGAAGAATAGTGAGGCAGAGCAAACCAAGCCAACACTCAGTGCTCGTCACCCACTGTCTGTGGGGTCATCTTTATACTCCTTCATCAATCGTCATTTCTCATGTTTGCTGTATCAAAACATCCTTTCACTGTGTGCCCCAGCAAAACATAGTTGACATAACTAACTTTCCAAAGAACTAAAAGTTTCCGGTTCACCGGCCGTTTGAGTTCCTGTCCTGGCGTCTTCAGTGATGAACTATGACCTGGAAGGTCAAGCTGAATAAACCCTTTCCTTTTCAACTTGCTTTTGGCTATGCTGTTTCACCATAGCTGTAGTAACCCAAACTAAGACACGTAGAGGCCAAAAGACAACATGGGGTATCATTTCCCAGGCACCCCTCATCTTTTTCTTCAGACTGGGTCTGTCATTGGTTTGGAACTCGCTATGTAGGCTGGGCTGACTGGCCATTGGTCCTGTCTCTGTTTCCTTCACACTGGAATGGCAAGTGAGCCTCTTAATTTCTTTTCTTTTCTTTTTTTTTTGACAGGGTCTCACTGTGTATGTCTTGCTGGCTTGGAACTTGTTATATAAACTAGGCTTGCCTCAAATTCACAGAGATCCTCACACTGCCTTCCAAAAATGCTAGGATTAAAGGTGTGCATCTCCATAATGCCTGGCTGTACACCACTTAAAAAATTAACACTTATTATTATTGTTATTATTATTGTTGTTGTTGTTGTATGTGAGTATATTCATGTGTGTGAGTGTGTCACATGAGAAAACTTTTGGGGGTCGGTTTTCTCTTTCCTCCTTTATGTGAGTTCCAGACGTTGAGCCCAGGCTACCTAGCTTTGGTGGCGAGCACCTTCACTCACTGAACCATTTTGCTTACCCCAAATTGTTTAGCTTTTTCACTTTTGTTTTCTTAATTAAATTTATTTATTTTTACGTGTGGTGCTTTGCCTGCATGTATGTCTGTGCACCGTGTGAGCTGCCCTGTGGGTGCCGGGAATCAACCACAGTCCTCTAGGAGAGCAGAGGTATTCTTAACTGCCGAGCCATCCCTCCAGCCTCCATTGCTTAAAGAAGACTATTTTCGTTTTTTTTTTTTTTACTGTTTCCTTGACAATTTGATATAAGTAAACATATATCTTGATCGTATTCACCTCCAGCTACCCCTCCTGCCCACCCAGGCACACACCCAGCACGTCCCACCCCCCCTTCATGTCCCCTCCTTTTCTTTTTTAACCCCTTGAGTCCGTGTTGGATGCTGACTGATGATGCTGGCTTAAGCTTGTGCAGGTAACGGCAGGGGCAGTGAGTTCCCGGATGTAATGGCCACGTCATATCCGGAAGACTGTACTCCACACAGTTCTTCCCCAGGCAGTGGCTCTTTCTGCCCTCTCCGCTGGGATATTCTTTGGGGGAGCTTTGGGGGAAGGGGTTGATATCGCTGTCCCGTTTAGGGACAGGAGACAGGGGTGTCAGGGATTAAACTCAGGTCCCTGGGAAGGCAAGAACACTATCACCTGGCCTATGTCTCTAGCCCTCCTATACTGTTCTTTTATCATTCTTTTGTTGACTAAGTAGCCGTTTAGTGAGCACTTTTTACATGACCGTGAGATATAAAAAGGAAACGCATAGCCTCGGTCCTCAGAATAACTCAGTCTAGGGTTAGACTTACAGTCTAGACTCTAGGCCACGTAGTGACACCGCAGTGCTGCCACTTTCATCTTGGATCTACACTGGGAAGTCACACTGGCTAGAAAGGGAGAACGGAGTGTCAGCAAAGGCTCATCCTGGGGCCGACTACAGACAAGCTATGTGATTCATGACATATGAACTCACGCCGACTTTAGCTCTCTACCTCACACATGTTACAAGTGTGGAGAATCAGACAGGTCCTACGTTTTCTGAAGTCTGATGGTTTAATCGCAAGGGAACAGTGAAGTCTTGGCAGAGAACTGCCTTCTTAAGGCTTCTCCAGGCTTTCCTGTTGAGGTCTGTAGAGGAGCATGGAATTTATTTTTAGGGCTGCAAGTTAGTTGAAGGCACCAATCTTTAGTTTATCAAGATGGTTTAAAAATGCACTGTGCCAACCCAGCTGTCCCTCAGCAGAGAAATGGATACAGAAAATGTGGTACATGTATACAATGGAGTACTACTCAGCTATTAAAAACAATAACTTCATGAAATTTGCAGGCAAATGGATGGAACTAGAAAATATCCTGAGTGAGGTAATTCAGTCACAAAAGAATGAACATGGTATGTACTCACTGATAAGTGGATATTAGCCCAAAAGTTTGGAATGCCTAAGGTTCACTTTACAGTAACCGCTGGACTGACAGTGAGGTCCCAGATGGAGGAGTTGGAGAAGGGATT
>CM052704.1:15313892-15326498 GCA_028551405.1 Uromys caudimaculatus | reverse complement strand
CACATATGTGGCAGAGGAGGGCCTTGTTGGCCATCAGGGGGAGGAGAGGTCCCAGTAAAGGGGAATGTCAAGGTGGGAATACAGGAGTGGGTGGGTGGGTGGGTGGGAGGTGGAATTCCCTCACAGAGGCGGGGGGGGGAGGGGGGGAGGGGATAGGGGGTCTCCAAAGTGGAGACCTGGAAAGGGGGGAAACATAGGAAATGTAAATAATGTATCAAAAAAATTAAAATAAAAAAAAAAGTTTAAGGCCGGGCAGCGGTGGCGCACGCCTTTAATCCCAGCACTTGGGAGGCAAAGGCAGGCAGATTTCTGAGTTCGAGGCCAGCCTGGTCTACAGAGTGAGCTCCAGGACAGCCAGGGCTACACAGAGAAACCCTGTCTCAAAACAAACAAACAAACAAACAAACAAACCCAAAAAAACAAAACAAAACAAAAGTTTAAAGTATAAAAATAAAAAAGCACTGTGCCAGGGTCAGAGCTTAGCTTCTATTGCAGCTGTGCAGTAGAACTACAACTGGTTTATCTGGCATCCTCAGGCGCACACTGGCAGCCAGGCACGGGAGGCAGTGTGAAGCAGGGACTTCAAGCCGCGTCACCTTGCTGGGGACTGTGGCTGGTATAAGGATGCTGATCCAAAGGGAGATAAGAGGAAAAATGGAGGCTTGCATAATTGCTTTAAAAACCACCCAATAAACAGACATTAATAGGCACCAATCTAGGCACTGATTGCTTGGCAGTAAAGGCAAATACACCACTGGACAGAACATTGCTGAAATCCATCTGCAAAGCCCAAGTCTTGTGATCTACCCTGGGCCTAGTGTGAAAGTGTTCGTCAGAGATCCTAGCTCCTTCCAGGTCACTGCTTCCTGGGTCCCGGGGGAGGGGGGGGTTCTCAATAGCAGGGGACCACATCCACACAGCAGGTGGGAAGGACCAGAGACCGGGTACAAAGGTCTATGCCTGATCGGTCTGGGGGGGAATTCTTGATGTTAGCACAGGGCTGGTGTGTGTGTGTGTGTGTGTGTGTGTGTGTGTGTGTGTGTGTAGATAAGAGGATGTGCATGTCTACACAGAGGCCAGAGGACATTCTTGGCTATCCCTTCTCAGGTGCTGTCTGCCATGTTTTCTTTTTAGATAGACCCTCGCAGCAGCCGGGAGCTTGCTGGAGTAGGCGAGGCTGGCTGGGCACTGAGCCCCGGGGTCTACCAGTCTCTGCTTCTCCCACACTGGGATTATAAGTCTACACCCCACACCTGGCTTTCTTATGTGGCTTCTGGGAGTTGAACTCAGGTCCTTATGCTGCTACAAGGTGAGACTGTCCTGTCAACTATCTCCTCTTGAGTTAAACTGCACACCACACAGAGCTGCAAGCGAGGCTGAGGGAAGAGCTGCTGTCAAGGGTCATTTCAAAGCGTGAGACACTCAGTGTGAGACAGAAATGTAGAACACCGTTTACTTCCTCATGAAAGATATGAACACTTTAAAAAACGCTCTCTCTCTTATTGGGATTTTACTATTTAGTGTTATTCTCAGTAAAGACAAATAAATACTATGCTGAATTTTGCTAGTTGACTTTTATAGAGTATAATACCAATTTCTAAGAAATATTTAGTATTACTTTTATTTGTGGCTATGTCTGTGTTCTGTGTATGTGTATGTAGCCTGTACAGGAACCTGAGGAAACCAGATGAGAGTATCGGACCTCCGGAACTGGAGTAACTGGTGGCTGTAAGATGCCCATGTGCTTTCTGGGAACTATGCTTGGGCCCACTGTGGAAGCGGCAAGTCCTCGTAGCCACTGTACCAAATCCCCACTACAATAAGAGTGCTAAATACAAGCAAAGGAGCATTCCGCATTGGTCCCCAAACAGAGAAACATGACAGTGTACTTAGCAACCTGGACATGCACTTATATTTTGCTTATTTAATGCAACAATGCAAATATCCCCCAAACAATTCAAACTCCTTCTGGGACAAGGTCCCATGCGGTCCAGGCTGGCCTCAAACTACTTTGTAGCCAGTCTTCTTGCTCCTATCTCTCAAGTTCTGGGCTTATAGGCAAGAGCCACTATACTAGGTTTCTACCTCAATTAAAAAGACATTTCTAGGGCTGGAGAGATGGCTCAGTGTTAAGAGTGCTCTTGCAGAAGACTGGAATTTGGTTCCTAGCACCTGGTGGCTCATAACTGCTAGGAATTCCAACTTCTGAGGATCCCCCACCCTCTTTTGGCTTCCTCAGGCACACACACACACACACACACACACACACACACACACACACACACACGCACACACACACACACACACAAACTGAAAAATAAAATAAATCTTAAAAAAGTATTACCCCAGTATATACAGGCTTTACTCTTGCTGAGTCAGGAAGGACTGGCCTGCAGAGAACCCGGGTGCCCTTTGTCCTCGTCCTTCTCTGCCATCACTTAAACGATAAAGTCATTGACTAATGCAGTGAACTAGCAGAAAGCAGAGTGACGCTGGGCTCCTTAGTCTTTTTTGCATTTCTCAGAACTCTCTTGTCTTCACTCTTTTTTGGAAGACGTTCTGGTTTCAGTGGTAAGCGTGGCTCCTCACAGCCACCATACACTGTGTGTGTCTACTCATTCATAGACATAACACACACTTAGCAACGAACCTGCTGAACTCCTACCTGCGTTCTGTGCTCACAGGGCACTGGGAATGAATGAATGGTTCCTGTAAGCATGGTGGAAAGAAGTGTGAATGTCGAGCTCTTCATCTGTCCCCCAACATCTGCCACTGCCACATAGACTTTGATGAAGTTATCAGTGACTTGCAGATGTTGAGAGCAGAGCTTTAAGCTAATGGCAGCCTCCTGTCTCTGGGATGCTGAGATTGGCATGACGTTTCTCTATGAAGCTGGCCCTAGTCTTTGAACTAGCTGGCTGGATGCCCAGGCATAATTTTGATTAAGTCTATAGAGAAGAAGAAAGTAGATTTTGAGGGAAACTTGCAGCCCAAGCCACAACTTTAAACAGTTCCTGGGGGAATCTGCCGGATGAAGGACTAGGAGGGGCTCAGGGAGCTGCGGAAGGGAGCTAGAGATCCCATGTGCCTATGCTCAGGCTGGTTCCCACCCAGCTGTGGTGTACTGCAATGAAACAGAATCACAATTAGCCAAATAGAAGCAAGAATGAGAGGAATGGAGATTGTTACCATAGGACAGACGCAGGAACTATTCTATTTAAAATAATATCACTGAGTAAACTGCCCAGAGGTTTGTTTGTTTAATTATTTTTTCTTAGTATTAAGGATTAGGCTTAATCACGCATGTGAGGTAAGTGATCTACACTCTTCCACTGAGCTACAATCCTAGAAATTACTATTATGTTTTGTTTTTATAGGGTCTCAGGTATCTCAGGGTGGACTTGAACTCATTACAGAGTGAAGGATGACCTGGATCTCCTGATCTTCCTTCTTCTACCTCCTGAGTGCTAGGATTACTACTGTGTGCCGTTATGCCTGATTCACGTGGTACTGGGGACCGGACCCTGGGCTTTGTGTGTATTAGGCAAGTACTTACTCATTCAGTTCTCACAGGTCCCATATACTGGTGTTTATTAATGTATCTGTTTTTCTGGCAAGTGAAATAAATTTCTTAAGGCTTCATAGTAAATAAGGAATGCATACTTTACAGCCCTCTGCACAGCCTGAGGTGCAAACCACTGTGCTAGTGTTAAGTGAGAGTTTTCCCTAGGGCAGATCATGTTGGAAAAGCCATTTGCTAAAAGCACAGGTTCATGTTTAGTGTTAGATCCTTTGACATAAATATGGTCCTCATTAAAAATGTTAGTTTTAGCCTGGTGGTGCTGGTGCACACCTTTAATCCCAGCATTCAGGAGGCAGAGACAGTCAGATCTCTGTGAGTTTGAAGCTAGCCTGGCCTACAGAGAGAGTTCCAGGACAGCAGGGCTACACAGAAAAACCCTGCTTTGAAAAAAATCAAAAACAAACAAAAAATTAGTTTGCGGTGTAGGGCTGATTTCTGGGTCTGTCTTCCCAACTGACATTCTTAGACAAGGACCCTTTAGCTGCCATCAACTGGAAATAAGGAGAAGGCAGCTTCTTCACAGTCTAAGGGCAATGAGATACTGCCTGGAGAGAGGACATACACGCGCCTTTCTACCGGTCCACACAGGGGTTCTCAAGAAGGAGTGGATGCTAGCTAGCCAAGGGGGTAAACTCAGATGTAGGCTTTGAGGGCCTAACTAATGAAGAGATTATGGTGTCATGGTTTTTATTATAGCTGTAGAGTCATATGGGAGTCTCCTGTACAAGAAGTGCCTCTGCTGACTCAGCACGGTAGGTGGTAATAGATGGTGCTCAGGCTGTAGGCTTGATCTGTAAGCCAAATGTTGAAGTAAGTGAGCACATATACTTGTGAGCATCTGTTTGAGGTGTGTGTGTGTGTGTGTGTGTGTGTGTGTGTGTGTGTGTGTGTGTTGCTTGCTCATAAGTGTGCTGCTCTGTGCATGTGCAGACCAGAGCAAGACATCTGGTGTCTTCTACTATTTTTCTTTGCCATGTTGCCTTGAGATAGGGCCTCTCACTGAGTGAGAATCTCACCAGGAAGACTAAGCTGTCTGACTGAGGAGCTCTCATCCACTGTCTCTGCCCCCACCACAGTCCTGCAGCTGTAGGCATGCTGGGCTTTTTATGTGTATGCTAGAGGCTGGAATTTAGGTCCTCATGTTGTGTAGTAATCTGTCTTACCTCCTCCCTAGCCACATTCTTTTCTTTCTCTTAAAAAATTTATCTTTAATTTTTCAGTTAAAAAAAACCAACAAAACTACTTAGCTGGAAAATCTTGAACATATTAATCATTCAGTAAGACTCCATAAGAACAGCGTTATGATTTTTAGAGTCTTTGGAGTTAACCAGTTTGGGCTTAGAACTTAAGAGAACACACGAGGTCAGGAGGCCCTTCTGAGCACTTCCCAATCCTGGGAGAATCTTAGAAGGGCCCTAGGACCTCTTTTTGCTCTTTTAAATCGGCCTTGGGGTGGAAAAGAAGAACCAGGGATCTGATTTCTTAGCACAGTCCTTCCTAGGCAAGGAGAGACATCGGCACCAAGACCCAGGAGGTCATCAAAGACTCCCCCTGCCTGTAGGGCTGCGAATCCCCTTCTGCTGTGAAAAGAACAAAAGAATCTCTGGCTGTGTCAGATTGGGTGACTGCTGCTCTCAGGCTGGGGGCAGACAATGGGCTAAGAACCCTCCTGGAAGACTTCCCCAACCAAATCCAGCGCCATCTTTCTAGCTGGCTGGAGATTAATCTCCACGAATTTCTCTGAGCCCTCCTCGAAGCCTGAAATGTTCCAGCTACTGTCACTTGGAGTTAACAAGGGCCATATGTTTACCACCCATGGTGAGAGTCGGGTTTTCCTTTCATTTGTCCTCAAATTGCGTCATGCAGGCTGCTCGTTTTACCCCATCGATTGCTCATTTGGCTGCCTCATCTCGGTAGGTCTTTAGTACCAGTAACAGCTATTCATGGGCGAGAGAATCTCCCTGAAGCCCAGTTTACTGTTTTGCCAGTTTCCTGGGCAGGGTGGTGAGCGAAGTCAATTCGAACCCATCCATCTTTTAATCTGTTAAGTGGAAACAAAAGCATTGCAGAATCTGCCAGAAGAAAACTAAACACGTTTCAATCTCATTTTCAAAACACTAAACTGCTACAGGATGATAAATGAGGAAAATGCCTCTAATTTCTTCCCGTGTTCTCACCCCATAACTGGCTGGGCATTTTCTGGCACCATAGACTCCTCACATCCATGAGTTCAAATCCATGTGTTCGTTGGAAAGACACTAGATGTGCTTTTATTTGATTAAAGTGAATTTGATTACTAATCAGGGTTTGACAAAAATGACACGTTGGGTGTGTTTTCAAGATACACACATACATACACACTTCAGTAGATTATGCTTTCTTACACATACACACACACACACACACACACACACACACACACACACACACACACACACACACACGGGATGGCATAGTGGCAGGAGCTCACAGCAGCTGGCCACACTGTGTTCACAATAAGAAAACAGAGAGCAATGAACGTCGGTATTCACCTGGCTTCTCTTTCTCCCTTTACTGAGTCCGAGACCCGGCTCAGAGAAGGGGTATCACCTACATTAAGGGTGGGCCTTCCCACCCCGTTTCAGTCCGTCTAAAACCCCTCCCAGACACCGTGATTTTAAAACATGCTGACAACAAAAAATTAACCATTTCCCCCCTTCGCCTGTTTTGTGTCTTTCCTTATAGAATTCATGGCATCTTAAAAACTTTGCTAATAAACCTTACCAGACTTCCATTATGTGAACCTCTATTGGCTCTCTCCTCTATCTAGAGATGTATGCGTGTGTTTAGTTATTTTTAGATGTATAATTATACAAATCTGTTATGCATGGTATAAGATAATATACTGGAATAATGGGAAAGGAAAGGCAACACTTCAATTTTGTTTCATGTTATTTATTATGACACAAACTCTTCTGTATCTTAATACTAGTGATGACATTTTAGTGAGACAATGGCTCTGACCTGATAGTCTCTGAGGACTAGCTCCCACAGTACCAGAAGAGCCTCTGCAGCTGTCAAGGGAGAGAAGGAATCACGAGCCCTACCCAGCTGTGATGCTGTGAACCCAGCAATGGCGATCATGGTAAGATAGCCCCCAAGGAGCAATAGCAGGACTTAGATCTTGGTGGTAACCAAGTCTAACTGAACTTAAGGCCCACATAGCAGGGAAGAAATTATGCCTGCTGCTAGAAGCCTAGCAATTTACTCATTGCTGGTTAGACAGTGGAACTTAGAAGAGAACTCACTACTGCCATTTTCCCAAGCCAGTATTTTTGAACCCTTTAAATATTTACATTAAAAATTCAATGTCATTAGTGTTAGTTTTTTCTTTTTCTGTCTCTTCTTCCCCTCTTTAGAAAAGGTCTTATTTTTAATGTGTGTGTGTGTGTGTCTTTGTGTGGGTATGTGTGTGTAAGTGCAGGAGAGCAAGGAGGTCAGAGATGTCATATTTCCAAGGCAGTTGTGAGCCATCTAATGTGGGGGCCTGGAACAGAATTCCGGTCTTCTGCAAGAACAGTATATGCTCTGGATTGTTGAGTAATCTCTCTGTTCCTGCCCTTCCTTCCGTCCTTCCTTCCTTCCATCTTTCCTTCCTTTCTTTTCCTTTTTCTTTTTTTGGTGCTGGGGATTGAGCGAAGAGCCTCATACATTGGAAGTGTGCACTGGGTCCCTGAGGTACACCTTCAGTCCTGTAATGGCTTCTTTGGCAAACAAAACAAAACAAAAACAACCAAGCCCCCTTTCTATGCATATGCAGAATCATAGTTGGAAATCTATCAGTAGATCATTACACTCTGTGTCAACATCTACCAACTTACAAAGACTTATGCTAAAGTCTGACAGTTCTCATTCTCATGGGTGCCTTTCTTTTGTTCTTGCAAACTAATCAGAATATATTATACTTTTATAATTCCAAGACATGTTTTGAAAGCCCAAGGACATTCTTCTTGATTTGTAAGATTATTATCCTAATTTTAAAATTCTAAAATTTCTTCAGATAGAACCCTCAACCATTTGCATAGTTGAAATACATTAATAGTAAGATCCAAATATCTCTTTGCAAACTAGTCTTTACACAGTATTAAATTTCTTTGAAAATCAGTTGGGGTCTTAGTTAGGGTTTTATTGCTGTGAAGAGACACCATAACCAAGGCAACTCTCATAAAGGAGAACATTTCATTGGAACTGGCTTACAGTTACAGAGGTTTAGTCCATTATTATCATGGTGGGCAGCATGGTGACATGCGGGCAGACATGGTGCTGGAGAAAGAGTCGAGAGTTCTACAGCTTGATCCGCAGGCAGCAGGAGACTGTGTCACTGGATGTAGCTTAAGCATAGGAGACTTCAAAGCCAGTTCTCTCAGTGACATGCTTCCTCCAACAAGACCACACTTACTCCAACAAGGCCACGCCCACTCCAACAAGGCCACGCCCATGCCAACAAGGCCACGCCCACCCCAACAAGGCCACGCCCACCCCAGCAAGGCCACGCCCACCCCAACAAGGCCACACCCACTCCAACAAGGCCACACCTCCCAATAGTGCCACTCCCTATGGTCAAGTGTTCAAACATCTGAGTCTATAGAGGCCATGAGTCTATAGAGGCCATATCCATTCAAACCACCAGTTACTTTCTCATGAATATCACAAAATCACAGATTACCTACGTTTAGTGTGTTTTAAAATTCCAACAAGGTAGCAAACTTTTGAACTTTTTACTGTAACGGTGCTTTTGTAAGATTTTTAAAAACTGAGTTTTTCTGGGGTTAGTTTAGTAAAAATGATAATGTACTATTAAAAATCCACTTAAATGGGCCTTGCAGTGGAAGGAGGGAGGCTGCCGACTCAGAGAGGTTGCTCCTTTGCCCCTGCACAGCCGCACACAGTGGCAGGTGAAAACTGCATGAAATAAATGAGATCAATTACATTTTGCTTCAAGCTATAAAAGTGAAACTTGCCTTTGAAAGAAAACTGAGAGAAAAGAACAACATGCAGAAGGAAACACACAATCCGCCCCAGCCACATTTCTCAGGGTTGGTATTGGTCAATCTGTGTTTTTCCTAGAAATGTTCTTTAAAACAATGTAAAATACATATATTTTCAAATTCAATGTAAAATATTTTTACAATGTAACGTATTTTCAAATTTCAAAAGGTCTTATTTTTAATTTTGTGTGTATGTGTGTGTATGTGTCTTTGTGTGGGTATGTGTACAATGTGTTACAAGATGTTTTGCTGGGCCCCCTCACCTTAACGGGCTTCTGCCCCTCTGGGACTGTAAGCCCGAACAAGCCCTTCCTTCTGCAAGTTGCAGAAAAGTAAGTAATCCCATTCCCCTGAGAATGGAATCTCCTGGAACTAGAGATAGATACATTTGGAACTTAACACAGTGAATGAAGAATCCACATGCTATTACATGTCTTTACATACTGTGCAGTACAATGGGCTCTTTGTGTCTTCTCTCTATGATTCAATTAACCACAGTTTGAAAAGGCTTGGGAAGAGACATCTGCACTGTACTTGTGGGTAGTTGCATTCTTATTATTCCCCAAATGTCACTTCATGACAAGTGTTTATACAGCATTTACACTGTACTTGTTATTGTAAATAATCTAGAGATAATTTAAAGCCCACAGAGGACTTATGCACCTATATACAAATACCGCATCGCTCTGTATAAAGGACTTTAGCATCTGTGCTTTTTGGTACCTTTAAGGGAAACCTAAAAATCATCCCATATGGGGATTAACAAAGGACAGATGTCTTGCATTATTTTTGTTGTTCTTTAATTAATTTGAACCTCCACCCATCATTTTGAGTCACGGCTGGTTACATTTTCCATGGTGATCATAAATACATCCTTTGTTATAAACATTTCCCCATATCTCTATTTATTTTCCTAGGGCCAGTTTGTGGATGTGAAGAGAGGACCTGGACTTTGTCAGACATGCGAGCTACTGACCACTTACGTGGGATGATGGGAACGAGCGTCACTTGTGCACAGCCAGGCGCTCCAGATGATTAGGGGAGACAGGGTCACTCACTCATTTCCTTACCGAATGCTCACCGAATGCGTTCTGCAGCACGGGCTGCACATCAGAAGAGAGACACCCATGACCCTCTTGGCAGTGATCTGGGAAGCTAGAAATCATGAATCAACTCATTTGAGGATGAGGGAACAGGGACTTGTCATAGCTTATGTGGTTAGCGATGAATGACGAACAGCTGAGTCCAAGACACTCATGGTTACACCACCCGCCATTTCTTCCTTCACAACGGTCTTTGGAGCATCGGGGCTGGTTGGTGGGATATTTCTTTTCTTTTCTTTTCTTTTCTTTTCTTTTCTTTTCTTTTCTTTTCTTTTCTTTTCTTTTCTTTTTTCTTTTCTTTTCTTTCTTTTCTTTTTTTCGAGACAGGGTTTCTCTGTGTAGCCCTGGCTGTCCTGGAACTCACTCTGTAGACCAGGCTGGCCTCGAACTCAGAAATCCACCTGCCTCTGCCTCCCAAGTGCTGGGATTAAAGGTGTGCGCCACCACTGCCCGGCTTTGGTGGGATATTTCATTCCTCATTGATCTATCTCTGGACAAGACTATAAGGTAAAGAAAGCCGAGTCTGCCTTTTGGCACCCTGATCTCTCGCTTAGGTACCGCTTTCTCCTCCTCGACTCCCCCAAATCCTGCCCATGCACCCAAGGGACCTTGTAATCATTTCTCAAGACGTATGCAAATCTAAAGAAGTGCACGGTGTCAGCCGTTCCTATCTTGCTGTGGAGGAGTTAAGATGCCGTGTTCTTTCTTTGGACTGTGGTGGCAGATGGTGGGCAGGTCGGTGGGTAGGTGGGGGGGCCGTTAGCCAGAAGGCGTTTAGAATCATATTTTTTTTAAACTGAGGATCAACAGACACTGTTTCCAGTGGAGGAAGTCCAGCCGCTATCTGCTGATAGAGCAGAAGGACTTTCTCTACAGGCCCTCCAGTCTCCCAGGCTGATAGGAAAGGCTTCTAACTTGCCCTCCCTTTCCTCCAAGCTCAGCTCACACAATCTCAATCTTCTCATCTAAGACGGAAGGCGAGTGGCATGAAAATCCAAGGACGGTGCATTCATATCACACCTACAACAAATCTAACCCCAGCCCATTCGAGGGAAGCCGTTGGAAATAGAGCTCCGTAGACTAGGAAACCCCGCTGCCTGGAAGCCCTCCCTGCTTGCCCACCTCACTCCGTGAGAAGTATCTCTGTTTGTCAAGGAAATTTAATCATTGTCTTTTAGCCACCAGGATCGAGTTTGGATTCTGTTCCAAACTGCATTCCCGCTCAGTGTTTGATGTTAATTAGAGCCACAAATCATTCCTTTTTCTCTTCTCTGCAAGAAAGCCAGCCACAGCGCGTATCTCATCCAGATAACAGATGAGCAGAGGGCGCATTCCTTTCCGAAATTATTCTAAATGACTGCGAAGGGTGCACAGCCGCTTTGACCTATCCGTAATAAAAGCTAGGAGACCTGGGACTTCTGGGTCACGGAATGGGGCCTTGTGGGTTATTTTCTGAGATCTGTACAGTTCAGCATTTCGCTGCAGTGGGTTTGTTGGAGGGCCGTATGAGAATGGAAGAAGGTCCCCTGGCCAGGGAAGCCGGACCTACGGGTAGAAGAGGAAGGAGATTCCGAACCAGATAGACTGTTCGCCAGCCAGTGAACTGTTGACAGCTGGAAAGAAAACACAGGAAAGCTGTCCTTTTAATATTTGAGATGTGGAATTTCTAAAATGTCTAATGGAACATACACTCGTGTGTGTATGGGTATATGGTGTATGTAGGTGTATGTAAATAGGTGTGTGCTTGTGTGTGTGTCCCAAGGTTAATATTGTGTGTCTCCCTCAGTTATTCTCCACATCACCACCACCACCACCACCACCACCACCACCACCACCACCACCACCACCACCACCACCACCACCACCACCACCACCACCACCATCATTTTGAGGGAGGCTCTCTCCCGGAACCTGGAGCTCACTGACTTGGCTACCTGGCCAGCCAGAGAGCTCCAGATCCCTGACTGTCTTTGCCTCCACAGAGCTGGAGTTGACGATGCTCCACCATGCCTGACTTTCACGTGGGTGCCGGAGATCCGAACTCAGGACCCCGTGCTTGCATTACCAACGTTTTGCCCATCTTTCAGCCCCTGGAATATTTGATTTAAAAAAATAGTTTTAAAGTTATAGTTTAAGGAACTGTTGCCTCTGAAGCCGCTCTGACACGCTGAATACAATACTTCCAATTAAAAAGAAAGACTGTGTGAAATATCTATGACATGAAACTCACCGTCATCGCATCACGCAGAGGCATGGAAGACACGGAAGTGTTTGCCACCAGCACTTCCTCCTGAACTCTGCACCCCTAAACCTCACCCCATTGCCCCGCAGAGCACTCGGCAGCCCTGTTCCACTTCGGTAAGTACCCGTGGGGGTAGGATCCTACGACACATGCCGTTTTACCACCGGCTCATTTTACCTAACGTAACATTTTCAGAATTCACTCCGTGGCCTGTGTCAGATTTCCTGTCCCTTTGAATGTGGAATATTCCATTGTTGCTATTTGCCACTTTTGCTAATCCACTGTTGAACATCCGTGGTCCACTCAAGGTTTAGCAATTGTGAATGATGAAGGTGTGTGCAGGGGTGTTCACATTCCTATAAGACCCTGCTTTTAATTCTTTTGCATACATATAATACATACTATATAAATTGCTGGATCACATGGTGACTCTCGGGTGAAATTCATTGGAGGTAATGCTGTATTATTTTCCATAGCAACTACGACAGTTTACATGTCTGCTAGTCACCGTATTTAGGTCCAGTCTATCCGCACTTGAACACGCGTTCAATAGCCTTCTACTTGTGAGATGCATGCGACAGGGTTGTATTTTAGAATAATCATCTAGTCAATTTTAATATTGGTAATTTGTGGTCCCAGGCTGTCCTGTTT
>CM052704.1:15281427-15313792 GCA_028551405.1 Uromys caudimaculatus | reverse complement strand
GAGGAGGAAGGAGAGGGAGGAGGAAGGAGGGAGGAGGGAGGAGGAAGGAGGGAGGAGGGAGGAGGGAGGAGGGAGGAGGAGGAGGAGGGGGAAGAGGAGGAAGGAGGGAGGAGGAGGGGGAAGAGGAGGGAGGAGGGAGGAGGGAGGAGGAGGAGGGGGAAGAGAGGGAGGAGGGAGGAGGGAGGAGGGAGGAGGGGAAAGGGGAGGGGGAAGGGGAGGGAGGAGAGAGGAGGGAGGAGGAAGGAGAGGGGAGGGAGGAGGGAGGAGGGAAAATACTTTTCACACCCTCCCCACAGTAGCTGCTACGGTAGGGGCAGGGACACCTCCTAGCAGTGGCAGGCTAATGGTATACTTCGTTGGAAAGGACGTAGGTCATGACGTAAAGTTAAGTGTGTGCATTATAAACTCCTCGCCAAAAACAAAAGCCAGTGCCATTTTTTAAAAAAAATCATTTGTCAATTTGCACGGTGTAACCACTACCACCATGGCTAATTTCAAGCTAGGGATGTGAACTAGCCCTGCTAGGGGTGGGGAGGGGGGAGCGTCATTGTCTAGGAGCCCCTTTACACGAATGAAAGAACCATAAATAATCTTAAGGACACAGATAGTAAAATGTAATACAACAACAACAACAACAAATTAATAGACTAATTAGCTGTTAGTGTTTGCTAGTTTTTATCTAGCACCCTAACATTCCTAGCCTAGTTATAAGTTTCAATAATGGTTGTATGAAAAGCTATTCATTATCTTTAAGAGAATCCGCGGCACACATTGGCTCAAAGCTTCCATGAACAGAGCTCAGATATAACAGTGTTACTGGAGGAGGAGACGGCTGCATACCTGAGCCTGAAGTGGCTGGCACATCTGGTCCCTCAGGTCTCAGGACCACATGCAATGGGTTCTACAGTGGACCAGCCAAGGTTTTGATTCTGAATGGAGAGGCACCAGTTTGTAGGAAAGTCACAACTGAGTTGTGTCATGCTGTGGACTTGGACAATAAGCACCATCCTGAAGGCCAGATGACCAGATGGGCCAGTCCTCTTTACAGGTCAGCTGTCCAGGGAGTAGCCTAGGGAGCCAGTGTAAAGCCATGTCATTGATGAACCAGAATGTGCTGGTTTTCACCTCTGTCTTCCTTCCTCATGAGATCATGTATGTTCTTATGTGCACATGTGTGCTGGTGCATGTGGAGAGGCTAGAGGACAATCTTGGGTGCTGACCTCACTTCCCACCTTGTCTGAGACAGGTCTTTGTTTATTTACCACTGCGTGTAACAGGCTAGCTGGCCCTTGGGTTTCTGGGGCTTCTAAGGATTCTCCTGTTTCTGCTTTTTATCTTACCGTGGGAATGCTGGGATTGTAGGTACACACTAACATGTCCAAGTGCTCATGGATGATGGGGTCTGAACTTACTGGCCATTTTTCTAGCCCTGTCTTTTTTTCTCCCAAGACAGGGTTGCAGGAAGCCCAGGTTGGCCTTGAACTTGCAATGTAGCTCAATACTACCCAAACTCTGATGTTTCTGCTTCCATCTCGCTACTGTTGGGATTACAGGTAACGTCACCAGGCCTGGATAGTTATCAGGTATAATTCTGTGGAATTGAACAGACAATAGGAAGCCACCATTTATGCCATGGTGACTGGGTTGGGATGGTGGGCAGGCAATGTTTTCCTAACTTGTTTTCAAATGGATAGGAAAAATGAGTTGAATGTTCCATAGTAATCTTACTGAGAGGATCACACTGAGGGGCGGGGATGCTGTGGCACTGAGGTTTGGGCGGTGTCCAAATGTAGAACACATAAGAGAAAGCTTCTCCCGGAGAGTTCACTGGAGTGGATATTCTGTGCTGTCCTCTAAGAAAAAAAGTGAATAGAAAAGGTTTTGTGGTTCTGACGTTGTGCAAGTGATTTTAAGAGAATTTTGATGCTGAAAATGAATGCTCCATAGTAATGAGAGTAGTTTTAAATGGGAGCCCTTCTCTGTCTTCTCTACTGGAGGATAATTGAACCGCGGACGGACGGACAGCGTCACTTCAGCATCTCTATCCGGGAATGGAGGAAAGCAGCAGGCGTCAGGCACTGTGAGGTTGAAAAGCAGGGAAATCTTCCGTTTCTCCTCTCTCTCCTCTGGGAGATTCCTGAGTAAAAGCTTGAAATGACTATGAATATTTAACAGCAAGACAGTTCTGTTTCTGACTTTCTTTTTAATAACCAAAAATTTAAATGTAAAGGCACACAATGAAGCATTATGCATTTATTAAAATATACACATTTTGGTAAATTTATACCTTTCCCTTAGTATTTTGATAAATCAAAATATTATCAACACCACAGTCATTTGAAAATAAAACACACTTTATAGTACATCTGCATATTATCTCTTTCATCATGGTACATTACAATACCCCCATTGTATGGTGCACCAATGGGGGTTAGGAACCACAAAACGAACACACAGTAACACTACAGCAATTTCATACAGGAAAAGAAAATAGCAGAGAACACACCAGAAATTACCATCTGCAAATGCAAGTTACACTTTTTAAGGGCCGAACGAAATGGAACCAAGTTAGTGAAATTTACAGACCGTCTTTATAACTTTGGGATAAGAATTGGGTGATTGTGTTACTTTTCCACAGTGAGAAAATCTAGCATGTTGGGTCTGGATGGTGTGACTTCGTGGAATGAGTACATTAGCCGCCCTCTTAAAAGCCTGCAGCTCCTTTTCTCAGCCCAGAGAGTTGAGGTATTTAGGTACGTTTACAACATTAACAGAGTCTCTGCTTTGGAAAGTGGGTGCTTGTGATTTCCAATGTGAAGTCTCAACTTTATGACCGTGAATGTGACCAGTAAGTACATCAGCAACCGCACTCAGTGGATATCCTTGGACCGGGACGCCATCATCCCAACGCCAGAATGAACACAGCCCTTCAGAGTCTGTGCTTCTCACAAAATTCACACCACCCAGTTTCCTTTAGCTAATACCACCAGTGTTCATGTCAGGAAAGCAAAGCAGAAACAAGAAAGAGCACAGAGGAGGTTCTTAACATAAATTCAGGCTGCCCCTGGTTCCTGGTTCTAACAGAACGCCATTTCCCTTCTCTATGTGATCTAACGTACACTAAATGTTCTTAAGGAGTCAGAGGTTAGAACCACCACTGTGGTCAGGAGCCTTCCACCCTGGTGTCTGTGGAAGTCTCCTTTGGGCTGTGTGATCCCATGCACGATGAGCAGTTTCAATACTATTCTAGCTGATATGGCAGATACACATGCGTTTCTGGTGGGCTTTAAATTTCCTCTAATTCCTTTGGGGCTTTAATTCCTAAACAGGAAAAGAGAATATCCCATATTTCTTCAAAGACTTGTTTTTATTTAAAAATATGTGTGTATGTGCATGTGAGTTCAGTACCCCAGGAGGACAGAAGAGGGCGCTGGAGCTCCTGGATCTGGAGTTACAGGTGGGTGGAGGCCACCGGTGAGTGCTGGGGATCACACTCAGCTTCTGTAGAAGTGCAGCGAGTGCTCTTCAGCACTGAACTGTCTCTCCAGCTCCACGTTCTATATTTCTCAGAGAAGTAATTTTGGCCAAAGGCACGTACCTGAGTGTTTCAGAATGACTTGTGAGTTGCTGAAACAGAATGAGGGGCGGTGATGAGGAAAGCGTTTCAGAAAGGAGGTTGCTTTTGAGGATTAAAAGAAAAAAGAAGCAAATGAGACAGACCGTCCCTGTTCTAACGTCTTAGAGAAAGTAAAGCAGCACACAAGACCAGCAGGGACATTTTACTGTCTGTCTGTCAGCATTCAAACCTATACTCCAAGACAGCTCTGGGAGGAGACAGCCTCTGGTCCTCCTGGTTTGGAGATTGTTGGTTGGGGTACTGTTTCTAGTCTGAAATAATGTTAACTGAAACTGGGAACCTTTTCAAGGTCAGGCCACTGCTGATTGATAGCTGGCCTTAGGGTCTCCAAAGGGCCTCTCTGTGCATAAACAAATGATCAGCATTAAAGAAGTACCCTGGAGCAGGGCTGACAGAGGCTTCATAAAGATGTGTTGGAAACCCCTGGCTTAACAAGTCTCTTTGAAACGGGCATGAGAGTGCAGAGAAATCCCACCACCCTGCCCCAGCACCTTCTCCTAGCTCTCCTCCCTACCCATAGGAATAGAAGCGAGCTCTGGCCCATTCCCTATGTGGATACCGGAGTCCAAGAATGGACCACTGCCTCCGGGGACTCCCTGAACTGATCCCGTTCTTGGCTTCAGCTTTTTCCCTGACTTTTGACTTTATATCACAGAGCATTCTAGCATGAGACATAAGGTAGGAAACCCGTGCTGGGTCTTAGGGATTTCCCAGGCCCCTGGTAAAAACCCAGTGGCAAACGGGACACTGATTTTCCCTAGTCTCTTGGGTGGGTACTCAGACAGATGGAAATTCTATTTCTGATTCTGTATATTTAGAAGAAGGAGTCTCTAGTAATGTGCTTTCCAATAAGAGTGATTTAAAGGGTGTCAAGTTTCTGAAGCCTTTTCAGGAGTATAGACATTTCTCTTGGTCTTACTTTCTAACAGTGACTGAATTTTAGTTATGACCAGCACAGAGGCAAAGGACTTGCCCTTACTAAGAGGCAGGCCCAGATTCTTTGCATAATTCCAACATCTAGCTTCTCCCTCCATTTTAAAGCAGCCAAGCCGGAGCTGAGGTCTTACTGTTCAGATCACAGGACATAAAGAGTCCTTAGAGTTGGGTTTTGAAAGGAACACCTGAAAACGGTTGGGCTAATTTAGTGTTTTGTGTCTGCAGGCTAGAAGATTCCATGTTTCCTAAGGCAACATGGAATCTCATAAAGAAGGGAGAACAATATGTTGTTCTGAGTTTGTTCCATGTTAAAGGAACTCTGTACCTGACTGTCCACTCCTTGTCTGGGCAATGATGCCACCGCCCAGTTTTTCTCAAGTCCAACCTTGCCTGACCCACTGCCCAAGCACTCCCTACCCTCAGAGAACCTGTGTGCTTGCCATTGCAGTCCTGGCACATGTGAATCACGCATAAATTACAGCTCCAGTCAAACTAGCTCCTTAACTTGTCTTTACAAACCGCTCTCGGTCACAGTCTGTATCTTAGACATCATCTTCCAGGTCTACCTTGTGATGACTCCGCTACTTCCACAGGCTGCATGTGCATACTATAATCTGTGCTCTTCAATGTGTGGGGGTCTTTTCCACATTTAAACCAGAAGAGCATGCTAGCATCTTCATCTCGCCCTCCATCTTTGATACTATTTTAAATATATCCAATTTCTTCAAAAAATTTTGTTTTTGATTACTGCATGTGCATGCACTGTGTGTGTGTGTGTGTGTGTGTGTGTGTGTGTGTGCGCGCGCATGTGTTCTGGAACACCCAAGTCAGAGAATAATGATGTGGAGTCAGTTCTCTCCGTTCATACTGATGCAAGTTCCAAGGATCAAAGGCACATCTTTGTTCCCCGTGAGCTATCTGGCCAGCCATAGGTCTCATTTCTTAGGAGCTAAGCCTTTCACAATTTATGGCATCAGAGTACACCAGAACACACAGTGGGTACACTATGAATAACTGCCGAATAGTTGATTTCTCTCTATTTCATTCATTTACTCAGTTTTCCCATGCCACCAATCATATTTCTTTTTTCTTTTTTTTGCTTCCAAGACAGAAATTCACCGTGTATTTATAAAGTGATCCTTCTTTTAATGCAGTCTCACAAATCTCAGATATGTTAGGAAAACCCTAATATTGTCGTTCCTGTGGTTGACAGTATTTGAAAACTGCCTTGTGAAACCTGGGACTCTTCCATAGGAGCCGAGAAACACGATGAACCTTGCCGTGTACCTGAGAAAACATTCCAAACCATAGTTTTAAAAATCCAAGATATCTAAGAAAATGACTCCAACAATGTCAGAAAAGTGAAGAGAGCAAAGCTCCAAAAACATCCAAAGCTACTAACTGAGACAAATAAATGGCTTCTGAAACGAGAATAATTCCTTGGCTCTGCAGAGAATCAACACCAATGGCATTAACTAATAAAGCCCATGCTCTTTCTTCTTATGCTACAGAAGTTGCACACAGCTGCCACCAGACCATTGCTACTGTCATACCTAGACACCACCAGTAAAAGGAAACTTTCTACTCACCTGAAGATCTGTCACTTTGTATCCATAGTCTTCAGAACATACCTAAGGGAGAGAACATTACCCCGTCTATCTTGATGTGGCTCCAGCTTAATAGATGCTACTTAACTAGGCAGATTTCTTGCTCTTAAACCAGTTTAACACTTAGTTTTAACAAACATGACATCATTATCTGACAGTGAATTCTCCAGGGTGATTTGTCACAGGCCAGGCACTGGATCATGATGGTTAAATTTAGGCAAGAGGGAACAGTTTTGTCAGACATTACATAAAACGGATACAATGAATACTGGGTTCTACGTAATTAATATGAAGTGATCTAAAAACTGTAGTTATTTGAATGCAATGGCATACACTAGCTAGGGGCACGGTATGCAATTTATCGAAATGCATTGTCTTAAAAAAATAGTTTCAACTGATCTTTATCTGTTACGTTGAAGCCTCTTGGAGTGGTCGTGGGGCTCCAAAGCCTGACCTCCCTGCATTGTAAGCTCCCAGGGCAGAAGTTCCAGGTCTCCTCATGCCGGCCACTTAGCCATTGGTGTATTTCAGTGAGTTAGCTCAACAAGAAGCACACCTTCTCTCTGCAACTCTAGTACATGCCAAGAAAGCCTGAGCTTCAGGCTTTAAGAAAGAAAAGAGGAGAATGTTCGTTGATAGAAGAATTTTTGGCAGATGATAAACTGAGGAAAAGAGGGCAAGGGATTTGCTCTTTGCCCTACTTCCAGAAAATTCTCACAAAAATCTTAGTGTGAGGAAAACTGTCTTCACGTACATGTACACCCACCGTTGAAGCCATGGGATCCATGGCTGTGGGGGGGGGGGGGATACAACTCACAGCTTGTTCCTGTTGCAAGTTCACCTATCTTGTTTTGGGGAAATTCTTTTAAGCATCCTTTCAGCGGCCTACACTTCAATGTCACCAGGTAGCCTTTCTCTGGGGGCTCTGTGAAAATACTTTGGGAAAGAACAGGAAAAAATACTCTAAAAGCGAGTTCTTCAGAAGCATGAGGTCCATGTGGGAATGAGATCCCTCTGAGCTTAATGACCTAAGTCCCTGATCTTCCACACCCCCGTTTTCAACACAGCAGCAGCCAGCCAAGTGGTTACCTAGCTTGAAAAAAAAAAAAACTCTGCAGATTTTATAATTTTAGAAATATGAAGTAGGATTTGCAATGTGATCTCAGGTGGCTGAATTACTTCTTCTCGAAAAGATTTTTATCAGATTGTAAAATAAATAGCCTATTTATTCCAGGCATATCAGAGGCATGGCCTCACACCCCACTTTTGGCCTTCCACCATAGCAGCAGGAGCTTAAAGTCTGGTATAAGGGAATGCATGACACACAGTTCGTGTCTGCCAATGCCTTTCTGACCTCTGCGAGAGATTGCTATCTAAGCTCTTACCTTTTTTCTTGAGCCCTGATGGTGCGTCTTACTATACTATTGTGTCTGCATGGGTGCTTTATGGGGCATGCGCTCTCAGCGTCTGCTATCCTTTCTGGATGCTAAAATGAGAGTTTGGAAACTGAAAGAACTTTGGTGAGTAAAGAGAAGGCTGGGTCTCCTCCACGGTTAGTTTAGGGGGAGGTGAGATGTAAGGACAGTGTTGCTGACAGAGAAAGTCCTGAAACTGCCTGACCTACTGACCTGGGGGAGTAGCCCCCCGCGCTGCTCTGGGTGGGCTGACAGATGCCTTATATGCAGCCACCTTTGTGGCTCCTTCCCGGGGGCCTGTGTTCTCAGCTGGGATGGAGGAAGCTTCCTCTGTCTTAGTAGGAAGCACAAAGATCCATCCTGCAAAGCAAACATTTGCTGCCATTGGCTGGGCGTCTCACTAACGTAGAATTACGTGTAGTCTTTTGATTGTGATTTTTTTTTTTTTTTTTTTTTAAAAACAAGAGGGCTAGTTAAGGGCCCTGGGTAAAACCCTTCAACGGAATTCCCCTGAACAGCAAAAATAGCAAATGACAGGTTATGCCTGGGGATGGACCTTGGGGAAGGCTGGGTTTGTGAAATGAGAGTGGGAGGAAGTTTCCACCTTCTAGCACACAGGCTGATTTGCTAAGAAACCACCCTCTCTAGGCGCCTGCATGGTTAGCCTTACTCCGGAGAGCAATCTAACTGGTCATTTGCAATCAGGGCCTCTGAGTTCTGTTTGTGTTTGCTTTTGCTTTTCGCTTTGCTACTCGTCCGGCTGGCATCTGACATCTGTTGGTAATAGAAGCCTTTGTCCTCCGCTGGCCCACCCCAGTCCTCCTGGCTCTCGCCCTCGGTGGCGTAGGAGAACCCCTCCTCCACGGAAAAGGGGTCATCCACATCATAGCGCTGGTATGTGCTTTGGTGCAGGGCCTGTTCTCGGGCGCTGATTTCCAAGGTGCTGTTCCAGATGCCGTACCCAAAATAAATGAGCATACCTGTTGGAACAGGGAAAGAGCAATGAGTAAGCAGTCATTTTAGGGTCCTGGGGCCCCTGGGGAGATCCCATGTGACTAGGACTGGGGTGATACATTCTTAGATCTACAGCGTTTTGGAAAGACTTGAATTAATGCCCTTTCCAGTCCCAGAGTCCACATAAAAAGCCCCTTATGGTGGTCCTAGCTAATAATCAAAGCTCTAGAGAGGTAGGCTCAAGCAGATCCCTGGGGCCCACTGGCCAGACACCCTAGCTAAATTGGTGAGTCTCTGGTCCCAGTAAAAGACCCTGTCTCAAATCAAAGGTGCACTACTCCTGAGGAAAGACACCTGAGGTTGACCTCTGGCTTTCTCATACACGGGCACAAACACAGGCCTCCCACCAACAAGCACAGCCTCCATGTCCACAATCGGCCACAAAACTTGCAGATCTCAGAGTACTGGGGAGGCTGAGGGAGGAGGACGGGAGTTCAAGGCCAAAGTGGTAAGACTCTTGTCTCAGAAAACGAAAACAAGTCAACAACAAAGCCAGAGTAAGTTGAGGGGAAGATGTGTACACAGATCATACTTATATAGATTTTGCTAAGGGTTCCTAGGCAGTACCCCCATACTCCTAGGGGTTCAGGCTTTAGCTGAAGGTAAGATAGCTGCCCCTTTAGACAGTATCTGGTCCCTTCGGTCATCTTAGCCCTCACCTTCCCCCCATCATACCCTCCCCCCCCAGTCATTACTCTCACAGAGCTATATACCAGGAATCTGCATCTTCCTCCCTGGTTTGTACTTACAGATCAGTGACGCAGTCCTATGGGGGACAGAACAACAATGACCCCCGTAGGCTCATACATTTGAATGCTCAGTCACCAGGGAATGGCATATCTGAAAATAGTAGGAGGTGTGGCCTTATTGGAGGAAATGTGTCACTGGGGATGGGTTTTGAGGTTTTGAAAGCTCAAGTCAGGCCCAGGGATACCTTCTTCGTGCTGCCTTTAGATCTGGATGTGAGACTGTTCACTGATTGGGCTGTAGCCGATGCATCGGCTGATCAGAGATTCAGAAAGAGCACGATGGGAAAATTGGTGAGAAAGACGACATGGGGGAAAAAGGGTGTGGCTAGAGCTCTGCAATGGCTGAAGGATGTAAAGACTCTTCTGCCCCATGTAAATGCTCTTTAAAACACGACTTCAGCTGAGGAGGAGTTCAGTAATCAAGTGGATAGGATGACCCGCTCTGTGGATGGTCAGTCTCTTTCCCCAGCCGTCCCTGGCATTGCTCAATGGGCCCGTGAACAAAGTGGCCATGGTGGCACAGATGAGGGTTATGGACAGGCTCAACATGGACTTCCACTCAATGCTGACCTGACCACAGCTGCTGCTGAGTGCCAGATCTGCCAACAGCAGAGACCAACACTGAACACCAGATATGGCACCATTCCTCGAGGTGACCAGCCAGCAACCTGGTGGCAGGCTGACTACTTTGGACCACTTTTCCGTGGAAAGGACACACTGCTCTTACTAGAGTAGATACTTATTCTGGTTATGGGTTTGCCTTTCCTGCGTGTAATGCTTCTTCTGCCCAAACCACCATGAAATCTGAACCTCTTCAGAACGTTTTGTTATCCCCGGCCTCCATGTGAGGTCCTGGCACCTGTTCTGCCTCTTAGCAATAGACACATAGTATTCTGATTTATCTTGGTGTTTCACACTCACCAATGGAATGGTCTATTTCTGACCCCTAAGCTGTTTCTTTCTCCAATGTGGACTTCCAGACTGCTTAGTGGTACAAGCCACTGTTATTGCCCATACAATACCTGCCATGTGATTAACTGCACTGGGTGCTTCTAGTGTATAGTCTTGGCCAAAAACTGGTTCTTAATGTCTGTTAAACGAATGAACCAAAATTCCTGACGAACACAAGCCTGGTGTACTGTCTCTGTGTTGACTTCATTGTAACCGCAGGAAACTCATCCTGCTGGCAAAACACAGCATTCACAGGGCTAATGTTTCTTTTCGATACTTTGGAAAGCACATTAGCCTCCCTTTTCACTTTGAAAAGCCCTTGAAATTCAGAGTTTGTAAAGGCAAGGTTTGGGGACCTATTTTAAGAATGTGGGTTCTGGGTTTAAATCCAGTCTCCGTCATTCTAACAGACATAACCTTGGACATATGGTTTACCCTGTTAGCCTTCTATTCTGTAAACTGTGAGAAGCAGGGCTTGCTTGGTGGGCAAGAATACCTGTTATACAAACATGAAGACCCAAGTTTGCATCTCAGCGTGCGCGCGTGCGCGCGCGCACACACACACACACACACACACACACACACACACACACACACACACACACACACACACGGTGTGGCCATGCATGTGCCTGTAACAGTGAAAGTGGTGATGGGTGCAGGAACGGGGGGATTGCTTGAGTTTTCTGCTTACAATTCAGTCAGAGGCCCTGTCTCAGATGAGTAAGGTAGGGGGTGATGGAGCAGGACACTAGATGTACTCTGCTGGTCCCTGAACGTTCTTTAAGAGGTTTGAACACTCGAACACATGTGTGTATATATCACACACGCATTCAGCATACTAAATACACACACAAAAGAAACTCAAACAAAACCAACCCCTGTCCCTGAGAGTCAGAGTGATTAGTGGACAACCTGGGGTAAAGTGAGGCCATGGCATGGACACTGAGGCCCAGCATCCCTTGTCAGCAGCACCAGCCCCTTTGTCTCCGCTGACCCTGGCCATCTGCTCAGATGTTTGCTCTGAAGGCAAACCTAGCCAGTTTTTCCGCTCTGGCCCTTGAGAATTTCTGCTCCATCTTGGTTCTGACGTGCGTCTCTTTAGGCTTGGATTTCTCCCCTCTTGTCTCAAATGACTTTCTCCCTGTCCCATCCAGCCCCCCACCAGTCAGTGAAATCAACTTCACAGGAGCCAAAGTAAGCAGAGATTTATGGTCCTAATTGGTAATAAAGCCTGGAGCTAATCGTTTGCAGATGTAGATATTTGGGCTCAGAAAGCAGCCTGGTCTTTTCGGGTGGGGGTGGAGTGGGGGAGTCTTTATTGTCTGGGGGTGGGGTGGAGGTGGCTATGCAAGTCTGCTACTACTCAGTGCAGAACCAGACCCCATTCAAAGTCCTCTAAAAGGGCCAGTGTGCGCGTGCTTAGACAAGGCCTGTTTGGAGTCTGCCTGGGACCTGAGGATTGCAAGTGACGCGGCACCGGCAGTGCTTAGCTTTTCATTATTGCTCATTTCTCCTGGACATCCAGGCAGGTGCCTGGCCTCGCCCCTTGCTCCTGCTACATTAATCCTCTCCTCTCTTCCCCCCTCCTCTCCCTCCTCCTCCTCCCTCCCTCCCTCCTTGCCCCCTCTCTCTCTCTCTTCTCTGATCCAGTTTACAGGTGGTTCTTCTTCCTACTGAACTGACCACGTTTCTCTTTCCCTTGCTTCTCTGCCCCTATTCGGGTCAAGGTGACTCAGTTACTGAGTGACATTCCTGGCACTTTCTTTTCTCCCAGAGCAGGTATGTGAGTATCAGGTGGACTCCTGTTATGGGTCATGATGTAATTGCTCTAGCATCACAGATAATTGAGCCAGAGATGGCTCAACAGGTGAACAGCGTATCCAATGACTTCATTTTACAGGAAAATCAGAGGCTGGGCACCATTAGGTGCCATGTTTGGCTCTGCAAGGGGCAGAACCAGCCTTCTCGGTGGGTAAGGTCTTTTGCACATCCAGTCCTTCACACTTCCCTCCCCATGCTGACTGATGATACAGTTATTGCAGTAAATATTCAGTAAGAATTAGGTCTATGTGTTCCTGGGGAGTGCCAGGCCGGGAAGAATCATGTATAATACATACCTGCCACAGATGTGCTAATAGGTCTTTTCATGTTTGCTGTGGCAACCCTTACAGTTTCAAAGGCTTGCTATTCCTTGTCAATATCCATTTCAAATACGCGTGTTATGATGGGCAGTATATTCAGGCAATCTGGGTACACAGAGCCATCTTTTAGCATCTTACATTCTGTCTGCTTTTTTTTTTTTTTTTTTTTTGCTGGCCCTTGAGTCAATTCAGGAAGACCAATGTGAAGCAGAGAGAGAGAAGGTGGGAGAAGAGAAAAAGTAGAGAGGACAAAGCACCAGAGGGAACAAGTGCAGAGGGTGAGGGAGGGAGAGAGAAGCGAGCGTGAAGTGCCATCTGTCACATAAACAAGGGCTTTGTCTGGAGGAGTAAACAGCAGGATGAAGACCTGCTGTGTGGAAGAAGCAGGGCTTTGTGTTTCAGCTTCTCAGCTGGCTTAGAGAAAGATGCATAAGGTAGTTTCTGCAGCCTCAGGAATTCTGGGAATCCCGAGTCACCTAAACTATCCTTCATATAGCACTGCATGCCTAGGTCCTCTGGTCACAGTCAGTGAAAGTGCATGTCTCTCCAGGAACTCAAAAGGCTATGCAGGTACTGGTGTGTGTGTGTGTGTGTCTGTGTCTGTGTGTGTGTGTCTGTGTGTGTCTGTGTGTCTGTGTGTGTGTGTGTGTGTGTGTCTGTGTGTGTGTGTGTGTGTGTGTGTGTTAGATAGGTAGGGACAGAGGGACAGAGACACACACACAGACAGAGACTCTGCATCTCATGGGCAGGGAACTGGGATACAGAAAAACCAGGCACTAGTGACTGGAGAGACAGGGAAATTGGTGAAGTATTTGATGCACAAACAGGAAGACCTAATTTGCATCCTTTGAATCCATGTAAGAAGTCACTGGCACATGCCTATAATCCCAGAGCTAGAGAGGTGGAGACAGGTGAACCTCTGGGCTTTCTGCCCAGCTTGGTTAGTCAAACTGGTGAGCTCCAGGTTCAGTGAGATAGTCTGTATCAAATAAATAAATAAATAAATAATAATCAAGGAAGACACGGCAGCCAACCTTTGTCTCCATATACATGCCTCACGTGTACACACACAGACAGACAGACACACACATCACATGTACGAATGCACACAGGCATGCGCGCATGCACACACAGCAACCCAGATACTTCCCTGCCTAGCCTCTGCAGGTTTTGACTTCTCCCACTGCTTCCATTTTCCAGAACGTGATACTTTATTTTACTTGACTATTTGATCCCGATGCTTCTTATGTGCATCTGGTATATCTATCATCAATTACCTAACAGCAGATGCAATAGATGCTCAGAAGGGAGAAAGTGCTTGTGTGGTAAGAGGGTCCTGGAAACTCTGCTGCCAAGCTGGAGATGTCTCAGATAAAGGGTGTTGGTGGGGTGTATGACTCGGTTAGGACAGACAGTGGTAAGCACTGGAGCCTATTGGCAGATCAACAATAGGTGCAAGGTGAGCACTGGTCCCTAGCAAGGTAATGGTCATGCGTCCTTTGACAGGATCAGTGGAAGAAAATATTCAAAGGGAAGCTTTGGCTTCTTTTCCAGATGAAGTTTCCTGGTGGAGAACGTACCTGGGGGAGGTTCAGGCTAGACAAGATGAAGACTCATGTCTCCCATAAATGAATGGACTTTCTTTCCACAATAGATACTTTGTGACTTTAAAGCTCTTCGCAAACATGCATTGTATCAGATACCAGCCCAGAGAAGCTAACTACACAACAAATGAGCCAGGGGAACAGCCCTGCAGCTCTCTGCTCTTGCTAGAAGATGAGGGCTGTTCCTGACCCACCTAGGAATCTCCAGGGAAGAGACTCTGTTGACCTTGCCCTCTAGATGCCAGGGTGCCTGTGAGCCAGCTAACTAAACACTTCCCAGTGATGTGGCTCCACCCTGGGCAAGCTAAGCACATGACTCCAACGCTTCAAGGGAAAGGCCTGGGTGGGGTACAGGGGAGGCACCCTAAGTCCTAGGGAGGTAGAGCTGCAAGGGAACTCAACCTCTAAAAGAGACAGGATGGGGTGGGGGCTGGGGGGGTGAGGGTGGGTCGAGATGAGCAGTTAAGTGCAGACTGCCAACTCCACAGGCACAAACTGGGCTCCAGCTTTGGGCCTCTGATCTCTAGAGTCCCAAGGGAGCACCTGGTCCTCTGCCGGTAGCTCTGTGGTTGGGCTGAAAGGAGGTGGGTCACCTGACCTCAGGTTGGGTGGGGCAACCTCTTCCTGGGGTGCGCTTTCCAGCAGGAAGCCAGGCCGGCAGCAGATAGCGGAGGCACTCTGTTATGCCCAAAGGGCCTTTTATTTTGACTGCTCTGGGATCGGGTTTCCAAAACAGACTTTTGCCAGGGCAGGAATGGAGACCTGCGGGCAATGAGAAGGTGTGTGCCCCACCCACCCAATCCCCACCAACTCCTACCCTTCTTGATTATTTTTTTTACTACCACCATGAACCCTGTCGATTGTAATAACAGTGAGGTTTGTTTAATGTGGTGTGACCAGGAAGAGCAGGCTGGATAGGAGGGGCTCTATCCCTGGCCCTGCAGTCGGTTAATGTGAAGTCAGTGTCTCATCTGTAAGGTGTGGTTGGGGACCCTGTCTTCATCTGAGCCATGTGATGGCTGATGACTGAGTGAAAGAATCCAAAATGTGTCTGTTGCCCACTGAAGACCTGTAAAAGAATATTCACCGCAGCCTGATTTATCAGGACAAAATGGAAGCAACTTACAAAGGACCAGAGTGAAGCCTGCAATGTGGTGCATTGCCACTGTGGAAGGCTAGTCAGCCACCTCACCATGACAATACGAGCCACAGTGTGGCTGGATCTCACCAACAGTGTTGGAGAGCAGAAGCCAAAGGCTTGAATTCCACACCCACAGGCTCCAAGGCCTCCACCTCTTCCTCAGCTCGCTCTCCTTACAGTGTTTTGCCTGAGTCTGGTGGCAGAGCCCTTGATTCCCTTGGCCCTTCTTGCCTATGTGTGTCCAGAGCACAAGGCTTCATCTCCATAGTCTCTCCTTCTAGGCATCACACCATCCCTGCTGCTTTCCTGTGAGGCCTACATGACTTGCGCTTCACTCCCCTGAGCATGACTGATACTGAAAACCTGACTGTTTTCTCCTCTCCCACCAGGAAGTATGTCAGTCCGATTGACTTACAGACATACTATCAAAAATTTGGCTAGCCCGGCACCCTTCCTTCCAACTTTCCCCCTCACAGTGGTGGCTCTCTATTACTTTCCAATAGTATTTAAATGGCAGTTCACACAAGGACCAGAAAAGGCGATGTTTACATTTTGGGGACTGAGGATGAAGTTCGCTTGGGAGAATGCTTGCCTACCAAGCACAAAACCCCAGGTTTGATCCCTGGTACTGCATGACCCAAGCATGGTGGTGCATCATGAGTGTAAATCCTGGAATTAGGGAGGTGGGGAGAGGAGGGTCAGGAGTTCACCGTTATTCTGGTACCATATAGGGAATCTGAGGCCCATCTTGGATATAAAAGACACTGCCTCAATGAACGAACAAACAAACAGTAGGAGGAAAAGAATATTTATATCTTGGCATAAAACACATTGTCCAAATCCCTAGTCCTGTCTTCTAAACATAAAGACAAAACTTCATCTTCCTCAGAAGGACTGGATAAATTATAAATGAAAACATGGCTGGTCTCATGGTAAAGGTATCAGAGAGCTAGGCTACCTGATACTGAATTCTTTATATGAGCCCTGGGGAGGGGAGATAGGCCTGAAAGAGACCCCGGAGCATCCCACTTTGCCTCGTTCCCACCCTAGTACTGTCCCAGTTCCTGAGATGGTGTCTGACCCCTGGAGATGCTCTACCAGCCCACATCCACTCAGAGGAAAGACACTGAGCATGGCTTTGGGCTTGCTTTGTTGGGATTAATGAGCGTTAATTGTTTGTGTCATTTCTCTTATCTAACGGGAAGTATGTGCCAGGAAATCTTGTTGGGGCTTGGTGAGTTATGGGCTTTTGAAGGTCAAAACTCACAAAACACTGTTACAGAATCCTCTGATTAAGATCCACGTAGAGAAGGCTGGATAGCAGAGCGTGTTTCAGAACACCATCCCTGTGACTCAGCGTTTAACCATGGACATTTTGTCAAGACGCAGTTGATTTCATAAGCAGCTTCATTTAAAAATAATCTCTACCGTTCTTCCCAGGAAAGTTACAGTGTGCATAAAGCTGAAGAAACAGCCGGTGTCTGGGAGCCTCACGGAGTCAGAGAAGGGGTATTTGCTGTGATTGTGAAAGATGGTTAAGTATTTTATAACCCAATTTGGAGCTATGAGATGGCTGTACGTATATAGGAAAAATTTGTTTTTGCAAAACAGATTTTGTAATTAAATTACCTTCCCTGCTTGATAATGTCTTCTCTTCCTAACAACAGCTCTCAGATCTGAGCATGACTTTGAATCCCCTAGAAGGCTTGTTAGGTCTTAAATTGCATCCCAGCTAGCCCACCATGATATTAGAAGACTACAGACTTCCGAAAACCTGGCTACACATTAAAAACTTCTTGGCTGAGCTCTGAAATAATACTCTGTGCCTGGCCGCACTTGGGGAGTTTCCCTGATAACCAGCGAGGCCGCTGGAGTCGGGGATGGTTCACGTTGTGTTCTGCTGTGTGATAGCCAGCCTGCCCAAGTCGGTGGACAATGAGTCTCTTCAGAGCTTTACAAGGAAAACAGGAGATAAGGATTTCTTATTACTTTCCCCATCGTTTTCTCACGGATGATAAACCGAAGCGCCATGAAGTTACGTGTATTTTCTAAATTTATAAGTCAAGGCTGGAACAGGGCTTTGCTTTGAATCTGGCACTGTTCAATGCCAAAGGGGCCTGTTTGGTACCACGGGAACCAGTGACGTGACATAGAATCCATTATAAATTTGTGAGTCTCTATGCAAACGGAAAACATGGGATCCTTGCTTAGAAATTACTCAGAACTCAAAACAGCAATAGCAGCAGGCTATGAACGGAGGCCAAGATCCTGCACATAGATGATAAGCCCAGGAATTCAGAGCCAATGTCAAGCTTTAGTCCCACCAAACCTTCAGATCAAATAAGAAAGCTTGTGTAGAGATACGTGGTGGGGTGACAGGAACCCCAGAACTAAAGTGTAGGTATCCTGATTTAAGAGCCCCTTCTTCCACAAACTTCGGTTATCTGACATCTTGGATCGACAGCTTACTCCTCCGTACAATGGAGCAGGGCAGAGGTGGTGACAAGCCAGATATTTAGCATGGTGGCTGTGGTAGGGGGCTCTAATTTAAGAAGCTCATGATTTGTTTGTGGTGTTAGGGGTCAAATCCATATTTTTATTCTTACCAAGCAAGCACTCTACCACCAAGCCCTGTCCTGGCCCTGATAAGGGACCCTGACCCCCTGACCCCCAGAGTGCTAGTCATAGCTGTGTAGACTTGGGCTATGTGCCCTGAAGCAGAAGCTACTGTTTCTTTATCTGTACAATGGAGATGGCCATGAGGTTTTAAACAGCGAGGCAAGTCTCTCACAATAACTTGTAAATAGTGCTGTAGTTTTCATTACTTCTGTGAGACAAAGGGTTTGTGTATACGAATCAATGACCTTTTCTTTACTGTTTTGCTTTTTAAATTAAAAAAAAAAAAATCTATAGTAGTGTTCTCAGTCTTTAATAGAGTTCCCCGTGCTGTGGAGACCCCCAACCATAAAATTATTTCATTATGACTTCATAACTGAAATTTTGCTGTGGTTATGGATTGTGATGTAACTTATCTGATATGCAGGGTATTTGATATATGACCCCAAAAGGGTCGTGACCCACAGACTGAGAACCACTGACCTCTAGTGTCTTCCTACGCATGAACATTTGTGAAATCTCAGGATTCCCATATAGGAAGGTTTGTTTTTTTTTTAAAGATTTATTTACTTATTTATTTAATGTATGTGAATACACTGTAGCTGTCTTCAGACACACCAGAAGAGGACATCAGATCCCATTACAGATGGTTGTGAGCCACCATGTGGTTGCTGGGAATTGAACTCAGGACCTCTGGAAGAGCAGTCAGTACTTTAAACCGCTGAGCCATCTCTCCAGCCCCAGGTGTTTTTTTAATGTGAAAGAGTTGAGTTATTAAATGTTCTAGAAGGCTCATGTAAATAGTCTCTAAAATTAGCTGCAGTATGACTCCTGGGATGGGCACCTGGCTGTGAGTGACCCTATTCTGGATGCAGAAGCGCTTCCAGATTTGTTTGCTCAATGACCCTGTGAACATGTATTGATACCTGTTTCCATTTACTTGGCAGTCAGATAACTAAAATCTCTCTACCCACTTCAGTCACTTCTGTCTAGAGCAGCCCTCCCACTGGCTAGCTACAGTACAGACGTGTGTCGAGAGAGATGAGAGCGTGTCAATAAAGCATACAAACGGAGAAAATATCTATGAGCCAGTGGGGAGTCCTCTCAAGAAATCCCCCTAAAGCTTCACAGAGGATTAAACTAGAGACAGAAAGGTTGGAACAAAACGCTCTGGGAAGACAGTGTGGCCTGGAGAACTGGACTTTTCTTGGAGAAACTTGGTTGTTGTTTTTCCCACTTCCATCTCATTCAATCTTCCCTTCAGGCCCCACCCACGTCTTCCCTTCAGGCCCCACCCACGTCTTCCCTTCAGGCCCCACCCACATCTTTCCTTCAGGCCCCACCTACATCTTTCCTTCAGGCCCCACCCACATCTTTCCTTCAGGCCCCACCCACATCTTTCCTTCAGGCCCCACCCACATCTTTCTTTCAGGCCCCACCCACATCTTTCCTTCAGGCCCCACTCACATCTTTCCTTCAGGCCCCACCCACATTCCAAATGCTTTCTGGCAATTCTCACTTTTCCATCCTCTGAGAAGAACGTCACTATCATTTAAGAAGTATTTCTTGAGCACATTCCACAGGTGCTTTGTTCTAGGCACACACTGGCCTCAAGTAGGGGACAGGCTGCTAATCAAGTGAATGCCTGTTTTTCTAACCTGACCAATTGATCCATGGCTATTTCTCTTGCTTTATTAGGCAAGGAATGCTTAGAGCAGAACTCTCCTGCTCTGCAAAGCTTCTTCGCTAAGTATTTGGGGATCTTCAGGACGACCAAGGACAAGAGTGGTGACAAATGAACTTTAAAATTTGCTTAGATGCCCCTCTCAAGTTATCATTGATCCATCCCCAGCCACCTCATCAATGGTCAGACCGAATCAACATGGAGCAAAAGTGTAATACAAATGACCACAAAGTCAAGTTAGATTTCTAGGGAAAGCATGGGACTCTTGAAGTCAGTGAAAGTGAGTTTTGAGAATAGCATGCATTTGCATCAGAAGATGGTAGAGGCTCTCACAGAGTCAGGCCACTCATTAATGGCAAGCATGGGAGCATGACAGACACCTTCCATTGGCATTTGACAGGGTGACATAAGGACCTTGGGGGCAGAAACCATGAATATTTACAAAAGTCAGTGTAAACTGACAGGTGTCAAATGGTATGATAAAAGCTCTGTCAGAAAAATAATGCCCCAATCCACACTTGGCTCACACTTTGTTTACTTAAAAAATTAGACTGTGATTGACCTTTCGGTTTTATTTGGTCAAATTAAGATCAGTGAACTCTTTTATGATTTACCAGAATTTTTAGTTTCTAAGATAGAAGTCCAGCCAACCATCCCCCACATCCTATTGTATCTCCCTTTAGTTCTGTTAGTTTGTTACTTTAAAAAAATGGGTATTCATTTTGTGAACACCTTTTCTGATACTAATTATTCTCACACAAGAAGAACTTTCAGTAATTGGATATTTAATGAAGTAATGGATTGATAGCCATCGTTCTTCCAAGAGCATATCAGGCAGAACAGGGGTAACTGGCTTTATTGACCAATGAAGAAAGCATGGGTCCATAGAACCAGCCCGATGGAGGCATATTATCCAGTTAGGGCATAATGTTGGGATAAGCCTGTTCAAGACCTTAAAACGGGAACACCCAAGGCTCCAGAAGACATTGCTTACCCACAAAGCACCAGACCGCAAACCGGATCCATGTGATGGTGGAGAGCTTTAGCATGAGATAGATATTCACCAACATGGCAAAGGCGGGCACAAAGGGGAGGCAGGGGGCCATGTACGGCAGCTTCTTGGGGTTCTCTGGCTGCTGCAGGATTACAAATACCAGCACACTGATCAACAGCAGCATCAGAACAACCAGAAGGATGGCCCACCAGCTCTGGCCTGAGATGTACTCGGAGCCAAAGATGATGAAGGAGCAGAAGATGAACATGAGGATGAAGAGCAGGAGCACGCAGATGGTCACCGTGTGCCCCGTCGCTGCCGTGGGCCGGTCCATTTTGCCTGGAAGGCCCAGGCGGATTCTCATCGTGTAGTAACGGGGCCCAATCAGCTTCTTCAACTTGATGAGATAGATGTTTTCTGACTCATCGGCTTCTATGCCCGTGGTCATGTCCACAGTGCCGTAGTTGGGGTGGTTGACGTTGTAGGTGGACTTATCTGATTTCCCTATGAGCATCTCATTGTCTCCCAAGGACGGCAGGTTTTTGGCCCCACAGGTGTTGGTGGCTGGGCTGGAAAACTCCTCCCCTTCACTCACAGGAGAACACGTTTCCTTCTCACAGTCAGCCAGGATGCCTTCCTTCTTCTTGGTGTGCTCCTCAGACAGGAACTTGACAAAACCATCGATGTCACTCTCAGGTTGATACCGAAGAAGCAAGACACAGACAGAGACCAGGGTGTAGGCGAGCAGTGTGCCAATGGACATCATCTCTATGAGGTCCCTGAGGCTTACCAGCAGAGAGAGGAGAGCCGCCAGGAATCCTGACACGATGCAAGCTACCACTGGCGTCTCTGTGTAGGAGCTCACGTGAGCCAGGAACCTAGAGGGAAGGTGCAGGCACAGGGTTAAGGGTCATAGTTCCCCAGGTGATCGATTCTAACATACCAGTATGTTAGAATTGCAACGTCAACAGCTTGCTGTGATTAGCTCCTTCTGGGCCCCACCCTTCAGATTAATTTCTGTTTTTTCCTCTGACTGCTACACCATTCTCAAAGTTTGGATCATGAGATATCATTAAAGAATTCATTTTGCAGGATTAGGTGCATTCGCTCTCACTGAGGTGAGAGAAGGCAGTCCTTTGCCACCACATGTGCCGGAGGCCTCGGACCGGCCTGTGTATGCTCTTTGGTTGTGATGTAAATAAACAGAATAGTTAACTAATTTAAAGAAAGAATTCAGTTTAATTTCTTGATTTGAAGCCCCCCCTTTTGTTTTTGAAGTGAGAGGTCCTATTCATTATGTGACAGGAAGGGTTGATCGAATCTAGGAGCTATGTCAGAAATCTACATGGAAGCCCACCAAAGCTGGGAAGATCTTCAATCTGAAGCATTCTCAATGCTTGTTGGGAACGAGTATTCTCACAAGCCCTATGACATCAGAATCTTTGGAGGAGGTTCAGCCAACTGTATTTTAAAAGACGCCCGAATTTCCCAACCTTAGAGACATGGCCTTGCAAACAATGGTGCCAGTTAAGAAGCTCATAGACACAGGTTCAAATCCAGCCTGGGTGACTGACATATGGGTCCTCCTGCGGCAGGCCCTGTGAGCCCAAGGAAGCTTTCCTGCCCTCCTCTCTCTTCTCCCGGCCCCGCCCCCTCAATGCCCTCCTCTCTCTCTTCTCCCGGCCCCGCCCCCTCAATGCCCTCCTCTCTCTCTTCTCCAGGCCCCGCCCCCTCAATGCCCTCCTCTCTCTTCCCCCGGCCCCGCCCCTCCATTCTCTCCCCTGCTCTCCTCTCTCTTCTCCCAGCCCCTCCACCTCCTCTCCCTCTCATTTCTCTTAAGAATCTCACAGGACTGTGTGCTAGGCCCACAGCATCTTTCCTCTTAGTTTTTTTGTTTGTTTTTTTAATGGCAGGAAAACCTATGGCTGTGTGAACTTGTCTTGCCATCACCACTATCTTGATCTACCCAGCACCCCAAATGCAGCTGCTTTATGCTGGTGTAGACTAGGGGTGAGTAGAGGAAATGAAGCAGGAAGTGACAGCTAGTGGCAGAAATAAAGCCTGGAGCCTGCTCTCTCTCTCTCTCTCTCTCTCTCTTTTTTTTTTTTTTTTTTGGTTTTTCGAGACAGGGTTTCTCTGTGTAGCCCTGGCTGTCCTGGAACTCACTATGTAGACCAGGCTGGCCTCGAACTCAGAAATCCGCCTGCCTCTGCCTCCCAAGTGCTGGGATTAAAGGCGTGTGCCACCACTGCCCGGCTCGAGCCTGCTCTCTTGACACTGCTGGGAGCTACTTGGCCTCCTGTGGTAAACACTGGGGATCAAGAACAGGGGCACATCTTGTTTTGTCAGTGGAAAATACACCAATTCATGGCTACTAAAAGGGCTGGAACGTCAAAAGTGTTGCTACCGTCAAAAGTTTGAGCATCAGGGCTGGAAGGTAGCTCAGTGGTTAAGAACAAGGGTTATTCTAGAGGACCTGCTTTCAATTCACAGCACCCAAATGGCAGCTCACAACCATCTTTAACTCCAGTTCCAGGGGATCTGACATCCTCTTCCGGACTTCAGAAGCACCAGATATATGCGTGGCGTATAGAGACACGCTGCCCAAACACTCACACAATTAAACGTCTGAGATTTAGAGCCACACAGGGCTTGGGATCCTTGCCCAGCACTCATCAGCTGCAAGATGTGGACTTTTCTGCCTCTTTAATTTCTGGTAGACTCATCTGCAAAGCAGAGCAACTGTGGGAAACAAGTGGGTCACTGCAAACAGAGCACCCAGCTACACCAGTACTTATAACTGTTCCTCAGATAGCAGTTATCACTACAACTACCATCTTCCCGTCAGAGGATCATATCTCCTCTACGTTGCTGAATGTTTATCGGCTTCAGGGAAGCTTTGCAGAGAGAAGCTAGGTCTCCATATGAGGCAGGCCTAAGATTTCCCTAGGATGGGCTCTTTCTCCTGAAAGTGCCCTTATCTCCATGTAGCATTTTGGACCTATCGCCCACACAAGGGAAATGCCCCCACAAGAGGCGGGAGAAGGATACACATCAGTTGGTTCTGGACTGAGGGCCATACTATGTCAGTCTGAGCTTTTTAAATCCAGACTTTGGCAAGATTCTGAGTCTTTAGGAAAGGCAGCCACCAAGATGGCTACCAGTGGGCGACGGCCCTCTTAGATAGGAGCAGCAGAATAGAATATGCTTCCTGAGGACCCCTTACCTGAAAAGCAGCCCATCACCAGCCATGGCGTAAATGACCCTAGGCATGGGGAAGAGGGAGCCCAGCAAGCTGACGGTTAGTCCCGCCACTGACCCAATGGCCACTACGAACTTTGCAGCATAGAAGCCATGGGCCACAAACATCTCCATGAGCGGGGACTCCGTGTCGATGGCATAATATGGCACCATCAGGGTTAAGATCATGCTCACCTGTGAAAACAGAAGAGTCAGGCTGCAGGCAGGAGAGACTGTCAGCATGGACAGGGGCCTGGCTGGGAGACAGAGTTTTTTGGTAGTCTGGATCTACCATTAACCAGCCATGTGGCTTTATTTTTAAACCATATGGTCTCCATGTTTTCTCCTTTATCTATCTATCTATTTATCTATCTATCTATCTATCTATCTATCTATCTATCTATCTATCCATCCATCCATCCATCCATCTATCATCTGTGTTTTTGAATGTGTGTGTATGTGTGTGTCTCTCTCTCTCTGTGTATACACATGCTTGCATGCCGTGGTGCATGAGTGGAGGCTGAAGATCTCTTAGGATAGCTCAATTCTCTTCTTTCACGTGGATTGTGGAGACTTGTCTCAGGCATCTGCTTGGCAGCCTGCACCTTTATCTACTAGGTTACCTCACCAGCCCAAGGATACAACTTTTCCTCTTTTATTCCTTCAGTATCCTTCTGGTTCTTATCTGTGCTCCCCCTCATTCTCAGCCTAAGAGCTCAAAACCCTGAAAGTGTTTGGGACTTCCACAGATAGGGCCACATTAAGGACTGGTGTTTTCATTTCTTCTGTCTGGCTTAGTGCCGAGGGTTGTGCAGGCCAGCAAAGAACTGTGGCGTCAGTGGGGAATCCAATCGTACTCTATCTGTGAAGCTACTGTGTCTCTACTTAATCAAGATACACTTGTCTGGGGACTCGTGAAGGGGGTCCTGCTTTCCGTTCTATGTCAAAGATCTGTTATAAAGTTGGTTTCTTTAGCATTGGCTCTAAACAACAATCCAGTAGTCACATGCAGCTTTCCTTGGTCTATAAAAAACAAAACAAAACAAAACAAAACAAACCAAAAAAAACAACAACCCTGACACCAAGAAAGGGAATTAAAATCCTGAAATGGGGAGGGTAGGTTACATATAGACACTTCTTTGCCTGTTTTTCAGGACCCAAGATGCCCTAGGAAAACCATGGGCCACCAGAGAAGACAGCAGACTATGCTATAACAACCCAGCAACTTGGTAGCAGGACAGCTGTTTACTGACCAGGACAAGACCAACTGGTCCCTGAGGCATGGCCGAGGCCTGTGTAGTCTGAAAGACAGTGATCCTCAGGGCTGGGCCACTTGTCACACTGCCTTTGAGGATGCAATAGAGTGGTTGATCCTCCCGGAAACTCTCAGAGTCTCTGGCCACACAGATCAGTGTGGGCTAAGCTGCCAGCTTGGTAGATAAAAAAAAAGCACTCTGTAATCTCTGAAGTGCTATTTAAGGAAGGGGCCACAGGGTAGGAGTCATTGTGCATGCATGCTGCCAAGGCCTACTTCCTTGGGAAGTAGGAAAGAGGGAGGGGTGGGACAGTGAAATGTGGAGGGAGACAGCACGGCAGAGGAGATCTCTGCTCCTGCCCTGACAGCTCTCCCACTATGCAGGGACAATCAGGGTCTGAATGATATGAGGCCACTTGACTGTGTGCGCACAGAGGGGCATAGTAATTGGCCCATTCATAGAATGTCTGGGTGGGCAACTGAATAGACAATCCTGAATGCATCTTGCTTCGTCATCTGGTCTGGATTCCTTAGGTAATGACTTAAAGATGATTTTTTTTTTTTTTTTTGCAAGAGGCAGGTAATGAGAAAAGACAGGTTTGATATCCACATCCTGACTCATTTTCTAATTGTAACGACTTTTAGCTTATTAGACATATATGTTTCTTCAGATTACTATACCAGAATCTTTGGGGGTGACGTACAGCAAACTATACTTTAAAGCCAATCTATGGGTGCTGCATTTTCCCTGATTGTGGTGACCCAAATAGGTAGACTTCAGGACCTGGGAGTGTTCGTATCCTGGTGGCTCATCATATGGTTATAGGAACTAAGAAGATGTTGAATGAGGCTAACAATTTCTGTGATAGAAATTCTGCCACGGGGACTGAGAAATGAAACGTTAGAAGTATGTGTAGGAGTGTATTTGTGGGTCCTGAGGAGACCAGGCTAGAGCCTTCGTTCTGAGGGAAACCCCAAGGGTGAGTTTGAGCTGGTGTCAGAAGACTGAGCTGAGAAGAACTGCACTTCTCTTCAGATTTCAGGGCAAGAGTGTTTCCCAAGGACAGTGTGTTCTCTCGCCCCAGTCTGTGGGGGCCTTGCCTCTTCACTGCCGGGAAGCTCCCAGAAGACAGAGGAGCATTGAGGTCTGTGCACAGAGGCCACAGTGCTTCTGCCTGCATACCACCCGTTACTGCCAGCCTATGACCTGAGCGGCTTGGACAATAGCCCAACCCTTGCACACTGTCCCTAGACTTGGGGAAAGATGAGGATGGAGACTTGAGAGGCATAGGCTGAGGGGAGGGCTTGGGGCTTTTCTTTCCCTCCATTTTGAAATACTGAGGAGTTTTTTTTTTTCCTCATCGATAGGTAGAACTACAGGGGGACACAAGGAAAAACCATGCAAGCACCAACCAACAAGGAGTGAGAAGTCTATGTACTGAGACGGGAGGTGTCAAAACCTTACAGCCACATTTGTTGCTGTTGTGTGAGTGTGTATGCCTGTGTGTGCAGGTGTGTGTACAGCATTGTGTCAAGGCTAGAAGATAACCTTACATATTCCTCAGGCGCTGTCCACCTTCTCCCCCCCCCCCCCTTGAGATAGGGTTTCTCACTGGTGTGGAACTTGCTGAGATGGGGAAGCTGGCTGGCCAGTGAGCCCCAGGGATCTGTCTGTCTGCCTCCCCAGTGCTGGGATTATAAGCACACACAACCATGCCTGACTTTTGCCTTTCCTGTGTGTTGTCACATTGACCTCACGTTCTTGTGCTTGCATGACGCTCTCCTTAGCCCCAGAGCCACGTTTTATGATCGAACATAAAGGGTCATGAAGAAGGTCCTACTGGCATTTGGTACTTACAGACACATATGCTGTCAGGCAGATGACCAGGGATGCAGTGATGGCGTAAGGAATGGATGTGTTGGGGTTCTTGGCTTCCTCGCCAGTGGTGGCAATGATGTCAAAGCCAATGAAAGCATAGAAGCACGTGGCTGCTCCTTGCAGCACCTGTAAAGATGATGCCAACTGTTAGGTTCAGGAGATGAGGGCAGAAGCATGGCTTAAACATGGTGCCTGTAGCTGCCCAGTGCTCTGCAGACACACAGGGTGTGGTGGAAGACCAGTGCTCAGCACCCACGCTCTGTTCTACTCTACTTTGCTGTATGATCCTGGGCAGTTTGCTCATGGGTTATATACAGATGAGAACTTTATGGCCAAATAAAAATTGGATTAGCCAACATATATTTTTTTTTGAAAAAAAAATGAGTATTTTTTTTGGGGGGGGGGGTCATTGAAAGCAGAGCGTCATGCTTGCTAGTGAGGCTTTTGACCACTGAGGCTCCTCCTGCCATTGTGTTATCCATGACTTTTGTACTTTATGTTTTATTTTCACCTAGCAGTACTCAACCACGATGTAAATCCTTGTAAGGGATTCTTGGAAGTGTGCAAAGGTACTTTTGACCACCACGGATACACTGGATGTGAGCTGCTGGCCTTCTGTGGGTGGGTTGGGTCTATGTTTGCACAAAGTATTATTCTGCCCCAATTCAGAGAGATATCATCTCTGCGGTCACGTCTAGATTGTAAGGCTTAGATTTCTAGTGCCTTTGAAAGGAAGATGGGGTAGAGACTGTTTGGCTTTCTGTTCCTTTGGGGGTTTGAATGATCTAGTAGGGTATGAAGTAGGTGGCTGGTAAAGGTGGGCAGATGCCAATTACCCAGCAACATCTGCTGATGTCTGTCTGCAGGACTGAGTTGACCTCCAAGTGTGACCGGATCTTCAGTCACAATGTCATCGGGGACCATGTGACTCTCCTTTAGGTGTTCTGTCCTAACCTTGACAGTCTCCCTCTCAACTGAAAGTGAAAATGTGCCTCTTCAAATAGTTGAGATGCCTTTGTGGGGGAGGATGGACTGGTGTGTACTGGATGGAGACACAAACTCTGATCTCTGACAAGGGTTCAGGAGGACAGAGCATGTGTAGAGAGGATTGATTTCCTCCCTTCCCACACGTGGTTTGTAAGGGACAGAGGGGTTCATTTTTAACCTTCCCACTGACTTCCTCATAAGCACAGACCAAATTAGTAGATACTAGAGCTAGTAAACTATGTTGCAACATTGATAATCTTCTCAAGCTGTCCAGAGTAACCTTTGCCCATCTGTAAATAGCAGCCATTTCATAGGAAGGATCCCAACTGGGTTTGTCATGTTCTAGACTCCTAACCTAGGATTTCTGATTCGGGGTTTAGTGGTATCATGGGAAATTTGTGATTTTTTTTCTGGAAAAGAATCATGTTTTTCTTTTCACTAGTCTTAAATTAAATTCTGGGATTTCTCTTGATTTTAGATGCACTATAATTTTTGTCATCAATAGAACCAGATATTTTCACATCATGAAACTTGCAGAGATATTGAAAAATTGTCTATGCTGGTCTAAATTATGGTAGTTTTTAGATATAGATACTAATAAAGAAGTATACTGTTATTATGATACAATTTAAGAATATGTATTAGTTCATTTCAGTAGAATTGCTTTAAAATTTCTGCATGATTAGGTTCTTCGTTTGAAATTTCATTCTAACGTGGGAGTCCATGCACTTCACCATATTTAAAGGGAAGGAGAGAGCAGAGAAGTGAGGAACTGCTCACTCCTGCGGCTCACGCTGTTCCCTGGGAGAGAAGAGACCTATTTTTCTTCCAGAGAAGCCTTTGCATCAGGATATGGTAAGTGCTGTCAGCTGCCAGACGAAGAAGGGAAACGTGTTTCACTGCATCATATAAGCAGGTCCTCAGTCGTGGACACGTGTTTATTTTCACTTATCTGGGGGAACAGTGCTGATTTTCAAGGATGAGCACAAGCTGGGATTGCAGGTTCATGAGGCTGTCTCAGTCATAGTGAAGCCATGCCTTAAGGTAGGTCTTAATTTTCTTTCTTTTTTTTAAAAAACAAATTTCTTCTCCTTCTCCTCCTCCTCCTCCTCCTCCTCCTCCTCCTCCTCCTCCTCCTCCTCCTCCTCCTCTTCCTCCTCCTCCTTCTTCCTCTACTTCCTCTTCACAAACACACACATGCACACATACACACACAAATACAAAATACATGTGTATACAATACACGTGTTCGCATATATGCACTCGCATAAGCATATAACACACACACACACACACACACACACAGCTTATAAATTTACAGTGACCCAGCACGATGAGGTAGACTGGGGCAAATCTATGACCTATAAAGCAGAAGATTCAGTGGAATGGATGTAGGATTACTTTCCTCCATCATTTTGAAAGCACTGAAAGGACCAATCATGCCACAGCTGGAAGGAAATAAGCATTGTGTGCTCCAAAGGGGATCTCAGAGCCACGCATACAGGTGTGACTGGGCCTCCTAGGAGTGTAGTCTCTGTGGACCAAGAGGCCTTGGTTGAGTGTGTCCTAAACTGGCTGGGTGACCCAAGGTAAGTTTCTAATCTGTTGGAGATCATTTTCTTCATCACTAAAATGGAGAATGTAATAACAGCACACAGGGTGATTTCAACGATTAAATGAGATAAATTACACTGCAGAATGTGGTATGTGCTCAATACAAATTAGTTTTTATTGTCAATACTATTGTTAGTACTGTGAATTTTACTAGGGTGGATGAAGCCCAAGGGTGAAATTTGGAACCCCTCTTCCAGTTGGAATATGACACATTTATATTAAGTGCTACCATGTGCCAAGCACTGAGCTTGATAAGGAGAAGGAAGTGCTCTGAGCTTGGCCTCATGGGCTTGACGTCCTGGGGATACTGCAGGACCACAACTGCAACTTGGGCTGTAGAAATAAACTGAAAATTATTAATAAGCATCTATATTATTTACAAAACACAAGTGCTTCTTTTTCCAAATGAATGAAGGAACGCATGACAATTATTGATAACGATTAGACACTGGAAAATTAACTGTGATTAAGCTGGAAAGAGGGGACATATACTTGTAAAGAGGACAAAGGTTAGTCTGAACTTACATATGTAGAATTGGAAAGCTATATTAGTTGAAGAAAGACCAGATCAATCAAACCCAGGGCGTTTGAGGGCATCTGGGGAGGTTGAGGCAACCATTGTGTCTATAAGCTTAGGGTCTAACGCACAAAGTTAAATAGACTCCAGACTAAGAAGACGGGTAAAATAAACAAAATCAGCAGAAAGGTCATCTTTTAGTCAAGTTAGTTTTCTATTTCATTTTGAGACAAAGTTTCTGTACATGATCCTGGACGCTTTTGAAGTCATGAGCCACTTACATGTGTCGCTGGGATTATGGGTGTGCACTATCATGCTTTAGCTACTTGATTAGATTATTTCTTCTCTCTCTCTCTCTCTCTCTCTCTCTCTCTCTCTCTCTCTCTCTCTCTCTCTCTCTAACAAATGTAAGTACAAAGAAACAAAGGAGTGATCACTAGAGCTGCTTTCTCCCTCACTCTCTAGATCTCATCTGGCCAGTGGCATTGATGGTCGGAATACCCGTAACATAAAAGCTGTATGCGCTAAGCCAGGGCAGATACCTGCACACATGATTCAGAACAGGCTCACCCTGCCACCAGCTCTGCAGAGAAGCATCACACCACATAGAGGACTGTTGCTTACATGGTTGTCAAAGGCACTGTCATGAAAGGCTTGCTACTCAGCGTGCAGGGTCCCTAACGGCTGCCCAGGGCTTCGGTGATATTTGTGAGGGATCAGGATGAGGGGGTGCTTTCCATAATGTCTTGAGAAGCTTTAGATGCTAGAAAATAATTAGGCACCTTTGTCTAATTTACTGCCAAGTTGACAAGACAAAGCAACCATGTTAATAGCATTTTCAACCACCCTCATGCCCCAGTTCTATTAGCAGCCTGTCCACAGTGACAGTGGAATGTGCTAACAGGTTCCAACAAATGGTTTCAGACAAGGAGACCATGAAAAATAATAGCTTTCCCTTGGAGGCCTTCAGAATTCCTCACAAATTCTTACTATGGACTATTTTCCTGGGAGCTATTTGTGCTGGTAAAATATCTTATTTGGTTAAAGAAAAGCCATAAGATAGCATCAAGAACAAATAACATGAAGGGCACACGCATCCAACAGTGTTCAGGGGCTGAGAAACTGCAGATGGGAGCAGGGGTTCAGCTGAGGGCCAGAGTCACTTGATATAGGGGAAAATGTTTGTTGTTCTTAAGCTCTGCAAGACCAAAGAAGCATTTGACCCAGAACCTTTAAGTGAGTAAACCATTCTTAAAGCTATTTTCTTTGGAAGGAGGTCACTGGAAGAGGATTGTGGGGGCTCCATTGCCAGAGGACTGGTTGTTCATTAACCCTTTCGTAGCACTTGTGAGTTGTGCCTAACTCACTGTAATGAAGTCTTCAGGGTCCTGCCTCATTTCCTCAAGTACAGTGCACCCCAACATTTCTGGAACTCTTTACTAATCCCCTAGTTCACAGTAGAGTTCAGTTTCTCCGAGCAGTGCAGACAACACAGTTCTGTTGATGTTTGTTGGGTAAAAGTGGGAAATGCCTTTACCACTGTGGCAGATGGCCGAGTCCCGAGAAGGTGTCGGGATTTTACAATATGTGACTTAGATTCACAGTGGTCTTGCTGGACAAGAAAAATGATCTATAAGCAAAGCTGAGGAAGAAGACTGAGGAAGAGCAAGCCCAGGTCACTTCACCAGGGAGGACATGGAGGAAGCAGAGCTCCAAGGCCAGGCAGGGGACAGGGAGATGAGCCAACATCTCACACGAGTCCCCTGTACCTTTTTTTTTTTTTTTTTTTTTTTTTTGTCCCAGCACAGGGACATTCATTTGTTTCCTCTAGGGAGAATAGATATGAAGAAAAAAAAAATCCAGTTCCCAACCAGGCTTTTTTGGTGGCCAATGACAAGGTGAGGTCAGTGGCCAGAGGTTTAAACAAAGTAGATGATCTCATGGGGTGTGAACCAGGAGGAGGTGTATGAACCAGCTGGACTTTGGGTCCCTCAGCACTAGAATGAAATTCCAACTCTCTTGCTTACTAGAACTGCCATCCTGGATAATTTAAACGTCAGTTATTTTGTGTAAAAGTAGGGATCACCGTTGTTTTCGTCAGGGCTCTTGTGAAGAATAAACTAACCAGAATATATGATAGTATATTTAAGTGACCCGAAAAACTCCACCAGAGATCTGCTATAGCTGATAAACAACTTCAGCAAAGTGGCCGGATATAAAATTAACTCAAACAAATCAGTAGCCTTCCTATACTCGAAGGATAAACAGGCTGAGAAAGAAATTAGGGAAATGACACCCTTCACAATTGTCACAAACAATATAAAGTATCTTGGTGTGACTCTAACCAAACAAGTGAAAGATCTGTATGACAAGAACTTCAA
>CM052704.1:15102659-15280927 GCA_028551405.1 Uromys caudimaculatus | reverse complement strand
AACATGTAATAAAGACACATGCTCCACTATGTTCATAGCAGCCATATTTATAAAAGCCAGAAGCTGGAAACAACCCAGATGTCTCTCATCAGAGGAATGGATACAGAAAATGTGGTACATTTACACAATGGAGCACTACTCAGCTATTAAAAACAATGACTTCATGAAATTCGCAGGCAAATGGATGGGACTTGAAAATATCATCCTGAGCGAGGTAACTCAGTTACAAAAGAATGAACACGGTATGTACTCACTGATAAGTGGGTATTAGCCCAAAAGTTTGGAACACCCATGATTAAATTCACAGCAACTGTTGGACTGAGCGTGGGGTCTCAGATGGAGGAGTTGGAGAAGGGACTGAAGGAGCTGAGGGAGTTTGCAGCCCCATGGAGGAAGCAACAGTGTCAATGGGCCTGACCCACCCCCAAATACTCCTGGAGACTGGATCACCAACCAAAGAATACACATGGAGGGATCCATGGTGCTGGCCACATATGTGGCTGAGGAGGGTCTTGTTAGCCATCAGGGGTAGGAGAGGCCCTTGGGCCTGAGGGTGTTAGATGCCCCAGTATAGGGGAATGCCAAGGTGGGAAGACGAGAGTGGGTGGTTGGGTGGGGGAAATACCCTCATAGAGGCAGGAGGTAGGGGAGGGAATGGGGGTTTCCAAAGGGGAGATCTGGAAAGGGGGAAACATTTGAAATGTAAATAAAGTATCAATAAATAAATAAATAAAAAAAATTTTAAAGAAAAAAAAGTTTGTCACAAAAAAAAATGCTAAGTGATAGAAAAGCCATCCTTCTTTTTCTTCTTTATGCCTAAATTTAGACCTTCTTTTCTTTCTATAAAAGTAAGTGAGAATACAGGGTGCATAAATTGGGACCCCCAAAGATAGATCTGATGAATCCTTGAAGGGGTGGCCTCCTGACTAGAAAAGGTGTGGAATCCCTGAAGCAGGAAGAAGGCACCCGAGAGAGAATGAAGACCCCAGAGCAGCGCAGGGGAGGAAAGAAAAGGCTAAAAGAGGGATGGGGCAGAGCCCCTTCCCCCTCTGGTTCCCACAGTGGGCTGAGTGAAGATAGCACATGCTATCTCTTACTGTTTCTTTCAGCTTCAAGATTCCATTTCAGGGTGGAGAGATGGCTCTGCAGTTAAGAGCAGCAGCTGCCCTTCCATAGGATGGGGGCTTCATTCCTAGCCCCCACACAGTGGCTAACAACTATCTGCAAATCCAATCCCAGGGGTTTTGCTCTCTCTTCTGCCTCGGCAGGCACTGCGTGCACATGGTGCACAGACTTACATGCAAGCAAAATAACCATACACATAATGAAAATTCTAATATTCTAGTTCTTCCTGAAGCTTAAAGAAAGTGTATAAGATTAATTGCCAGCTCTGGGCAGGAACTTCAGCCCCTGCTTGGTCTGACTAAGTGAAGTAAGACCATCTTACGGGCGGCTCTGAGTCTTGTGCTCCCCAAGAGCATGGTGGGATAAACATCACCTGTTTAATGTTTGGTTGTAAGAACAGGGTCACCTGGGTAGAGCAGGCATCTAGAACAGCAGCCAGTATTCTTACAGTACTACCCAAACGCAGCCAAGAGGGTGTCCTTTACTGTAAGCATTTGGTACAAGTTTGTCTCCTCCCTTGATAATGAGAAGAGTTAAGAACACAGTCATGAACTGGTGCCCAGTGTCTTCCAGTAAGTCCTCCAGCCAGTCATCTCTTACAGCCTCGAGAGACACATGAGACCGCTTTCAGGAGCTGCACGTGAATGCAGTGGGGTCTGGGGGACACTCCTTCTCTCTTATAATTTGCTGTTTCTCTTGTGTGATAGCAAAGGAACAATTTGTATCTTAAGAAAGTGTAGACTCGGGATCCCACAGTGCGCCTTTGTCCTCCTTTAGAGGAGAGATACACTTTGTGGTTCTGTGGAATTCCTTCAGAAAAGCAGCAGACTCAGTTTTGGCTTAAATGACTTGCTTATTTCTCTGCACCGAATAGCATGACATGGCTCGGAATAAACAGAAGTTATTTTGAGTGTTCTCCAAGACTGATTTCTGATCCCTGGACATCTTGGAGGAAAACTAGTCTAAGCAAAGCTACAAAAGCAAACTGAGTAGAGTCCTGCCCTTTACCCCAGCACCAGGCTGGCCCGCCTCTCTGGGCCTCTGGATAGTCGTTCACTTGTGAAATGAAGGGACAGGACCTGGGAACTTCTAAGATCTCTTCATCTGGAAAATTTCTGATTTATGCTCCACTGTCAAACAAAGTTTGTTCATTTTTACCAATAAATGCACAAAATAAATATTTTTCAGTTCTACTGTAGGAAGAAGTCAGGAGAGATTTAGAACCATTTCTTAGTATAAAGAGCTTGCTACCCTGACTTGCGGCTTTAACATCACCTGGTCCTGGGGGGGGGGGGGGGATCTAAGATGTCCTTTCTGTCCAGCTTACCTTCTTGCCTTACCCTGACTACATTAGCTAGACTATGTGCCTCTCAGGACCCACTCTGCTGAACCTGTGCCGCTGCTCTCAGACCCCAGTGGGACTCTTTCCTGGGTTGGGTTTTGTATCAGATTATAAATGATTTTCCCTCTGAGACAAACCCAACCCTTTCGTATCCAGGCAGCCTCCTGGCTTTCTTTACTGAATTCTCTCTTTCTGTGCATGGCTGCCTCTCTTAGCAGAACTGAGCTGTTCCTCCTACACAGTCTTTGGATCCAATACTTTTGCCTTTGGGTTCTGATTCTGCCACACGCTGTGCTTAACGGGGAGTCACTGGATCTCTCTGGGTGTGGATGCTTTCATCCTTTAGTCCCGCTTGTGAGGATTTTCCACCCAAGATTATTGTGATGAGACAGTGCATGCAGCACTTAGCACGGAGGTAGGCAGGTTGAGAGAGCGCACTACTTCAAAGCTGTCATTGTTACTTGTGTGGACTGGGATCTCAGCGAAACAGCTAGTAAACAAATTCAAAATCGAAACACTTCTTCAGAACATGCCAATTAAAAGAACACGTTTTCTTGAAAATGTGTCTTAAATTATTCCCAGTCTGGAAGGCACTCTAGCCTCTGAGAACAGACTCACCCCTGACCAGCCGTGGGGCAGGAACTGGCCCTCGGCCCAGTATTTGCCATTGATGAAGAAGAGGCCTGCAATCATAATGAACACCCACACTGCCAGGTTTAGCACGTTGAGGACGTTGTTGAAGCCCACAGAGTTCTTCACTCCCAGAGCCACGATGATGGTCACGATGACAGCAATCACCAGAGCCAGAAGGTCTGGGTATGATTCCTCCCCTTTCCCTAGAGGAGGAAGACGTGGTTAATTTCTAAAGAGAAGGTGCCCCGTGCACCCATTCTACACCGTTTCACCTGGGTTGTTATGACTCTTAGAGTAGTGGTTAGTCTGTCTGTCTTTCTCTTTCTGTACACAGCATGTCACTGTTATGGCCCATAAGCAGATATAAACGTTTATCTGCAAATGAGGAAATTTGGGACACAGATAAGGTGACCTCATGCCATAGGACATGCCACAGTGTCCCTGTGGCGGTACGGCAAGCACATGTACCGTCAGAGAGCATCTTGGGACATTTGGGGCACATAGATAGGTCTATTTGGAAACTCCCTTATCTTCATCATTGTAAACTTTGCAATCTGTACGATTTCTATTCCATTCCCAAAATCCTTTCTTTATCAGCACGCTTTAAAATGTGCGTATTTGAAAGCCATTTTAGTGGCTTCTCATTTGCAGTGTGGGGTTGCAGAGAGAAAATGCCTGGGGCACGGTCCTGCCGATGCACAGGTCCTGGCGGCTCGGACCGTCCATTGCTCAGTGGACTCCTGCCCTCTACAGAGAGGCGGAGGCATTGCCTCAGCAGCCAGGGAGCCTGGATTCCAGCTGCACTTTTGTTGGCAGCTCATGGTGAGGCCTTGGGCACATTGCCTCATCTGCAAAGTGAGTGAGATGGATGACTGATTTTGGGTCATTTCAGAATTAAAATGGTATGAAATCTGAATGCAGCCATAATTATACTTGTTACCATGGCACTGGGGTGAGCAGCGATTTAAAGAAAAGATTTATTTTTGCTATTTGTAATTCTCTGTTTCTCTGTCTCTCTGTCTGTCTCTGTCTCTCCCTCTGCGCCCCTCCCCCCAACTCAAGGTCTCAAATTGACCACATAAACACTGTACTGCTGAGCTCCATCCCCGGCTGTCTTGGGAAATTCTGAGGCAAGACTGCAAAGCGTCTTCAACTATCAGCATGAATCCTGTGACTATGGAAGAGTGTACCAGGCGTCAGGATGGAATTCTGGTGGAAGCAACAGCTGGTCTGTCTCCTGGTGTTTGTTAGATGACTTTACCTTTGACCCCTCAGCCCTTGATCGGTAATAGGAAGCCCTGTGGAAGTTGGTTGGACTGGAATCCATTTTGTTTCCTAAAATTGTTTATTTGGAAGTGAAAACATTTATTTATTAAAAAATAATTTATAAAGAAATTTATGATGAAATCATGGTGAAATTTCTCCAGATTCTTAGGTTGCATTGACTTTATTTTTATATAGTTACTGGCAGGATGCACGTGCAGTACAGCCTCTGTCCTTTGATGTGTGACATTACATTATAAATTAATATATTGTTCACGCTATGTGCTCTTTAGTCATCTTTTAGTTGCGAGTCACATAACACGCATCCACAATTCACATGGCCATTTGTCCCACTGAAGAATTTTAAAAAATTATTACAGTTGAACACCCATAATCTAAAAATCCAAAATTTGAGATGCTCTGGAATCTTAAACTTTTTGAGTGGCCACCACAATGGTCCAAGTGATACAATTCACATATACAATGAAACTTTATATGATATAATGAATAATATTATCTTTGGGCCATGTGTTGGAGAGGTAGATGAAAAACTAATGAATTTTATGTCAGACCTGGGTGTCACTTGCCAACCCCAATACCTTATCATTTATAGGAATATATTTCAAAGTCTGAAAAATCCCTCAAGAATACTGGTTCCAAGGATCTCAGGTAAGGGGTATGCATCCTTTAAAGACTGGAATGAATATCTTTTTGTATGAAGTATTCATGAAAATTAGAATAATTTACTTAGGGTGAAGAATTGCTTTGTAAAAACAAAAGGAAACATTTGAAGTTCTTGACACATTTTTCCAAATTGGTGTGAATGTGTGTGTGTGTGTGTGTGTGTGTGTGTGTGTGTGTGTTCTGGGGATATCAAACTCAGGTCTCATGCTTGTCCAGCAAATACTTTACTCACTGAGCAATCTCTCCAGCCCTAAGCTTCATTCTTAAAGGGGAATCTATTCATCTGGCTCACGAATTTACATGTTAGGGGGAAAGGGCCGTGCGCGCTCACCCAGGCCGTTGAGGGTTCCCACGGTGTCCACCATCCAGCGGCTGATGGTGTGGTTTGCCAGGGAGTCAAACATACTGCTCAGAGCACTGGCACCAGCCGCAGTGCCAATCAGGTACTCCAGGATCAAGTTCCAGCCAATGAAAAATGCCACGAACTCTCCAACAGTGACATAGCTGTAGGTGTAGGCAGATCCTGTGGTCTTCGGGACTCGAACTCCAAACTCTGCATAACACACACCTGCAAAGGACAAAGAAACCAGGTGGTGGGCTTCTGGAGGTAAGCTAACATCTCGGTGCCTTTAAGAAGACATTAGGAATCTCTGCCCTATTGGCACCAGAAGTACTCAAAAATTTATGGATAGCCACACATTACTGAATGATGGGGACATGGTCTATGAAATGTATCATTAGGCAACTTCCTTGCTATGAGACTACTGTGGTATGCTTGTACAAACCTAGTGGGATAGCTTGCTACAAATCTAGGCTATAAACCTATACATGCCATGCAGATACATACACCTAAATAAATATGTATCATACAGCTTATTACTCTGAGGGCCATGATGAATAAAGGAAATGCCGGAGAAAATGCTAGAATAAAGAGACACAATGAATATTAGCTATAAACACTGCTGGTGCAATGTGGCATGCTGCTTTAGTGAAAACTTTTCATTTTATAAGTAAGAGCAAACCTTAACATACTGAAAAAAAAAAAAAAAAAGAGTGCATCACGAACCAAAAGCCAGTAATGGAGGCATTTGTCATCCATATCAGGTATGATGTCCTGTGAACAGCTGTATGAGTTATGCATTTATACTGCTGGCAGAGCGGTGGGTCTGTCTCTCTGTCACCACAGACATGCTGCATGGTAGACATTACAGGGTTGCTGCAGCTTCACGGCCTAGTCAGTAGCAACTCTTCAGCTTTGTGATGGTCTTACAGGAATAAAATCACGTAGGTGGCTGTCACTGACTAAAATGTTATGTGGACAGTGTGTATGTGACACCATTCCAAGCCGTCCCTGCCATTTCCAATCCTGCCTCCTAAGGAACACGGTTTGGTTGTTTGTTTCTTTGGATCTTTTGAGAGAGGAGACTCACTAGGCAGCAATTCTAGTTTGGTTTCTGTTGCTGTGATCAAACACTCTGACCAGAACCAGCATGGGAAGGAAAGGCCTACCCTTCCAGGTCACAGTCTATCTATCTATCTATCTATCTATCTATCTATCTATCTATCTATCTATCTATCTATTTAATTTATTTTTTTGTCCCAATCTATTTTTAAGAGAAGTCAGGAGAGGATTCCGGGCAGGAATGTTGGGCAGGAACCATGGTGAACACTGCTCACTGGCTTGTTGTCTCTGGCTCCTGCTTACTCAGCTTTCTTGTACATCCCGGGACCACTTACCCAGTTAGCACTGCTTGCAGTGAGCTGCCCTCTTTATAACAACCAAGAACTCCCCGCAGGATAGTCTGGACTGGACAATCCCTCAATTCCCTCTTCCCAGGTGACTCTCAGCTGGATAGAATTGACAAGAAAAACTAACCGGGCTAGTAGCACTGGCTGGCCTTTGACTCACTATGTAGACCAGGCTATCCTCTATCTAATGATAATCCTACTGCCTCTTCCTCCCAAGTGCTGGGATTATAGGTATGCATTGCCCTATCTGGCTTTCAAAACCTTTTGACCGTTGTACTTGGGAAGGCAATGAGAACAAATTCTCCTGAACTATTGAGAAATGGACTTTGTTTAGAAAAATCCTCATTTGCTGAACATTTCTATTCTATCCTTTAGGTGGGAGGAGTCCTGAGTGCAGGCCTAACTCGGGCAGGCCCCACCGATGACTGTGGGTTAGACCGCACGGTGACATCTTCTTTTTAGTTTTACACATTACAAGAAGATGCTCTTCCATTGAGAGTGATACTTTAAGCTAGTTGTCAAGATGCTGCACTGTATCTAAGGGGAAGCCAAAAGTGCACAGATGATGACGTAGTTATTAATACAGAAAATTAGCATACAGCCCCAAATTGGACAAGGCTCAGAGAAGATCATGGAAGAGTGTAAGAACACCTGTCATGCCTAGCTAGCTTTCTTTTATTTATTTATTTATTTATTTATTTATTTATTTATTTATTTATTTATTTATTTATTTTTGATACTTTATTTACATTTCCGATGATTCCCCTTTTCTTTGGAAACCCCGTGTCCCCTCCCCCTCCCCGCCTCTGTGAGGGAATTCCTCCTCCCACCTACCCACCCACCCATTCCCTTTTACTGGGGCCACTAGCGCCCTCAGGCCCAAAGCTAGCTAGCTTTCTTATACAGCCAATGACTATTTGCCTAGGGAATAGTGCCGCCCATAGTGGGCCAGACCTTCCTGCATCAATTGACTGTCAAGACAATCCCCCACTGACACGTCCACAGGCCAATCTGATCTGGACAATTTCTCAATTGAGATTTCCTTCTCCACTGACTCTAGGCTGTGTCAAGTTGGCAGTTAAAGCTGACTAACAGGCTGCATAATGGAATGGAAAAATTGACAACAGTAAAAGTTTTCTGTGTGTGCAATGATTCCAAATTAATTCAAGATAAAAGGTGTATTGAAACTGAAGTGTTTCTGGCCATGCTCACTTGTGTTGCATGGCCTGACTTTATTTCAGCCTTGGTTCTGAACACAGCATTGAACATATAAACATATGTAAGTGCCACACAAAGCCAACTATTATTTGCTATTGTGCTGGCTAGTTTTATGTTAACTTGACACAAACTATAGTCATTTGGGAAGAAAGGACCTCAACTGAGAAAGTGACCTCAACAGATTGGCCTATAGGCAAGACTATGATGCATTTGTACTGATTGGTAATGGATGAGTGAGGGCTCAGCCCATTGTGGGTGGTGTCATCCCTGAGCAGGTAGTCCTGGGTCATATAAGAAATCAGGCTGAGCAAGCCTTGGGAGCAAGTCAGTAAGCAGCACTCTTCCATGGCCTTTCCACCCAACCCAGCCTCCAGGTTCCTGCCCTGACTTCCTTCAGTAATGGATGGATATGAAACCATAAGCTGAAATAAACACTTTCCTCCCCAAGTTGCTTATAGTTATGGTGTTTTATGAGAGCAATAGAAACCCTAAGACAGTTATGAATTACATCATGTTTACTGTGTATATAAAAATTTCTGCTTTTACAGAAATAATGACTTAATTACAGAGAAAAAAATTAAAATGTTTTCCTGCTGTCATTTTGCAGCATCTAAATATCAAATTAATATAACTTTGAATTATGATATGTTAGGATGTATGGTTTTACAAAACATTTCTGAGTTGATGACCAGCTTATAAAAAAAATTGTTAAATGAATTTTCATTTGAAATTAGGATAGAATTTCCAAAATTTCCTTAAACATACTTCTTCTATTTTGTACTACATATCAGCATAAGACAGTGTTCTTAGCACTGACACTTATAAAATTAAAATACATAGTGGGTGGTGGTGGTAGCTCTTGCTTTTAAACCTAGCACTCGGGAGGCAGAGGCAGGTGGATCTCTGAGTTTGAGGCCAGCCTGGTCAACAGAGTGAGTTCAGGACAGCCAGGGACAGCCAGGACTACACAGAGAAGCCTTGTCTAGAAAAGCCAAAAAAAATTAATATCCTAACTCTGAAATTGTTGAAGATGATTTATGTCCTGGAACAATAAAATATTCAAACAAGGACATCCATCTCATATAATGACAGAGGGTTTAATTTTACAAGTTGCTTCTGAGTTGGTGACCAGTTTACAAAAATTTTTTAAATGAATTTTTTTGCTTGAAATTAGGATAGAATTTTCAAAATGGCCTCAAACATGTGTGTGTGTGTGTGTGTGTGTGTGTGTGTGTGTGTGTGTGTATTTGTAGGCCAGAGCACAACTTTCAGAAGTCAGCTCTTTCTTCCTCTATTTGGTTCTGGAGGATTGAACTCAGGTTGTCAGGTTCGGCAGTAAAGTCCTTCACTCAAAGAGCAGTCTTGCTGGCCCATGAATGGAAATGTTTAATGAAAGAATTTTCTAGCTCTTCAGTCTGAGGCCCTGTTGGGCTGCCCTTGGATGGTGGGATGGGCTGATGGATGAGTTAGTGGTTCCTTACCTCTCCATCCAGTTCTGGCTAAGTTTTAATTATCTCCAACCCTCTGCTGCAGGAGGGACCACACTGGACCACCCTAGTGTCATGTGCCACTGAGCCCCAGGCATGGCTTTGACAATCTTTTCTCCAAAAAAGACATTTTGCTGAGATTGATGCCACCTGCTTGCTTAATTTCATAAAACATCTGTTTCCTTCATAAGTTTCCAGTGGGCTAAGCTATCTTGCATATATTACCAGGTGGCTAGTCCTTTTGAAATGTAATTAGGACTGGGATATGACGAGGCATTCAGGACCTCAGAGAGAAAGAGTGTGGCTCCTATTGGGAACATCTGTTTTCTCGGTGACATTGAGTTCCAGATGCCCAAGTGCCCCCATCCCAGCTGTTTCCTCTGAGAAGCAGGCTTCTGGACTAAGAAATACTTTTCCAGCCTTGGGTTACATGCATCTAATCCAGACAAACTTGCCCTTATGCCCTCTTCCTGATGCTATTGGCTAGCCAGGAAAGTTTTGAGTTTTCTTTTTAGGGTACGATGCATTGGGCTGCATCTGCCTCCCACTTCCCCACTACCGTTCTAACCTGAGCAACCTTGATCACCCGTTGCCTGTCACTGAAACCCAGGCAATTTTTACAAATGTGTCTGGAAGAGAAGCAATTTGTCTGGAAACACTTCTCTTTCTTTGTGTCAAAGAAGAGACTTATGATTTCTCTGCCAAACCAGGACCCAGACAGACAGTAACTGCCTGTGTTCAGGGACAGCCAGCACCCATCAATCAGGGAGAGCCTGACATCATCAGTTATTGAACCTCACAGACTCTAATTAAAGCTGGGTAGGGAACGGAGAGCCCCCAAATGCCCAAACCATGACTCCAATACACTGACGTGTAAATGAGAAGGAAATAGGCTATCCTAATAGAGATTGACCCCTAAATTAGGTCAAGTGGAATAATTTGTTCACTAAATGCATGAATAGCCTACATGCCTACTCTTTTCCCTTGAAATCCCCATCTGTGAGAGTATTTCAGAAATTACCTGAGGTATAGTTTCCACCTTATGATGTGTTCAAATTTTTCTTGTGGTTTGCTTGTGTTATGGTTAGTAATCATGGCTGATGCGGAGCTCAGCTGGTTGTGTCTAATGGACTGTGTGGGGTCTAATAGTGGAATGGCTGTGTCTAATGCTCTGAGGGTTCGCGGTTCCCTGAGCCAATCATTTGGCCCAAGTTGGTCCTTTCTGGCCCTAGTTCCCCACCTGAAGAACAGCAATGATGCCTATTGTATAGGTTGCTTTGGGTCTTGGATAGACACATATACGGTCCCTGGTATGAGATAGGGGAACCCTTCATGGCTCTGTTTACAGGTGAGGGAATGTCTTGGCCAGCAGCACCTCTTGGAGTGTTGCTGCAGGAGCATTTGCATCAGAGCGGGCTCATGAGACGTACACAAGTGTTGCTGGCTGATGGTTTCAGGGACTCAGCACTGTCAGGACTACTGGGAATCATTCTAGTGTCTAGCCCAGGCTGTGTCTGCTCAATGCACTTCTGAAACAGAACCTGGACACTTTTCTTCCTGGGTTTTATGTCTTTAACAGAAACCGTTTGTTCTGCTCCATGTCTTCCATGAGAAATAGTGAGAGAAATCTCCCACTTCTTGCTAACCTCTTATGAGAACTCTCTCCTTAGGAGTTCTGGTAACTGGGCTGCAAAGACCTTTGACAAAAATGGCAGAGAGAGGGAGTTGAGGTGGTGACAGCTTTCTATTCTCTCTCCAAGTACTTTTCAACATTCCCTCTTGAGGAACAGGATGGGACCCCCTCCCTCCCTTCCTCTCTCCCTCTCTCCTTTTTAAGACACGGTCTCATTACAGAGCCCTGGCTGTCCTGGAACTCACTATGTAGACCAGGCTGATCTTGAACTCAGAGGGAACTGCCTGTCCCTGCCTCTGGAGGGTTGATGACATTTAAATGAGAAGGAAATTTACTTCAGTGCATCTGAGGAGCAGGCGAGGGCGCCAGCACATGGAGAGGAGCCTTCTCAACTCATGTCTAAGGAGAGTACTGCACAGCTACATTTCAACTTGGATCTTCCCAAAGTCCCTTGAGTTCAACCTCCTTCAAATTCGGACAGCATGCAGGGAGGGTTGCATGGGCCAGGGACCCTCAGTTTAGGGGTCTTGTGAGAGAATTATGTGGGTGTTGGGGTTTGCTCCAGACCCTACTTCCATCTACCATGGCTACTTCCCTTACCCAGTGTTTTCTTTCTCCATGGTCTATAAAAAGACTCATTTGTTGGCAGTTTATATGTATGTATGTGCCTGAATGACTTGATGTGCATACGTGCAGGCATTCATGGAGCCAGAAGAAGGCCTCAGATTCCCTGGAACTGTAGACACAGGCTGTGAGCCATCCGATGTAGGTGCTGGAAACCAAACCTGGCTCTTCTGCAAGAACAGTGAAGCGTCGTCAGCCGCGGAGCCATCTCCCTAGGCTCCCCTTCCTTCCTAGACTCCTCTAAGCTCTAGGCTGTACAAGTACAAATTTTGTGTTTTCAAGTGCAAGCACTGCCACATGCTCATCTGTGTGATTCCAAGGATGGAGTCCTTGTGGACAGTGGCCACAGGGTTTTCTGGCACAAGTGACAGACACAGGTTAGGGTTTCTCTTTTCAAAAGTCTTACCTCTAAGAATCTGACAGATTGTTTCTGACTAGACAGCCCCTGCTAAATTCGACAGCAGTGCCACTTTTTAAGCTGAGCTTTGAGTGAGGAAATGACAGAGAATGAGTCTCTTGAACATACTGGTGGCTTTTTGAAAAAGGTACTTATTCTAAGTGAGACATTGAGAATACTCTTGTCTAGATTTATAGTATTCAGGTGCATTAATGCTATGGTTAAGACAACTTAGCAATGTTTTCAAAGGAACAAGTATTTGTATCCATGTATAAAAGAAGTTTGTTATGTTGTTAATTTTCCTTAAGTCTAAGGGCTAGGGCTGTGGAGACCACTCTGTTAGTATAGTGCAGGCCTGAGGACCCAAGTTCAATTTCCATAGCCTTCTACCAACATACACAAATGCTGGACATGGTTGTAGAGAGAATTTTGATTTCTTAAAAAACCCCAGTTATGTTATATGAATATGTTTTTATTTTAATTTCAGGTGTGGGATAAGAGGCAGCTTTATAGCAGGTGATTATGATTTACCTTGTACACTAGCAGGGGCATGATTTTTTCCATCTGCAGATAGTTTAATTTGGGGGACTTTGAAGAGGGTATAAATGAGAGAGTCCCAAGAGGGCTTGTGGCAGCTGCTGCCCCTGCTACTGCCCCATCCCCACTGTTGCTGGTTCATCAGATGGATTTGCTGCTGCATTTGCTGTCGCTGGCTTGCTGGCTTGTTGGATATTCTGACAACAAAGATTGGACCCAAAGCTCCCAATCAGCAGGAAGTAGCTTATAGGCCTCTGCCCCCTTGCCCCTTTTAGTTTTCTTTCTTTCCAACCTAGTGTTGGGGGGTTGAAAGGGATTAGGGTGGAATAAGGGTTGGAAGAGAGGTAGAGGTTTAAGAACCCAATAAAATTGCTTAAAAAATACGCCAACATATGGTTACTTGTACTTATAGTGCCTGTAGTGGGGCTGGGGGGATGAGGATTCCTGGGACTCACTGTTCAGCCAGCCTTGCCCGTTTGGTGAGTTCCAGACCAGGTATATATATGTGTGTGTGTGTGTGTGTGTGTGTGTGTGTGTGTGTGTGTATATATATATATATCTATATATATAATATCTATATATCTATATATCTATATATCTATATATCTATATAGATATATCTATATAATATATATATCTATATATCTATAATATATATATATATATATATATATATATATATCTCATTACCTCATGTATATGTATGAGGAATGTCCTTTGACCTCTATGTGTATACATAGACGTATACTTGAACACACACAATCCCTATACACACAGTCACACATATACAGATAAAATATGAAATTATAAGATTATAAGCTGGGTCATTTAAAATCAGTATCTCAAGATATATGAATACAGTCAACATTTTTCAGTGAACATATTCTAAAATAGAAAGAGTAAGTAGTATCTAAGGACAGATTTTTGCATGTGTGTGTACTTAACTGCAACAGGGCCCTGGGCCTCCAGCCTTGTCACCCAGCAGTAGGCAGCAATGCCTGCCGAACAAGAACAAAGACAGATCAACAGTCCCAGGATGCAGCAGGGAAAGTCCTTAAACGTACTAACCTTGCTTTTTGTGCTTTGTACTTCTGCTTCTTTCTAACTGAAGTGTGCCAAGCCAGGCTATGGTTTTTTGGGCTAAAAAGCCAAGAGCCATTAGCCTTGGGGCTGCATGATTTAGGTGAATTCTGCAGGCAGCCACTGGTCGCTGTAAATAGTCCGTGTGTCCTCTGATGGAACACACACACACACACACACACACACACACACACACACACACGTAAATGTTTAAGCTATGAATTCATGTTTAGTTACTTTGAAGGGGACCTTTCAGCCAGATCTGTGGAAATGACCAGTAGTGCGGTTTATCTGGTAGCATCAGTGATACACCATAGCAATCCCATTCTCCATACAACACAGTCAGCACTGGGTCACAGCATCAGTGAGACATTGTAGACAATCACATTACAGCACAGTCATAGCATCAGCGATACAAGGTAGCAATAACATTGCTGGTACAGCCCAGTCAAGCCTATGGCCAGGAGGAAGGCAGATGGAGGGCCCGTTCAGTTTCTTGCGGTTTTCTCTTCGTGCTAACGCCACTGTTAACTCTGTGGTATTTACTTCCATTAGTACCCAGAGACTGCTATCTCCACGCCGAAGGCGGCCTTTCATCAGTCTCTGTGGCTTGCGCGTGCCTGTGGCTTGCTTGCTAGTGTGAAATCTGCCCTTCCTTCCCACCCACTGCCCTACATCCATTCCTTTCTCCCTGTTGCTTCCTGAATTCATCTCCACCTGTGTGTAGCCATTTAACAAAGTTCTGCCCACTGCTCTTTTTTCTTTCCCTTTGATGGTCTCATTTCCTGCATCATGCAAATGGAATTTGCTGGAAACTCTCTGATTCCCTTGGATGGCTGTGACCCCTTAGCTCCCATCCCTGGGCAAAAGGAGGGGGCCAATGTTTGAAACTGATAGACTGGCACCATCAAAGACGTCGAGCTGCTGTGGGCAGCCAGTTAGACACAGGGTACGAAGTTCAGGCCACTGAGGTGAGGGCCGGGGCTTGGCTTTCATTCTTAATCATTAGCTTTCCTGTCTCAGATGTTTATCCCATGGTCATTTGGCAGTGCCAGACCTTGCTGATCTGTGTACTTGCCTGACACTTTGCCATGGGACCCACTTTCTTTTCTCTTAGTCTCACACAAGACTTACAATTATTGCATTTACTAATATACATGGGTTTTGAGACAGCCTATTTGTATGTTTGAAAGCATAGCCTTTTAGAAGGGGTCTATCCCTGTAGCAAAGATAATTCTTCTGGCTTAGATACCTTTAAAGAGAAAAGTATCTTGCCCTTGTAAGAGGTCTACCTGCAGACACATGCAAAGGAAGCCTGCCTCTTAAATCTTTTTTTTTTTTTTTTTTTTTTTTTTTTGGCTAGGGGTAGACTTGTGACTTCACATATGGGATCCTGGCTAGCTTGTCTGTGCTAAGAAGGGCCCTCACTTCATCAGGTTAGAGTGGTCATAACAATAATAAATGTGAATATTACTGGCCATAGTTCTGTGTATGGGCTCCATTAAGCACTTTGCATATATAGTCATTATCTTCAAAATGGCTATGTTAACAAAACTGTTATTATATTCACTTAAATATAATGAATCCAAGATCTAGATGGGTGACTAGAACTTACTCTAGTTTGTAAATTACTTTAGTCTGTACATTATTTGTGTGGACGTGGAAAGGAAGGAAGTATATATAAAAGAATAAAGCAGCTCATAAATAGAGGTGATTAATCCAGGGCTCCTGCCATACCCAGCCTCCCCGAGGCTGAGAGATTAATGCCTGGCATGGCTGTAACTCCCCGCCTGTCCGGGCCGCTCTAGGTGAAGAACATTTGGAGTCACATAAGGAGTAAGCCGCAGGGCAGGGCGCACAGAGACGTCTCAGGTGCACATACTAATTGTACCTGGCCTCTAGATGCCACGTAATAGATGGGGCTGAGAGTTTGCATGTGGGGAGACAAGGGACTCTGATCTTTAAGTCGTCACTCTCCCTTGATTCTATTTCATTCTAACTCCTGCTACAGACAATCTAATTCAAGCTTTTCATTTATGGGGTGGGGGAGCAGACTGAGAGGTGGGGTAGCCTGTCCAAGGACCCTGAGATGCCGAGGGGTACAGCTGAATGAGGTCTTGGGCATCCTGGCTTCTGGCCAAGGCCTGGTAGGCTTTGGCAGTGTTCAGAATTGCTTCACAGACACTCTTGCTTTTCTGCATAAATCTCAAACCCTTGCTTTGTCTCAGAGTTCTTTCCTATGTTCAGTGGCAGTTCTCACCACGCTGAGTGCAGAGTGAGGGTCTGTCCATCTGTCTGTCCCATTGTCACTGGACTGTCCACTCTACCATGGTCTGTGGAAGATGTAAAAGGAGCCCGAGGTTTCCCGCAGGAAACTGGTTTTCACCATCAGGGATTTGTGAAATGTGCAAATTTCTATTGAGGTGCATATACCTTCTCTGACCCAGTAACTGACAACCTTCCTCCAAGGCTGTCAATCAAGCCTCTTCAGCAGAGTGCCATGAATGAACTTCAAGTACCTTCCCTTTTTGCTGCTGACAGGTGATAGAAGACACTGAGCTTAGAAGATATTTTCATGACCCAACCTAACAGAAGTTTTGACCCACAAAAGTGATCTTCTAATCTGTAGCTCAGGGAGAGCTGTGGGCTGCATTCAGAGCTCAAGAGTAGGTTGGCTTCCTTGTTTGTTAGGTTTGTGATTTGGGAGAGTGAGTCTTGTTCAACCTGCTTGCAGACAATGGCCCGAGGAGCCAAGCAGAGCCAAAGTAGTCCTATAACAGTCACCTCTCATATCTGAGTCTCAGCACTGTTATCTGTAAAACGAATATTATAATGTAAATGATTGTTTGGCAGAGTTCTTGAAAATGATCTTCCGTGTGTGCCCCCAGGTGTGCGGAGGTCAGAGGTCAGTTTGTGGGAACTGAATCTGAGCTCCTAGCAGGGATGGAATTCAGATCATCAGGCTTGAGAGCAAGTGCCTGTACATACAATCCGTCTCAGCGGTGTGGAGTTTAGTTGTTGTTGGGTTTTTTTTTTTTGTTATGTCATCGTCACACAGTTGATGCCAGGCATATCATATTAAAAGCCTTCAAGAGTTTAGTTACTATGATAACCATAAACTGGAGTCACTAATACACCTAGTAGGAAGTTGCATTGTGTCTGATGTACATTTGTCCAACAAACATAACAATAGTAATAAAGGCTGACCTCCAGCAAGGGTCTTACCATGCTTTAGCCTTCAGAGACTCACACACACTGGGCTGGCTTCTATCCTTATTAAGATTCCAGCAGTCGTGTATTTGTACACTACTTTGAAGATTTATTTATTTTATGTATACAAGAACACTGTAGCTATCTTCAGACACGCCAGAAGAAGGCATCAGATCCCATTGCAGATGGTTGTGAGCCACCATGTGGTTGCTGGGAAATGAACTCAGAACCTTCGGAAGAGCAGTCAGTGCTCTTAACCGCTGAGCCATCTCTCCAGCCCTGGACACTACTTTGGAGAGCTGGTCAGCCCTAGCCATGGAGGAGCGAAAATGGTTTGTTGTGCCAAAAAAAAAAAAAAAAAATGAAATTGGAATTCATCAGAATTTGTATCTGTATATGTAGCCATGTCTCCCTCTATATACTTTGACTCGTTAAGTCTTCCCTTGGCTGTGACACAGCAGCCTGTAGTTACGAGGAGACCATATCAGAAGTCTGGGAAAGAATGGCTTCAGGCCATCAAGGTTGGAAAGACAGACACTCAATTAGGACTCACTGTGCTCCCTGTGTCTGCTCCGCCCAGGAGTTCCATCACTAAGGGGCTGAGGCAGGTGGAGGTGCTGAAACTCTTAAGGTTGAGAGGAGGCACACACTACACACCATTACATAGGTATGTCCAACCTTTGACAACGTATCACAATGTCGTCATGTACACTGAGTTACAAAAAAATTGCAAACCCCCCTCATGTTCATTGTCTTGTCCCGGAACACATTCATCATTACGCTTGACTACACATAGCTTGTGTGCTGCATGTCAGACATGCCTGCCTAGGTCTAATACCAGGCCACGTGCTAACATGCTAAGAAAAATATACTCGGTATCCTGGGCTTTAAATCAACATCCCTCTGTCTCTCTGTCTGTCTGTCACTCTCGGCACGAGTGTGCTGTGGTGCCTGTACGGATATCAGAGGACAACTTGGAGGAGTTGGTTCTCTCTACCATGTGGATCCCAAGAATGAATCTCAGGTCATCAGGCTTAGTGGTGGCAGCTGTCTACCTACTGAGCCATCTTGATGGCCTGAGATGGATTTTTAATTAACTTTTTTTTTTTTTAATGATCAGAGCACTGGCATCAAGTAATGAATCCGTTTCTGGTGAGAAGGTTTCTGGCTTCCATGATCCAAAGGTGGCCTCCTGAGGAGAAAGACCTCTGGGTCTTACAGTTTTCAGTCGCAGTTTTGGCTCTTACTAAAGAGCGGTGGGACTCGCAGGAAGTCCTTTCTGACTGTGGCTCTGACTGGAGCCAGCCTCTCGCAGTGGGTTGGTGAGGGTGGAAGGATGCTGTGTCCACACGGGAGCTGAGCACCCACAGGGGTTCTGTGTGGTCCTCCAAGTTGGTTTTCTATCTAGATCCTCACTTTCTGCTGTTAGAACTATGCTGCCAAATCCATCATTTTTGTGTTATTTTAAAATACTCATCCATCCCATGTCTTTTCACAGACAGAAGGAGTGTGGTCTCCTCTTGCTCATGGTCCTTGACCCATCCAATCCCTCTCCACTCTAACCTTCATTTTGACTTTCACTGTCAGAGCTCTGAGACCCACAGTCTCTCGTATGTCTCACCGTTATGGACACATCTGGTTTTCTACCTTCATTGTGTCTCCACTGTGTGACTAAAATATGTATCTGCTTGTGTCATTGAACTTTTCCATGTCTACAGAGTGACATCTAATCTCAACTCGGCAATCATTAGGGACTGACCGCCCCAGCTGTCTCCCCAGTCCCATGAGTTCAGTTTTAATCACACTAAAAAAGAAACTATACATAAACCTAGGGGAAACCCCACCACAATGATGCTCTTCCCCTTCTCGGGCTCATGAGTGCCTCTTGGGACTCTGAATGACCAGATGTTGTGGGCACAATAACTTGGCTTTGTTTCATCTGCATCCAAGTAGATTAGAGAAACTGCACAAGTCATCCTGCCTCCACCCACTCTCCACAGAGCTGTAGGTAAGAACCAGGATGAAAAAAAAGATGCTCTTTATCAAAACACACTATTAAAGGGGCTTTTCAGGCCTGGCAGGACACAGGGCCTGAGCAGTTATCAAAGAGCAGATAAGGCCATTGGGCAAAAATGGAGAGGTTGGGCACAAGCTGTTTCCTCTGATAAATGGTCCACCACAGGCCAGGCCAGAGGGCAGTGACCACATCAGAGTGGAGCTGGGTAAAGGATCTGGGGGAGTTAGTGGACCTGTGGGTTATGTTCAGTTGGAGAGAAAGTAGCCACAGAGTCCTGTTTGTTTCACAAAGGGTTATGTAGCATGGGGAACGGAGCTACATGGCCAAAAAATTTCCCTAGAGGAGAGTCTGCCTGCTGTGTGAGAGACTCCTGTTAACCAGCTTCCTCTCCATGTAGGTCCTGGCTGTGGATAGGCTCCGCCTCCTATTGCACAGCAGTTCCCAGGTCTAGCTGTGTGTTCGATACTCTTAGGGGATTTTAAGGAAATACCAGCCCCAGGGCACCCCATCCAGCCCCAGCTGAATTAGAATTTCAGGACATATACTTTGGACACCAGTGTTTTAAACTATAAATAGACAGAAATTAAAGGAAGAGCTACAAACTAGGAGAAAACATTCACATAGTGACATAAGTATAGCCAGGTGTGACTGCTTGCACTTTTAATCCCAACACTTTGGGATGCAAAAGCAGGTAGCTCTGTGAGCCCAAGGCCAGCCTAGTCTGCATCATGAGTCCCAGCCCTGTCAAGGCTATATAATAAGACTCTGTCTCAACAAAACAAATTACATATTTAATGAAACATTTGCATCTAGAATATATAGGAAAAAAATTGAGACAAGACTTCATTTAGCCTATGCTGGCCTTGACCAAGAAGTGCTGCAGTCAAAAGGAGACCAAATAGTGCTGTCCCCTTCAACCCCCAAAACTGTAAACTAACCAACCATTTTCTTTTTCTTTATACATTAGCTAGATTCTGGTATTTAGCTAAAATAATGAGAATAGAATAATAGAAATACTATATAATACTATATATTACAATAGAGTTTGACACAAAACAACTTATTTAGTGCTGTGTGCTGGGCATTGTACCAGGTACTTGGTAGGTATCTCGTTTAGATCTCACAGCAGCAAAGAAGATATTTTTATTTCCACGATGGAGAAACTAAGGCTTAGAGAAGTTACAGTGCGTGCCTTAAGTCTCCCAGCTAGTTAGTAGTTTAACTAGGCTCTACGTCTAAACTCAGTATTACTGGTTACATACCACTTCAGATTTCACACATAGGCCCCTCTCTGACGTCACTTCCTGCCTTTAACCATACTTTGTTAGTATTTTTATTCCAGTATTTCCCGGACTTCATTGAAATCTGCAGTTTCTACTGATCTTACCACTTTTCCGTTTATACTTCTCGTTACTAATTTTTGTTAGCATGCAAAACAGTGGGCATGGCTGTGACATTTCTCCTGAGACCGGTCAGGCGCTGTATTTCTGCGCATGCGCAGTTTGCTTCTCCAGCGCACGCACCCTTCGTCTCTTTGTTCTTTCCTCTCTGCTTGGGACAAGCTAAATTCTGTTGTTCTAACATCCTCTGTACTCCATTCTTATCACCTAGTAGTAACTATTGCTGGAGGTAAACATGCAAGGTCGAGACTGGGCTTCCTGGTGCTAAGTAGGCTTTTAATTACAGTCAAGAGAGGAGGAGAGACAAGTATTAACAGGGTGGGGATGGAAAGGAACTGGACTGTTGTGTGGAGAAGCAGGGAAAGGTTGGTTAAGCTCTAAGTGACATGGATGAGAGGGCGAGAGGAATGAGATAGCAGGGAGGGGACATTTGTGACCAAAGAACACAGCAGGGCCAGACCTGCCTGGAGAGACCCACTGTAAATCTGATAATATCAGCACAAGCTATTTTGGTTTTAACTCTGGCTGAGGCTCTGAAGGATCGTGGCTGGCCTCAGCAGGGGGATGAGTCAGTCACTGAGGGAGGAGAGATGCTATGGATGGGACCATCTGGAGAGAGGGGGAGAAGCAGGCATTTGTCTTCTGGAGCCTGCTGCAGTGACAAGCTGCTGAGTGGCAGCTGTGGTGGGGCCAAGCCAGGAGTAGGCTGGGGGGAGCTTAACACCCAACTTCAAGGCAAACAACAACAGCAGAAACAGAGTCCCACCACAGCTGACTTCAGGTCTACAATTTGATGTCAGTGTAAAGTTGGAAAGAGGTGTTGCCTACCAAGGCTGCAAACTGCTTTCAACATAATACTGGCTCTCCATCTCAGCAATGGAGAAGTAGATATTCTATAGCTGTGAACAATGAGGCCGGGCTCAGTGCTCCCAGGATGCAATGGCTTCATGTGAAGGTTGATTTGCAGACAGCAATCACCTCAATCTGGGAACTGTAGCCAGCTAGAATGAGGTCTGGGAAAAACTGTATAGTACTCATTAACTGGGAGGCACCTTAGGTGTCTGTCCTATGCCCCCCTGTCACCTGGGAAGAGTCTTAATGAGAGATTGCCTACATTGGGTTGGTCTGTGGGTGTGTCCATGGGGGATTGCCTTTATTAAGTTATTTGATGTGAGAAGACCTAGCCCACCATGGGCGTGCAGCATCTCCTTGAGAGAGGGTCCTGAACTGTTGAAGACTAGAAAAGACTAACCTAGCTGAGCACTACCAAGCAGGCAAGTGGTCATCAATGCTTCAACTTTTTCCTGCTCCTGCTCCTGCCTGTGGCCAGCTGTTTCAAGTTTCCATCGATGTGACTTAACCCATGGGGCTGGACTATGAACTGAGATAAACCAGCTTCTACCTTAAGTCGATTCTGGTTAAGGTATTCTATTATAGCACCATAAACTCAGATATCCCCCTAGCAAGATGCTGTCTCTTTGGCCAACTCTAGTCAGTTCTATAATGATAACCCATTTAGAACTATTCAGTCTGTGATGAGTAATTTCTGTCAATAAAATTTGGGTAGAATTGCAATCACCTTACTTGTTTCAAGTAGCCAGATAATTCATTCGTGTGAAAAGTTCATTTTGGTTTAAAGGGACAGAAGTCCTTTAGTCTGTGTAAACCTAATTTATTAGAGTTTTTATGCAGAAGAAAGGTGATTCCAGGACAGGGGACTATTGTAGAGCTGATGGCGAAGATGGGTCCCAGTGGACCTGTTCTTACTAAATGAAAAGGGTCAGATAAGAGCCGGTACACTTGTGAGTTTGTAGTTTATCTTGCTCCTTCATGGATGGAGACTAAATATTAATATTTAATAGGGAAGAATGGTACTGTAGGACTTTTCTTGTGATGCTGCGCACAAAGCACAGAACTCCTGTCCTATATCAGGACTGCTGCGCCTGAAATAGTCGATGAGCTCAAACACTCGCTGCCGGTGCATCGACGGACACGCACAGCAGCCGCTCCATGCCCAGCAAAATCTCATGGTTTGGGGCCACGACATCACACCAAGAATCAGAATAGTCTTCTCTTCCTCTCTTTCCCCTCTTCTTCCCCATCCTCCCCCTCCTTCCCTCCCTTCCTCCCTCCCTCCTTCCCCCCTCTCTCTATCTCTTTCTTTCCTTCCTTTCTTCCTTTCTTCCTTTCTTTCTTTCTTTCTTTCTTTCTTTCTTTCTTTCTTTCTTTCTTTCTTTCTTTCTTTCTCATTGTCTGTTGACTTAACTCTGGCACTCTGGCAAGATACTATGGCCCACAGCTCTAGAGAAAAAGACAGAAAGTAAGAAAGGCAATGGGAGAGCCACCCCACAAATCACCAACATGTAGGTCTCGGCATCCTGCTTTAGAAAGAGTTGTTTGACCCTGGGTCGGGGAGAGCAGTGGCTGTTGAGCTCCCTCTAGGTGATGGGTCCCCTGAGGCTGCTGAGGCAGGCAGTGTTTTATCTCTACAGCATCACTAAATTCCATGCTTGGCTTCCTGCTCCTTGCCTCCCATTGCCAGCTTGAGGTTCATCAAATCCTGGTCATATCAGAGCAACTGACTTGCTGTCTCGCTGCTCTGTGCAGCCTTTGCTATTATTCTACACTAGCTGTGTGTTCTGTTTCTCCCGCTTAGGAGACCCAACCCATCTTCCAAGGAAAGGGAGAGTTAAAACGGAAACAGAGTAATGTAGGGGAATTTCCCCTAATTATTTGATTGGCTGATAAAGACGACAGGAAGCTAATCACTGGGTGAAGATGTGGAGGCGGGATCTTCCGGGCAGAACAGGAAGAGAAGGGTCAGATGAGACAGAGACAGAGAGAGAAGATGGAGGGAGAGGAGATGAAGATGAACCAGAACCACATGGCCTGAAAGAGCTGCAAGTGGCCAGGGATTTCATAGATGGGCAATAGAGCAGGGTGGGGTACATTTGCCCAATCTAGGTGTGCAGCTTGTATTTATATCAATTGAGTTTTGTGTTCTTTGCACAGGCATCTTGGGGTTGGAGATTTATCCTTATAAACCTGGCTGGCATATTACAAGTCTCTAGTGTTATCATTTCACAGGGTTAAGGGGATCTGAGTGAGTGGCAGCTGGCTTCTGCAGGCCAGCCACAGGGGGTGGATGGCCTAGGAAGTGTGAGCTGTATCTTCAGGCATTTCAACTGGTTTGGTCAGCTTAGCAAGTGGAGACAGAGAGAGCTAGCTTGGGAACGGGGTTTTGACCAGAGCAGCTTGGTAGTAGGCTGGCCGAAGGAACCAGGGCAAGATGGCTGCTTAAGGCTGGCCATGGGGGTGGGTGAGACAGCAGATGCCCGTGATTAGCCAGATTTAGCGTGGTTCATTTTTTTTTAAAAAACAAACTATATACTACAGAGTAACTAAAGCACAACAGAGAGTGAGAAGCTTGGAGATCAGAAGGGCAGGTACAAGAATAGTTGCCTGTATTGAAAATCACAGAAAATGGAAGCTATTACAATCAGGTTAAAACCTAGTCTCCTATCTAGAATTGGAGACCAAAAAGCAGGCAAGCCGTTTCACTGGCCCCAGGTATAGCTCATTACTAACTATTCTAAAGAGGATTGGGGAGATGGCTCGACAGAAGGGTGTCTGCTGGTCATACTGTCAGCATGGGTTCCCCAGACCCATGGTGGCAGGACAGAACTGACACACACACATTGTCCTCTGGCCTCCACACGCAGGCTGTGGTGTATGTCCCCACAACACATAAAATAAATAAAAATAGTAATAAATGCTCTCCAAGAGTGGGGGTGAGCAGCAACCAGGGAAGTGAATAACCTTGCTGTGGGACCCCTTCCCTGGACACGTACCTGATAATATAGAGGCGACAGCAGCAATGATGAAGGACACGATGACTCCAGGTCCTGCCATCTCCTTGGCCACCAGGCCGGATACTACATACATGCCGGTGCCCACACAGCTGCCGACTCCAAGAGAGATGAGGTCTACAGTGGTGAGTACCTGGGCTAGCTTGGTACCATGCGCTGAGGTGGCCCCAGTTCCCTCCAGCATGGATTCCACCGGCTTGGTGCGCAGGATCCGAGAGTGCATTGCATACCAGGCAGCCCCCCACTGTACCCGCCGGGGGTCCAGTGAGGCCAGAAAGCCACTCATCTTTAGCAGGAGGGTTGCAGTGAAGATTCGCAGATAGAAAAGGACTATGGAAGCCTTAGAGGACGAGCCTGGAACTCATGGAGCAACTAGTGCTTGTCCTTTAAATAAAGGCCCAGTGGGACCCACAGCAGCCTGGTCTTGGGCATGAACGTCTGCAAGAGAAACACCAGAAAGAAGCTAAGAACTGTGGGAACAAACCGTGACTTAGAGACACATTTGGCATACCACCACGAACAGGAACGAGACTGTCCTTTGTGTTTATAACATGTGTTCTCCCTTCTGAATTCCCGTCCAGTCTTATATGACTGCTGGAAGCAGTCCTGTGTCTCGCAATCATCCCAGAACCTGGTTTTTTTCTAGCACCGGAAGTAGGCCATTTTCTTTCTCTGTATTTCAGTCTTAGCAGTTCAGGGGCTGATGAGAAGGCGTTTTGAGGAGACTAGTGTGTCCCCCTCTGTAAATTCCAACTGTTCTGCAAGGAATTTGATTTTCTCCATGAATCTCTGGGAGAAGGAAAAGTTTGGGACCCTGGTGTCAGCTCCAGGGAGAGTGTGTCTACCAGAAAGATATTTCACACCGTTCTGAGGACTTGTCAGATCACCTTTCAGGAGAGACTGAGGGCCAGATGATGATGTTGGGACCAAACATTGACGAGGGCTGCTTTTGCTACATGTATCTTTAAAATAGCCCTCTGGCTTAGCTTTAAAGATCTTTAAATAGCCCTCTAACCCCAAATCTCATGTTAGGACCCCGGAGATGGCCTTGGAAGAGGAGCTCACTCAACCCTTTGCTTTTCATCCCAGCATTGCCATGTTGAATGATCACCCTTTCTGGTTTAGCGACTAGCTTGTCTCTTTGGCTTGCCCATTGTGTTCCTTAGCTTTCTGTTGCTGTGATACAATATCCTGTCAAAAGCAACCAAGGAAGAGAGGGTTTTCTTTGGCTTTTGGTTCCAGACGGGGACAGTCCATCATGGCGGGGAGGTTTGGAATTAGGCAGGGAAAGCATGGCAGCAGGAAACTGGTTGATCGTGCTTTCAGTCACAGACAGGAAGCTGACGGAATCACCTGACAGGAAGCAGGGCGAGGCTATAACATCTCAGAGCCTATTGGCTGCTTCCTCCAACAAGGCTCCACCTCCTACAAGTTCTGTGATCCTCCCACACAGTACCACCAGTTGGGAATCAAATGCTCAAATACATGAGCCTATGAGGGACATTTTTCATTCAAGCCACCATACCTGTGGAGGAGAGGTGGTTGAACCTAGTTCATTAGGGCTGCCAGGAGCTAGGATCTGACTCTACAACTCTAGTAACAAAGTCATCTGCTTGGGTTAATGTAGGTCAGAGGATGTATGTAAGGAGCTGAGGACAATAACTGGGTCAAAGAAGCACTCAGCTGCCTCAACTCCTACCTACTTCTTACTTGGCTCTGGCAAGATTTGATTTGTGATGCGAGGCACTTTTTTTTTTTTTTTTTTTTTTTTTTTTGTGAACACAATATTCTCATTTGTAAAAAACAATAGAATATAAAATTAGATCGAAGCTTCTTAAGAGGGGCCATGGGCAAGCCACCCATGGGGCTGTTTTGAATTTGGCTTTCAAATAAAACAGAAAATGTTTTGTGTGCTTTGGAGGGTTGAATGGTGAAGACTTCTACCGACATTTGAGGCAGGAGCATGGCTAACGGTGGAAACACACAGGATGGTGTCATACATCTCTGGAACATGTCACGTGGTGCTTTTGAATATAAGCTTCTTGGCAATGGTGATCGGAGCCTTAATAGTGAACTTAAAAGTCTGCTTGCTGAATCAGCATGCAAGATATTTTGGATGGTCTTAAAATATAAGGATGTTGAAACTTCCGGGAAAGCAAGTCTAGGATAAGTTAAAGGGGTGTCGTATTTTGATATGTTTGGAACTTAAGAGGATTGTTGTTCACCCTCTGAAAAGACTGAAGTTCCCATGGCAGTGCTGCTCATGGGGTCATGGCACTCACATGCAGCCCCTTCTAAGAGCTAGCTGTTGAGAATGAGCATATCTTCATCAGGCGTTCACTCAATATGTTGGTTATCTGTTCTGGTCATCTTGACACAGATTGGGTCATCTGGGAAGAGGCCACCTTAATGGAGAAAAGGCCTCCATGAGATTGGCCTGTGGGCAAGTCTGTGGGCATTTTCTTCATGGATGTTTGATATGGGAGAGCACTGACGTAGGAGAGTCCCGCCCACTGTGCATTTCTTGAGGCTACTTTCTGGGGAATTCAGAACTTTGTAAGATTCTAGAAAGACATTTTGAAGTATGTGAAACATTGTTTCCAAGCACTGCACTGGTAAGCCTAGGGTATTTACACAAAGTTCCTGATGACATAATCCACAAGTGTTATTAGTTTTGAATCAGGGTGTTGCTAGGTAGTGTGGCTGGTGTTGAGGTTGGCAGTTCTCCTGTATTCTTATCCTGAGCGCTGTGACTGCAGCTGTGTGTCATGACACCCAGCCTGCTAATATTATTAATTAATACTACTTAGCACTGACTGTTGTGCTTATCTCTTCCTGAAGGCTTTGCAAACGCTGGCTAATTAGGAGAGTCAGGTGAAATGCACTAGCTTAGTTCACAGGACTGGGGTGACATCCCTTCCGGTTTAATTTACTGCTGGATCCTGGTGTCTGTATTGTGCTCCTTCTCTGTCAGGTCCAAGTTCTGGAAACCAGCCAGCATTCCTCAGAAACTTGTCAAGTCAGTTCCCCTCAACCAAAGGAACCATTTCCTTATCACAGGTAGGAGGGACAAATGACCATCTGTGGTGCTGATTAATATATCAAAGCACATCCTGGCCTCCAGGGTCGCTCAGTCTCACAAGCACCCAATTACACATTTCAGAGCCCATGTTGGCTCCCTTGGTCTTCTCATCTTGCTCCTGACTCCGCCCCGCCCCCAGCTACTCCCTTCTCCTTATAACCCTGCTGATTCGGCCGGGCTCCTTTCTTCTGTTCATTGCTTCTGGTCCTCTTTTCTGTCTTCCTCTCTCGCTCCCCTCCTCCTGTGCTCATGGCCATGTTCAGTCTGCTGAGCATGCTCAGTTTACGACTTTTTCTCCCTGCTCTGGACCCTTCCAGATGCCTCTGGTTGGACTCCCGTCATACCTACAACAAAAACTTTCCCCTTAATGATACTTTTGAGTGGTCAGGTACACTACTCCCCTTAAAATGATAATATAAGCCCCATTTGTCTCCATTTTAAGGACCAGGCCTGATTTCAAAAGAGGCTGTAAGGCATCAGCTTCAGGAATAGACCATAATCCCAGAAACTAGGTCACGAGACACTGGCTCTAGGAACAGACCCGAAAATCCAGAGGAAGATCATAAAACCCTCCCCCCAAAGAACAGCCTGGGGATAGCCACAAAAATGGAGAAATGTCTTATCTCAGAATGGGCCATCTGTGCTGGACAGCTCTATTTCATCACATGGTTAAACATTCATGACATACGAATGCAGACCGCTGACCATACATGACTGAATGTTCACTGACCACCTGTGACCCCCTGGCACCCACCAATGAAGTTTTAGATTAACTAATCCTTCTAGAGCATTCCCCGGTTCCCTATAAGAAGGCCTGCATGCCTCCGTCTGGGGTCTCCATTTGAAATAATGGTTGACCCCCGCATGCTGGTTGTTTCTGCAGAATAAATGCTCTTTGCTTTTGCATACTATCTGAGTCTGGGATCTTCTGTCAGCGATTTTCAGACCCTTACACCCTTCCCTGGCTGCTCCCCGACCCCCTTCCTCCTTCATCCTCAGCCTCTCTTCTCTTCCTCATCCTCATCTTTCTGTGTCTTCCTTCCTGATTAGGGAAACAACAAGAACCATGGCTCACAAGGTCCTACTTTGGACTCTTAGAGGAGAGTGAGTGTGGACGCAGGTCGGTGGCTGCACTCCTAATTGGTGGTGTACTGCTGTGGCAGCCTCAGCAGACCAATACAGGCTGTGATGGAGTGAAAGCAGGTGACAACACCAGTTGCCAATGTGGATATGGAAAATTTCACAAGACCCCACCCCCAGAGGAAGATCTATAGTCAATCAATGACTTTGGGGAGAAAGAGAATCAGTGTTCTCCAGGGCAACCCCCTGTTTGGCTAGCCAGTCCCCGTGATCAGTCCTAAACAGGTATGTACAAGCAACACTAAATGGGCTCAGTAGGCTGTGTGTGTGTGTGCGTGTGCGTGTGCGTGTGTGTGTGTGTGTATGCATATATATGTAAAAAATATGCATGCATATATATTACATAAATGTAGTACTCATGTGAAATTATCAAAAATAAAGAACAAAATTGAAACTAGGTGAAGGGGTTGGAAGTCCTTGGAGACCCGGCATTGGCTCTTGAGTAAGTGGAGGGGCTGGTTATGCCCTGCATCGGGGATGGATGCTCTTGGCAGTGTGAGGAGGAGGATCGAGTGCTGTGTGTGAGCTAGATGGGCCGCAACTTAACTGTAGCAACAGATGTGCCCGAGGAAGCAATGGAGGCAGGAAAGGCACAGGCCCCTGTCCAAGGTCACCGCCTTCTTCAAGGGTGGGACCAGAGCTTGGCATATCCTTTTGCAGGGCCAGGGCCTGGGCACTGACTTAACCTGATGAAAATGCACCGGGGTCAGGCTGGTGAAAGATCTGCAGTATGAGATTGTCTCTAAAGGCAGCGTGGGGCCACTGGATGACCTCATTCCGTGAGCACCATGAGATCGTGGCTTCTCTGCCCATCCACTGCAGCTGCTATGCGAAGTTTAGCATGGAGGGAAGGCCACTGATAAAAGACCCAGAGGTGGAACAAATCCCTCTTTGGGAACTTTCACTAGCAGTCTAGCTGGTAACTACCGGCTGCAGAGTGCTGTAACCTAACACCACAGAGCAGCAGGCCAGGGCCAGGTGACTGACAAGTGACCCCACACTTTGAACAGGCCTGAACTTTAACTAGCCAGGATTACCTTTATTTGTATAACTCTGATTTACGTGGCCCTTACTTGCATGACAGAGATCAGTCACACAGTGGAAATGACAGTGCGGGGTGGCTGTCACTAACCTTCCAATTGTAGTCTCCCAATTCAGACTGTCCTCCTTCGAATAGTGTGAATAGGGGAATTACAAACAAGGAAACTTTCTCTAATTACACAAGTACTCCTCCCAAGCAGAACCCCCACACCCCCATTTTCCCAGGCTGTAGGGAGGACTATAATTACTGCTCAGCCTGCTTCCATCTTGAAGTGTACTGAATAATCTATTCTTCTCAACCTTCCTAATGCTGTGACCCTTTAATACAGTTCCTCATGGTGTGGTGACCGCCCCCAACCAGAACATTATTTTTGTTGCTGCTTCATAACTGGTATTTTGCTACGGTGATGAATGATAATGCAAAGATCTGTGTTTTCTGATGGCCTTAGACGACCCCTGTGAAAGAGTCAACCCTGAAAGGGTCATGGCCCACAGTCTGAGAACCACTGTTGATGCTGCTCTAGAAAGGAACTTTATAAGCCATGGCGATGTTCTCCCTTGGTGGCTGGCCAGTCAGCATACTACATTTTGTTGAACAGTTATCAGTTCTTTTGTTAGCAGTGGGCTGGACAGACGTGTAAAGGGTATGGTGTACAAAGCGTGTAAGGACTTTACACAGTGTAGCACAGCTGCTACAGCGAGAGACTGGTGGGCAAAGAACAATTCACTCACTATCAGAGAAGCTGACAACCATTGGGGGTGTGTGTGTGTGTGTGTGTGTGTGTGTGTGTGTGTGTGTGTAGGTGTGTGTTTCCATCTTCAGAATCCTTTGCAAACAGACAAACAAAAATAATGTGGCCCAATGCCCCAGGCCAGGCATAATGGTGTATTATGCCACAGGGGGTTAGTCAGCAGGTGCTTCTTGTTTCCTGTCTTGTCCTGTCCTTTTGTCAGCCCTCCTTTGCCAGGACTGCATAGGCTGCACTGTCTGCCCTTGTTCCCTGGGAGACTTGTCTAGTCAGCCCTGGATCAGACACAGTCAAAAGAACATCAGAGAAACAGAGCAGGCTCGTCAGGGAGGCAACAGCCTCTATTTGCATTCCCTACAAGAAATTGTAATGAAAAAATGTGGATAATTAACTAGAACAAAGGGTGAAGGTGGCAAGAGTTTCTTCCTGGCTTAATTCCCTTCAGGCAAGTCCTCTGAGTTCATGCTTGCTTGCTACAAACAGGGGTTTAGGAATATTTCCTTTTTGAGTAGGAGAGAACAAAACATATAAAGGGAAGGAAGCTTCTAGGTGACTATTGACAATTCCATATTCATTAGCCACAGATTATGCTAATCAGAGAGAGTTGTTGTGTTTTTGAAGCTTCACTGCTGTGGTTTTTCCAAGATGAGCAATAAACGCATGTTGTGCTTTCTGTAGCACTTGAATTCTCAAAATACTTCCCAGCTAAATCTAAGACTTACAAAGGAGAGTCATCCCGGGTTTCCGCCTGTGCTTGCCTGTTGGTGGCTCCAAGTCTGACGCTGCTAAAAGCAGGCTTGTTTCAGGACCAAAAATGATTATGGTTCAGAAGTTTACTTGATAAACAGGTTATAGGTTAGTTTAGTGACAAGAGAGAAAGAAGCTGTAAGCTAACAAAACAGTAAACGGCCAAAACCCCATTCTCACCCGGCTTTCCCAAATGGGAGGGATTATGTAAACCCTTTCATGACCGGCTTTGGGGGCACATCTGGGTAGCAGGGATCACTGGTGACAGAGCCTACCCCTTCCAGTGTCTGGTCTAGTACAACTGATACAGACAGAGATCTTCTAAGCAATGTCCTCAAGCAGAGTGGTATTACAGTTAGGAGTGAAAGCGGCCTGGTTTGGTAAGCACTGCTCAGGGCCTGCAGGTCTAAGGACCCCTTCTGAGGCCCCTTGTACCTCATGTCCCAGTCTAGGGCTAATCTTCCAGCCTCACAGATTCTCCAAGGGGCTGAGGTTCTGGCTGCTGACTAACGGTGCAGCCTAAGGTTTCAAATGTCGGCTTTGCCACTCCCAGCTTTGCCCTCTGGTTCTGCCATCTCTAGAATGGGGCAATGTTGGTGCCCAGCTCACAGCTGTGGTGAAGAACAGAAGAAGGCATGAAGCCTTTGGTGATGATGCATCTTGTCAACTCTGTCATCTGTTGTGGCTCCTGATGCTCCTCTTGTCCCCTCTGCAGACCTCATTCCCATGCTCCCCCCCCAGGTGCTCTCTGAGAGCCCTTGGCCTACCTGCCTCCCAGCCCTCATCCAATAGGTTTTCTGTAGAAGCTGCCCAGGTTTCTCCTGGTTGTAGACTGCACTGCATGCTATTTGTTCAAGGGACTCAAGTAGCCTTGTGCAACCTTGCCTGCAGGATCCAGCTTTCTCGCCCCCTATGTTTCTTCATCATGGCAAGAGATTAGGGTGGAAGGTGAGGTCATAGGATGGCCACAAAATGGCTGCCAAGTCTGAAGACTCCAGTTCCCCAGAACTCACCCGATAGTAGGAAAGAACTGACCCTCACAAGTTCTGACCTCCACACATGTGCAGTGACACGTACAACACACACACGCACACGCACACACACACACGCACACACACACACACGCACACACACACACACACACACACACTGCATGTGATTTAAAATTAGCTTATGGAAGAAGTCATTGACAGACAGGAAGACTGGAGAGTGTTCCCCATCAAGGCCCACATACAGTAGATAAAGTCCAGATAAACGATGACCTATGAGGGCCCAACCCACAGGACCGGATGCCATGAAGCGTCTAGCCTGGCTCTGTCCCACTTCCTCTCTTGGAAGGAAATTCTTTCATAATAATCAATCAGTCGCTACTTCTGATGTTACTTACACATCTCTGTGTAAACTTTTGTTTTAGTACATAAAAACTCAGAAGTCCCAGTAGGTAGGTGCCCACCTGGCTCTGATACCCCCTGAAACACGGGGAAACACCTCCATTTGTCTTCCCATGGCCTTGGCTCTTACAAACACCTTTGTGGGTGCTTAGGGCATGGCAGGTCCACCTGCATTATCATGCTAACCCTGAAATCATGGTCCCTTCTGACCTTGGTACTTGTAGCTACATGGCTCTCTCAGCCATCTCTCCCTGACATGCCCAACAGCTGTGGTTCTTTGGTTTTATCCCAGCTTTAGAGAGACTTGCCTCTCGGTTGCTATGACTATACTGGATGACCAGATACAGGGTTGCTGTATCAGACTCTTAGGTCTGCTTAGCCCGCCACTGATGCCCTAGCACAGCTGGCTCGAGTTCTATTGTCATCTACTGTTGGCAGCATTTCATTCTGGAGCTGTAAAGACAAGGGCTAGTCTGTTTCCAGGATATACCTTCAAGTTTTAGAAGGCAGTTGACATTTTTTGGACATTTCCCTAGACTGCACATTCTTAATATATTCTGTGATCCAAAGCACCTCCTCATATGTTATAGCTTTTGTTTTACAGAGCTTCTCTTATTTTATTTATCTCTGCCTTCCTTCCTGCCTTCCTGCCTGCCTGCCTTCTTTCTTTCTATAATGTATGAGTGCTCTGCTGCATGTACTGCCAGAAGAGGGCATCAAATCTTCTTGTAGATGGTCTTGAGTCACTAAGTGGTTGCTGGGAATTGAACTCAGGACCTCTGGAAAAGTACTGAGTGCTCTTAACTGCTGAGGCATCTCAGCAGCCCCATAAGTTACAAGTTTAAGACAGTTATATTCAGATTGGGCACTCCAAAGCTTATTATGGTCGATATTTTTGGTCTACAAGAGAATGGTAAGGAAGATTTTTTGTTGTTGTTGTTACTTTCTGTTTTGTTTTTTGAGATAGGGTCTCACTACGTAGCCTTTGGCTGGCTTGGAACTTACTATGTAGACTAGGCTGGCCTCAAACTAACAGAGATCTCCCTGCCTCTTCTGCCTCCCAAGCACTGGTATTAAAGTTGTGTGCTAGCACTGCTAGACTACAAGAGAGATATTTTTGATTACTCCGGCCCTGTGTGTGTGTGTGTGTGAGTTTGCATATGCATGTATGTACATGTGTACTCATATGTATGAGTATGAACAAGTCCCTCCTAAATTATGCTATGTTGGTGGCTGACAGGCTCATCTGAATGTACGATTGGCTTCAGTGCTGGGGTTCCTGATTTTCTAACTATCAGTATTCCTAATCTACCTTTGCTAGGTGCTTAACTCATCAAACTCACATGAAAAGTTTTTCTGATCATCTGCCATATTATTTAACAGTATACTACCTCATTTATATTGTTCACAGAATCTCGGTAACAACTGACTTGTTTTGCTTGGGCTCCCTTTGAAGGGATTTGAATGGATAACAGCTTCCCACGGCAGCTCTGTGGAAGAGCTGGAACCATTTTAGCTTCCTGTTCAGCCCTGTCAGTTTCTTTCTCTGTTTCTAAAAGTTCCCAGTTGATTAATCAACGTCTGCAGCAATGCCGAGCAGCTCCAGATTTGAATAGATTACACACTGCTTCTTGGCTCCTGCTGGGAATCTATTCAGAACTGTGGATTTTGAACAAATCTAGACTGTGAACCTGCGCCACAAAGCCATCTTATCCCCAGAGTCAGACTGAAGGAAACGTGCACCTGACGCGTCCTGTTCCCATGGAAATGAGATATGCCTCTTCTGGCATTTTCAATGACGTTCTATTAGCTAAAAACGTCATTTGACCAAGCTCTAAGTTGTTGGGTGAGATGGATTCTCTAAGAGAGTCACAGTGCTCTTCTAAAGGAGGGTGTGACAGATGTAGCTCTGACTACATACCGGACACAGTAATGGATTTTTCTTTGTTTTATTTATTAACTTATTTTTACAATTAGCACAGGTTGGAGGATAGCCCTTCTGTCTTCACTCCCAAACCCTGGGATTATAGGTGTAGTGTAGACCACCACATCCGTATTTTTCTGGATTATAGGTGTAGTGTAGACCACCACATCCGTATTTTTCTGGATTATAGGTGTAGTGTAGACCACCACATCCGTATTTTTCTGGATTATAGGTGTAGTGTAGACCACCACATCTGTATTTTTTTTTTTGAGTCTAATTCCTGTCCCTCTTTCCCCCACAAACCACAGTCCAGGTCTATAGGGGACTGCAAGCTTAAAGAGGGCCTGCTGTGCTCACTTCTGAGCATCTACAATGAATCCCATAAAGATGTCATCATTGATTTCCTTTAATGGCCAGTTTAAACTAAAAGCTTATTGAGGTTTGAGGCTTGAGACACTAAGCAGAACAAAACAAAACCCAGCTAGTCTGCCTTTGTTTGTTTGAAGTAAATAATTCTCAAAGGGTGGGGGTGGGGTACTTCTGAGGACAACTAATCTTTATATGGTGTGGGACAATATTCCTACTTATGAGTTTCCCCTTCTGCCCTGTTCATCAGTACTCTAGGGTGGACGATGTTATCTTAATACTTCAAGAGAAACCCTGGCATCTTTTAGGAGATGCAAGAAGCTTGGTTAGAGATTTAGCCTTTTGGCAGTGAGGGGCTGCAGTCTCTTCACATGTCTGATAGTCTGATACCACTCTCCCACCAGTGCCCCCCAGCCCCCAGGGTTCAGGCCTCTGCTGGGCTACGTATCCCTGAAGGTGGCTACAATCTGACATCACCGTCCCTTCCCACTGATACCAGCTCCACGGGCTTAGAGCTCTTAGACATCATGTGTTAGTCACTGTGCAGATGGCAGCTAGAATCCAGAAATGAACAATTTCTCCCATTTCCCTGGAAGACCCTTTTTAGAAGAGACAAACCACACAGGAAGTCACTTAATCTCACATTCCAGTGTGAATTTAGGAATTTATATTAGAATAGTATTGCAGAAGTGTTTAATGAAGTCCTATTATGTACTTAGAAATAGTTATGACGCACATCAATTACCATAAGATGTAGAATATCAGAAATGTACACAAGGGGCTCCAGGGCCACAGGCTCTGTTTGTCTTCCGGATCCTCTCTTTGCCCTGACAGTGGAAAGCAGGTTAGGACTGAACCTATTGAAAACACCCTTGCGGTCTGGCTGGATTGATCAATATGGAGTAAAGCCAGCAAGAGATCAGGAGAGTGGGTGACAGGGAGGCTACATGTTTGATCCCAGCGACCCCACCAGCCCAGTGTGGCTGGATCCACTCATTAGACCAGGCTTCCCATGAGCTAGGTGGCTTCTTCACATGGCTCCTCCCTGTCCCCAAATTTCCCTCCTTCTACCTTTTCCTCTCCTCTCCTCTCTTCTCTTCTCCCCTTCCTGTTTTCCTCCCTTCTTTCCTCCCACCTCTCTCTTTACCCTGCCCCCTTTCCTTCTTTCTTCTTGTGATGGAATCATCTGACCGCAGCTTCTTTGGCCCTTCAACATGGACTCAGTGCCACCGACCCTCCAGGGAGTGTCCAAGCTCAAAGCCAAGTTGGGAACCTGACTCTCAGCTTCTCTAGTGTGCTGATGGCCATTGTTGGACTATCCACCCATATTGTGTAAGCCAATCCAGTATCTATACCCTCCCCCACCTGCCTCATACAGTGACTTAGTTCTTAATGTAATACTGTAAGTTCCAAAGTCCATTTGCAGGTGACGCCCACAGGGCCCTTTGCACTCATGAGCTTTTCGGTGGCCATGTTGAAATAGTAGGCTAAGAGGATGTTTGTGTTCGAGAGCCATTCAGATCACACCTTTACAGCATGTGTCACTTCAATCTTGCTGAGCTCCAGAAGCCAGTTTATACCCACTTGGGCTGCATGCCCATCTCAGCACGTCCTCACACCAAGTCAGAAACACCAACTGGACTCCTAAGACACCGAGGAAGGGTAGACTTTACAGAAAGCTATGTGACAAAGCAGAGAAATGCTGTCACAAATCCAACGGAACCCATTCCGTGAGCTCCCTCTTGATGCTCACGTGACTCCAAGGACTTAAAACAGCCCAAGGCTGTCAGTTTGCAGTTCTGAGTCTTCAGGAGTCTACAGGCAGTCTGTCTCCAGCTCGGAGCACTTAGCAGTCACCTGTGGGCCTTCCACCATCAAAGCCAGCAGCACTTCAAATCCCCAATATGTATTGTTCCCAATATGCACGGTTTGTTTGCCTTACTGACCTGAGTGGGTTTCTGGTTCCTTATAGGAGCCAAGGGAAGGGAGGAGACCGAGCCAACAGTGTTTCTTAAACCTCTACCCAGTGATGTGGTCTTGATGAGAATTTCTTTTCTGAGTCAAGAGGACACAGCTCAGGCAGGACTCTTGTAAATGTATTTGTTCGTAGTATTGACCAGATGACGTCTATGTGGATGCTGGGGAAAACCCATAAGTAGACACATCCCTGTGGCTGTATAGCCTGAGGACTCTAAATAGAAGCTCCCTCCCCAGTCAACAACTGCAATGTGGATGACTGACTTTGTGCCTCTGGGTTTGGAGTTCACACTGGAAACGACTTTTGTCCTCTCTGTTCACTGTAGACACTTTGGGTGTTGCAGTTTCGGAGGCTAATCACCTGTCTTTTTGAGATTCCTTCCACTACTCTCAAAAAAATCAAATAAGATAAAAAAAATCTAGCATTCTAGAGCCAGTCCTTGAACGAAGCCAGATAATTTAATGAGACAGATCCAGCTTCCTTTTTTTGTGTGTGATCCAATAATAAACAGATAAACGAATCTTAAATTATTTATGCTCTGTGAGCTTTCAATTGCCAGCAAAGGCTGGCTCTTCCACACCCAGCCTTGTTCTGCTCCCAGTTTCTACTGGTCTCCATACACACTGTTTACTTTACTGGGCTCAGTGGGTTTCTATAAATATTCATGAAGCACCTGGCATTGTATGCCCAAGGTGCAAAGATAAAGCCAGGAGCACCAGTGGCCGTTCCCTCCCAGTGTTTCCGGGCTGGCTGGGGAGCAGGTGTGGTCTCAGGTCTCCCTATGGTGACCATCCAGTGTGATGCTCACAGGTCTCTCTTTGGGGCTCCAATGCTCTTTGCTGTTGAATCCAGCCCCACACCTCCATGTTCCTCTGGGACTCAGTTCACAACTCATCTGTCATTATATATTATGTTAACCACTCAACCCCTTGTTCTCTGATTTCTTGTGGAACTTCTTGCTCATTATACAACATTGTCTTGTGTAGATTGTCAAGCACCCGAGGGCTAAGATCTCTTCTTATGTGTCTCCCACTGATTTCATGTTACAAACACAACGAAAACAAAAGTTCTCATCATGGCCTTCAGGGCACTACATAGTTTGGTGTTTGCTTCATTTCTAAGTTCCTCTCTTGGTTTAACCACAGTGAGTTCCTGTTTCTTTATTTCTTTTCTTTTTTCTTTTTTTAAAAAAGATTTATTTATTTTTATGTATCTGATCACACTGTAGTTGTCTTCAGATACACCAGAAGAAGGCATTGAATCCCATTACAGATGTCTATGAACCACCATGTGTTTGCTAGGAATTGAACTCAGGACCTTTGAAAGAGTTGTCAGTGCTCTTAACCACTGAGCCATTTCTCCAGCCCCGAATTCCTGTTTCTAACGTGTGCTGAGCCTTATTTCTTGTCTCTGGAATATCTCGCTCTGGGTCTTTGCATGATTCTCAGTATTTCAACTTTTGCTGACAATTTTTTTCTATAGTGACTTAAACTCTACCTAAGCTAAAAGTGGTCTGGTATCCTGTACTCTATTATCTATCTATCTATCTATCTATCTATCTATCTATCTATCTATCTATCTATCTATCATCTATCTATTTATCTATCTATCATCTATTTATTTATCTATTGTCTTTCTAGCATCTATCTATCTAATCTATCGTCTATCATTTATCTATCATCTATTTCTCTACCATTTCTCTATCATCTATTATTTTGTCTTGTACGTATCTATCCATCCATCCATCCATTTATCCATTCTTTATTCTATCTACCTACCTCTCCATTTTAAAGCAAATTATCCTGTTTTGACACTTACTTAAGTGCCAATGTTTTTATTATCTGTCTCCTTCCTATAAACTGTGAACTGAAGGCATAGCCCTTGTTAAATCTCCGGTGACTGAGCAGGGACTCATGCAAAGGAGATAAATGGCAAATCTTTGTTTTTTCACATGACTGTTTTTGCTACAGTACACAATGGAGTACTGAGCACAATACTCCATTTGCTTCCTCATAAAAGACATACTCATCTATAGAAGTTTGTGACAATCTCTTATTTTGGGACATCGTTTGCAAAGATATAAGACTGCTGTTTTTGCTAACTACTCTCTGCATCAAGTCAGAGAGCACAAAACAGTAGAAGTCATCTGGTTCAAGCCCCAGATTTTACAAGTGAAAAAAATTCTCATTTCTTTGGCTTCTACAAATCCTTTTGAGAAATACAATTATCTGGAAACAATTATGCCTAATTATAAATGAATTATCTCTATATGACTTTTATCCTTTTATATTCATTAAGTCAAAAGAAGCCTGAATAAATCTACACAGGATTAGAATATAAAAACATTTAATATTAAAATATTAAAATTTAGCTAAATTTAGAATTATATTTTGAGTATAAGTCCCACACAGAGTCTTGGAAACTTTGGGCTTTTACCCAAACTTTGTGGAGAAAACCTGATAAATCAAGTATATTCAGTGTAGAAGAGAAGACATTTTACAAACCTGTAGCTTGCTTCATTCTTTTTCATCTGGGAGAAAGTAGCAGGAAGTTTTGACAGTTTGAGGATTTAATATATTTCTGAAGAACTAAAATGCACATTGCATTTTAGGGAGGTGGCTTATTTCTAGCTTTTAGAGTCTTCTTTGAGAGATAGGAGATAGAGACAGGAGAATCCCCTGGAAACCCATGGTCCAGCTAGCCTGATATAGACACCGGTGAGCAACAAGAGATATTCTCAATAAGGCAGAAAATGAGGACTAACGCCCTAGGCTGTCCTTCGACCTTCATGCAAATGTTTTAGTCACACACGTGAATATACTACTCTGTGGTGGTTTGAAAGAAAATGGCCCAATAGGATCACAGGGAGTGGCACCATTAAGAGGTGTGGCCTTGTTGGAGGAAGTATGTCTCACTGGACGTTGGCTTTGAGGTCTCAGATGCTCAGTCAGGCGCAGTGTGGCACTCTCGTCTTGCTATTTGCCCACCTGGATGTGGAATTCTTGGCTACCTCTTTAGCACCATGTCTGCCTGCATGCTACCATGCTTTTTGCCATTATGACAGTGGACTCAACCTCTGGACTGTGAGCCAGCCCCAGTTAAATTCTTTCCTTTGTAAGAGTTGCTGTGGTCATGGTGTCTCTTCACAGCAATAGAAATCCCAACTAACACCCCCATCCCCTCTCCTCCCCTAACATACCAAGACACAGAAGGAGAAAGAAACATTAAAATATTAATCTAAGTAACATTGTGTAGAAAAAAAATCCCTCAAGATATATGACATGGACACAAATACAACCAAGGGCATGGAACTCGGCCATAAAGTGTGAGCCGGCTCCACCCCTCCCTTCTTCAAAAGCCGCTACAGTGTTAAGAGTGGGGAGCTATGGTGGCAGGATTAGGAGGGATTTGTGTACTCATAACTTCTGTGGTCGGTATAAAGCCTATAAAATGAAAAAGAACGTAACCTCCATTTGGCTTTAAGAAGATACAAAGGTGACACTCGTGACCTTGAATTTTGACATTCTCCTGGTTTTACCTCATTCGGTGTAGCACTCCAGTGATTCTGGGTAGCAGTGGTGTGCACACGAGCAATCACACGTAACTAACCTGGTACTCTGGTGGCCTGTCTTGCAAAGCTACGCGATTCAGTTCAGTAGGTTTGATGTGTCCAGTGCATTCTTGACTTCGGATATTTCCAGCTTATGAAAGGCTCACTGAGATGTGCCCCCCGCAGTAGGCAGAGAGACATCTGTATTTAATTTAAAAACAAATCACAGGTGAATCCAAGAGCAAGACACACGTTCCCGCTCCTGGCTATGACCCCAGAGGATATTTGAGTCTCTTGATTTTGGAGTTGTGCTTCCACGCACCTCCATCTTGACCAGCTGGCAAGGGTCTGTGCTCTCCACCGCTGCATGAAGTTCAGGTCCACAATGCCACTGGGAGAAGAGAATTTACCCCAGTCCTGTGACTTTAGTGTCTCAGAGCGTGGTTTTCTTTCTCTTCATGTTGATGTCTTCACAGACAACTAATTTGTATAAATTCACCGAGTGTTCAAGAATTCTAGCTATCCTCCACAGGCTGTAGAACAAACAAATGCCCGTGTCCTCCTGACACCATGGCCTCCAGGCGCTGCCACACTTTCAATTCTGGTCTCCGTGCCTTGACCCCCACTCATCCCTCCATTCTGCCATGACTTCCCTTTTCTGAGGGCATCAGTTGCTTCTATTTGGTTCTCATCTCCCTAATCTCAAGCCCTCTTCTCTGGCACTCTCAATTACTGCCTAAGATCCAGATTTCATTTCAGAGCTGAGAAGGCCACGGTTGTGTGTGCAAGTCCCTGTGCAAGGTGACCGTGACCTCATGCCATTTTTTTAAACCAAATGTAGGAAGAATCCCTCCTCTAGAGGTGCCTCACAGTTGGCTCACTTCCGGTTCTCACCATGATGTCGGCAGTATATGGAATCACGTGAGCACGCAGAGGTCAGCATATATCCGCATTCAACCATTTCCCATGATGCTTAGAGTAGCTGTCCTAAAACCACAGCCTAAAGCTCCAACCCGTCCTCCTGACTATGCAAGGAGTGAAGCTGAGGCTGCAGGTGGGAAGTGCCCTTGCCAAAACAGACAGGCAACCCCGTTCCTGTTCTATTGTGTCTCTTCTATACAAGACTATGCAGACTACTCTGGAAAGCCAGCTCACGTGAGCTCACATTACTGTGTTCTGCAATCAAAGGCACACATGAGCTCCGGACCCTTTCTTTGCCAGAAGCAGTTTTTCCAGGGCTAAGGGGGTGGGAAGGAGTGCATGGCAAACAACTCAAAACGTTCCAACAAAGAGGCCTTCATGCTTGGAGCCTGGTCTTGGAAATGCTTAATGCATTTTGCTGGCACAAGCAAGACCTGTGAATTCAGTTCTTCCTGCCTGGGTTTTAGGTCCACGTCTCTTCCATTCGTTTAACTAGAAATCTCCAAACCAGAAGAGGACAGACAGCTCTTGGGACACATTACAGGACTAAGCCATCTCCATATTGCTCTGAAGCCTGGGTTTCCTATTCTGTTGCAAGATGACAGGAGGGTTGAGATAGACCAGAAGAGACTGTCTTTTGGTGAGGCTAAATTCGGAGCAGTTAGTGGTGACACATCTAAAATGCAAACCTCAGCACTTAGAAGAGTCCCCAACTCTTGATCGTTTATATGAACTCATCTAAGGTAGAAGTATTTGTTGACTTCCATGTATCAGATGCTGCCTGTGTCTTAGGTAGTGGTTAATTTCAGTTTGGGTGATGTTTACTACACACCAGGTGGGACACACACACACACACACACACACACACACACACACATTTCCAACAACCCTAGGAGAGATTTCGTTTTTAGTTACTCTCAAATTGGAGATGAAGAAACCGAGATACAGAACAGTTCAGGTACAGGTTGGAAGCCCTGCAGCTCCTAAGGGCGGGGGTGGGATGTGAGTACAGGCGGCACAGTGGTGTGGGCTCCCGGGCGACAATTCCAGGATGGTGAAAAAGTTTACATGCTGTCCAATATGGCTGCCACTAAGTGTGTGTGGTTATTAAATGCTTGACATGTGGCTAATGCTGCTGAAAAATGGGATTTAAAGTTTTACTTAATCTTAATTATAGACATGCCTCAGAGATACTGTGGATCTGGTTCAAGTCCACTGCACTACAAGCGAATACTGCAAGAAAGATATTGCAGTAAAATTAGCCACAAACTGTTTGTATAAATCAAAGTTGTGTTTATATTGTTTTTATAGGATAAGAGTGCAATACTCTTGTGCCTAAAAAATGCATACATCCTAGTTAATTCATGCAAAAAAAAAAAAAAAAAAAACCAAAGTGTGCAATGATCAATTAAACTGCTGTAGAAAATGGTGCCAGTAGCCATGCCAGAGGCAGAGTTGCTAGACCCCTTCAGTGGAGAGGAGCTGGAGACGTGGCTCACTTGATGGTAAAGTGCTTGCTGCACAAGTATGAGGACCTGAGTTCAATTCCCAGGACCCAAGATAGAACTGGGCTGGTGGTATGCTTCTGATCTGAGTTCTGGGAAAGCAGAGCCCTGGAGTAAAGACGGTGGGGAGAGACTGAGGAAGACACCATTGACCGGGGTCCAACTCCCCATGTGTGCACATGCACACACACACACACACACACACACACACACATGCACACACACACGCACACATACACTCACACATGTACACATGCATACACATGCACACACATACACTCACACATGTATACATGCACACACATACACACTCAGACACACGCACACATACACTCACACATGTACACACATACACTCACACATGTACACATGCATACTCAGACACAAACACATATACACTCACACATGTACACATGCACACACATGCACACACATACACTCACACATGTACACATGCACACACATACACTCACACATGTACACATGCACACACATGCACACTCACACACGCACATACGCACACATACACATTAGCACATGCATGCACACACACATCCACATGAACACACATCCACACTCACAAGCAAACACACAAATGAATATGCATGCACACATATATCATACACACATGAACACACATGCACAAGCACACATACATACACACACATACATACACATACAAACAAGCATGCACACGTATACCACGTACAAACAACGCAGTATTTATGAAGTGCACTAAGACAAAGGCCAGTGTGATGGAGCACACCTATAATTTAAATTTGTATAGCCACATGTGGCCAGTGGCTCTTCCACTGGATAGCACAACTGTACACTTAATAACTGCAGAGATACCTTCAGAAAGATGCTGGCATCCTTTAGAAGAGGACACTGAAGGTGTCCAGGATTGACTCAAGGTTCCAGAGTTAGAACACAGAAGAACAAGGGCACAGCTTCTGGAGCCACATGCTCTGTCTACTAGTGGTGTCTGTCCCTACCCCTGCAATCCTCTCTCTTGGTTCTTTGTCTCTTTCCAAAGGGAACTGAAATCATATCTTTCCTCTTTCTCCCTTATCCAACAGTCTCTTTCCCATCCTGTATTATTAATTAGTCACAGTAGAAGGGCATGCTGCGGCAGGTATGTGCGGCCATGAGGAGTCCCCGTTAGCTGGCCAAACTGATATTAAATCATGCCCTTGTCGTAATATCCTAAGGGCTTATGTCTCTCTCCTCAGTTATTCTTCCTCTAACCTGCTCCAGTCTACTCCACTACAAAAAGCTATACACTGTATTAACGAAATGGGCTTTGGCTAAAATTGCTAAATGTATATCCTCCTCAGTGCTGGCTATTTAAGTTTCTCCCCCCTTGTCATGAGAGACATCTTTCAGTTAGCTAATGTTATTCTAGAAAAAGAACATACACTGGTTTATGGCTTGGGGGACTATCACCTTTTCCTAAGCGCCCTTTCAAACAGACCAACTTTATATTGATCTGCATTGAGTCAGGTAAGTGGTCTGTACCTGGTCACCTTCCTCTTCCTCTTAATGATTCAGCAGTTGTTCGGGTAGGAAACCTTGCTTTAATCATGAGCATAAACAGAGTAAACAAAGACGAATGCTGGTCACCCAGGAGAAAGCCCCCAGGCTGTCCCTTTTGGCATTAGAAGATAAGGAATTGTTTTACTCAGATAGTAGCCTGCCCATTTAATCACAGTGGATGATCACTGTCGAATGCAGGGACAGACTCAGCTGACTCCCAGTCACACTGGGAAGAATCTAAAGTTACTCTGGGGCGAGGAGCAGGCCAGTATTTCCAGTGACCTGGAAAGCAGAGCCTGTTGGAAAGTGGCTGAGGAGGGCTGGCTTTTAGGTCAGTGAAAATACGGGGAGAAAGGGCACTTGTGTGTTCATATCTCAGATGCCACCAGTCCCCCCTTCCCTTGTGAAACATTGTAAACCCAGTGGGTTTAAAATGCAGATTGACTTATAGCAGCACAGCCATCTTGATGCTATATCAAAATCCAGAATTGTGAACCACAAATGAGACAGTATGCTTGCCTTTCTGGGTCTGGGTTCCCTTACTTAGTAAAATACATTTTTAGTTCCATCCATTTACCTAAACATTTCATTGTCTCATTTTTCTTCATGGTTGAGTAAAATTCCCTTGTGTCTATGTATAGAAAGTGGAGTAACTAACCACAGAAACCAGGAAAGTAGAAAGGGAAATGGGGGTGAGGTGGGGGGGAGAAATAGCTATGTCTAGGGGAAGAGCAGGAGACAGGTGCTATGAAGGGGGGGATGGGAGCAGTGGGCACAGGGCTTAACTGGGGAGAGAAATATAGATGGGGAGGGAGGAAAGAAGGACATCAAGGATGTTTGAGAGATCTATAGTGAATTATTTTATGTTTACTCAAAATTACATGTAACATGTATGCACACACACATTTAAGTGAAATTACTTTTCCACTTGGGTAATAATGCTCCTATCTAACAAAGTCCCCAGTCCCAGGCATGGTATTTTCAACTTGTTGGTTAGGGTAGTCCAAGAGACTCCCCTACACACAGTGTAGGTTATTGTTATTACACCTGGTTGCCTTCCAGAATTTGAAGATAAGTCTCTATTGCTGATGACACCACACACCTTGGGCATGGAACTTGGTACAGTCAATCTTCAGCTGACCTGGAAGCCTCCTTCCTCAAGACTCCTTCTCACAATACCAGCAGGTGCTGTGCAGGCTGACATGTGAAAAACACAACTGTCTTACCCAGCTTTGATACTTACAAATCATAGCAATGACCAGCATGGCCAGACGTCCTCCAAGGTGCAATAGTGGCACCTATATCTCGGCAGCAACCAATAACTATCTAATTAGACTTAAAGCCTCCTCAGTCAGAAGAAGATGTGTCTGGTACTGCTAACCTAGCTTCACCATGTCACTTCCCGAAGCCAGTATAATCTCTAACTGCCTCTTAAATGCTTATTCCTGTGCCCGCAGGTAAGTCCTATAACAAGGAACTTCTTTTTGCAACAGACAGAGACAGTTACAGAAATTGACAACTGGTCAGAATGAAGAGACCTGACTGTGGGGTGCCTGTCCCAACCGATGCATCTAAACACACCCCTACATCTAAGGGTCAGAGAACATGGTGGGGGAGAGAGAGAGAGAGAGAGAGAGAGAGAGAGAGAGAGAGAGAGAGAGAATCCCAAGAGCCAGAGGACCAGCATGTCTACTGTGAAACTGTGTCTTCTGTAAGTGACAGGAAAGTTCCTTCCATGAAACCTCAACAATATTATTGCTTAAACCAGGCTCCTGAAAAGAAATGACATCACCAGAAATGACACGCCAACTCAGATAGGGGAGATCACAAGGTCCCTTCCCCTGGCCCAGCTAGATGAAGAGTTATATGTAATTAATGACTACTCTGAGAGGGAGAATCACCTTTTCCCCAGGGAGACCCTCTTAATTGGTTCTCCAATGTCAAGTGGTCAGCCCTAAAACACATAAATATGAGCAACACTAAACGGACTCAGCAGGCGTTATATGTGTGTGTGTGTGTGTGTGCATGACTATAATAATTAAAAAGCAAGAGTCCATGAATCTGAGGTGAAGTGACCCAGGAGGAGATGATAGAAGGAGAGGGAGGGGCTAATGATGTAAAAACGGTTGACATATATAAAATGCTCAAGAGAGTAAGACAATTAAAAGAGAAGAAACTGGCCCTCATGGAGGCATGAGCTGGGCAGGAGAAAAAGATCTGAAGACAGCTGTGGTTTCTCAAGACACTCAGGCTGGGGAATAGCTCATTACTTGTCTTGTGCGTATGAAGCCCTTCATTTAACACCACTGAAAAAGGAGAGATATGAAATGTAACATCATACTTAAAAATTATCATTATTATGTGTGTGTGCACAGGCACGGTGCCTGTGTATGGAGGTCAAAGGTTACTGCATCAATCATAGGAGCTCCCATAACCTAACAATCCACCTGACTCAAGATGTCTTCACCAATGGTCAGATATGTGCTGGATGCTAAGGACATGCGAGCTAGGGTTCTTCTGGAAGGTACTTCTCAGCCTCCTACCCAGTGCTTCTGAGTGTGTTGGTGCGAATTTTAAAAATCACCTGTGCATTTTGAAAAAAGGTAGTTTCTGCCCCCGAAGGCTTGGAATGGAGCCTGAAGTTCTACATTTCCAAGAGGTTTCCCGAAGACGCCTGTGCCTATACCGTTGGTCACACTGAGTAGCAGGCTCTGCCTCACCTCTGGGACATCTCAGGAGCTATTTACGTTGCTTCTCTTGTTTCCCACCCCTGCCTTTTTGCCTAGTTCAGTAGTTCCCATAACTGGTGATGCCTGAGATCACCCCAGAAATGCAGCAAAAACAAGAGCAGAAAAACAGCTCCCCAGTCTTCCACTGAGCGCCTGTGTCCACATGTCTGCGTCTGGGACCTAAGAATCAGTGTTAAGATTAATCCATTAAGTCTAAAAGTCTTAACAAAAACCACTTGACCGGATTGTTGTAATTGCTTGTTAGAGAAACCCTGAGCTGCACTTTCAACATCTCTTCTGAACATTTGAGTTTGGCTTATCCCTACCACGTTTCACTTTTATAGGGCCTTGCACTTTTGCTTGAGACCACTCCATATGGCTGACTAATTAGGTGTGCTGCTATCATTAGCATCTGCGTCTCTTAGTCTCTGAATTCTCTGAGCTGTGTTTGTCTTGGGCACTGTGGTATTTTTGGTACCAAGCCAAGGCCTACTGCCATGTAGGTGGCATTTGGGACACAGGAATGAATGAATGAGTAGACATATCTTGCAGCTGTTCTCGTTCAATGTTCATGGGTCTAAGAACTACAGACTTTAACATTTCTATTTTTTATAAGAAAAAAAGGCATCTGGGCTATGCAACAGTCAGGTTTCTCTAGAGAAACAGAACCCATAGTTTGAATATATATCCAAAGGGGTTTATTAGATTGGCTTACACAATACTGTTTGGTAGTACTATAGTGGCTGTCCGAGACCCTTGTAGGTCATGAGGCTTCCTGCCACAGATGCCCAAGGTTGGGCTGAAGACCTGGGGGATTCCCAAGAGCTCCTGGTATTCAGTCTACACTGTAAGCTTGGAGAAAATAAGCGAAGAAAGGTGAAAGCAGCGGTGGGGGCACTGGAGCTAGGGTGGATGAACTTGCCAACAAGATGTGAAGGCAATGAGGTAAAAAGCTTTCTCCTTCAGGCCTCCTTGTATCTGGCTTCCATAGGAAGAGCTGCCTACATTAGGGTGAGTCTTCCCAGGTCAACTAACCTATCAAGAAAACCCCTCACATTTTCTTTCAGTCCACTCCCAAGCCAGTTGAGTTGGCAGCCAGTATTAGCCATTATTTATAAAGTGTCCCAGTCAGTGATGACACAGTATGAGCCCAGTCCCAAAGCCAGCCTTCTGAGTGACAGGCTAGTCCTCTCTGCATCCCTCTTGGATACTCACTACAGCTTTATATAGAGTCCAATCTGGGGACATTTATTTAAATGTCCCAATGTGATACTTGTTATGATTGCAGAAATTAAGAATGCTAACAGCGTGCTCCACCTGGCATCCTGGGGAGAGGCACTTAGCCTGAATAATAACCTGTTAAGTGCATCTTTTAAGAATACAGTGGTTTCCCTGAGTGACCTACATGTTTTGCATTTTTAGCTTGAGCAGAGGAGAGATTGTTCCTAGCTGAAACCAGCCTTCCCTCAAGCCCACTGAGGTTCGGGAGTGACAGCAAGCGCTGAACGGCAACCAAGCTCCCCATGAGGACCCTGTGTAAGTCCTGAGGCATAGGCTACACAAGTGAAAGCTTTAGTCTTAGAGGATGACAAAGGCCGGGCTGCTGCGGCCTCACCTGTTGGCAATATTCCGTGCAGAGGAGAACAGACAGAGAGCCTGGTAACAAGAGGGTGGTCGAGACGGATTGTGTGCATAATGCAGGGTTTCTCTGAAAATATGTAACGGCCTTCAGTTCTGTTGGCCTCCATGGTAACCTTGTGTGAGGAAGCACAGCACTGAACATGTGATGGGCACCTCTACCCTGAAGTAAAACGTGCAGATAATATAACAAACCATAGTCATTAACCGAGAAAACTCAGTATGGTCCGTTTTTTGTTTTTTGTTTTTTGTTTTTTGTTTTTTTGATCTGCATGTTAGTTGTCAAGTCCATTCAACAAACACAAAATTTTAAATTGAAGCATACGCCACAAAGTCTCTCTCTCTCTTTTTCCTCCCTGTGTATATATATGTATATGTGTGTGTGTGCGCGTGCGTGGGTGCGCACACGCACGCACACGTGCACATCACAGAGATGAGCTACTCTGCTGGTTTTGTGTGTGTTTTAGGGATCCAAACTTAAGCCTTTATTCATGCGTGGCAGGTGCTTGCCCCTCCCCCCCGATCTACCTCACAGCCCCAAATTTACATTTTTGAAGCGCATCATTCATCTCACCTTAGTGTATTCAAAGAGTTGTGACCATTGCTGGATCTTATTTCAGAATATCTTTATCACCTGCAAGGGAAACCCACACGCCCAAGCAGTGAGATGCTCATTAGCTCTTCCCCTGTCGGCATGGATTTGCCTATTGTGAACATTTCATGTAAATACAATAATGAGCCATGTGGACTTTGGATCCAGGTTCTTTCACTCATCACCATGGCCGCCAAAGCTCATCCTTATTTAATTATATGTCAGAGACCGATTTCATTTTATGGATCAGGTCCATGATACGGATATGCTGTATTCCGTTCATCTATCTATTCATTAGTTGGTATCATCTGCATTGCTTCACTTATTATTTATAATAAGATATGAACTCTATTCATAACACTGTATTTGTGATTATTTTCAGGTTTTTTTTTTTTTTTTTTTTGGTTAGGACCTTTATTTTTTCAAGAATTATTTGATAATGTATGTGTCTCTGCGTGTCTGTACATGCTGTGCCCTCTGAGACTTGCAGAGGGTAAGTTGTCCTGTCCCCTAGAGCTGGAGTTCTGAGTGACCTGATGAGTGGAAGAGGCTGGGAATGAGACCCCAGTCTTCTGGAAGAACAGAAGTGAGCCCTCACTCCAGGCCATGGATTTCTATTTAAGATGTCTTGGCTATTAACCAGGAGTGGAACTGCTGGGTCCTGTGGCAATTCTGTGTTTAGCAGATTGAGGGACTATCGGACCGAGCTTCAAGGCAACACCGCAATTTTACATGTTTCCAGGTCTCCTATAATGCTGGTTATTATTTAATCTTTCTAATTACAACCGCCCTGGTGGTATGAGTGCTTCCTCATGGTGGCCGTGGTTTTCCTCTCCCTAATGACTAACGCTCTAGAATCTTTTCCCATGTGTGTTTATTTGCCACTTCACATATGGTTTTGGAGAAATGTCTATTCAGTTTCTTTGTCCATTTCAAAACTGGGTTGTTTGTCATTGTATTGCTGAGTAATGACAACCCTTTAGATATTCGAGATGCAGCATTCTTTTAAGATGTATAATTCACAAATATTTTCTTTCATTATGAGGTTTGTCTTCTTACCTTTTTCATCTTTCATTTGCAATTCAGTTTTTAAAAATTCTGTGCTTGCTCGGCTTACTTATTATTTTCTTTGTTTAATGACCTTGCTTGCCCAACCCCAAATCATGAAGATTTATGCACGTGTTTCTTTCTAAGCATCTTTCTGTTTTAAGTCTTATGTTTAGGCATTTGATTCATTTGAGTTCATTTTTATGTGTGTACATGAATAATTCCTAAGCCGTTTGAGAAAATAGCCATCCTGTGAACATAATTTAGAGAAGGAAGCCTCCAGCTCAAAACACCAGCACCATTCCATTATAATCCATCCATTGTCACTATTACTGTCATCACCATGGTCATCATCATCATCATCAACATCAATACCATCTAAATCATCACCATCATTACCATCTAAATCATCACCATCATTATCAATACCATCCCAATCACCACAATCAATACCATTCCAGTCATCACCATCAATACCATCCCAGTCATCACCATCAATACCATCACAATCACCACCATCATTGCAGCTACAGTAACACAAAATGCTTCAGAGAGTAGAGATTCTCTAATGAGGCAAAGTTTTTGAGTTTCGTAAGGGGAGGGATGGCTTAAAAGTCAAAGCCACTCTGTGAGATACCCAAAAGCTGTGGTGACGTCTGCTGGACGATGAGCAGAGGCTATGGAGAGCTTAGAGTGGTCACAGGGCCCTGGCTTCTGCAATGAGGACCTGTGGGAGAGCAAGCTTGCCCAGTGGCAGCTGCCTCATTTACATAGTGTATTAGTCAGGTCTCTGGAGGAGGAGATATGATACAATCTATCAATCACCTATCATCCATCCATCCATCCATCCATCCATCCATCCATCCATCTATCTATCTATCTACCATATCTATCTATCTATCTATCTATCTATCTATCTATCTATCTATCTATCTATCTATCTATCTATCTATCTATCAACATCTACCGAATACCTACCTACCCATCTATAGAGAAAGGGGATTTATTAGAATGGCTTACAGGTTGTGGTCCAACTATTCAACAATGACTGTCTACCAACAGAAGGTTCAAGAATGCAGTCATTAGTTGTTCAGTTCATGGTGCTGGATGTCTCACCTCATCTTCAGTATACACTGGAATCCCAAAGAAATAGGCTCTAATGTCAGTGAAGGAATGGGCTTGCCAGTGAGAGCAAGTAGAGGAAGCAGGCAAAGAGAGCTAGCTTCCTTCCACTTCCTTTATGTTCCACGCCCTTTATACAGGCTACCAGCAGAAGGTGTGGCCCAGACATATCTTCCTACCTCAAAAGATCTGGAATAAAAGTGGATCTTCCCATTTCAAATTGTTTAATTCAGAAAACTATGTTGCAGGTGTGCCCTGCTGCTTGGGTTTTAGTTAATTTCACATGCAATCAAGTTGACAACCAAGAATAGCTGTGACATATAATGTCCTGCAAATACCTACGCTTGGGTCCACCATGGTCATTAATCCTAATACAGCCCTAGTGTCCACACCACTGTTAAAATGTGTGGGCATGGCTTGATATTTAAGAAGTAAATACTCTGTGTTTTCTCTTTCATAACATCTCACAAATGTTGCCTGGAAGGGTCCTAATGTCTGTGATTGAAAGGGAGCAAGCTCGTCATTGCCCACAGGTGACACAGTTGACTATTATTGCTGTGCTTGTTTCAAGTAACTTTGATTCTCTCTGACATTTTGAATCCCTCTTTTGTGTGACTCTGATCTTCAGCTATCAGGGAAAACTGCAAATTTCAGAGCTAAAAGAGAAAACAAAAAACAAGGTGGTACACAGAAACGCCCAGAGCTCACCAGCCTTTCTTTGTCCAGTGATGGTTTTGGGGTATGGCTAGGAGTGATTAGAGTCACAATTATATTACATCTTCATCTGCACTGCCGTGGCATCAGTGATGCAATTCAGAATGGCAGACATCAGTAATGCAATTCAGAGCAGCCAGGATGAAATAAAGCAGGAGTCAGATGGCAGCTCCCAGCTCATTAGGCTGAGGATGATGGCTTTCCAGGGAGTTTATTAATTCAGTGGTCTCTCCTCTGCCTGTATTTCATTTCGACACAGAGCCTCTGTGCTTGGTCCCTACTCCACGGTGGGTATGCTTTATAACGACCAGCCTGGTTACTTTTGCTCAGGAGCCTTGCACAGTGCCCCAGTACACAAGGAATGAAGTTTGATCCTCGGCGCTATCTACTTCTCCAGCCCCGGTGGAAAGTCATCTCTGAACAGGTTGCTAAGCACTTTGGAAAATCATTGCTTGTTAGCTAATTATGGCACAGAGGTCTGCCACAGTCGACATTATAAATACTGGTTGAATTAACACAATTTAATTACCTGGGCCTCAGTTTTTTTCCTCACGGTAGATGAAGTTATTGAATGATTTTCATTTTAGAAACGAAATTCTCTCTCCATCTTTCTCTCTCATGTGTGTGTGTGTGTGTGTGTGTGTGTGTGTGTGTGTGTGTGTGTGTTTGTGTGTGCCTTCAGACCTTAGCTAAGATGTATCTGAGGCATGTATTATGTTACAGCTCAGTATGGGTGAGTTCTCAAAGGGCTTGGGATGGACTGAGGATGACCAGTCTAGAGGCAACAGAGCAAAGTGGGAAGTCATGGGCTATGTGTCCCCTTAGCCCTGCTTCAACTTCCTCCGCATGAACTTGTGCGGCACCTCAGGTTTTGCATAGTAGGTTTTCTGTGAGTTCTGCCTACTTTTAGGCTCGGAGGGAGGACTAAAGGAGATAGTTAACATACACTTTTTAAGGGACATTTCAGTTGTTACAGTTGTTATAGTGAAGCACATTTCAGTGCGTCACTTAAGCATTATATGCCTCAGGGGATCACAAAAAAGTTGACTGATGTGTTAATTTGGAATAGATATACATTCCAGCCTCTCAGGTTCTGGAACTACAGGTGTATCATTACAACAAACCCTATTAAGGATGCTTTTTCACGTCTATGGGTGGAGATGTGTGTGGGTGCCTATGCGTGTGGACATGAGGGCTGGCATGGTGTATTCCTTGCTCATTCTTCATTACACACTGAGGCAGAGTCTCTCACTTGAACCCAGAACTAGCTAACTGGGGCTAGTCTTGCTAGCCTGCTTGGTTTTGGAATCTTGTCTCCATCTCGTAGGTGCTGGGATTAAAAACAGGCTGGTGTGCTCCCGTGGCTTTGGCATGGGTTCTGAGAATCCCGATTTTGTTCGTTACCTGCTGAGGCATCTCCTCAGTGCCATGGTTTTTCTCAAGGGCATCAATGTCTAGTTAATGATTGCTATAGCCAATAAATGTACCCCAGAACATACAGGAGTACTAAGGATCGGGTTTCCCTGGCATACACAAACTGACTCTGACTTTTGCATGTGAACTATTTCAAGAGTTACACGATTTCATTAAAATCCATCCTGCTATGCCTCCCTTGCCTCGCTACAATCTTTGCAACAAAAGTCAAAAGGAATGAATGACTTCTCATTTTAAAATAGTTTTCTTTTAAAATTATTTATCTACTAATATTGTATGTGTACATGACATTTGTGGGACAGCATATGTGCCATAGAACGGGCGTGTTTAAAGGTCAGAGGATGACTTTATGTGGTGGATTCTCTCCTTCTATCTTTATGTGGGTCATAGGGATCACCCTTGAGTATTTAGGGTTGTAGCAATTACTTTTATACCATGAGCCATCCTGCCAGGCTAAGAACAATTTTCAAAGAGGCCATTGTGCTTAGGATGAAAACCCCACCCTTATATCTTTCCGAATGCTGCTTAGGCAGATGGGGAGGGTGGGGGTCTCCAGGCTTTCTGCTGCTTCTCCTTCCTAGTGGTTTCCATGTGGGTTGTGCTACACCATTCCTTCAGATGTACTTCTGTGGCAACTCTGCCTCTTGGGGAGCAGGAGAAAAAGGAGGAGGAAAAGGAAGAGGAGGAGGGAGAGGAGAAGGAGAAGGAAGAGGAAGAGATAATGCCGACTTGGCTGGTTTCTTGGCTGGGTACAGGCCATACAGACATTCTGTTGTGGTCCAGGGTGGGGCCCACTGTAAGGCTATCCTTCGCAGTGTGGTGCCATTTCCCCAGCAAACAGTAGTTCCGCAGTCCAGCTGAACTTTTGGTGCAGGCTGCAGAGGGACTACAGGGGTCGGCAGAGGAGTATGGCTGAGGAGGATCAGGCCAGCTACAAGTAGCGAGCCCTTTCTCTTAGGCATGGTCTAGGCCCTTGCTGCTTGTATCAAAGAAAGAGCAGACCACTCCCTGCACTCTTTGGGGTTTTTTCTATTTTTTTTTTCTTCTGGGTCCTCAAGATTATTCTGAGCATCTGGGGTGGGGTGAGACATCTTCAATGTGAATCTTTTTACTAACAAACCGATGAAGTGGCTTTGGGGAAAAACCAGTTTGGCTGGATTACCATAGTCTTATACTGATAATGGTAATGTGCTACCTTTGGGACAAGTCATCCCGACGAAACACAGGCTCTGCCTCTCAGGAGCTTCCGCGAACATCTCTCCGTATCCCAGTCTTTTATTTTTATTTTATCATGTGTGCATTAGGAGGCTTAACAACAGTTTCCTTACAGACAGGGTTGTGAGCAAGTACATTCTATAGTGTCTGAAGGGCCTAGCACTAACTCTGAAAGTCTTAAAAAGAAAACAAAACAAAAATTCAGACCTAAATAAAGCCCAAATCAAACTTAAAAAAGGTTTTTATTACATTGTAAGATTGACTTATCGTGTGTGTGTGTGTGTGTGTGTGTGTGTGTGTGTGTGTGTGTGTGTGTGTGTTCAGACTTAGGTCAGCAGGCTTGACAGCAGGCACCTTGACTCAGTGAGTCATCTCACTGGCCAAACATGTTTGTTCTGAGACGTGGTTTACTGTGTGTTCCAGGCTGGCCTTGAGTGCACTCTGCAGCCCAGGGTGACCTAAACCTTGCAGCAGTCCTCCTCCCTTGGCCTCCTGAGTGCTGGGATTGCAGGTGTGTGCTACCAAGCCCAGTTCTAACCAACACTGCATCTATAGGACTGCTTCGGGTCAGGGAGCATTCAGGCAGCATTCACGGATGCTAAGTTGAACAGTCCTACATCAGCTCCCAGAAAGAGCGCAAGTGGAATCATCAATGTTGCAATCTAGAGATGTCAACTCCATTAATCAAACTCTTCAAGGATGCTGACCTTTGCAAGCAGAGGGCATGGGGCAACAGGAGGCAGCACCGGCCCCGTAGAACTCACTCTCAGGTGCTTGTAGCCCATGTAATAAAAATGACATTCAACTGGGAACCTTGGAATGGAAGAAGCCACAGTAGTGGGCAAGAGTGGGGATCTGGTGTCTAACTCCCTCCAATCAAATCACAGCCCTGTCACCCTCCAGTGGTGTGGCTGTTACTTAACTGAGCACATTTCTGTTTACTGTTTTTCCTTTTGTAAATCGGGATCGTAATAGTTTCTTCCTAGAAGACATTGTGTTAGCATTCTGTCTAAACTCCACCCCACAGTTACCTAGCAACAGCCAGGTATGCTCCTCCCCACAGTTGCCTGGCAACAGCCAGGTGGGTCTGGCCCACTATAAAAGGAGCTGCTTGCCCCTCCTCTCTCTCTTTCTCTTGCCTCTCTTACATCTCTTATCTTTTATCTCTCCCCATTCCCTTCCCCCCTCTCTCCACGTGGTCATGGCCAGCCTCCACCTCTCTACTTCTCTACTCTCTTCCTCTCGCTGCCATTCTCTGCCTCTACTACCCTCTTAACTCCCCTCCCCATGCCCTAAAATAAACTCCATTTCTATGCTATACCTTCATGTGTGACTGGTCCCTCAGGGGGAAGGGATGCCTGGGCTTGGGCCTGCTGAGGCACACCCTTCCCCCACACCTTCCTCCCCATAACCCCATATAACATATATCTCTATATAGTTTTGTAAACACATCAGTCTGGAATTCCGAAGTTTCTCGGGGTATGTGAGCTGTCCTGTGTCCTATTTGAAATCAGAGGAAAGTTACATGGGCACAGCTCAAGAGAAGGCCTTGAGCCTTAGGACTCTCAAGGCAGAACATGAAAAGCCACGTGGAACGGACTTGGCGAAGACACCTGTAACTTAGCACTTGTGAGGCAGGGGATTGCTGCAAGTTGGAGGCCAGCCTGGCTTACATAGTGAGGTCCAGGATGGATAGGCTGCATGGTGAGAGCCCAGCTCAAATAGCAGTGGCGGCGGTGGCAACAACAACAAAACAACAACAACAACAACAACAACAACAACAACAACAACACCCCAAACGTGAATACCTAACAAGCAAGCAGAAGGGGCTGTTCACACCAACTCTTTCCCTTTTAGCTTTCTGGATTTTATACACAGAGGGGTCTGGGCAAATAGCCAGTTTTATTTTCATGTCACCATGGTAGATTTGAGTAGCTCAGTATTAAGACTGTGTGGCTGAAATTCAAATAGGGAACACAGCCACTTCATATGAGAAATGCCAGCTGACAGAGTTAAACCCGATGTTTTTCCTACGATGACATTTTGCATGGAGAATTACAAAGTTGGACTTCAATAATGGGCTTTGGGGGGGGGGGGGCGGCAGTAAATATAGGATTACGGAATGAAATTGGCTTGTTTAAGCTTTTCTTTACACCTAAACAGCAGAGGTAGTATTTCCTTCCTGTTATAACAGTGATTATCCCTGGTATAAATAGTTCTCTGTGCATGGCCTTGCTCAGATGAAGGATGTGAGCTGTTGATTTCCATGCTAGGAACTTCCAGGTCCAGTGACTTATCTTGGGAGGTTTACATAGGAGTTCTACTATTCAGAAAACCCACTTATGACATCTACAACTAGGGGCTACGGAGGCAGCTCGTTTGGTCAATGCCTGCTAGTCAGGCACAGGGACCTGACTTTGGATTCCTAAAACCCATGTAAAAAGCCAGGCACAGTGGTGTGTGTGTGTGTGTGTGTGTGTGTGTGTGTGTGTGTGTGTCCTCAGAACTGGGGAGCAGACACAGGTGGATTTCTAAAACTCATTGGCAAGTCAGTCTGGCTGAATGGAAGAGCTCCAGGTTCAATGAGAGATCCTGTCTCAAAAATTAGAGCATAGTGTGATCATGCAAGAGCCAGTATCAACCTATGACCTGCACATGCGCACACACGTATGAGTATGCACACCTATATGCACACGTCCACACAACCACACGAGTATGTATGTACATTGTACAGACACTGCCTCCTGAACTGTAACCTTCAGAAACAAAACCCTGCAATGTGTTCCTATGGGTTGTCGGTATTAATGTGCAGGAGACCCTCTTATACTTCAGTGAAATTAGTGATTTCAAATGGTGTGTTCATCCTTCAGATAACTTAATTTTTTATTTCCTTTTTTTGTTCATGAAAACAGTTCCCACTAATATGTTCATAAGGAATGAATGTCTTAAAAGCCTTATCGCAACTAAGTTTCCCTTGCAGCCAAACTTTGCGTTAGCTCTCAGGTGATCACAGGAGCCGAAATTTTTTTCTCTTTCAAAAAGTGGATTGTTAATTAGAACTGATTACCTAATGATGGTTGCTTTGCCTTCTGGGTACCAGAAAAGATGTGTTTCTCTTAATCACTAGGACTGGCTGATTTCAGAAACACAATGCTCCCTGTCAAAGATTTCTGGTACTGTGTAAGTGATAACTGCTATTGTTGAGAATGCAGTAAACTACAAAAGAACAATAACGCTCCACTGTGATGTGCCTGCCATTACATCTTCTTAATTGTTTTTAGGTAAGCAATATTGTATACACAGAGTAACTCTTTTGTTCATTATTTTTCCCCCTCTGACAAGTTTATGTTTAACCTAAACACTGGCTAGTCTTCATTATTCAAGAAAGGGATACTAATCTATCCATGTTCTCATGAAGGTCCATTTATAAAAAAATACTAATTACAGCGAGTAGGTTTAACAACTCACAAATATGGGCCAACAATGTGGCTCAAAAGTGCCTTCAGTGCAATCCCAGGTCCCATGATGCAAAGAGAACCAATTCCTGAAAGGTGTTCTCTGAACCCCACAGGTGGGCACAACCCCGATAATCACACACAACAATAATTAAGTGCACACAAAACAAGCAAATAGATTGAACTCACAATATACAGATTTGTATCTCGCTCTGCCTCCTCCTTAATCTCTCGACATTGGGAGGCCACACTGGGGTTGGCTTTATCAAGAAGGATCCCAGGCTCACACAATGTGTGACTGTAACCAAAGGAACCAAACACCTTCAGAGATAGGAAGACAAGCTCACTCCGTGATCCCTTGGCCCTCTGTACCTGTTCTTCACTGATGGGGCTGGGTTATTAACCACACAGACAGTGACACGACTTTCAGATTCGGGGAAAACATTATCTTGGCACTATCAAGTTCTGGTGTGAGGAATGTTTCTAGACTGTGAATGTAGCTCAGTGGCAAAGATTGCCTTGGTACAGGAGGCCCAGGGTTTGTTTCTCAGATACCCCCAAAAAGTAGGGGGAAAGAGACAGGAGGCACTGTTTTCATTTGTTACATTAGCTTCAATAGTTAACATGTTGACCAAAGATCCCCACTGATATTCTTTTTTAACCTATTTTTATTTGATGCATAAAACAAATTATACTTATTCCTGGAGATACTGAGGTTTTTAAATGTATATATAGTGCTTAGTCATATGTGACTCCCCAATAGTTATCATTTACTTGTAGTAAAAATGTTCACGATTTTCTTCTAGTTTTTATTTAAACTTTCTTCTTTCTTTCTTTCTTTCTTTCTTTCTTTCTTTCTTTCTTTCTTTCTTTCTTTCTTTCTTTCTTTCTAGGAACTGAACTCAGGTCATAAGGATGGCTGGTGGCACCTGTACCCACTTAGCTATCCCACTGGCCCCTTCTCCAGCTTTCTGAAATACGCAGTGTGTTGTTGTCTGTAACCGCCTCAACAGTATGGCACAAACTCTTATCTATGGTTTGCTCTCCCATGGATATCAACCTGCCTTGGCATATCAAGTTGCAGGGCTTGATGCATCTTCTCCTATTGAGGCTACACAAGTCAGCCCAGTTAGGATGAAAGGGTTCAAGGCAGGCCTCAGAGTCAGAGACAGCCCCTGCTCCTGTTGTTAGGGGTCTCACATGAAGATCAAGCTGCACATCTGTTACATGTGTACAGAGGGCCTAAGTTAGTCCAAAGCACGCTCTCTGGTTGGTGGTTCAGCCTCTGTGAGCCCTTACAGGCGCAGGTTAATTGATTCTGTAGGTTTTCTCGTGGTGTCCTTGACTTCCCTGGCTCCTTCAATCCTTCATCCCCGTCTTCCACATGATTCCCTGAGGTTGTCCTAAATCAGAGGGGCGGCATCTCCAGGATGAACTAGAAATTCAAGACAAGGGAATCTCTTAGGAATCTATGAGGGTGACCCTAGTTAAGACTCTTAGTAAGAGGGGATATGGAACCTGAAATGGCCACCTCTTGTAACCAGGCAAGACTTCCAATGTAGTAATGGGGACACCAACCTTTGAAAGCCATTCCACAAGAGGGAGCCCACCTCTGATACTCTTAGTGATACTCTGTTATGCTTGCAGACAGAAGTCTACCATGATTGTTCTCTAAGAGGCTCCACCCAGCAGGTGATGGAGACAGACGCAGAGACCCACAAATTCTTACTTTTAACTGTAACCTCACGCCCTTGCTCGCTATTTTCTGTCTTTCCTCTGTAGTGCCTCCCCAGCTTCTGGTAACTACCCTCCCGCCTTCAGATTCTTAGATTATTTTCCTGAGACCAATGTGTTAAGAGTCTCCATATGAGTGTGAGCATATAAGACTCATGCTTCTATATCTGACTTCTTCCGTCTCGCACAGTGACCTCCAGCAAGCGGCAGGGTCTCACTCTTCTTATGAACAGAGGATTCTCAGCTGTGTCTGAACCACATTTTCCATGTCTTTCCTTAGCTGATGGGATTATTTGCATCAGCTTCGCTTATTTCTGTCTCTTGGTTGTTGTGGGCAGCATTAATGTGAACCTGAGAGACATGTTACGCCATGCGGATACTCTAGGTGGCTTGGAGGGAACTTTTGTTTTGATTGTTTAACGCAAAGGGTTCTTCGGATGCCGTTCTCTCTCAGCACTGTTCCATTTCAGAAGACAAGCACCACGCCAGTGCTTCTGTAAGGCGGATGCTCACTTTTCCATCTTGTTTCTCCCTCCTGCCCTCTCTCTCTCTCTCTCTCTCTCTCTCTCTCTCTCTCTCTCTCTCTCTCTCTTTGGTTTTTCAAGACAGGGTTTCTCTGTGTAGCCCTGACTGTCCTGGAACTCACTCTGTAGACCAGGCTGGCCTCGAACTCAGAAATCCGCCTGTCTCTGCCTCCTGAGTGCTGGGATTAAAGGCGTGCACCACCTCTGCCCAGCCTCCCTGCTCTCTCTTGCCATTCTGTGCTTTGAATAGATTTGTACTGGGGGCCCTTTGCTGCATAAAAGGTGTGCTTGCTTTAGTTCAACAAGCACCATTTCTGAGTCTGTGCATAATGCAAGCTTTTGCAAATAGATCGTTGTATTTTCACACGAAATAACACCTGCTGTCCCTGGTTTTCAGATGCATTTATCAGGGCCATTTCCAGCGCATTAGCTCTGATAGCTGGCTCCATAACAAGGCACTGAGCACATGATGAGCCGGAATCCAGGTGATTCCCTTTATTAAGTGAAGAATCCCTGACTATTGATGATTCCAGCTCAACCTGTCATCTATCTGGCCTTATAACAAGTTCTTGTGTAAGAGGTTTATGTGAGTTCATGATGTGTACACACATGAGTGACAGTATTTAGCACACCCTCCCCCCTCAAATGTTGCCAGAGTGCCATTGAGAGGCAGGGGATAAACAGCCATGAGTGCTCTGTAAGCCAGCCTGAGTGGTGTGTAATCACAGCCATAGGGACGACAGGTTCTCTTTGGAGAGCAGAATTATTTCTGAGTCATTTCCAGCAGTGTGCAGTGCCCTTTCCTATTGGAAGTCTGGTGTGCTGAGGATAGATGCTGGCCCTGTGGAGGAGGCACACAGCAAATGGACCGCACACTCTCAGGTTCTGCCACTGAAAGGGACGATTACATTTGGTAATCTCATTTCATACACAGGAAACAGAAACACTGAAGATGTGCATGGGGTCAGGCCTGGTGATCTCATTTCACAGGCAAGGAACCATAAACCCAATTCATCAAACTGTTAGTTAGATAGAGGCAGTGGTCCTAGAGTTCCAGAGGTAGGAGTATTATTATTATTATTATTATTATTATTATTATTATTTATTGCTTATTGGTTTTGGTCTTGTTGGTGACGTTTCTGTTTGAGCCTATACAACCTCTGAAATCAGTTCCCCAGCCTTGCCTGCCTGTTTTCAGTTCTTTTGTTTTTTGTTTTATTTAAGTCATAGTTTTCTTGTCTTAACATTGAGGGTCATTATCAAAATTCATGTTAACAGTATGAAATGCCTGGTACATTCTAGATTAAGACAGTGGATTGGCCAGTTTAACTGTTTGCTTGACACAACCTAGAAACTCTGGGAAGAGAATCTCAGTGAGTGAGTGTCTAGAGCAGGTTGGCTGTGTCTGTGGGATATTGTCGTGATTGCTGGTTGATGTCCAAGAGTGGGCAGTGCTATTGCTTGGTTTGGGGCCCTAGACTGTGTAAGAGAAGAGGAAGCTAGCTGAGCACCAAGCATGTGTGCATTCACTCTCTCTGCTCTTGACTGTGGAAGTGACATGGCCAGATGTCAAGCTCCTGTGTCTGTGACTTCCCTGTTCCGATGGACCACAATCTAGAGTTATGAGCTGAAATAATCCTTTGCCTCCCTAAATTGATTTTTAGGGTATTTTATCTCAGCAACAGAAGCAAACCAAGGACAGACACTGATATTGTTGTTATTGCTCGAGGTGATCCGGTTGACTCTAATTTTAATGTCCCTTGTTCTCTGCAAAGCACTTGCTCAGCAATGCTTTTTCCTCGTCTTACCAGTGTTGGGCTGTTTTAGATTCAGGTTTCCATTGACCTAGCTCAGGAACCAAGTGGAATTCTTTATTTACTTTAAGGATACCTTTCAACTTTATAGTCTGCTTCTTCTTGCAGAATCTTAGATTGTCGAGGGGAAGTCTATCCCTTATGTTATGGGCAGGAGGAGAGAGAACTAGGCTGGCATAAGAAGGAAGGGTGGTGTCCATGCACTGTGTAAAGAATGGGGCTGGGAGTAGGATAGAGAAGAGTAAACAGGCTGGGGAGACCCTGCTTTGCTCCAGGGAAGATGAGCTAGGCAGGAACGAGAGGGTACTGGCGTGCAATCGTGGATCAGGAGAGCAGAAGAGATCATTGACCACTCAGTCTGGCTCTGTTCTTGAGAAAGAGGCAGCCATGGTTCTTCTGGCCTGTTGAGTTCAATCAGGCCAAAGTTAGACAGGGCTATTACAGAAAGAAGGCTAGGAACTTGTGTGTGCATGTGTGTGCGTGTGTGTGAGTGTGTGTGTGTGTGCGTATGTGTACGGTGGCTATTTCCCAGCACAGTTAGAATAAGGTGTGTATTTCCTAGGAAAAGGGAGCAACAAGAGTTATCTTTGTAGGATTCTAGGCAGTGAGGAGATTTTTATAGATTATCTCTGAGCCCGAAGCTTACTAAAGGGAAAAAGCATTTTAAATATTAAGTCAGTCGGGAGGAAAGATTACTTTCCTTGCTAGTATGAGGTTGGGGCCACCCACTGAGTGGTGTGGGGAAGAGCCTTTTGGCTCATCTTTCATGCCTCTTTGTCCTGTGGATAACACAGTCCTCAGCTTCTTGACGTGATGAGACAGCCTTCTCCTTGCTATTGCTAGAACATGAGGAAAAGTTTCAAAAGGAGGGAAATACCACAGTGGGAAAGTAATGGGAAAATCAAGACGTGGAGGGTAGAGACGGAAAATGAGGACAGCTGGTCCCTAGACGCTTGGGCCCATGTTGGAACAGAGCTGAATGGAACATGATCAAGGAAGTGCATCTTTACGTTAATAATAGATGGCTTCCAAGCAGGAAACAACTACAATGTGAGGATGCCCTCCTGTCATACAGATGAGGAGTCCCAGGACCAGGAGGACTATGGGTGCTGTAGTTTGTGAGACCAGGCTCTCATTACTGGACAGCTAGGATAGAACCACTACCCAGATTCACCATGTTGGTATTTTCTTGGTTCTAGGTATGGCAAGCTCATCTGGTTTTTCTCCCTCTCCTCCAACTCTTTTGTAAGTAGAATGGCTCCTGAGAGGAGAGAGAAAGGGGGCCTCCTCATAAAGCAGAACAGGGGAGGACATGCTCCCTTTAGCTTTCTGACAGCCTCTGTGCTTTTTCCAAATGTGGGTAAATGGTCTACTACTATCCAACACAGACACAGAACTCTCTAATCTTACAAGCTGAGCAACGGTCTTTCTCTTACACAGTTTCCAGTTGACTTGACCATTCCTGGGTTCCGTCCTCTCCTTCCATCCAAGATGTAGCTTATTCAGTGTTGTCAAAGATTTCTGTGACCCTCCAATCCAATCCCTCCCCGAAGACCCCACTGCTGGTGCTTCTGGACTTACCACCTCAGTCAGCACTCAATGACCAGGAGATGTGAGTTTTATTATCCTTACAGTCATTGAGCTTGTCATGAAACAATTATCTAAATAAAATACTTGCAAGCAGCTGACCCCAAAACAAAATTCTGGCAAGTATTACACTGTGGTTTATTTAAAGACAAAGCACAATACTGCAGAGATGGCCCGGTGTTTAAGAGTGTACTACTCTCGCAGAAGACCTGAGTTCTGTCCAAGCACCCGTGTAGAATGGCTCACAACTGCCTGTAACTCCAGCTAAAGAGGCTCTGATGCTCCCTCCTGACCTTCACAGACACCTCCACTTAAAAGCATATACCCATACAGAGTCACACATACACGCACCATTAAAAATAAGTCTTTTAAAACGGAAACAAAATATCTCAACAGTTTTGCTTTAGCATTTAAAGTAAGTCAATCAGATGATCATGCTACAAGCTATATCTTAAACAGCCTGTACAGCCCGTGAGGATGTATCTTATCTGACTCCTTGACAAGGACCTGGCCCTATGCGAGCACTGTGCTGTGTGAGTTTAGATTGGAAATTATCTTAGTTTCTGTCGACAGTGGTTTCCTTTTGATTTCGGTTTGATTTTAGTTTTATGGAAGGAAAAGCTTTGCTGCGCCTTGCCTGAAGAGAAAATTACCTTGCAAGTCCAAATGTGGCTCTTGTGTGCAAATTAGGCTTCCAGACATGGTTAGGGAAAATCTATTAGTTAATGGCTTCATGACGGCGGCCCCACAACTGATTACTGGAAATTGGCGACAAATGGAATGATTTGTTCCTGAGAAGGCCTGGCCCTTTACCCGATTATTCACATGTACTTGTCCAAGACACTGGTGACGCTTTGACTTGGGGAGTAACAAGCAAATGAGCCCAGCCTTGTCTTCCCTATAAAGAAAGACTCTGCAAAAAAAGAGAAGGTAATTCCTCTCCTGTTCTAGTTGATTCTTTTTTTTTTTAAACTTGTTTGCATTGATGGTTAGTGCTAATTGTCAACTCAACTGAACCTGAGATCTCTTGGGAGCTGGGCCTCTGGGCATGCATGTAGGGATTTCTTTGATGTGGAAGACCCATCTTAATTGGTGGAAACCATTTATTCCCTGATAGAGGAATCCTGGACTGTCTACAGTGGAGAGGGTGAACAAGCAGGCATTGCTACCTCTCTGTGTCTTGACTACAGAAGCAATGTGAGCAGTTCCCCTAAGCTCCAGCCGCTGTGTCCTCCCCAGCATGGTGGGCTGTAACCCGAACCATGAACCACAGCAAAGCAGATCTCTCTTAAGGTGCTTTAGTCAGAGTACTTTATCACAGAAACGGGAAATGAACTGAAGACACTCACTCAATATTTTCTCGACAATACACTCTGCCAGCAAATGACACTTCACAGTTCTTATAAACAAAATGGCCTTTCAATCTCACATTCACAATTTTCCCCAATGCCCTGTCTGCCTCCCGACTCCCACCAGTTCTCATCGTTCTCTGTGCTGTGGTCTTGCCTCGCCTGTAAGAAACGAGTCTCTGGAATATATAAATATATCTTAAGCTTCTAGAACATTAACCTGCGTCTAAAGACACACTGTGTACTAGATAGCTTAGGGAAAAATCTCTTTTCCACAAATCCTACTTGTGAGAATCTTGAGCTCTGAGTCTCTGCTTTTGCTAAGTTCTGACTCGTTTCCTTGGCAGTTACACAAGAATTCGAAGCACCTCCCTAATTAAGACATGATCCTGAAAGCACTAATTGTGAATGTCCTCCTCCACAGATCCCAGAGGACTGGGATGTTATGTTATTTTTTTATTTTAGCAAAAATGTCACGGCTTGTGGCTCCCATTTTATCAACAGTTTGTCCCCACCTCACTGGTAGTTCCATTTTAAAAGCATATTTGTTGGCTGAATAAGTAAGTAAATGAACAAAGAAGTCATTTTACCCCCAGATAAAGTGACGTGAGTCTCAGAAACAGTGCAACTTATCCAAAGTTTCAAACCAGGTCTTTGGAAACCTGGGTCCAACTCCCTGCTAAGGTAGTGGTAAGCTTATTAGTTATTCTTACTGCTGCTCTCCACAGTGAGCTGCGATAGCAGTGATCTGTTTCAGAGAGAATTCAAAACCAAGGATGGTCCACACTTTGTCTCCATATTTCCTCCTGTGAGTATTTTGTTCCCCCTTCTAAGAAGCACTGAAGCATCCACACTTTGGTCTTCCTTCTTCTTGGGCTTTATATGGTCTGTGAATTGAATCTTGGGTATTCTGAACTTTTGGGCTAATATCCCCTTATCAATGAGTGCATACCATGTGTGTTCTTTTGTGACTGGTTACCTCGCTGAGGATGATATTTTCAAGTTTCATCCATTTGCCTGCGAATTTCATGAAGTCATTGTTTTTGATAGCTGAGTAGTACTCCATTGTGTAAATGTACCACATTTTCTGTATCCATTCGTCTGTTGAAGGACATCTGGGTTGTTTCCAGCTTCTGTCTATTATAAATAAGGCTGCTATGAACATAGTGGAGCATGTGTCCTTATTACATGTTGGAGCATCTTCTGGAGGAAATATGGAGACAAAGTATGGAGCAGAGACTGAAGGAAAGGCCATCCAGAGACTGCTCCACCTGGGGATCCATCCTATACACAGTCACCAAACCTGGCCGCTATTGTGGATGCCTGATATAGCTGTCTAGAGGCTCTGCCAGACCCTGACAAATACAGAGGCAGATGCTCTCAGCCACCCATTGGACTGAGCGTGGGGGTCTCCGATGGAGGAGTTGGAGAAGGGACTGAAGAAGCTGAGGGGGTTTGCAGCCCCATGGAGGGAGTAACAGTATCAACTGGCCAGACCCCGCCAGAGCTCCCGGGGACTGGACCACCAACTAAAGAGTACGCCTGGAGGGACCCATGGCTCCAGCCGCATATGTGGCAGAGGATGGCCTTGTTGGACATCAGTGGGAGAAGTGGCCCTTGGTCCTGTAGGGGTTCGATGCTCCAGGGAATGCCAGGGCAGGAAGATAGGAGTGGGCGGGAGTGGGGAAGGCAGGGAGAGAGGGGATGGGATAGGGGGTTTCAGGAGGGGAGACCTGGAAAGGGGAAAACATTTGAAATGTAAATAAAGAAAATATCCAATAAAAGAAAAAAAAACATGGATGGGGGGGCAGGGGTGGGGCTGCAGCAGGTGATAGTACAGCAGTCATGCACTCAGCCCTAACTCACTGCCTGTGAGACACGGGAAACAGCAATACCTACGGCAGAGATGAACTGAGTAAATGTAAATGCCATTGTTAAGATGATCAGAAGTATTCTGATACAGTTCCCTAACTGTCCTAGACGCTAAGAACACTCAGTTTCTTGCCATTGTGGAGTTTCGGGCATGAAGAGAGGACATCATAATGTTCCACAGGCCAATGGGGTTTTTACTTATTTAGTTTTTTGAGGTAAGGTTTTACTATGTAGCACAGGCTGACTTCTAATTCAGAATCCTCCTGCTCTATTCTCCCAAGTACCAGATTTACAGGCACCATGATAGCACACTAGTATTCGTTTCTAACTGATGGCTGGAACATGCTTAGGCTAGGAGAAGAAAGTACACATATCCTAAGATTGCACTGAAGCAAAAATGTCTTGCTTCTATTTTGATGGTTGATCTCTATAGTGGCATATTTTAGTTGTCTATATTAGGAATTTATTTCTGGCACGACAGTTTATACTCATTCAGATATTTTCTTTCTCTCCCTTCTGATGCTGGGAAATGTGTCAAAAGGCTTTGAGACTAGGACAGAATCTAAAATCAATCCCAGACTGTCTGCATAGTGTATTCCTGTCTGGGGCCAGGATGGCTGGTCAGCACAGGATAGCAAAATGAAAATAGCTAAAAATGGTTATTTGGCCTGTTTTAGAAGTGATGGAGTTGTCTGATTTAAAAATATGAAAACAAAAGCAAAAAAACCAAAACCAAACCCACATGAGAGCCGATTCCAGCTGCACTTTGAAGTGGAGTTATCAGCCTATAACTGTTTTCCATATTAAATTTCAAATGTCAGGGCCCCGAGTGGAGGTGTCTGGCTAGCACAAGCTAGCCGTTGGTTTGCTCAGAGCAAGGCCAGATCATAACTTCTGAAGTGAGAGACACAGACTCAGTACAGAGTGCAAGCGACGTCTCGCTCACAGGAAGCCTCTTCATGATTATCCACAGAACTCGGTGAGTTCTGAGCTTGTGCATCTCCACCTAACTGGTTTCTCCGGCAGGGTTAGGCAGCATCCATGACGTCATCATACATGGTGAGATCGACATCTAGTAGTATATGAATCAGTCTCTAGGGGCTTGGCGAGCACCGCTTGGTTCTGTTCTGGGAGCTCAGTGTTGGCAGAACTGATCAAGACAAGTGTTTGTACAAAACCCTGCCTCGAGGGCTATTATTTTTAATTCTTATCTCTCTCCCTGACTTCTCTTCTCTCCTCTCTCTCTTTTTTAACTTTTATTGATTCTTTGTGAGTTTTACACCACACGCCTCGCCTCGGTCCCACCTAATCTTCCCACACCCACTCTCTGCCCTTGCAACCTCCTCCTATAACAAAACAAAACAAAACAAAAAACAACAAAACAAAGTGTAGAAAACAGCTTGTCATGGAAGCTGCAGTGTGTCCCAGTGTCCCACAGTGTACCCCTCTGTCCACACAGCTTCACTTGCAAATGTTCATGGCAATGATCTGACTTCTTTTCAGTGGAATCTTTACTGAAATGCCATCTGAGTTTTACCTTTAAACGATTCCTCAGAAGTGATTTAGACATAAAATATTAGTGCCACAGGTCAGAAAACTTTCATCAGCACAAATTTGTACATACAATCTGAAGTGCATTCTGCTGGTTACCTCAGGTAAAATACCTTGCTTCCAAGGAAGAGAAGATCCTGGGGTTGTGTTGTTTCTCTTTCTTGGTCACTGCGTGTCACCCTATTCCCTGCCTTTGGATCTCTAATAACCTTACCTTGAACGCTGGGTGAACTTTGCAGGATTCCCAGGGATCCTGGCCTCTGTCTTTTTGTGTTTACAGTTTTGTTGTGATGTTCAGTGTCAGAGCGATGACCTTAGTCCTATGTATTTCCTGCACCAGAAAGTTTTCTAAGCTTTTTCCTAGCTAGCTTTTTAAGGGGATGTACAAACTGGCACTGAGTGGTGGAGAGGAAGCCAGAGCAACTTCTGATAAGGCTTGGACGAGAACCGGTGGACACCATGTAAGCAGGTCTCTGCATTCACTCTGGGAGGGCTGGGTAATGAGAGAGAAGGAACTCTGAGACTCTGCGGGGGGTGGGGTGGGGGTGGGGGGTGGGGGTGGGGAATGGGAGGTGGGGGGGGGGAGCAGTTTGTTATGGAGGGAAATTTGCTTATCCTAGCAGAGAAGGATTCTAACTGTAATCCTGCTTTAACTATGCTAACAAGGACAGGTGGCTTTCCTTCTCTGGGTTCTTACTCTTGTAAGTGACTTCATTAGTTTAGATAATTTGTATCAGATGTGTATTGTCTTAAAGGCGAAAGAAAAATAGCAAGAGAAGAAAGGGGAGAGTAAAAGACAGATGATCTCGGAATCCCAAATATTCAGAGATTGATTTGACTGTGAAGAGAAATCTTAGACTATAAACTTGGATAAATTATTAGAATTACGTTGATGGGTGAGGAACTGAGCTGTACCACAGATCTCACCAGAGCTCTGGGATCTGCAGTTCTGCATCTGATGTGTTTGGGCACAGGCTGCTTCATCTTTCTGAAGGCTCTCTCATCTAGAAAATGGGCTGCGGGCATCCATATGCAAGCACAGACAGAATCACTGGAGATTAAGATGCCTTCTGTTCAGGCTATGCCTCTGTAATCCCTGTCAGTCTGAAGAGAGGAGGCAAGGTAGGACATGTGAGGTGGGGGCAGAGAAGCATGCTAGCATGCTGGTGTGCCTTTTCTCAGCACTTCTGAAGAGGATGTTCTCATGTGGACACAGCCGGGGACCTGATCCATACCAGGCTAGAGCGAAGGAATCTTATCTGTAAGCAACAGAAAACATAGAGTCTCTTTGGTGTTTAAAGTCACTCTCTGTGTCACTGGACTATACTCAGGGAATGCGTGTAGTTCCTGATGGCATGGTGGAGCCGGCAGAATGCAGAGAACACTGAGGTGAAGTCTCGAAATCGGAGCGAACTTGAGGATGACCTTGGACAACTCAGTATCTCTGAAGTTTAATAAGGTATAGCTGTAAACCGAGAAAGGAGATGGCTGCGGTGATTTCTGAAATATCCTCTCGTTCTAAGGTTAGATTCTGACTCTGGTGTTTGTCACAGACTAGACTTGATTCTAGGGGTGTGCCTAAAACACTATTGAAAACTCTTTTCGAAGGATAATCTCCAGGCTACACGAACAGCCCCACCCCAACTGCTGTCAAGTCTCTCTAGACTCCTACTGTTCCCAGGGCTGCACCTCGGTCCTCGTGTGGGTCATTGCTGTTTACATGGCTAGCATTTCTGTGGTTCGTTCGAATTTCCTCAGCAGCCTTCCTCACTTATCCACTGGAGAATCTCTGATCTCTTCAGACATTCCTTCACAACATGTTACAGCATATGGCATGCTGTGTTGTATATACCACCGCCAGGGTTCCCGCCCCTCCCACCGCCAGGGTTCCCGCCCCTCCCACCGCCAGGGTTCCCGCCCCTCCCACTGCCGGGCTACTACTACTATTTGCAGGGAAAGGGGTCTAAGGTTTGGGTTTCTAGCTAACTCCATGTATCCCTAAAGAAAAGCCATAAACCAACAAACTAAGGAAGGCATTGTTCTGAAACATGACCTACTATTTTGGGTCCTAAATCCAAATCTTTAATTTAGGTTTCACATTATGCTAACTTATTAATATTCTGGCCCTACTGAAATTGGAGAGGGCTTCCTGTAGAAACTTTTAGAAGCTTGTTTGTTATCCTTTTTAAATAAAATTTCTGCTACAATTATTTAGTGTGTGTGTGTGTGTGTGTGTGTGTGTGTGAGAGAGAGAGAGAGAGAGAGAGAGAGAGAGAGAGAGAGAGAGAGAGAGAGATGTCAAACCCAAGGTATTTTCCTCAGTCCCTCTTGACCCTATTTTCTCAGATAGTCTCTGGTTTTCATCTGACTTCATGATTTGGCTGGCTGGCTAGCGAGCTCCAGGGATTGGTCTGCACGCCTCTGCCTCCCTGGCATGTCCCTACACTTCACTTTTATGTAGGTTCTAAGGTTTGAACTCAGGGCCTCATGCCTGCCAGGCAAACACCTTCGTGACTGAACCGTTTCCCCAGAAGATAAAGGAACTTGAAGTGATGCTGGCTCAAATTTTGTAGCCAGTACACTTTGAAGTTGAGAAGGAAAGTTGAGGAGGTCTTCAGACTCACAGACCATTTCACATCCCAAATTAACTGAATCCACACAGACAGAAGCTGGTCTATGCAATCTCTAATCAGCTTGTTGGTGAGACATGGGGCTACTTTATTAAGTTGGAAAACACACACACACACACACACACACACACACACACACACACACAGAGAGAGAGAGAGAGAGAGAGAGACAGAGAGAGAGAGAGAGAGACAGAGAGAGAGAGAGAATATAAAGTCCAGTCCTTCCACTTTCTACTTTAGTAGAAGGACCTAAAGTTGCAGCCTAAACGAGTTGTCATGAGTACTGCAAAGATGCATGATGTTTAGAGATGTAGTGGCTGGAGAGAGGAGCCTGTGCCTTGTCTCTGCTTTTGCCATTAACTTGTATGACTATGCTTAGCTTAGATTTCTGTGGGCATAAAGTAAGAGAGCTAGATTATTTGGTGGCTACAAAATAGCAGTATAACAATAATTTGGTAGAGACTAACTCTCTAATTATCAATCAGTGAAGACAAATTAGGAAGATCATTTTATCTGCAGAATGTTCAATGCCTGGTTCCAGTTGTTTTTTTTTTTCTCTTACTGATAAAACAGAATAAACAAAGGGGGAAAACATTTCAAATAACGAAAGGGTGTGGAGACCAGCCTGCTCATTTGTAAGTTGGTTTACTGGGTAGGAATATTTTGCCTTTGATGAACAAGAATCAATTAACTCTAAGCATTTGTTTATTGATGAGCTGGACTAGAATGATCTCTCTCTTTCTGTCTCTCCCTGTCTATCTCTCTCTCCATTTATCCCCAGTAAACACCCTTAAAAGCAGACCAGTTTATTCTAGGAAAAGAACACCCACCTGTGAGCCATCAGACCCTAGGGCTCTCTGGCAGGTAATTAATATATTCGTCTTCATGCTACACTGTGCTTCTTCTGAATTCATAACAATAGCGATTCCTGTCACTACCATGAAAGTTGACCAAATGCTGTCTAAAAAATGTCAAGTTAAAGTGGAAAAGTGACAGGAAAGTAGAAAAAGACACACAACTCAATCTAAGCTTAGAGCTTACGGAATTACCATGGCACAGTCATATCCAAGACCCAGCAGCTGACATATCCCCTGTCCTTTGATGGAGTCAGCATGACATAATTCTTAGGAGCAGACTATCTTGGCTAGTGTTACTGTCTGTGATTCACCGAGGTACTGGGAAAATCAGAGTAAAATGTTGTGTTCTATGTTTGTGTCCTGTTTTAGGTGTTAAAAGCTTGTACCATGAAAGCATCCATTTTTGTTGCTTCTCTCCCTCCCCCCTCCTTCTCTTCCTCCCTCCCTCCCTCCATCTCTCTCCTGCATGCATGTGCATGTGTGTACGAGGTGCGTACATGGGTAGAGGCCAGGTTGATGTGGGGCATCTTTCTCTCTTGCTCTCTACTGAATTTGGAATTCACTGATCGTCAGATTAACCGGTCAGCAAGTTCTGGGGATCTCTCTCCATCCCTCTCCCAGCTCTGGGGTTGCAGGCACAGGCGCCATGCTTGGATCCATATGGGTTCTCAGGATCTAGATTCTGACTTTGTTGCTTGAGTAGCAAATACTTCACTTATTCACTGAGCCTTCTCTTCAGCCTTGGAAATATTCATTCCTTTTTAAAATAATTTTATTTTATGCATATGAATGTTTTGCATTGTCTGTGTGTGCCCGCAGAGGTCAAAAAAGGGAGTTGCATTCCTTGGAACTGGAGGTAGGGATGGTTGTGAGCCACCTATTTGTGCTGTGAACTAAGCTCAGGTCTTCTCCAAGAGCAAGTGCCCTTAGCCACAGAGCTACCTCTGTAGCCCCAAATACTCATTTCTTGAGAGGGTTGGCTAGCTGAGTGTATGGCCAGCAAGCATATAAATATTCCTGAATTCAGCAAATACTTTTCGAGTGCCCTGTGCCAGGCTCTAAGATTCCAGGCACTCTTGCCATCATGTTTCTGTGCTGGGACAAGACCACTTTCAATTTCATTATTGATTAAATGGATGATTGCATGCTCTATAGACCAGTGCTAGAACTAAGTGATCAATTCTCTGTCCCTTCAATATGAAATCAGAGAATTCCGTGAATTAACAAACACGGAATACTGAGTTCTTTTCAGCTTGGGGTAGCAGCGTTTCTACTTATTGAAAATCTAGGCTCATCCACAGAACAAATAATTTGTACTATACAAATAATTGACTTTCAACTGACGATGCTGATTATTTAAACTAAGATGATTTACTAGGTCAGGGCCATCCGCCTTTCAGAATATAATCTTTCCTTTAGTAACGCAATTTCATAGGTAAGGAAGGCCTGAGAATATTATACTTGGCCATCACCCAAGACTGTGTCTGATTTGTCTCCCTGGCAGAACGTCTTGTAAGTCACCACCCATCTCCCTGTCACGCTGAAATGGCTGAGAAAGAAAATGTCTTGCCAGAGAGTCTGATTCCTCTTAGGCGATCTCATTTTGATTTCTTAGGGGCTCTGCTGATAGACAGAGCAGCAAAAGGACTTCCCGGAGTCTTCAAGATGAACAACAGCTGTAAGAAATACAATCAAGAGCTAAACTCGGGCGGAGTAGGGTGTTGGGTAGATCTCTGAGCTGCCTTGAGGGGAAGAGTTGGGGAGAGGACGATGAATAGGATCAAGTATGGGGCATGCATATGTGAAATTCTCAAAGAATTAGTATTCTGTGTTTTTAAAGGAAGCACTCATCTGCGGGGTGGGGGGGGATTTAATCCGCAGGCTTATCTTCTACAGTATCCGAGCCCTGGGTTGGTCTGGTGTTAGAGGAGAAGAATGGCTAAGAATCAAATGTGAAACAAGCCATGGCTGCCTATGAAAGCAGCCTCCTTGAGGCATGCACAGCACCAAACAAGGCACTGGGATGGACCCTAGGCTTGGGAGTCTGTGCTAGCTGGGTTCTTGTGCTCTACTGACAACCCAGGTTGCACTAGAGAGCCCATGCTCCTACTTAAGGCCAGAATACTTAATGCAGTCTCAAGAATTCAGTTGAAGTAATAGATTCGTACCTTTCTTTTGGTTTAATCAATGCATGAGATAGGGCTATTTTTGGTCACATTCACTTATGAGATGGGCTGACGCTCATTTCATTAGTAATAAAGCATTTCTTTTAAATTAATCCCTCTCGCCATCTGCACTGAGGAAAACCCACAGTACACTTTTTTATTTCTGAATCTCTTACACCACTGCAGTTTTCTTTTGAGACACGAAGACCCTTTAGTTAATGACTTTTTTTCTGAGAGGGAAATGTTCAGGTTCAAATGAACTAAACTACAAACAGTGCACAGTTTCTATTAATAGAACCTAACCAATCAGAAATTTTAACAATCAAAACTTTAAATTCAACATTCTGTTTTTAAACAAAGTGAAAGTAAAGGCAAAAATGTATTCTTATTAAAGATTTAAAATACACGCAGAAGCCATTCCACCTGGACGACCCTGTTTGGACACAGGCTAAATTATATCTGTAAGTAGTGATCAACGATTGCATTCAGCCACACTCCTTAAAAGTACTCTTATCTAGCTGTCTGTCCTTCAGTCTTCCCACTGTCTGGGGCAGCTATGGAAATCCCATCAATGTTTTACAGATGAGAGAAGGGGGTCTATTCGGGGTGTGTAATGGTACCCACTGGCACACATACTCCTGGTTCAAGCCATCGATCACTCCCCTGCTTATCACAATGTTCTTGCTAAGATAAGACAGAAACACATTACTATGTGTACTTGAACGCTAGACAAGAGTAAGGTCACTTCTAGGTTGGAATTCAGGAAACCAAACCAAACCAAACCAAACCAAACCAAACCAAACCAAACCAAACCAAACCAAACCAAACCAAACCAAAGCACCAACCCATTCATAGTGTTTATAGGAAGCAGACTCCTGAGGTTACCAGCTCCTCAAAGCTAACATGGAGCTCCTGCTGGCTGGACTACCCTGCCCATCTGTGGGGCCAGAAATATAGTAGGCACAAGTATTCTTTTCGCCTTCTGGGCAGAAGCTTCAAAGAGAGTCTTACATCCTTAATTTGTCTCAATGCCTAGTTCTTTGTTGCTGTGAATTTTTTTTTTTTTTGCACTTTCTAACAGACCTTCTGACAAGATAATCACTTGTCACGTAGGGTCATTGAGCACTTGAAATATGAGATACTGACTTCTAAATATTTTAATTACAGTTTGACTTTAAATGGGTCTGTGTAGCTCTTGACTATTATACCAGACAGAGAAGCTCTGTATAGTTAAAGATTATGGTTCATAGGGCCCAGAACACCCCATCAATAGCATCTTTAGGCTTGTGGGGTTATTTAATGCGAACACAATATGAGTTATGCCTTAACTGGGCCTCGGGTGGGGCTGAAGCCCATTGTTGGCAATAGCAATAGGAAGGCCTCTGGGGATCTCTGAGGAAGGGCTAACAAATGGGAGGTCCATTTGCATTTCAGTGCCATTTGTATTGAATTTGAATTTCTAAACTAAGCTTTGGAGTAAGACAGCGCCATCAATTCAGTGTAAAAATGTCTACTCACTAGGGCTACAGGAATCCAGAGAAGGAAGATGAGATTTTCCTACAGGCTGTTAAAAGAAGCAAGGAGAAGTGAATGAGCAGTCAGAGTCTGCTAGAATGGCGGGCAATCTCAGGACCATCTCTGATGGAGCTCGGTACCCCCCAAGAAGTGATAGATAAAAGGCCTTAGCATCATGACTTGCCTGTGGAGAGCATTTTATAAACACTGGCACTGTTTAATGATTTTTATTGCTTCCTAGATTGTTTTAGAGCCTTCTTCCAAGTCTACCTGAAGCATGGAGAACTGCTTAGTATCATCAGTTTTGGGGAAATTGTGTTTGCACTGGGTCAGAGAAATTATAGATTACAAGGGTATGGTGAGGGCAGCCACAGCATCAGCACTGTTTGTGAACTGTTTCATGGGAAACATGTCACTGAAGATGGGTCATGTGTTTCAGGGACACTGAGGGAGATGGTACTGGAGTGGAACCAGAAGAGGAAAAAGATGGGAGAAATAGCTAAGGGGACTGACTGTCTGCACGTTAGGTGTTCGTACTATATCATGATACTGATGTCCTGTGAAAGGTGGCCAAAGCGGCATTGTGGGTAAGTATTTCAGGCCCTGTGCTCTGGAACACATTTTCGGGATTCAATTACATGACTGGGAAGAACGAGAGCCCTGGCCTCCCACAGTCTGCTGTCTGCGAAACAATGTTGCCGAACACGTGTTCACCACCATTCTAACCCCAATAAAATGGCACAAATCTAAAACGAAGGCATATCTGGTTCCCAGACGCACGGTTCCACTCTTCTCGTCCCTGTCCTTCCAGGAAAGCCTGCTGGTTTAGCTTCCAACCTGTTTCCGTAAAACTGGAGCTCAAGTTGTGTGAACAGTTGTGGCAAGCACTAGACAGTTGGCAGGGTGGGGGTGAGTGACAGCGGGTGGGTGAGCAGATTAAAGAAGCAATAACTAGAGAGAGAACTGAGTGTGTGAAGGAGAAAGCAGCCTTCCTTTGTCACTTACTATGTCCTCACGCCTCATCACAGCAGCTGAAAGCTACATACGTGAACAAGAGCACCAAAGTGATGTGGGCATGGGAGCTGAGCAGAACACAGTGTGAATGCCACCTCTGGATTCAACAGATTTCCCATCCGTGTTAAATATGGTTAAGCGTTGGTGTGAAGTTTAAATGAGATGGCATTGTCTAGCAGACTGTAGGTGCTCAGTAAATGGTCTCTTACCACCCCTCCCCCCATTGCCTCAGCCCATCTTCGTCTTACCTATGGGACACTAGTTAAAGAAGCAAACCTACACTGTATTAAAATTTGTGTCTGGAGGATGTGAAAAGCACACAGTGGTGAGAGAGACGTACAGAGGAGAGAAGCGTCAACCCCAAACAAGCACAAACCCATCTTCCTTTTAATTAATCCACTTATTTTTATGTAGCCTTACAGTTTTCTGGTTCCTAAAAGCTACAGAAATGTTTATCAGGACAGCATCCATAACTGCTTTTTCAACACGTTATGGACCAGAAGACTCAGAGCAGGCAGAATGAGGGCATCATCCAGAGTCACCAAGCCACATCCTGGAATGATAGGGGCCCCTTGTTTTTCTACCCAGACATGCTAGGAGTCTCCAAAGAAAGTCTGGAAAAGCACAGAACTGGGAAAGCAAAGAATCCTCTCTTGTTTTCTTGGAAAACACGAGACAATGCCCTTTTGGTGTTAGAGCTCAAGTGCAGGGAAAGCTGGCCAGCCAGCGCGGCGGATCCCTTCAGTACCCAGGTATTTTCTCAGCAGACAACTTTCAGCACCCCGGACAGCGACACAGCATTCCCATCTCTCGCCAGCTCTTCCACCTGAGCTCCCCTGCTTTCTCCGCGACCCGCGAGAGAAGCAGGTTATCACCGCAGCCCCTGGTTACTCTGGCCAGTTACTGCCTCTGCCACCCAGGCGGACATTCTTTGAGTCTCTCGGCTCAAGCTCTTAATGAACCGAGTTTCGCACGCGTAGCGGAATCACTACCAAGAACAGGCGACAACTGTGCTGCTTCCACCTTCCCTCATCTTTCTTCTGTCAGTCATTTGACAGCTTCTACCTTACTGTTCGATCGTGATGTAAAATGCACACTTGGCGGGGGAGGAGGGGTGACTCAGTGGAGACAGGAGGCTCGGGGCCACGCCACCCTACTCTGAACCTCAGAATTCGTGGGAAACTGAACGTGTTTTGGGGCTGGGGACAAGACCAGGCTAAAGAGGCGAAGCAGCGCTGGCGAGAGTCCTCTCGAGAGCCTCCAGCTCCGGGCAGGAACCTACCCGGATACCTCTCCCGTCACATCCTCCTAGCCGCACGATCTCCCGTTGGCCGGGGACAGATGGTCCTCGTGGCGCACCAGCCTAGTCGGGGCGCCTGGCTCCCCTGGAGTCCCTTTGAAGAGTTTTGCTCTGGTAAAAGGACAGATTGATGTCCCCGCCTTCCTCTGGGACTGCGGCCCGGAAAACATCTCTCCTTTTTCCAAGGGCTCAATCCCAGGCCGAGAGCCTAGTTGCCCCGGTCAGGTGCGTGGATAGGCTAGGAGGACAGGATGGGCCCCGCCACTGCGGAGACCCGGGAGGCCCATACTGCTCCAAGCATCTTAGCCTCGCGCTCCCGCCGCGGCGGAGGCTGCGCCAGCCCGCGCTCCGCCTGCCAGGTCCCGCGCGTCCCCACATCGCCGATGCTACCGGGGCCCCATTCCCAGCCGGAGCCCGCGCGACCCTGGCTTCACTGCTTCTTTTTTCCAGGGATCCCTTTCCCTTTAGTCGCCCTCAACCTCCGCGCCATGTTCCCGCTTCCTTCCCGAGGGTGCCTGGGGCTCCCTGGTTCATCTTAGTCGCGGGGCTCCAGCTGGGAAGCCAGGGGCTGCGCAGGGGGCACAGACTACGATGAAGGGGGCATCCACTCACCAGAGGGGCTGGAGGTGATGGCCTGAGTTGGATGCTTATGTCCGGCGGTCTGCACTTACAGCTGAGATGGGGGCGGTGGTGGTGATAAAGGAAGGCAAGAGGCAGCGGCTGCTGCTGAATCGCTCCTCAATTATTCAGATCCAAACCCCTCCGCACCCCTCCCGCGCCTGCCAGTCTGCTCTTCAGCTTATCTCCGCCTCCTTGTGATCACGTGGCTAACCCAGCCCCTTCCATTACGGAGTCCTAGCATCACTCCCGCCCCCGGTCTGTCACTCACTACACCTCACCCGCCTTCCTGAACTTCCAGGTGCGGCCTCAAGCCTCCTGTATCTCTGCTGCTTGGAGCAGAGGAGCCTGGGCAGTTCTATGCCCTGGAGAAGCAGGGTGGGGTAGGACTCTGCAGTGTGGCTGTGCTGTTTGGTATGGCTTCTGCCAACAGCTCCACCTCTCCTGGGTTCCCCTACCCAGCCTGGCCTGCTTCTTGCTCCCTGGAAGGTTCCCTCCACCCCCCACCTCCTTGAGGAGGCTTTGGTACTCTTAACTTTCTTTCCCCACCTCCACGTTACTGAAAACAAGGTATGGGAAGGTGAGTGTCTCTCTCAGCTCTCAAAGAAGACAAGACCAAAAGCTCTAGTAGATCAAGCTCATTTTAGAGTCTACAACATTTCATGGATTTGAGGTTTCTGAAGATCCACAGGATTTTCAATCTACGACCTTGACCTTGTAGCATTTAACGTCTTGCTTTTCTTCCCTTGAAGTTGCCTAGCTCAGTGCTGAACACACACAGAGGTCAGTCAATGAGAGTCTTACTCTTGCCTCTATTAAAATAATAATAAATTTCAGAAAACAGGAAGCATGTTATGTGTGTGTCAGTAGAATGGAGATATATTTTGGAACAGGGAAGGAGTCTTCCATGAGGTCAGGTTAGATAGTTATTCAGGCTAAGTGAACAGAGGCGATACATACAGCTTATATTTTACACTGGTTCCTTAAAATGAGGGTCCCGGAAACTTCTCTATCTCAAAATGATATAGACTAGCTAGGTGTGGTGGCATGCACCTTTAATCTCAGCATTTGGGAGACAGAGGCAGGAGGACTTTTGTGAATTCAAAGCCAACCTTATCTACATAGCAAGTTCCAGACCAGCTAGGGCTACATTGTAAGTTCTGTCTCAAACAATCAAGATAGAGACTAGATAGTCCTAGCACATTTGACGTCATTAAGTGAATCGACTATTTAACATACATTGAGTAGACTGATTTGAAGCAAGGTACCTTCAGCTGATGCCAGGTAAACCTCTTCTTTTAGAAATAAAAGTTACTAAGCTTGTTGTGTTCAGGGAGATTACTGGCTGGCTGCTGTCTTTTCATGTAGGGCAAGTTCACATCTAAGTCTAAGTTGAGGATTAGCTGTGTTGGGGTTTCCCTTTGGTATATCCAACCGTGGCTAGGACAATCTTGGTACATCCACCTACTTCAAGCTTATCACTGCCTTGAGCCTGCAGGAGCCTTTGTGAGCCATCTCTATGACTTAAGCCTTTAACTAGTTGTTCATAGTATTTCTGACTTCTTCGGATCCCACAAAGCTGTGAGATGCTGCCGAAAAAGGATAAAGTTGAAGAGTCAGAATTTGGGATACTGAAGCAGGCTCTGCAGGGGACTCATGTAATCCTTGACTGATCCCCTGAGGCCTCCAAGTTTTATCTTAAAAATGGGCAGAGAATGTCTACTCTCTGAGACAGTTTTGCTGTTCGGATGGGCTAATCATTAGTCTATGAGAAGCTATAGTGGTAAAACATAAACAAATACACAGTAATACTGTGGCTTGCGGGAAGTGTTGCCGCATGTTAGTCTGGGTGTATTACCTGTTTAGGAGAGGGAAGCTGGGGTTTGTTAGGGGACAGCTACTGAGAAGTCCCCATGTCTGTAAGTTTACAAGTGTGCCCGAAACTCAAGGGCTGTGCACGTCTAAGAGATTAGCACCACTCTCCTCTGAGATGGATTTTAAAAAAAAATAATAATCTCTCCCCACCCACAACCACGACTTTTATCTTTTAAATGCCAGGCAGAATCTCAGCAGTGAATATCTAATAACTGATGTAATTTTGTGCCCATATTCCAGCGCAACAGGGTTTAGGTTGGTAATTCAAGAAAATATGGGTCAGTTCCAAATTCCAAACATTCTTATTCCAAGAGCAGTCTCTGGGACCTTGGCTGTCATTGGAATGGTGGTAACTGTTTTCTAATCTACTGCTATCAAACACAGCACGACCTTGACCCAAACCATAGAGTCTGCTGCCCTTAAGTAAATTCCAACCCCAAGTCCTGGCTCACTTCCCTTTAATAACCTTTGGGTGTCTATCAGGCCTTCCCTATTTTTAAGGAAATCATAGAGCCAGAAGCCATCAATGTTCCTTCACAGACTACTATAAAATTTGTCTAGGTGAAGTGCTGCCTCTGACTCCCTACCCATCTCTCCACTTCTATCAGGAAACACATAGAAGGATAAACATGAAGTCAATTAATTTGACATTAAAAATTAATGGCTTTATGAGCAATTACTTGGGTAAGTATGGATTTTTAGAAGATTTGGGATATTTTTACAGTAATCATGTAGGACTCTGACGAGAGCCAAATCAGTTCTGAATGTGCAGGATAGCTTTACCCAGAAAAGGGCAGGAGAGGAAAACTGAGGGCCAGATCTTGCACAGACTGCAATGCAAGGTCACACTTTAACAAGATTTCTTGGTAAGGTCCCTCTCGCCTCCTTCTTTACTGCAAAGCTCCTGGTGACTACCAACCTCAATCAGAAGCCCCTGACATTACTGGAACAGAAATATTGCCAAATATTTAGAGCCATGCATGACAGTAAGAATCAGCACACATCATACTATCAAACTATTAAATGGTGATATTTCTAATTAAATCTGGACAGGCCACATCTTAGTTTTCTTGTTCCAGCAAACGGACTATAGAGAAATATTGATTAACTTGCTGAATACATATTTGAGATACTCAGCATGTAACCCTCAATAGTGCAAACTAGATTACTGCTCTCTACTACTGAGGCCGCGGAGGTCAGTACCCTGATGAGAATAGGGTCCTGGGATTCCACTTCAGCTTGATGATGGAGAACGGATACACACAAATATGAGCACAGGACATCTTACCCTTTTGCTAGTGCTGTTTATCAGCAGGGCCATCAATGACATCCCCCTGATTGAACTACTTGAATGAATGATAGCCAGATTAAGGAAGGATTGGCCCGAGGCTTTAAGACAATGATTTGATTTGTCTCTTGGTTCATGAAGGTGAATGTCTGAAGCTTTTTTTTCCCTAGAAGATTTCCAAGCTCACTGGTGCTCTTGCCTCTTGCCTCTCGCTTCTGATGGATTCAAAGACTCAGGAGTCCAAGCCACTGTGGCATCTTGGCCAGACAGAGACTGATGTGAAGTCCTTTGGCTGGCAGCAGTGTTTCTGGGTTGAGGAAGATAAAAAAGGAAGACACAATTGAAACTCAACATATGTCAGGTCACCTTAAAGGTGTCCTTAAGAAATAACCTAGGCCTGGAGAGAGAGAGAGAGAGAGCTCAGCTCATCACGTGCCTGCTACACAGCTATGAAGACCTGCGTCTAGATCTCAGCACCCATGGGAATGGCGCATGCATACCTGGAACTCCAGGGCTGGAAAGGGCTAGTGCAGACAGACCCGGCAACTAAGTGAGCAGCCAGCCAAAGAGCTTCAGATTCAGTGAGGAATACTGTCAAAAATCAAAAGCCATCTAGGAAAGACACCTGGCGTTGATTTCAGGTGTTTCCACTTCTACTCTTGCCTGCACGCACACACCAGTGCTACAGTAGACATGTACAATATAAATGTACAATACAACTCTCCCCATACACACAGTTATAAACAAAAACAATAACGTGATGTCAGTTAGACTGGACATTTACTAATCTCCAAATTCTATACTAGATATCTAAATTCCAAAAGTAAGTTCTGAGCATGCCCCTCTCATCCCCAGATGTATAATAACTAGAGAGCTCTCCTCACCCTCAGCCCTTGCAGAGTATATAAAATTGTTTCTTGAGTGATGCTGGGTAAAGAGGTCAGAGGTCAGGAGTGCCAGAGTAATGATTCCCTGGAAGGAAATCTCAAAGCCACTACATCTCACTATGTGTCCTCTGTAAGTACAATTCTTCCTATAGATCTGCTGGAAAAATTTTCCTTCACTACCTTATCTAGAAAGCTGGTACTGGTTGTCATGAACAAAAGATAACCACTGCAGTTAAAATAAAACAACACTGTTATAATCAGCCTAACCACCCTTGCCTCTCCTGGAATCTGAGGCTAGCTAAGTCCATTTTCTTGCTAAAATGGGTACTAGCAGTTGTGGGTGAGATGTATTGGCCTCAAATTGATATTTCCTTCATAAGATAATCAGAAAGATTGACAAACAAGTACAAAAAGAACAAGTTGGAGCTCTGCAGTCATAAGTCATTAATGTCAAGTCCAACTCCCATGGAATCAGTGTCCTCCAGCTTCCACGTGCACAAGAGCGGTCTGGAGATCTTGTTAAAAATCCAGAATGGGGCTTAGTAGGTCTGCGGTGGGACCCTCTTTTTCTGTCACTGTGTGTGCCTATGTTCATGTCTGTATGCACACATGAGTAAGGATATGTTTATGTCCATGTGTGTCTAGGTGGCAGCTATGTAGGAGACAACCTTGTGCGTCATGAGAAGAACATTGTCCACCTCTCTTGAGACAGGGTCTCTCATTGGCCTGGAACTCACCAATTAAGCTAGACAGGTTGGCAAGCCATCTCTCGGGAGCCTCTTATCTCTACTTCCTCAGTGCTGGGATTCTACATGTATACTATGACTCCTGGCTCTTGCTGGGGTTTTAGAAATTGACCTTTAGTCCTTACGTATGTAAGGCTCAACAAGGCAGGGTTCAAGGTTCATATATCATATTCCAGTGCTTTCCCCCCAGAAGAAATTTAATGGTTTTTTTGGGGGTGCTTCAAACAAACAAACTAACTAAAGCCCATCGAAACTATCAACAAAAACTTTACAGGGGCTACCAAATGAAAGCCAAGGTTTAGAATATGGTGTTCTATAAGAGATTTGAACACACTCAAACTGCCAGTAGCTTACAACAACAGAAGCATCTCCATTGTTACTGGGCCCCAGTGGCTCTGCTCCTCAGATTCACTCCTGTTTTCTGATGCTCTACTTTCACACCATACTTCAGGTTTCTCTGGGGTAAGCAAGACGAGGTCTGGCTGACCCTGCAGTAGCAACTCAAAGTTTAGTGCCACTCCATCTCTCTCGCCCAACACTCTTTGGCCAAGCTGTTCACCCAGATCTACTCCACTGCAAACACAGGGACATGGAGAAGGAGAATGTTTCCACTGTCTGGAGTGAGAGCAGAGTCAGTCACAGGGAACGATGTCTACCATGTATCATGGGTTTCCTGTAGGTAACAAACTTTCACTATTGTATCTCATTTTTCCTGCCTCTAATAATCTCTAGCCAATAAAACCACCATTAGTCCACGTTCCTCCTGGGGCCCTTTTAGCATGGGCCAGGTAAAGTCAGTATTGATTGCACAGGGAATATAAAGTGACAGGAAAGTCTGAGGCGAGAAGGGAAAGCACAGAGGTAAGTGAGCCAGGACAAAAGAGTTGGGTGACTGAGAGAGAGCAAGGTGGGTAGGAAGAAAAGGGGGTAAGGGGGAGAGGAGCTGCCTTTCCTCCATGTTTACCAAGCATGGGGCCTTGAATAAGAACATTTACATGGGTTTGCCCTCATAATAATCTTGTCAGGTTGTCTTTATTGTGTAAATGTAAAACATGTAAAACAGGCTCAGAAGACATACGACTCACTGAAGTCAAGACTGTAAGCGGAGTGTCCCCCAGGAAGTCTAAGAGAGGCACTCATAAAAAGCAAGGCTAATGGTCTTGACTGAACCAGTTGCCACACTTCCTGGAATTCCTGAGAATTAGTTTTACTGCACTATGTCTGAAGTGACAAATATGCTTGATATAAATCGGTATTGAGTTCCACAGTGGCTCCAACATGAAATGATCACAAGCTTCATGGGAAACAAGGTTCTTTTCAAGTCCACCATTCACAGGCTAATCCTCTCCACGCCCTCTCCCCTCACTCTCTTTCCCACATGTGTTGTGTAGAGTTTTCCAGATTGAAACACTCCCTGCTGAAGGGAGGGACACAAGACTTAGGGAGTGAGTAAAACTTTCAAGTCTCAGAAGACTGACATTTACAGAATTCACAAGTTCCTTCCCCAAGTTTACCCACAGTAACAGTTATTTGTGTGTGTGTGTGTGTGTGTGTGTGTGTGTGTGTGTGTGTGTGTGTGTGTGTAGGTTGCATTCTAAGGGGAAGATGTATCAAGTTGCCTACGAGTCATATGTGGAGTGCCAAGGTGGCAGTTTTCAGGAATGGTCACTAATACCGATGAGGACTTTCTGATGTTGCTGTTACCTGTGTTTTCTAACACAGGTTCTTGTCAACCTCTCACACATCCCCTTGTAAGGAACCCCAATAAATTTACTAAAGTAGATTTGTGTGAAAATTTTTCTTTGGTCTGTTAACAGTGCCCTATCTGGGACAAACAAACATTAGTTTGTACCTCCACTCCAAAAGCCACATTCTGAAATGAAAGCATATTTGTCTACAGGACACTGTGCCCTGCCCAAAAATATGTGATTGAAATAAGCAGTCTAATGATATGTATGATAAAACATGATCTCTAAGCTCATAATGAAATGCCTTTATCAACATTAGGAAGAACTTTGCAAAATATTGAGAAAAGGTCTCACAGTATGGAAGGCAGCAGGTGCTTGGGAGTTTCTCCTGTGTCTAGAGGTGGAGGCTAGAATAGGGAAGCCTTGTGTGGAGGAAAACATTTGATTGGGGCTGCCTTACAGTTTCCGAGGTCCAGTCCATTATCATCATGGTAGGAAGTATGACACCATGCAGACAGAATTGATGCTGGAGGAGCCAAGAGGTCTACATAATGATCCACAGGGAGCAGAAGTAGAGATTGGGAGACTGGCATCGCTTGAGCATATATAACCTCAAAGACCAGCTCCACAGTAACACACTTTCTCCAGCCAGGCCACACCTACTCTAAGAAAGTCACACCACCTAATAGTGCCATGCTTTATGGGCCAAGCATCCAAGCACACAAGTCTATGGGCGCTATCCCTAGTCAAATTCAAAGCTCATTGTTCCAGAGGATTAGAGCTTGTGACCATTATGACAGAGAATATGGCAGCAGGTAGGCAGGCATGCTGCTGAGAGTTTCCTTCTGATCCACAAGCAGGAGGCAGAGAGAGAGAGAGAGAGAGAGAGAGAGAGAGAGAGAGAGAGCCAACTAAGGATGACATGGACTTTTAAAACCTCAAAGCAAATCCCCAGTGACACCCCCCTTCAATAAGGCCACACCTCTTAATCCTTCTCAAATAGTTCTACCAACTGGGGACTAAGTATTCAAACATATGAGCCTATGGGGGCATTCTCATTCACCCCCCCCCCCCCAGGAGTGGCAATGCTCAGTTATGGAGTTGTGAAGGTTGGGAGCAATAGACACAAAGTCCTGGGAGAATGCTGCTGTTTCTTTTTTTTTTTTTTTTCTTTTGGTTTTTCGAGACAGGGTTTCTCTGTGTAGCCCAGGCTGTCCTGGAACTAACTCTGTAGACCAGACTGGCCTCGAACTCAGAAATCCGCCTGCCTCTGCCTCCCAAGTGCTGGGATTAAAGGCGTGTGCCACCACTGCCCGGCTTTGCTGCTGTTTCTTACTGATGACTTCGGTGTGATTCGTAAGAGGACGGACATGAAGAGGATTGAAGAGTTTTAGACTCGGTCTGCTGTGTGAGCTCAGCAGTCATGTTTCCTGTTCTGAGCCTTCCTTTGTTTTTCATAAAAAGTAGGAAGTGGCAACAAGTGTCTTCTAAGGGCTCCTGCATAGACAAAAGCCTGTGAGCCAGGTTGTGTGGTTTTCCTAGGGCAGGGTAGAGTGTACCTCAGTGAGGGGGCTAAGAGCTCATGCTGGATAAGATGCCCACCACAAAAGCTACTAAACTCCAGATATTACTGGGCTTCGTTTTACAGCCATTTGTAAGAGTTCATGGCCTTCCCCAACCCAAGCAGAGAAGGAATGACCATGGAGTTCAGGCAGTCCTTCAGTCACCTTTGCCTGAAAGAAAGGTCTGAGTCATCCTGTCACAGAAGCAGCCATGACCTTTCCCCTCCCCATGGCAATGAGCAAGGAAAGGGATTGGAGGGGAAAGATGGAATTTGGATGGAATTTCCGGCCTGCTCTAGGCTCATCAGCCCTTGCTACTGCCACTGTGTAGATAATGGATTCTAGGGGTCGTGGATCAATTATGTCCACAGCAGATTCCCTTCATGAGACAGGCAGGCAAATCACCCCCTCTGAGCAGACATCTAGCACATGAAACTGACTGTTTTATTGTCAGCCTTTAGATAGGTATTCACCTGCTGTGTAGAAGCTGTCTCCTGCTTAATTCAATGACTTTTAGAAAATGAGAATATGTTATTCCATTTACTCGTTCCTTAAAGCTCTTAAGAAGGCCGAAGGCTGTGTAAAGCATCCCAGGACATTAGATGGAAGCGGAGAGGCAGTTTAGAAATAGAGATGAAATTCCTGTCTTTATCTCTTCCAGGCCCCAGCTGGGAGGGGCTCAAGCCATCCCACTAGACATCTGTCTTCATAATTCCCAGGAAGTGAGAGCATAACGTTTGCCTGCCTTGTGGCCCTCTGTCTGAAAAAGTGTGGCATTGTTTAATTTTTCTTGTGATAAAGTCTTATCATTTCAGGTGCTAAAAATTCCCCTAAGATGACTGGAGGCTAACTTGCCAGGCTGGTGGACTCAATGATCAATGTGTCTCCAGTGCCCTTAGCTGTGTGTTCATCGTGATCTGGGACATCTTCGCCATGTAACTCGATATAGGTTTTAGCAAAATTCAAGACTTGAAGGGTGAGTTGGCCTCTTGAATCATCCTCATGACAGCTCATTGCTTTCTAGGCCTAACGCCACAATCACACTTGAATCATTCACACAGAAAAACACGAGCCGTTGACTGCTTTTTATGTCTTGATCTACATTTATGTACCAGCGGTCAAAAGAAGCTTCATTATCTCTTCAAGTAGTGATCAAATAGAGGACATGTGTTTCCCTTCTATTCTCCTGAGAAGCCATCACATAGCTTATGTCACCTATGGGGTCTGTTTGGTCTTGTGTCTCTGTCCATGTTCTCTGGGATTTGAACCACTTGATGTGACCACATGGTGACAAAGATGATGATGACAGTGTGTATGCCTGCTTGCCCAGACCCTTACTTGTCCAGCCCCTGAATCAGCTGCTGTTCTTTTCTTTATGATCTGTGTTGCAAACATTGTGCCAATTAATATATCGTCAGAAGACACTTTACACTATAGTGAGAAACAAGGCAAACTTTATCCCATATCACAATAGCTTGAAGACAAGAATTGTTTTATCCAGAATGGATGCTGACAATGGCTGATTTAACAAGCAGGTGCTTGTCTTCTTTCCATGCTGGGTGCAGCCTCAATAGCCCCAATTCTTTACTAAATAAACTCTGCATCAAACCCAGGCCATCTCACTCAGGATTACAATTGGCTTAGGAAGACTCAAGACTTAGAAAACAAAACAAAACAAAGCAAAGCAAAGCAAAACAAAGTAAAGCAAAGTAAAGCAAAGCAAAGCAAAGCAAAGCAAAGCAAAGCAAAGCAAAGCAAAGCAAAGCAAAGCAAAGCAAAGCAAAGCAAACCAAACCAAACCAAACCAAACCAAACCAAACCAAACCAATATGGTCAGTGTGAGTGAGAATAAGAAGAGAGTGTGTGGCCTTCTTAGGAAGTCATGTGACCTCTGACTTGGAGAAGACAGTATGTCTAGTCAAGGGACTAACCCTGAATATTGGAGAATTAGTTCTTTGCTCTCATAGCTGGTTAGTGAATTGAAGATAAAGAAATCCTGATTTGTACATTGTGTGTATTTGAGGATTGACAACCAAATAGCCCATGATGTGGGCTATGGAGTTATATAGCCCATGGGCTATGGAGCACTGTGTGGCCTGACAGACCCTCTGGTGTAGTTGGGGCTGAGTTAGGATCTTTCCTTAAATAGTCCCTCAATAGTCATTCTCCAAACAGAGAAAATACAAATAAAAGAACCATTTTACATGCAATTTCAACCTGATAAAGACGTTCAGAAGACTTTTAAAATAGTTTGGAGTAAATATGCAGAACCAAGTTCACCATTTTAAACATCTTCATGTTTATAGCTTCAGGACATTCACACTAGTGACTTTTTTCTTACATACTACTGCTAGGTGTGCAGAGGGACACTTACCATCTCCAGAACTCTACCCCAAGTGAAGCTCTGTATTTATTAGATGGCAGAGCTTCACTTTCTCACCTCGTCTCTGTCTTTCCACCTCTCTAGGAGGCTACGAGTGGATCACACTTACTTTTCATGCCTGGCTTATTTAACTTAGCCAATGACAGCTTAGCCCTTGGACGATGTGAGCAAAGGCTCTGAGAAAAGCAATAGGTGTGTAACTGTTTTCCAGTCCACGGTGGCCTGTAACTGAGTGGGGAATAAGGCCGTGTGCCTATGATGTTTCTTAAGTCTTCCCCGTGATTACTTTTTTTAAAAGTGAAGTGTATATAAAATTGAAAATCCATGGACCTCAGGCACAGCTGGGTCTAGGACTCCAAAAGCATTATGAAATGCTTTTCTCCATCCCTCAGCTCTGATTTTTTTCTCGGATAGGTTCGCCTTAACCAAGATGTCCTTGAGGGTGGTAAAGAGCAATCAATGACTCTGAAATCACAGTACACATGCACTCGCACATGTGCACACACACACACACATGCTTGTGCACACATATGCACACATGCATACAGAGAGAGAAACAGACAGACCAACTGACAGACAGAAGCTAGCAAATGCGATAGAAGTAAATTTTTTTCAGCAGTTACCAGTTACTGTGTGAATTCCCAATGACACACACTGGAGCCATTGTCTCACTTCTCAATCTATTCCTGCATTCAGGGAGATGGAATGGGATGATGGCTGTGTGTCTTAGGCTCGCCACAGTTCCAACGGATGAGGTTAGTACCATGTACGTCACGCAGACTCAGAGTAGAGTTTAGAATACTGTCTTTACAGAAAAGAGAGATGGATTCTAGGCAGGTGAGAGACAGAGAACTTACAAACTGTTGCCAAGCATAGAACCCTGTTTCTTGAGAACACTAGACAAGAGAATAGTCCTAAGTGATCTAGTCCCCAAGTCTTTTCAGGCAATAACCCTAGTCTTATACAGATATTCTTAAAGGACAATAACGAAGTTATTTGCAAAAAGGGGTAACAAATATATTATGTCATTAACCTGCCCTTAGAACTTTCATGTGGACAGCAATAGCAAATAGATGTCTCCTTAATGGTACCCTTCTGGGCAAGGCTTGGTGATGCACACCTGTAATCTCAGCCCTCTGGAGGCAGAGGCAGGAGGATCAACTGTGTAAGTATTTACTGTCTTCCTTGACAATATAGCAAGTTTAAGGCCAGCTTGCTTGGGCTACGTGAGACCCAGTTTCAAAAACAAACAAATGAACAAACAAACAAATCAACCAAATAGGGATTAGGGAAGTGGCTTGGCTTGGTTGGGTGGTTAAGAGCACTTGCTCTTCCAGAGGATCAGAGTGCAGTGTCCAGTACCCAAGACAGGCAGCCCATATTTTATGTAACTCCAGCTGCAGGGCATCCAGTGGCTTCCTCTCGCCTCTATGAGCATATGCATGCATACACACACAAAGAAAAACACACCATCCTGTGCCCTTAAACACACACACACACACACACACACACACACACACACACACACACACACACACACACACACACACACACACCATCCTGCACCTTTTTTAGTGCCTTGTGCTATAGCAGGCTTCTCTAACACACAACATGTCATTAACTCTTACACACCATTACTAGGGCAAGTCACACAATGACCTCAGTTACCATACATTACTCTTCCTGTCATTAGTTGTCAAAATATCATACTTGATTCCCAGTCCCCCTTGACTCTACCTGTCAGTCACCTTGCTGAACTGAAACTCACTGTGAAAATGCTAAGCGTGCTAATCGAGTGTGTCCATGTGACGTGTTTTACATTGGTGTCACAGACATTTGTAGAGGAAAGGGAACACTATCAAGTTATTCCCAGCAGTCAGCGTGAAGAGTGGCAGAAGGGAATGGCTCAGCCCCCAGTGTGTATTCAAGAGCAGTGACGTTGTGATGGTCTAGTCAGAGCCTCCACTAAGCACTGGGTAATCAAGTCTGATCCCTGTTGTACAAACAGATGCTTGCCTATATCGGGGAATTTGCATTTGCTTTCAAGTAAAGGAAAAATTCATCAAACTGGTTTAAAAATAGAGGCTATTGAATGGCTTTTAAAACACGTCTGCTTTAGGTTCTGTTAAAAGCCAGGAACAAATGGGGTTAGGAAGAATGGTTTAGTGGGTAGAACATTTACTGTGCAAGGGTGAGGACCTAAGTTAGAATACCCAGAGTCCAAGCAAAAGGCGTGTGTGGAGCTGGGTATACACCTGTAATCTGTTGTTTCTCTGGGGAGATGGGCGGTAGAGACAAGAGAAGCCCTTAAAGCTAATCCGTCAGCTGTCTTGGTGTATACAGCAGAGAACAACAAAGAGACATTGGCTTAAGCAAGGTAGAAGGTGAGAGCAGACACCCGAGGTCTCCCTTGGTCTCCAGATGTGGGCTACCAATAGGCAGGGAGACAGATGTTTTGTTTATCCATTCATACATTATACATATGTAGGGTGAGGTTTGGGATTTGATTTAGTAGCTTGATACACAATCAAAAAGCCACTTTACATGGTGTCAGAATGGCGGCAGTGGACCCAGAATCCAGCAGGATCATCTGCCATCTGAGAGAGACAGCATGCTTTCGTTTCCTGTGAGTACTTCCAGCAGTATTTTCTACTGTCTCATTAGCCTGATTTGCTCATATGCATTGTCCTGATCAACAGCTCTCAGCAGATGTTTGCCTTATGTCAATTCGTAATCTACCCTTGCGACTGCGTTTAAAGTTAGCTTTCCTCCAGGTAGATTAAAAGGGACTGTGTGATGGGTGGCTACGAGGAATGGGAGTGGGCTATGAGGGAGGCAGCCTGGAACAAAGCCACCAGGGTAGGCTTGTGCTGGGCACTCTCTCTCTTCTGTTTCTCTCCCTCCTCCTCCAGGAAACGCTGTCCATCATCACTCTACAGAGAACTGCAGGTAGATGTAGCTGCCGTCAGGAGGAGGCTGGGAAGGGCAGAAAGAAAGCTAAATTTAGAGCGAACCTTATTTTATTATTATTGCGATGCTTGGGGGTGTGCTCATGCGGTGACATATGTGTAGAGCCGGGGACAATCTTGTGGAGTCAGTTCTCTCCTTCCACCTTTACACGGCTCACGGGATTGAACTCAGGGTGGTCAGCTTTGTGGCAAACGCTTTAACCACTGAGCCATCTTGCCACCCCTGGGATTTGGTGTTTGAATCATGACTCTGTTGTATCCCATCTCTTTATGACCATGAGTTATTCACCTATACGTGTGAAACTCAGTCTCTGCCACTGAACGGAAAAGAGGGGTAGGTTCTTTCTGTTGCCGAACGGGAAGGAGTTTCTTCTCTATCTGCTTCACAAAGTTACTATGGTCAAAGAAAGGATCACAAATAAATAGCACTTTCATGTTGACAATGCAAATTTAAGAGATTATCATGTTTTCATCCTTTGTGTCACTTAATAAAAATAGAAAATACAGAATAATTATCTAGAGCAGCAGCTTTGCTTTGGAGAGTTCTATTCTCAAAATCTAGTTGCAGCAAAAAGTTGCACAGGGGCTTTTAGACCCTTGGTGCTGAGCACAGAGAACAATGACTTTGGAGTAACTGGAGAATGTCCAGATGGATGCCTCTGCCATCGCAGGAGTTATTTTTAGAAAAAAAATTCTGTATCCCTGGACACCGTTGTATGAGGAGAAATTATGCTCTGCAGCATAGAGCACTGCACTGGTTATCCTTATACGTCCAGGCAAGAAGCAGGGCTGTGTGACGGGAGCCTCATGGATTTGTCATGTAACCTTGAGGCGATGTTAACCTCTGTGATCTTCAGGGTTCTCATGTGGTACAAGAGGTGATAACGCTGAGCTCACGAGGCTGGGGGATGGTTATGTAAGTTGGGCTTCTTCCACAGCAGAGTCCAGTCATGCCAGACACATTCCAACTCCCCCGCTGCCTGCAGTAACTACTTAGTTTACCATTCAAGCCAACAGCAATGGGAGAGGACCATTGCTCAAACTTTCTGTCTAAGCCTCAGGAATCTGTAAACAGTTTTGGGGGTGTGTGTACACATGCGTATGTGTGTATGTTTGTGTGTGTGTGCATGTGTCCATGTGTGGGTTTGTGTGTGTGAGTATATGCATGGAGTGTACGTCAGTGTGTGTTCATGTGAGTGAAATATGTGTGAAGATGTGTATGTGTGTGCGCTCACGTGTGTACCCTAAAAATCAACTCTGGGTGTCTCTGCTCAGGTGTCACCCATATTGTTTTTGAGCCAGGGTTTCTCCCTAGCCTGGAATTCACCTGTTCATCTGGATTAGCTGGTCACAGAGGTCCAGGGATCCTTCTGTCCAGCCTCCTCGGCACTGCCATTATAAGCATGAGTCACCAGGCTGTGTGTGTGTGTATGTGTGTGTGTGTGTGTGTGTGTGTGTGTGTGTGTGTGTGTATGTGTGTGTGTGTGTGTGTATGTGTGTGTGTGTATGTGTGTGTGTGTGTGTGTATGCATGTGCGTGTGTGAGAGGGAGAGAGAGAGAGAGAGAGAGAGAGAGAGAGAGAGAGAGAGAGAGAGAGAGCTCTAATCCCCAGGAAGATGATGTGTAGATAATATTACCCATGCAGTAATTTCTCAACCTCTTAAAGTACCTTTGCATGTTCAATTCTATGTTGTCAAACTGATTTCTTTATTACAATGATGATTTAACTATAAAATATAATCAAGTAGTCATTTGTTTAATTATCAATTGTGATGGTTTGAATATGCTTAGTCCAGGGAGTGGCACTATTAGAAGGGGTGGCCCTGTTGGAGGAGGTGTGTCACTGTGGGTGTGGGCTTTAAGGCCCTCATCCTAGCTGCCTGGAAGCCAGTATTCTAGCAGCCTTCAGATGAAGATGTAGAATTCTTTTCTTCACCTGCTTGCATTTACTTGCCAGCACATCTGTTGGAACCTACTCCTACAGAAGACCATCTGAAACAACTAGCCTTGCGGGACTGAGAAACTACTAGATTCTTGGACTTCCCATTCACAGCTGACCATTGTTGGGTTAGTTGGACTACAGACTGTAAGTAATCACAATAAATTCCCTCAATCTAGAGAGACATCCAGTAAGTTTTGTGACTCTAGAGAACCCTGACTAATACACCAATCTATCATTTATAGAAAAGTTATTGGGTTTTAAAAAAGTGTAACTAGCCTTCATTTTGAAAAGTGAATAGAATTTAATGATTCTCAGAAATGCAGAGAATCAATTTTTGTCTTTAAATGCTGTGTTTTACTAGCTCGTATATTCATGAACAAATAGGCCATTGTTGCTGTCTGTAACAATGACCCTGACTATATATAGCCAGCACCTCTGAGTCATCAGACATACGCCACGTAGCTGCTCAACGGTAAATGATCTGTTCAATTGAGTTTCATGGTAAAACTATTTTATCATGAGGCATTTAAACATTTTTCTCTCCTCTTCCCTCCTCCTCCTCCTCCTCCTCCTCCTCCTCCTCCTCCTCCTCCTCCTCTTCTTTTCTTCTTCTTCTTCTTCTTCTTCTTCTTCTTCTTCTTCTTCTTCTTCTTCTTCTTCTTCTTCTTCTTCTTCTTCTTCTTCTTCTTCGTCATCTCTGTCTCCGTGCCTCTGCCTCCGTCTCCTCCTCCTCCTCCTCCTCCCCTTCCTCCTCCTCCTCCTCCTCCTCCTCCTTCTTCTTTATTATTATTATTGGGTGTGCTTGTGGGCTATGTGTGTGTTTGTGTGTTGGTTAGTTTATGTTAACTTAAAATAAGCTATTTGTGATGATAGACTCTCAATTGAGAAAATGTCTCCATCAGATTGCCTGTAGGCAAGCCTATAGGATTGACCCTGATTGATGATTGGTGTGAGAAACTGTTAGTGGTGCCATTCCTGGGACCTTGGTCCTAGATGGTACAAGCAAGCAAACAGCAAGCCATGGAGGCTAAGCCAGTAAGCAGCATTCCTCCATAGCTTCTGTTTCAGCTCCTGCCTCCAGGTTCCTGGCCTGCTTGGGTTCCTGCCCTGACATCTCTCAGTGATGGAGGGCAAGGAAAATAAACTCTTTCCTCCCTAAGTTGCTTTTATTCATCATGTTTATCACAGCCATAGAATCCTAGCTAAAAAGGTGGTGTGTGTGTGTGTGTGTGTGTGTGTGTGTGTGTGTGTGTGTGTGTGTGTGTCCATGCATGTGTGGAGGTCAGGAGGCAGCCGTGAGGGTCTTGTTTTCTTCTTCCATTACGGGTTTGGAGATTGAACTTTGTTCTCCAGGGTTGGCTGGCAAGTGTTTTCATCTTGCCAGCCCCATGAGTAGGCATTTCTATAGGTTGAACTTGAGATCTTGATTTCTCTACATGGAGATTATATAAAAACCTCAGCCCAATTAAGGGCCCCAAGTAGACTTTGTACCCAATAGAAATCATAGTTATTATGCAAAAGAATTGAAATCTACAGATGTCTACAAACATTTATGAACAGTGGAAATTATCCCACTGAGGTGCCATTAGTCCAAATACATTACATCATACTATGTAGGCAATTATGAATGTTGATAACTGGAATGCAAACAGGTCTGCTTTAAGTAAATTTATTGACATTCCTCTCCTATAATTAAGTGTTAATCAAATAATGTCTTCAGTTTTGGTATAAAAGAATGACGATAACTATAGGCACCATTATTTATTTACATATGTGTGTAGCAATGCTTATGAACTGACTTAAAACTCCTAATTAGCCGGGCAGTGGTGGTGCACGCCTTTAATCCCAGCACTTGGGAGGCAGAGGCAGGTGGATTTCTGAGTTCGAGGCCAGCCTGGTCTACAGAGTGAGTTCCAGGATAGCCAGGGCTACACAGAGAAACCTTGTCTCGAAAAACCAAAAACCAAACCAAACAAACAAACAAAAAGACAAAAAAACCCCAAAACCTCCTAATTAATCCTTCAATTAATGTCTGTACATTTGCTGACAAAAGCTTACATCTTCTAATGGACATTTTAAAAAAGTTTAATCATTAATTGTAAAAAAAAAAAAAAAAAAAAAAAGGTATATCCCCAAAGCTTTAAAATACTCTTTCACTAATTACCAAAATGGATAACCATTGGTGGGTATGTAAATGACCGTCAGCAAAGATGGCAGGTGGATGGGCCTGTAAAGTCAGTCTTGAGTAGAGGTTAATCAGCTGTGGATTTTGGTCAATACGTGTATGGTTAGGCTGCAAAAGTACAATGAAGACTGTCTAAAGAGGAAATTAAGCAGCACCTAGTTCAGCTGATTAGATTGCTGCCTTAAATATGCTCCAGAAAGCCACGATTTAAGAAGATGGCTTATGAGCTGCAGGCAGCAGAGATCTGACATGCTGAGGAATACATTTAGACTTAATCAATTGCTGAAGTCAAAAGATGCCTGATCCATGAATCTGACACAACCGTGAGGTGAGAAAGACATACTGACACCCTTCCGTGGCATCATATCTTAGTAAAAAGAAATATGAATTTCTACGAAAACCTAAGAAAGGTTTGATTGTAGTCAGGGTGGCAAAACTCTGTATATGGAGATAGTTTTAGGGTTGCTGTAGATTGAGAAAGCACTTACTATTTACTGCTTTCTGTGTGTCTCTTTCAAAGTGTTATCAGGTCCTTGGATGTTAATAGGTAGGGCTTCCATTATGGAAAGGAGTCTTTTCAGGATGGTAGAGACAAAAAGCAGGCTATGGTTGATAAAATGACAACTTAAAACTCAAGTCATCTTAAAGCATGAGAGGCTTGTTTGCCAGGAATTGACAGCTGAGGCTGTGGCTCCATCGTCTTCTGGATGCACAGAGTTCTCTTGTCTCTGCTTGGTGGTTGCATGCTGGTGTTGAGGGGCTGCCTCGGAATGATAGTTTGTACATAATAATGAGATGTCGTTATTCAGGTATTCACCTCTCCACACACAGAGTCCTTGTCTTAACAGAAGCTGTCTGAGCATCTAGTCCCACAGACAGACAATGAGTACTGCTTCCTGGGACCTCCTCCCAGAAGATTCAAGGGTAACTTTGTAAGAAGTCACTGGGAAAATATCTTCTTGCATCCGTTGACATCCTGTGGCCAATCTAGATTATTCAAGCAAGGGAGATGGGGGAAGGGAGCGGGCTTTAAACAAAGCAAGCTTGCCTGTGGGCCAGATATACAGATGGTTTCTGCCAAGACAAGGACTCTGTGTGGAGAATGAATGAACACCTGAAACTGAAACTCTGCTAGGACAGAAGAGAAAACAGAATGGCTGCCTAAGACACATCTGGGACCTGTCCTTACTGCCTGTGTAAGGCAGGCACACTAGTAAAGCATGCTAGCCTTTAATTTCCTTATAAAACACAGAATTTCTTTATGAGTAATAGACTTTGGTATCCATTTCTTTCTTTCCTTAATAGCAACACCTCTTAATTTTTTTAAATTCTTGGTTAGGAAACACTATAAAATAATCCACATTTCTTAGTCTGTGTTGTCTTTGGGGCTTTGGGTAGAAATTTCCTCCATAGGTAAATCCAGAGATTCGTGAGTCCTTTTCTTTTTCAAGTTTATTTCCTACTTTGAATTTAGATGTACTAACCGAAACTGTCATCTGTTTTAGAGGAGATGATGTCATCACTATGCGGCCATGTGTCAATGCTGGTAGACCAGAAAGACAGATGGAACCTGGACCTTTATGACTGGTAGACCAGAAAGACAGACAGAAACTGGGCCTTTATGACTGAGAGACTGTCAGTCCTGCCCTGGACGTCCTATATGAAACCTTGTTTTATGTGAGAAAAGTAGTTAGCATAACTCTTATTTTAGGTTGGTTTTACTGACAGGAGGACACAGCCATCCCTAGTCATCAGCTTATAATAAATGGTTAGTAAAGTTGACATCTCCATGGCAAGCCGTGACCACTCAGCCCACGGACTCAGCAAGCTTCCCTCTAACCATACAAGATGTTACTCTCATCTGACGGCGAATTTTAACGAAATGTCATCCGATAAAGTGTCATGCTTTCTGTTCACAGATGCACAGTTGAAAAGTCAGAGCACGCAGGACAGATTGTGAGTTTACAAAAAGAAAAGGAAAGTGGAGTAATTTCTCCTCCATATTGCTTAACTCTGCCACCATGTGTTCTGAATTATTTCCTAGTTCAGCACAAAAATTGCAAGAGCAAGCGCATCATTACGGAGTGGAGCACTGAGGCACGATTATAAAATGAAACAGTTCTTTTAATAAACACCCATATTAAATTTTATGTGTGTGTATGTGAATGTTTATGTTTTTTATTTCACAATCCACCTGGAACTCTTTCAGGGGTTGTCCAATTAGGCACAAATAATGACGAATGTTACAGACAACCCTTGTGTTTTCTTTACGCTGAGTACCTAGTTGAGAACAATACTCCACCTCCACACACATAAAGGGGTCTCCATTCTTGATGCTAAAATATGTTTAGGGGACATGCAGAAGAGTAGCTCTTACAATCAGTACCAGTTTCTAACATTGGGTGGGGCGTGAAGACATTCATCTGGAGAGTGGGCCAGAAAGGGGTGGGAAACCTGTATTTTGACTAATGGAGATTGAAGTGTTGGTGAGCTGTCAGCACAGAGAGACAGCACACCGGTCCTTCATGGCCACTCTCCTTTTGATTGACAGGCTCCAGGGAAGGCTCAGCCTTGGTGTGGGAGCAGCAACAGGGATGCAGATGCTCTCTGCCCCCGTGTCCTGATGGAGCAGATGCCCTGGGGAAGCGTAGGCACGTGGGGATGGGTGCCTGGAAACCCGTGGTGCAGCAGCTGCTCCTGGTCCCACTTTCCAGCAGCTACTGTCAGAGTCATGGCCAAGATCATCTCCATACACACAGCAATTCTGGAGACACACGTTAAAAATAATGTTTAAGACTGGGCTGCTTTCCATCTCCTAGCTGATGGTGTTAAGACTTTTTCTGCTCCATGTGGCTTCTATGTGTTCTGTTTCTCTCCCGGGACAGTGTCATAGTGACACAGGGCAGTGAAAATCAGGTGAATTTGGAACTCAGTTTCAGAGTCTGAAAAACTCAGTTCTTTAAAAAAAGTAAATCTGTATTTTGGTTACAGGGAAATCAGGACACAGTCTCAGCATCAACATACTCATCTGTAAAATGGAATAAGAAGCTTACCTGAGGAATTGTAGAAAAGACACATTTGTGATGAGCAGTGAAAGAAAGAAGTAAACCTCGCCAATGCTAATTTTTTAAACAAATTTTTAAATTATCTTCAATCTGGTTAGTAGTTTTTAAGATAATTAAAAATTGTTTTATATAGGTCATTATAGAAAGTAATGGTTTTATCATGGTATCTTCACACGTGTGTCATTATACTTCATTTTTTGGGGGTTAGGGCAGTACTGATGGATTTGAACCCAGTGTGTCATGAGTACAAAAGGTAGGTACTCAACTACTGAGCTCCAAACTCAGCGCTGTACTGTTTCCGTCCCCATATTCACTGCACGCTACTCTGTCCACTTCCCTGCCCCAGGTAGCAGTTCCCCTCTGCTTCCGGTCATATGTGTTCCATTCCTCCTGTACCCTCAGCAATGATAGCCATTGAGCTTAAATATTCAGTTTAAATATGACCCCCTCCCATGATCCCCTGAGGAGTAGATGTGAGGACACAGAAGCAGAAACCCCTGGTAGGAGTCATAGTTTATGTTTCTTTTAATCTTGGAGGGAAATAAAATGGCTGGCTGGTATGTGGTGGAACATCTATCCGGAGTCGCCAACCTTCCGGGTCTTTGTGTTTGCTCCTGTTCCAGGCTGGTCTAGAAATGGGTTTCACGCGTCACGATTCCCTTCCCTCTTCTGCACTCTGAGGTTGAGGTGCCTAACTGGTTTTGACAAGCTTGCTCCCCCCTCAAGCCTCCCCGTGGCCCACACCTTTGCTTATAATCTGTGATTGGTTTCTTCCTTCCGCTGTTCCTTCACTCAAAGGCAGCTGTTTTCACGTGTGCAGTGTTTCCTGTCACTGTTCATGTACATACCGTATGTATATTGTGATGGCCGGTCTTGACTGCCAGCTTGTTAGGAGTTAGAATCACCATGGGAGCGCATCTCTTGGTGTGTTTATAAGAATGTTTTCGGAGGAAGTCTTACCTTAGCGGGGAAGACCCACCTTCAGTGAAGGTGGGCGGCACCATCCCATAGACATACCAGACTGAATTACAGGGAGACAGGGAGCTCTGCTGGGCATTTCTGTCTCTCTGCCTCCTGACTGCGTCCACTGTGACTGATCACGCTCTGCCTCTGTCACGATGCTTTCCTCATCGTGAAGGACTGAACTTTTAAACTGCAAGCCAAAATAAACTCTCTCAGCTTAAGCCGCGTTTGTTACGTGTTTGATCACAGCAAAGAGAAAAGTAGCTAAGAGATGCTGGTGGTTTGAATGAGAAATGTCTCCCATAGGCGCACATGTTGGAACACTTGATCTCTAGTTGCTAGACATGTTTTGGGATGTTATAGACCCTTTAGAAGGTGGAACCTTGCTGGAGGAAGTCTGTTATGGGTACAGGCTTTGAGGACTTCTAGCTTCTCCTTCCTTCCTGCTCTCTCTGTCTCTCTCTGTCTCTGTCTCTCCTCTCCTCTTCCTTCCTTCCCCCTCCCTCCCTTCTTCCTCTCTCTTTCCCCCCCTCTCCTCTCTCCCCCCTCTTGTCTTTTCTCTATATTTGGGATACAAGGCTATCAGCGAGCTTTTTGCTCCTCCTATCATGCTGTGTCTCCCATGGCATGATGGGTTCTGCCCTTCTGAAGTTAAAATAGACTCTCTTCCTTAAGCTGTTTTTGGTTATGGTATTTTACCACAGTAACAGAAAGGATTAATACAAATCTACACAATGAGAATACATAATATTATTGAGTGTGTGCTTTTTATGCAAATAAAGGGCATTTGGTCAGAAGTTTCACTGTTTCTTCTGAAGCTCAGAAATATTTGAGCCTAATTCTCAATGCAGCGTGCAGCTCTAGGCGGCTACATGCGTCTTCCTGTGTGTGTGTACTTCATTGTGCTTATGAGATGCCCAGGAAGTGAACTATGCGTGTGTCAGGCACAGTCTAGTGTTGCTCATTTACATCTCTCCTTGAGTTACTATGGATTTATATCCAGAGTGAACTGTAGAGTCCTTGGAGTCACAGATTCCAGTGGAGTGGTGGCTTTTCTAGATAGCCACACTGCTTCTCCGTCCCACCAGCAGGATGAGACGGTTTCTGTTTCTACACCTCTTCATCAGCAACTTATGGATCAAGTGATGTATCTTACTGTGTTTTAAAATTATGCGGTTTTTATTCTTTGAGGATTTCAACATGTATACAGTGAAATACGACCAGGCCTGCCCTCTCCTGCCTCCCCTGTTCCTCTCCCCAATGCCTGCCCTCTCCTGTCCCCTCCCCCCCCCCCCCCGTTCCTCTCCCCAATGCCTGCCCTCTCCTATCTCTCCCATTCCTCTCCCCAGCGTCCCCTCCCAGATTCATGTCTTCTGCTTTCCCCCTTCTCTTTTGCTTTATAACCCAGACGTCCAAATGGTCTACCCAAATGTGCATGGGTGCGGAGCTGTCTGCTGGAGCATGGAAAACCTATGAGAGGGTGCATCTTCAAAGAGAAATGACTCTTCCTCCCTCTGTGGCTACCAACTGCCAATAACTTCTCAGTAAGGGTAGGGCCAGGTGAGTGCCTCCCTCATCTTTCTGAGGACTTTTGCTGGCTAGATCTCACGCAGATCTTTGGCAGGTAACCACAGCTATGCCATGTTCGTAAGAGCATTTCACACTGTGTCTCCATATTCTCCGACTTCTCCATGCTGTCTGCCTCTCTTTGCTCTCTAAGCTCTGGCTGGGGCAGGGTGGGCAGGATTGGTAACGATGTCCCCTTTAGAGCAGAACTCTCTGTGACTCAATGCATTGATTGTGTGTGTCTTTGCACTGCCTGCTGACTGCTGAATTTTATTGTTTTACTTGCCTTTCTTTTTCTATTGGTGAGGTGGGAATATTTTTATGTGATTATTGACTGCTTGTGTTTACTTCCTGGTGAATTGGTATCAACATCTAACCATTCTCTTCTTTTTCTGCTGACATTTCTATGTATTGTGAAATTCTTTGTATATTCTAGATATTACTCTATTATCAGTAATGGACACTATAAACATCTTCTCTCACATATTTGCCACGTTGTTGGGTTTTGTCTTTGGTATCTTAATAATGAAAAATGTATTTTGTATAACATAGTTGAATTTAGCAAAATTGTCAATTTGGAATTTTGTTGAAATATAACAGATACAAAATTTTAAATAAATTTAAATTAATAAATGTAAAATAAATAAATAATACAACAGGTATAAGAAAATTTACAAGTTATAACTATACAGCCTGATCTAGTAGAAAGTGAACAAACAATCTTGTATTCACTTTTCTTTGTTTTTAAATAAATTTTTAGTGTAGTTTTATTTGCTTACCCTGTGTGAGCGCTTATGAGGTGGGGTATGTGCACCACACACGTGTGAAATCTTTGCCTAATCACTTTGAATTTATGCAAAGTAAAAAAGACGACGCTCACTCAGATTCCTGATATGTTCGAAGAGGCTGTACTCTAATTTAGCTATTAACCTTACAAAGTAGGTGCAGAATAGGATGTGTTTACTCTGGGCATTGCATGAGATTGATAAAGGTTTCTAACTGGTATGTGTGTGTGTGTGCGTGATGTTGTATGTTTGTGTGTGTGTATATGTGTGTGTATATGTGTGTGTATGTGTGCGAATGTGTGTGTATGTGTATGTGTATGCATGTGTGTGTATATGTGTGTATATGTGTATGTGTGTATATATGTGTGTGTGTGTGTGAATGTGTGTGTATGTGTGTGTGTATGTGTGTTTGTGTATGTTATGTGTGAGAATACATCACTAATTTTAATGTTCGTTTATTACTTTCTATATTCATTTGTTCATTTTGTGTCTATGGAGGAGGAGGGGCATGTGTGGAGGCTAGAGGTCTATTTGCAGACGTCAGTTCTCTCCTTCCAGTGATGTGGGTTCTGGGATCAATCTCAGCTGTCAGGCTCCATGGCAGGCGCTCTCACCCCCTTGCCCAGCTCTCTTTGGTCCTGAGTACATCATTCTTGTCACCGGTTGTATTGATAAGGAAAGGTGACAGTTCATGGTAGGTTCTCTTGATGCCAAGATAAGACAATGACAAGCGATCCCTGGACATTGTCATATGAAACTGCTCACATGACATCTGTCCCCATGGGGAAGAAGAGAGGAACAAGCAACTGTGCTCTTTCTTTCCTGAAAGCTCATAAAAACAATCACAGCAGGCAAAGCACCCATGTGCATAAAGCAAAATGCATTTAAAGTGATAAATCATCAGACTTTATTGGACATCCGAGTTCTTCATCTATTGTGATAGACGTGTGGATTTCTACCTATAGACCTAGGATGTGACACATCACACAGGTAACATTTTCAGTGTCTATGCAGGACTGGGTTGAACGCTCCTTATGGATGATGCTGTGATACACAACAACTAAAGCCGTGTGTGTTGTGCATACATGGACTTGGTGTGTGAATGTATGCGCTTGCCAAGCCAACTGCAAGTGTCTCTGGGTATTGGCTTCAGAGTACTTCTTGGCCCCTGGAGCCTCTGCTGCCTGTGTAGCACATCAAACTGCAAACTCCAGAGACTTACCACTGCTCTGTCCCAAGATCAGTCCTGCCTCACCCAAAGCTGAGACAACTGAGAGGACTAATAAGGTGATTTCATGCTTCTCAGGAGACATAGCACCAAGGCGTGGGCTGCATGCTGACTTCTGGCCTAAGCCAATAGATTAAACTCAGTGGCATTTGTTTGCAAATGCACAATTAGCTTGACTTTTGTTTCTTCACTTCTTTGCTCACTGGTATTTTCTCCTAAGTAAATTGTCACCCATGAACTCCAAACTACATCACCAGACAAAGCCTTTCTCCTAAACATTAGACTTACATGTCATCTACCAGCCTCTTCCGGGTACTCTGAGTTCATCTCACGTGACCCTACTGATGTACTACTCTTCTACCCTCTTCTCTCTGGGCTCCCTTGTTTTCATGGATAACAGGTCCATTTCCAGTTGCTCGGGCTGAAAATCTTATAGATACTTATGATTTTTGTCCCTTAGTCTACTGGGGTGTCATGATGGCTCTACATTTAAAGATTTGCAATGATTGGGCTGGGACGATGGCTCCGTTGGTGAAGTACTTGTTGCATAGGTGTAGGGACCTGAATCCCATGCCTGACACTCTCAGTTTTAAAAAGGCCACCCATCGCACTGCAGCCGATACTCCTAATGCTGGATGAACAGGGACAAGCAGATCCCTCTGTTTCGTTGTCTGGTTATTCTAAGCAAATAAATGGGATCCCACTTCTGTGGAGACACTGTATCAAAAAGTAAAATGGATAATGAATGAGGTAGACAACCTCGTACTCTGGCCTGCGCACACAGATACGTACACTTGCACGTACCTCTTTCCCCAATATGTGTGTGCAGGCACACACACACACACACACACACACACACACACACACACACCCATTAATGCAAATTTCCTGGGCACAGTGGAGCATCCCTATGGTCCCAGTTTCTCAGAGGCTGAGATATGAGATAGGAGGATTGCTTCAGAACTCAAGATCATTGTGGACACCATGAGAATAACCTTAGGGTTTGGTTTTTTTTTTTTAATTAGAGATTAACAACCACAACAATAACCTGGTAATTTCTCATTCCACCATTGTGTTCATAACCTCTTAATAGAACTGTAAAAATTGTAAGAACATAACATACTAGTGATTTTTTTCATAGCTATAGATGCCTTAGCTCAGCTCTGTCTTTTTTTTTAAAGGTATAATTTATTTTGTTTGATTTCTTTTTTTTAAATTTTTATTATTTGATACTTTATTTACATTTCAAATGTTTCCCCCTTTCCAGGTCTCCACTTTGGAAACCCCCTATCCCTTCCTCCTCCCCCTGCCTCTATGAGGGTATTCCCCCACCCACCCACCTGCCCACCCACTCCCATATTCCCACCTTGACATTCCCCTATACTGGGGCCTCTCCTCCCCCTGATGGCCAACAAGGCCCTCCTCTGCCACATATGTGGCCTGAAACATTGGTCCCTCTATGTGTATTCTTTGCTTGGTGGTCCAGTCTCCTGGAGCACCAGGGGGTCAGGCCAGTTGACACTGTTGCTCCCTCCATGGGGCTGCAAACTCCCTCAGCTCCTTCAGTCCCTTCTCCAACTCCTCCATCTGGGACCTCACACTCAGTCTTAAAGGCCCCCTAATGAATCCTAAATAAAACTCATATCACTCATTCCTCTTCTCAAAGTCCGGGACAGCCCTCAGTTTCCCTCAAAATCCACACTAGAGTTCTTAAGAGGACCCCTCCTGCGCTCTCTGACCGCCTCTCCTGTGTAATGTTTTTCCACATGAAGTCTACCTTACTGTGCCCCAGAAACAAACAGCCCAGGTCAGCTCAGAGCCTCTGCCCTGAATCCTCTTTCTCAGTAAGCAACACAGCTTGCTCACACACTTCACTTAACACACAGAGATTTCACTTACGTTGTTTATTGTCCCTCTCTACGACAACACAAGCTGGCGCCTTTCTGTTTGCTCACTAATGCATTGTAACTGTGAAGCAGAGTGCCTGGCGTGCTGAAGTGCTAGGTACCTGCAGAGTGTGGGGGTCAGTTAGTGAAGAAGTGGCCTCACCCCTCTTGCTGGGACTCAGTGTTGTCCCTAATATCCCCAGAGCAGCCTTTGGTTCACGCTGTGGGGAATGCGCCTTGTTAGCGCCACCCCTGTGCTATCCTCGGAGGACCTGGCCGCCATGTTTGGAAATCAGGGCCAGTTGGAACCACTGTGCACCCTTTTTCCATCTGTGAGTGTGAAAGCCTGCTCAGAGACCCATCATTTTAGGGGATTTTTTGGGCACAAGGGACATCCCATGGCAGAATTAAAGCTTGGTTAGGTTTTACCTATGCTTACCAGCCTCATATTTAAAGGCAAAAAGAGTCTGCTTATAACTCCACCCCTGAAATTAGAAAGTTAGTCTCAATCAGGAAGCTACCAAAAGGTAATGATTCTTTTTTTTTTTTTTTTAATTTTTGTTTTTTCGAGACAGGGTTTCTCTGTGTAGTCCTTGCTTTCCTGGAATGTCAGACACACAAACTAAACCAAAAACATTGTTTTAAAATAAGGTCTCAGCTGGGTAGTGGTGGCACACGCCTTTAATCCCAGCACTCGGGAGGCAGAGGCAGGCGGATTTCTGAGTTCGAGGCCAGCCTGGTCTACAGAGTGAGTTCCAGGACAGCCAGGGCTACACAGAGAAACCCTGTCTCGAAAAAAAACAACAACAAAAAAGTAATGATTCAGAAATAGGCTTAACAATGTACCGAGAAGATTCAAGTTAGTGAAGTACAACCGTCTTATTCTTTCCAATTACTGATTTGAGCTATGCTCTGATAAGTTCCCCATTTCCTGCCTCCTAACAACGCATTCAACTGGCTCTATAACTTTCATGTCACTTTTGCTAATTAAGGCTGCATTAAATTTCAAAGGCTATTAAAAGCTCATCTCCTTGCCTTCCTGCAGCGCAGGTCGGAGCTGTAGCCCTCGGATGCTGGCGTGGAGGAAGGGAGGTACATGCAGCTTAAATGCTCCTCTTTTCCATGGTCCCTGCTCTGTGGGTTGTGAGGGCAAGAAGGAAAGATGGCGGCCATGTTATCCCACAGAACTGGCTGCATCTGTGTGCTGGGGAGATGTCCCTGGCCACACTCTTTTGAGCTGATTTTAGAGGATATTAATGGCCTTAATTGTTGAGTCATTTTTCTACATATAAGATTCAAAGTTTCATTGTGGGTAGTGTTTCTTGTTTCTAACTCCACCCCCTACTGAGTACTCAGGATCTCTCAGGAAGAGATTTATTGGGCTTCTCTTCCAGCCTTGCCGGTATTCTCCCTCCCCACCCTCCTCTCACCTTACCTGTCTCCTTGCTCTTTTAGAAACCTTACAAAGTCGCTTTCTTGCTCTTTGGCATGATGCCAATGGGACCACTGAGGTGTGGTCCACCCCCTCTGAGAGGCAGAGGGCTAACGGCTTCCTCATCCATCCCTTTATTCCACCATACATCATGGTTTTTGCTCCTTCTCACTCTGTTTGCCTTTCTTCCGAAACATCTAGACAAGGAGCACATGCAAGTCTCCAGAGCATCTTTTTAGCCATCCATGCACCCGTGTCCATTTCTGTCACGGAGTTTGCTTCTCTGTGGAAGGCATTATCAAAGCAAGGCAGATAATGCAGTTCAGGCCCAGGGCATCCATGGGTGACAGTGTCCACTTGTAAGTACCTCTGATCTTTGTAAGTGACTCTGACAGCCTTCTCCCTATCACTTGGCACTAAGTGATGTATCAATTTCAGGTGGACATTGACCAACAAACTCACCCTTTCGAGTGAGAACCAGCCTCAAGGCACTTTGAGATCAAACAAAGGTAGGCAGACATATCCAAGAGTGCATAAAACAAAATTTACTGGAGGGTTTGCTGGTAGAATTGTAGCTCTGGGTAGCAATAAGGGTAAGTGGATCCTGGCGGTGTGTGTCAGAAGGAGGGACATATATATTGGCCTAGACAAAATTGATTCCATCCAAGTTTTAATGTATCTGGTTTACTTTAAGCTAATATCAGAGTTGGACACATGCACTAATGTGCTAGTCTATTCATAGTTTTCTGGGAAAGTACGCAGTAAAGCCTGACTCGAGTTACTCGGTTATGACTCAGGATGGTCTGGTCCATAAAGTAGATAGTGACTACACTTGTGTTCCTTCTTCCTGTCTACAAAGAAATAAATGTCTGGGAAAGCACTTCCCAATAAAAGATTGTAAATCCTAGCCCCCTTTGTGTCATACTTTGTCAGTGTTCCAGTCGATTGTGAGCAGAAGTGACCTGGGACACTTGAAGGCTGAAGCACTTAAGGTCCGAGCATCTGTGTCTTATGTAGATGCTTCTTCCATCTCTGTGTGTAGATGACGATGGCCAGGGGAATGATAGCAATACCACAGAATGCAAAATACAATGAAATGAAACAAAACAAGGCAAGACAAAAAAGTCAGGATCCCCTGGTCACTTAAAGGGGAAGCTCTGGGCTGAACCAAGGCATGTGTTTTGAACTGTTATTTGAGAAATAAGCTGTTGTGTTTGGGCCACAGGCATTGGGGATTGTTTGCATGTGAGAACAAAGTACTTACCCTCTCTTCTGGTGATGGAGAGCCTCTTCAGGAGAGCTCTGTTTGCTTCATAGGATGCATACTCTCCTTTCCAATCTTTAGATTTTTAGGGCAATTTAATAATTAATTAATTTCTTGTCTTTGTGCTCAGGCGCGTGCGCGCGCACATGTGTGTGTGTGTGTGTGTGTGTGTGTGTGTGTGTGTGTGTGTGTGTGTGTGTATGTGTGTTGGTTAGAGGATAACTACAGGAGTTAGTTCTCACCTTTACCTTGCTGAGGCAGGGTCTCTCGTTTCTTCTGCATAGCCTACTTCAGGCTAGCTGGCTCGGGAACTTTGATTCTCCTGTCTCTACATCCATCCATGCCTGACTTTTTATGTGGGTTCCAAGGATCAAGCTCAGGTTGTCCAGCTCACATTGTAAGTGATTTGCCTGCTGAGCCTTCTTTCTGGCCTTTGACTCTTAAATCTATTTAAACTAGAGATAAGACCTGAGTACAGGTTGAGAGTGGTAAGGGATGGCTTTTTTTGTCTCCTACTTTGTTATGGGGTTAATGCACAGCCCAACTATAGGTGTAATAGAAAGCAAAGATATCAGTTATCAATTCCAGGACAAGGTAAATTTCCATTCAACATTTTCTGATAGAAATGTTTGAGACCAACTGTGTTTACAGGACCTTCATTATTAACATCGCAGGCCCTTGACTGATAACCACAGCCATGGACACTTTGTCCCTGCTTATTGTTGTCTCCTTCCTGTCACTGCCCAGAGAACATTAAGACTTCCCAAGGACATCTCTGCTTACCTTAATGACTGAACAATGTCTTATGGCTGAAAGACAAGAAAAACTACTCATATTCTGTCAGCCAGATCTGGCTTTGGTTCCTATGACAAATCTACAAAAATGCCTTCTCTTCTTCTGCTGGTAGCTGAACTGGAGTGTGATTGATGCCTAGACCATTGGAAGTTGGTTATCTGGGGCCATGACATCATTAGGTCCAAAGGTGCAATTATTGGACCACAGGTGGTGGTCCAGCCTGGTGCACAAGGGCTATTAGAAAGGTCCTGTGGGAGGTGAAAGATGAACATCTTGACAGTGGACAGCTGTGGCCTTTTTAATTTACACTAAAGACTGAATAAAAAGATAGAATCTGGGGAGGGACAGAGAGATTCTGGTTTCTAGAAGGCTAGGACCAGCATAGCAACAAAACTGGCTTTAGAGATCAACATGGTGAAAACCAAGCCTGCAGTTACAGGAAACACAAGAAAAGGTCTAATAACTGTTCTTGGAGTTCTGTTGGTCCTGAGTCACAAAGAGTCTGATCAGGGCTCACCAGTCCTCTCCTTGCTCATGGCTGAAGCCACAGGTAAAGGTTACAAGGTTCAAAGTAGAAAGCTTCAGGGTCATTGGTGCCGGCAAGAAATTATTCAAACAATCAACAGTCTCTAACATATGAAATTCCCACTGCTAGAATTAAACTTTCGGTTAAAACAACATGTAAGTCACTATCAAAATATGAGTATTTCCCAAGAGAAGTAATTAATATCTGTATGCTTGCATATTGGAGTATAAAAATACTTACCTTTGAAGGGGTGGATGAGAATTTCTTTGACTGATAAGTCTGACTATAAAGTATGGGAGAGAACTGACCTGACCTAGTAAATTTTACTAAAAAAAAAAATCTCAATTTTCATGTTTTTATTTAACCACTCTATTGTCATCTCCACCACAACACCATAATCTTCACAGCATAACTTGCCAAAGAGCATGGAGATCGGAAGTGACTATGGAAAGCTGTCCCTTCTCAGGGTGGATTAAATATCCATCTTCTGAAGTTTGGCCCGCTGACTTTAATGCTTAGTGCTGTAGAACACAATCCTCTTAGCATAGAAGCTGTATCCATCTGTCTCAAGGCAACTATGATGACTCCCAAGAGACCCTCAGGATCAGATCTGTTGGCGTTCCCTCATAGACCCCTACAGGAGATTTCGATCACTTCTTTCTTTACCTTCCTCTGAGCTCTATGCAACCCTCCCTCAGACACACATGGTCTTGGAAGGTGGAGCACCCAAGCCATGCAAGATTAATTGAAGGGAGGACTCCATCACACAGCTATGGGAAGCTGTCATCTATGTTAGGTGCAGTTGTCTTGGGGCTCCCCAAGCTCCTGTAATTCCTCATCCAGTGAATCCATTGGCTTACTGCGCTAGACCTTGGGGCAATCCCTACTTTAGTCTGTTGTTGGCGCCCCACCTGGGGCCAGTAGACATCTGTTCACGTTACTCAAGGGAAAGTTCACACAGCAGTCTGTAAAATCTGAATGGGATGTTGTGAGCAGAAACTTTAAAAGCTAACAAATCATCCCATGTCTCTTTTCCCTCTTCCACATGATCAGCTGCTCAGATAGTGGTTGCTGATCACCACAGGTCTTGAGATGGAGGTCACATGGAAAAAAAACTCCTCTTGGGCTTCTTTGTTACTGTAGCATGCCTTAGGCTAGGCTGACTACAGAGTGCAGAAACAGGATTCCAATCCTGAAGACATGTTTTCTGTTAATGCACTACCTTTGAATAAAACCCTGAGAAATTTTCAGGAGAGCATGACTAGCCTGAGGAGCCCTGCCCAGGGATGGATGTCATGTAAACTGCAGAGAAGAGCTGACATCCTTGGGCAGTGCTGAGTCAGGGCAAGAAGAAGCAAGTGATGACAGAGATGAGTCCCTTTATTTCCAGATGTTCCCTCTGGCTTGGCTTAGCAGCAGTCAGTACAAACAGAATCCAACAAGGCTGTGGGCATTGTGCCAGCCTTACTTGCTAGCTTCCTACCCACTAGGAAGTAATTGGAGAACGCTTCCCTTTATGAAGGGGAACTTCCCAGAATCTCTTATGAAGACACACAGACAACAATAACAACAAAACCTGATGTTTTGATGAAAACTAGGCCAGGCCCTCAGGTCAAACATAACCTTGCTATTTAGGTTGATTTATTAGGCTGGGAAAAAAAGCAAGCAAGCAAACAAGCGGAAGAATGCCTCTGGCAGTTTTCCCTTTTGGACTTAAGAAAATAGAGTCAGCAACCTCTTCTTTGTTTGGATTTACCCCAGGATCCCAAGCCACATAGGAACATTTAGCTTGGGCCAACGGCCTAGAGAATTGTCCCTGATGGTTTCAGCTGGCTTCTTTTCTGAGGTCCACTCAGTCAGGTGGCAGCTGAGGTGGTTAGTGCATTCTGCTGTGGTAGATAACAGCACAGACTGTAGCTTCTGTATTCTGGGTAAGGGAACATCCTAGGACCTGTTGACAACCAAGTTCATCATTCATTTGGTTTGAAGTATTTTTGAGCCGCTGTTTCATCTGGCCCAAGTAATGGATCATTTGGGGAACCTGGTTGATTGGCACTCGAGTTCTTGCCTCTCTTTTTTTATATTCTTGGAATTCAGAGCACTCTCTTGTTCTATTTTACAGTCCATCCTCTCTTGTGAAACTTACACAATGGACATTGCACAGAAGAAAGCTCAAAGGTTGATACAAATAATAATAGTTTACATATAAAAACATTCGTTGGCTTCTGATAAAAGTTCTGATGATCTCCCTCATGCCAAGGGTCTTCCTCTGTCATTTAGGGAACGAACCCATTTTCTTCATTCTATCAGTGTTACTGATGATGGTGGCACATTTGGTCAGCTGAGAGTCGGGACCTGCAGCGCCGGGCAGCTAGGACTAGGGTCAGTTTTCGGGAATTACTGCAGCTTCAAGGTACATTTGTTGTTGTTCTTCTTCTCCATTTTATTTTTATGGGGGATTTACTACTCCAGAAATGCTTCTCCATGCCTCACTGAGCAACCCAGTGACTTCTGTAGAGTTGGCTGAATTTAATACAATAAGGGCTTTCATATAGCAGGTGCAGGAACGGTTTCACTGACATGTTTTGTAGACCTGGAGGGCTATAGCCTAAGTTGCTTTGTGTGGTACTTTGTGATAGGTCACGTGCTGTTTTACCTGTAAGAATGACTTAATGGGAAAAGAAAGAAGAAGAAAAACTGGGAAAAAGCAAGCAAGCAAAGAAAAAAAGCAGGTCAGTGTGTTCAAATAGCAGGCAAAGACTGAGCACCAAGGTGTGGATGTGGTGAGTCCCTCTATTAAACGATATTAAGTCCCCAAATGACCCCAGTGCGCAAGGGGGCTCTCAGATCGGCATTTGCTGCATGAACTGTGTAAAAGAGACGATTCGTATGTCTACCCCCTTGACAGGAATTTTTGCATTTTGTAAAATCTCCCCTATTCTTGTCATTAAGCAATTGGTATCAGCTAAAACATTCTCAGCCATCCAGGTTGCTTTCCTCTAGACAGTTTGGAATAGCACAGGGACATGCTCCCACCAAGTTCCTTAAACTAGTGGATAGACTTGGAATCATGTCTCTAATGCTATACGTTGGTGAGGATGACAGCATCCATATCAGTTACTATATCTGTTGCTCTGATAAAACACCAAGACCAACAGCAGCTTATGGAAGAAAGAATAATTCATCTTATAGTTCCAGAGGGATGGAGCCCATCCTGGAGGGGAGACATGGCGGCAAGGGTCAAGAGCTGGGGACTGAGAGATCGCACCTTCAACTGAAAATGGGAAGCAGAGATGAACTAGAAGTGGGGCAGGGCTACTAATTCTCAAAGCGCATCACTAGTGCTACACTTCCTCTATCAAGGTCTCAGACCACACCCCGAGCAGTGCCATCAACTGAGGTCCAGGTATTCTAATATCTGAGCCCAGGGAAAACCTTTATCATTCAAAACAACCACAGGGCCTAAAGTAGTTTTGTTCATCTGCATTGCTGATTTTCACTTAAACAAAAGATGGGTTTATTTATTTAATATGTATGACCGCACGCATGTGCATGCTTATATCCCAGGAGGCCAGAGGAGGAGATCGTCTCATCAGAAATTAGAGTCATGAGCTGCCCTGTGGGTGCTGGGAACTGAACCTGGGTCCTGGGTCCTGAGTCCTCTGCAAGAGCAGCAAATGCTCTTGAGTGCTGAGCCATCTCTCCAGCCCCTCATTTTTACGTTTAAAACTAGATTGTCCCTGGGAAGATGCCACTGCTCTAACAAGCTTCAGCAGATTAAATGTTATTATTATCTTTGATACTTTTCTTTCAAACCTCAGGAACTTATGGTTACCTTCACTAAGTTGACTATTCCTCAAGAATAATACCATGGAACGAACTGTGCTCCTGTACAGTGTGTGTGGAAACCCTAATCTCTATCTAGCACTAGGATGCACTGAATCTGGATACAGTGCTTTCAAAGTTAATTAAGTTAAGCTAGGGAATTAAGGTGGGCTCTCATTCACTCTCGTGGTGTCTTTACTAACAGGTAAATTTGAATGCCAGGAGAGGCTCAGGGTATGAATGTGCAGAGCAAGAACATGGGAAGACACAGGGAGAAGGTGACCAACTAGAAGAAGTCCTTGGGAGAGTCCAGTCTGTAACACATTGATCTTGGTCATCTAGTCTTCAGTGTAATAAAGTAAATTTCTACTGCTTAACCTACCCAGTCTGTGGTGTTTTTGTTATAACAGCCACAGCTAACTGGTACAGATAATAGCATCTTATACTTGTTTAAACACATCTTTGCCCTCTTGTGCCTCATGAAATGTTCAGGATGCAATTTAGACAGCATTTATAATTTATAATTTAGACCTGTTATAGCTATCTTATTTGTACTTGTATTATATTTTAATTTGCTCATTAAACACATTTAATACAATTTACTTCATTATATACTTACATTGGGTTCTCAGAACTTGCTGTCCATCTTTAGTGACCATGACTAACCATTTGTTTGAATAGGTGATGTATGTTTGTGGTAAATATTTTAGACAGTATGAAAGATGATATGGCAAGACATATGGCTCCCTCACCCCTCAGGTCCCTGATCCCCAAGTTTTCTTCCCTAGAGGTAACTCTTATTATCAGTGTATTCTTTAACTTTCTAGAGATGTCTTAGTTGAAAACATGTGCATGTACAAGATATACAAACAAGATAGACTTGTAATATACAGTTATTCAAATCAATGTTTTATGAACATTTTATGTAGACATAAACATGAAAAGGGCGTGTATCATACTCTCTGATTTCCATGTTTAACTTTGTTTCTGAAATGTAGTGGTGTGCATGCTAGAGAGATGGCTCTGTAGTTAGCACTGCTTCCTGCTCTTGCTAAGGATTCAGGTTCAGTTTCCAGCACACACATTAGGTGGCTCACAATTGTCTGTAACTGAGTTCCAGGGGAGCCAGTACCCTTTGACTTTCCTGGATACCTATACATATGTGGAGCACATACACTCAAGTACCCACACACACAGAGTCACACACACAAACATACATACACTCCACCACACACACACACACACACACACACACACATACAAACACACTATTTTTGATTACAAAAGTGGTAGTGAGGGTGTGGCTGCTGATTGGTTGCCTATGTTCATACAAACAGTACTAATGAAATTCAGTGTGTTATCTAAAGCAGGAGAAGGGGGCAGGTGATGGTGGGAGAAATACATTTTGGGGGAGATTGGAGGAATAGAAAGGGGGAGTTGGAGGCAGATATGAGCAAGATACTATATAGACACATACGTATATGTATACATATACGAGACTCTGTGTGTGTGCAAAATTGTTAAAGATTCAGTTTTAAAACACCAGAAATGGTAGCTTAATATATACACATTTCCTTTTTAAAGAGAAAACACAGCTGGAAATGTTCCATACAAAACATGCAAAGCCATCTTAATGCCCGCAGTTCATCTTGCTGCGCTTACTGTAAATGTGCTGCCCGTGCTGTTTTCCCGTTCTAAGGCACACTCACTCACACCAGACACTCACACAGTGGCCAGACAGGAAACATAGATTTTAAAGAGGTTCCTCCTGGCAGCCTTTTCCTGATTGAAATTTTGAGTGACAGATTTAATCAGCTGATAAGGTGAGACGCATTCCTCAAAGGGTGCAGTTTCTAGACAGCCTAAACAATGATGTTACAGTGAGCCTGTCCCAGACCCCAGGCGTCTGGTCCCTCCCCCTAAGGAGGCACACACAGGCACCCCCCTTTACAGTCCATCTTACCTGTGAGCTTAGCCTTCATCAGCATCGCTCCAAGAGAGTCAAAAGAACTTTAAAACAATCTGACATAAATTTAAAATTCTAGAAAGTCAACCTGTGTTTTTCTTGTTTCTGGTGAGTAATTGTTCCAAATTTGTGTACATACTTTAATAGTTTTAATTACACACCAGGGTAATTTTGTATTCTGGCCTTGTCTAAAATGAATCATAAACATTGTTGCCACTATATTTATAGAACAATAGCCCCCTGTGATGGCATAACAGGCCGTGTGGTTGATACATTGTTTTCTGAAGTGTGAATACATGTACAACCGTAATATTTAAGCTGCAGTTTGTAGCAATGACACATGCTTAATGACATTCATAAATGTTACTGAGCTCCAAGGTAATTGGCTATAAAATGGAGAACAGCTACCATAAATGAATATAATTAGTATTTTCTGTGCTCAGCAACCAACCCTTCTAGAGGAAATACTGTAGACCAATCATTTCAGATGCTCACCTAAAATTGGGACAGGTCTTTCTACTTTTTTAGCAGTGATAAACTCAATTTACAACAAACTGGAGGGAGAAAAATAATATGGCCGAATTGGATCTGGTCAATCAGATTGGTTCCCTAACAGTTGAAAGGGAACTCACTGTGTCTGTAACTGGTTAATTTAATCAGCAGATATTTATCAAGCACCTGCTATGTGCCATGCCAGATGAGAGATCCAGAGGGAACAATCAGGACCCCTGCTCCATTAGAGTTCATAATCTAGATGAGATGTCGGACAGTAATCAATTAAGCAACACAGAAAATAATTGCAAGACTAAAGTGATCAGGGCCACCGTCACAGAAACCATGGTGACCAGAGACAGTGACCAGTGACAGAGACAAGTGACCAGAGACAGCTCATGTTGACTTTGTATCTTGAAGTGGGGGTTGAGGGGGGGGAGTGGGAGAAGACCTACAGAGAGCAATGGGGATTAACCGGTAGACAAGAGTCCTTCACACAAGGATTGTAGAGATGAGGGAACATCAGGAGTAAAGGCCGTGAGGCATCACGGAAACTATCCTGTGAGATGATTAGGATCATGAAGACAGACCTGAGTGTAGCCCTCTGTGAAGGGGTGGAAGGGTCCCACAGATTAGGGGGGTGATGTCGAAAGCCTTCAAGCAGATGTCAACAAAATTCCAGGTGTATTCTGAAAAAGCTTTTGACAGATGTGTGGAAAGGTGACCGGAGGAGGGTAGAAGTAAAAGTCAGGGAAGCAGCAGGTACAGGCTGGTGACAGGTTCTGATGGCTGGCCCCTGAGTGATGGCCATGGAGGTGACACTGTTGGACAGCAAGGAAGCCAGAGCTGTCATTTGAAATGACTGTGACAGACGAGGGAAAGGAAGATGTCAACTGAAAATTCAGTTTCAGGAAACACCAAATTTAGAATCAGGAAGCAGGAAATCCAGAGGTTTCTTTCAATACCTGACTTGGGGGGATGACCACAGAAGCCTCTGACTGGGAATAGAAGTGTGACAATGAGCCCCATCAGGGTGGTAATGAGACTCCCAAAGGCAGGGTATGGCTGGGGAAAAATGGACTCCACCCATGAACTCATAACATCCCAGAGATGCTCAGTCAGGAGCAGAAGTAAGTTCCCAGCTGGTGGAACATGATCCTGGGAATTTGCAGTGACGTTTTTTTCATCACTGACCCTTCGGTGCTCATAGAATTCCCCAGGGAATGTCTTCTTTCAGATCCTTTAGCTTTGTCTCTGCCTTCTTGTGGAGGATATCTGTTCCCCTGAACCTTCTAAGGGATGAGAGTCATGATTGGTGGTAGAGCTGGCGCTCAGTGTAAGCAGTCCTACACTGGAGTGCTAGTCTGCCAAGAGTACCCATTCCCATGGATGGAGGTGGCTTCAGTGAGTCTCCCTGAGAGCTGCAACACTGTAAACCATTTTTGCATCTTCTGACAGCTCAGGAGGTTGAGCCAGTAGCTGTAGATCCACTCCAGGGAACGACTGAAGATCTGGTAGGATCTTTGAAAGGCTAAACAGTTTTGTAACTGAAGTAATAATTGATTTACGAGTGAAGGCCATTAATGATCGGAAAGGTACTTCAATCATATGTTGTCCACCTCTGGTTCACTTCTGCCAATCAGGGAAGCCTATCAGACCTCATCCAATCCCAACTTGATATGCTGATTGTGAGTTCTCTCTCTTTTGGCTCCTCTGACCACACCCAACTTTCCTCACCTAAGCGTTTGGTTTCCTTAATTGATTCCTGCATCCCCAAACTGGTTTAACTGAGAGAATATAATGAGGCTATTCTAGGGCTTGCAACATGCATTTGTCAAGAAATGCTATAGAGATGCTATGCTTTGTTCCAGTTCTGAGTAGGTGACTTTGTCCAGAGTCACCTTTAGTTTGAAACACTGCATCTGTGGATGCTGTGTTGTGAATTACGATGTGCAAGGCAGGAGGGGCTGAGGTTGGTTGATGGTGGTGGTCACAATGTGTGTGTGTGTGTGTGTGTAGGAGGGGCCAGTGAGTGTGGGCATGGGGGTTCTATGATTTGTAGAGGCCAAAGGATGACTTTTAGGAGTTGGTTCTCTCTGTGGGATTTAGGGACTAAACTCAGGTTGTCTGGTCTGTACAGCATCCACTTTCACCTACTAAGCCATCCCTCCAGCCCAAGCCACAGGTCTTGTGTTGGTCCAGGAAATGGAAGCCCCACCTATAAGGCATTGCTTTCCGTGACAAGCTGATACACACGGTAAATATTCGAGGAAACTTGCACCTTTACAAAGACTGGTGAAAACCAAGAGTCTGAGGATGCAATGAATCCAATGGAAAAAACACCATCTCCTCTTCCCTGAGATGTGCCAGTTTCTCTTTCCTGCAATGAGCCAGCTGAGGCAAATGCATTATTCTCCAAGTGTGTCTTTTCCTGTCTGACATTTTGCACTTGATTCATGTGAAGTATCTTTCTGACTGCATCTGAAATCAGTGACATGAGGCACACACTCTTCATTAAGATTCATAGATTTAGGGACCAGAAAGAGCCTGAGGATGAATCCAGAGCCTCTGTTTTATTTTTCAAAAATGCAACTAGGCAATCAAGGGTTTTGGCCAAAATTACCCTGGGGCTGGAGAGATATGCTGGCCTTCCAGGCCTCTAGGCTGATAGGACTTCTTTTGAAAATATTTGCGTTCAAGTCAGTGGAAAATTACTACCACTACCATGGGTAAGATTTTATTTTCTTAAACTTTTCATTTTGTGTAATTTTAATTCTTCTTTCTAAAAAAGGGTAATAATATAAAACATGTTTTATGTGAGATACAGAGAAAATATTATGTGTGTGATCATGGCTAGAATATTAATACATTTCTCCCCAGGTCTTTTCTATGCATATTTAAAATAATTAATGCTTTAGCATATACAAATTTTTCAGGGAGATTTTGTTTGGTATATCAAATACTATTTTTTACCTTGAAGCAGGGTCTCATGTAGTCCAGGCTAGCCTTGTACTAGCTTTGTAAATAAGGATGACTTTGAGTCACCCTTCCCGCCTCTACCTCCTAAGAATTAGATTTCACAATGCAACACCACCCTGATTATGTGATACTGGAGGTTAAATCCAGGGCTTCACGTATGCCAGGCAAACTTTAGACAGAGCCACAGCCCAGATGCTGACATAGCCTTTCTGATGACTGTAGAAGACTCAGACAAATAGATGTACTGTAAGTCACTGAGTTTTTCAGTGAGTACTGGGCACTAAGGAATATGTTTTGCTATTGTATGTAACATATAAACATATATAAGAAAAATATCAAAACATCTTATGACATGAAACAATTCTAATGAATAATACATTTAATATTGAACTGTGTTGAATTAGATAGCCTTGGTTATTACTGTTAAACAAACAATAATAGAAACATTGATCATCTGGTCATTCTGAATAAAAGAGCACTGACATAGCCCCCTTCAGCAAGTGAGGTTTCCTGGCAGAAAGAGCTTTGAAGCTATGTGTGGAGCCCCAATGTGGGAGGAAGAACATTAGGCAGAAACTGGTGTAATATAGAAGAGCTGAGCACAGGGGCCTTAGGGGAAGGTCACACTTCTCTTTAAAACCTGGAGAGGAGCTTCCTTCAGAGTGAGACTTACAGGGAGTGGGGAGGGCAAAGCAGAGATTACCACCATGAGACCCATGAGACGGGTGGGAAGGGAGAAGCCAAAGGAACCTTTCCAGAGAAAGTCTCCATAGCAATTTCCCAAGAACAAAGGAAATACCAGCTCCACAGCATCTCTTGGATGCTCCGTTCCTGTGACACCTTTAGCATGTAAGTATTTTTATTTTCTTCATTGATTTTTGTTCCCTGAACATGGAATCCATGAAATATGTTTGCAAGTATCTCTTGGTAAAGTGGGAACCTCCAAGGATGAGATCTGTGTTTGATCATCTGTATATTCCCAGGATCTTGTCTGGGGCCTGCCACACAAGGGATGGGGACTTCGCAAATGAAAGAGTGGGAAAATAATGCTGAATATTCCCTTCATGGAAGTTCAGCAAATGTGATTTTTGAACGCATTGTCTGGTATTTGTCCTTTGTTCATTTACAAATCGATGTCAGGGTTTCGTTGATTTTTTAAATGTTTTTTTTACTATGAGGAGGAATTTACACTTTACCTGTTATGTCTGGGCTATCAAATTCCTCTAGTCTATGCATTTGACATTAAAGGGGGAACTATTAAACTAATAAATGTAACATTGGTTGCCTTTTTCTTTATCTAAAAGATGTCCAAAAGGTTATATACATATGTGTATATGCATGTAAGTGCATGTATGTACATGTGTGTGCATGTGTAAGTATGAATGTTTGTGTGTATATGCATGTGTGTACATGTGTATGCATGTGTAAGTGTGTATATGCATGTATGTACATGTGTGTGCATGTGTGAGTGTGTATGTGTAAGTTCTGTGACAGCTCGCTGACTCTATTTAAATAGGCTATAGGGTTACTCATATGAAAACAAAGCGTGTTGAGCACATTTATAGCCAGCCTCTCCCAGCAGTGGAAAACATTCAACTCATCCAGAGAGAGGTGAATTTCAATTAAAAGCCACACTGAGCAGCTGAGAAATTTCCTAATGTATTCCATTTGCAAATGAGAAGTGAGAAGATTCATTACTGATTTTTGAATCCTTGGTGAATCAGCACTGACCACAGAAACGAAGCTCATGCCACCCGGATTTCATAGACGAGAAAAGATGCACCCTGCTTTTGTACTGTGTTTTTCAGACATGTAGGTTTTTCCCCCTAAACATAACAAATAGTCTTATTATACACTGTTACAAGTCTGTCACTGCGTTTGAAACCTTTAATAATTTAGTATTTTATAGAGCAGACACTGGAAAGATGCAAGCTGCCGGGAACCTCTGGAATCATGTCAGCTGTCTCTGGTCTCCTAATGCAGGAGAAGCCGCACAGATGAAGGTAAAAGGTCCCATTCCCCAGGGCTGCCTGACTCTTTGTGTAGACAGATATCTGCATCACAAGCAAAGCCACAACCACTCTCCAAACAACCATTCCAGCTCCCCAGCAGCCGTCTCCATCCCTGAGGTTGGCGGCCATATTGGCCATGTCTCTGTGTCCCCACAATCTGGTGCAGCACTAACATGGTGACTTTTACAACTTGAAAGATGGATCCATGCACCTGCCCTGCCCTGGACAGTAAACTGGCTATTTCTCATGTGTCTCAAGAGCCAGGCTCTACCTTCAACCTGCCACTCCCTTGAGTCAGCTAACCTGATAAGCTGCCTCAGTGGGATCTCTTGACTCTTGGACTCCTGGGTGTCTGCCCTCAGTGAGGAGTCAGCTTCAGAATGATGTGTGTGTGCATGTATGTGTGTGTGTGTGTTGTGTATATGTGGTGTGTATGGTGTGGTGTGTGCATGGTATGTGTTTGGTGTGTGTTTGTGTGATGTATGTATGGTACATGTTTGGGGTGTGTGTGTGTGTGTGTGTGTGTGTTTGTTTGTGTTTGTGTTGGTGGAGCAGAGTAAGATTGGAATCTCTTGCTCTCCTTCCAGTGGAAGCATTTGGTTGGTTCACAACCAGTATCAAGGTGACCCTTTCTGTGTGATCTTTTCTTTGCAAGGGCCAGTGGTGGTCTGATATCAGCCTTTCAGGTTAAGGACCTGTGCTACCCACAATCTGCCCACACCAACTCTGTCTGAATTATCCTAAGGAGAATTTGTCTTTGGTTTCTTTCTGGAACATACTGATAGAGAAGAGAATGCTGGCATAGCACCTTAAAGTTCTTTACCTGCTACCTGTTCCTAATCCAGTGTACTGGGGTGCGGGTGCTTTTCCCTAAGGGTCTCAAAGAGGGCGAGGCAAGTATTGCCTTAGGCTAGATGTATACACATGGACAGCAACTTATTGTTCTTTTTAATATGCATGTATAGCCATCTCTTTTTCCTTTCTTTTCTTCTATGTGTTAATATCCAACCCATGGGCGGAGGGACCCATCTCTACATACAGGCGCCGCCATAGAAGCAGTGATGAAGGGGTTCTCAGTGTTGTCTAAGGGTTCACCTTGGCTATTTCTGTAGAAGCAGAGAAACTAGAAACCAAAGACCTTTTGATCATTTTGGAGTTTTGCATGTCAAATGGCCTTAGGTATATGTGGACTGGAGACATTGTATGATGCAGGACCAGTAGCCCTTGGGAAATTCTGTCTTTATTTCTAAGCTGAGATGGTAGATGTGGCTCTGAAGGACAGAGGACACACTGAACAGTGCATCAGCCCTGTCCCCACTCCCACCTTGAGGACTATGAGTCCTAATCCTGTGCACGTGTTTCCTCCAGTCATGGCTGATGGTTGTAACTGATGTCATGACTTAGCAATAGGGGACTCTCAAGGAAGGCACCGTGAATTCTGTGTAAATGTGGTGTGTCACTCTGTTCCATTCCAGTGTCTATGGAGACCGAGAGTGTGCTGGGTCTCATGAGTGAAGGAGACAGTCATCTTCTTGTCTGCAGGAAGGAATCGACTGTTACCTGGGTTACTAAACCAAGCAGAGGCCTCTGAAATTGGATTGGAACACTCAGTTCAGTTCTTGCCTTCCATTTTTCTCTTCTCTGTGCACTCAGAAGCTCAGCTGCTCCTCTGATCGCTGGGGTCCTTGTGCGGACCCTCGGATGTTAAACTGAGACAGGTTTGAATGGAATCTAACAGACCCTGCAGTGGCCCAAAGGGATGAAGATGAGATTTCTGGCTGCAGCCTGTCCTTGCTGCTCAGACAGGCTAGAGTTGAGCAGCAGTAATGTATTCTAAAGGAATTTTCCATCTCCAGGCCTTTGCCTCTCACTAATTATTTTTGAGATAAATTAAATTTGCTCTGCAGTATCTTCCAGCCCCAACCTGCAATAAGCAATTAAACATGAGATTCCAGACTTGTGATTGCTCCATCCAGTCATGGGTTCTGAATCCTCCCAGAGTCCAGAGTGATGGTGCCTTTAGCCCGGGCTTTCTGCGTGTGCATTGTCACTCTCTTTCCTGTTACCTGCAGCAAGCCACAGGGTTACTTAGTAGTGCAGCGGGAACTTCAGCCAGCTCCTTACAGAAAATTACAGAATATCATTTGCCAACATCCAAGCTGTGGGTGATAGCAACATTAAAAATGAGACTATAGGTCACTTGAGAAAAACATCTCTATGAAATCCATCAACGTGGGTGAGGGGTGGAATATTAAACCAGAAAACCAGCCAAATCAAACAAAAGCCCCTGTGTTTCACTTTGAATGACTAAATAAGTCACCTGAGCCCTTAAGGGTGCCCTGGAGGGAGTATCATCAGAACTGTCAATCAAGTCACATGGCAACCCCCACCCCACCCATCACCTACCCGTTTTTTCCCCAGTTCTCATCCATGTTCTGTGGTAATAGATAGGACTGTCAGGATTTTACCTCCAAAGCCTTCCCTGTAGTGCCAGAGCTATACACCATTCCCGTGTCCGTCTGGTGCTGCTCTTTAATACCTCTACAGCTTTCAGGCGGCCCGTGATGGTCAGAATCCTTAGACTGATGACCAATTTCTTCTGAGGGGGAGGGGTGGGGCTAAGCTATGGTATTCTCCTTTGAAGGGTGACAAGTGCTGTAGAAACTGATGTTGTAGGTGATCCTTGTTCCCTTATGTGAGAGATCCCGGGGTAGTGGAAGGGTGTTGCCTAAGGATCAGCATGCAGTCAGATCAAGGGCTCAGAGTCCAGCAGGAAACACAAGGACCATGCAAAAGGGGGCAGCTTTCACCCCCTGCCTGACCAGAACCTTTAGTCAGGTTCTCCCACAAGGTAAAAGAGTTTCCTATGGAGGTTGAAGAACCCACTTAGGGAAACCCTGGGGACACTTTGTCCTCAGGACAATTTTTTATTGTTGGTGGTGGTGGCTCAACTAGGGATGGGGTAGATGGCAGGGTCATGAGAGTTAACTTTAAAAGATCCCATGGCAGAGAGCTAGCAAGGGAGAGGAACACTGGCCAAGCGTTTGCGTCCCTCCCTCAACAGCCCCTGCCTGTCTCCCTATGCATAAACAATACCGTCATTTAGAGTCTACCCGAGCTCCTCTCCTCGGCCTCGACCCCACTCTTGCCCCTCCCCACAGTTTCTAACCTGGCATTTTTCAACCTGATACTATTGACATGTGGTACAGGCCAATGTGGCCATGTGAACAGAAGTGTATTATGGGATGTACAGCAATATCTCCGATTTCTATCAGTTGCTTCCTTGAGCCTCCGATTCCTCATCTACTGGATTGGACAAGTTATCTCTATCAGTTTACTCTTGTTCTAGGTTCTATCCTGTGCATTGGAGATACTGCGTTGGGGCTACAAGACTGTTTTGGGCATACAAACAACAAACACACAAGTAAATGCAAACTCGATATAGTATTAGGTAGAGAAAAGGGCTCTGACCAACTACAGAGCAAGGATGGAGAGTAGCACTAGGAGGTCACTCTGCAAAGGTGACATCTTAGCATTTCACAGTGGAACAAGCTGTGAGCCGGTCTCCTTCGGTCACAGTTGCCCTCTGCCCATGTTTACTGAATTGCTCATACTCGGTTACTACATTGTGCACATTCTGATTTATTCCTGTCTTCAGACTCTTGCCGGGGAGAGAGGAATTGTTTACTATTTTCTTCTTGACATCTAGTCCCTCCCAAATTCTCCCTCCCAAAAGGGATTCCCAGCCTTTCCAGGGATCTCCTTCCCATTCGCAAGACTTTAGTCCTCAGGTTCTGTTTGCAAGAAGCAGGAAACGAGATCTTTTTTGAAGATACTGGTTAATAGTTAATAGAAATCTGATGATAAAGAGGGCTCTGTGGACCCATGCACCTGCGTGCTTGCACACACACACACACACACACACACACACACACACACACACACACACACACACACACACACCACACAAATACTAGTAGTATTTATTGTTAACCAGTTTTCATACATCTACCAGACAAGTCTTCCATAATTGATAATTCTGACACCCTTAGCAGCCAATGTTAATTTGCCATGTAAGATGAAACCCTGACTCAGAGATTCCATGTGTTCTCTTAAAAGAATTGTAACAGGCACATGTTGGAAAAAACCCACTTGTTGGCAGTCAGAGGACAGCCCTTGGATCAATGCTATTTAAAAGATGCCACTTTATCTCCTTTCAGTCACAGTTTCAACTAAGTAAATTGCTAAAGAATTGGGACATGGTTCATTAGTAAAAACAGAAGTCCCCACTGGTGTTGGCAGGTAAGGCGTATCTGAGGGCTTTACTTTAGTGAGGCCATCTTGGGAGTCTGAAGTAACTATGGCTTTGCTGCTTACCACAGAGCTCACCAGTGTTTAAATGGAATCATTCTTGCTACCAGAAATTATTGACTTTCTGAGTTACACAGCCTGCCACTTGGCTGTATGGATGCAGGTCTTTACCTGAGAGCTGACAGTTCCTTCCCACTTGCTCTGGGAGAATATGAGTTCAAGGTCAGCTGCCTTTCACAAAGCCCAAATTACCCAAGTCAGCAGTGACAAAGAATGGCCGGGCTATTTCCCAGGTTTGTCTCCCAGCTCCCACTTTAGGCTTTTACTCTGAGGCAATGTTCAGAATGTGTCAAAGCATCTGTGTACAAATTGTGTTTATATATGGGACTAACAACACACATCAACGAAATATATATTATCAAGTATTTGGTGCAAAATAGGAATATTGTTTTGCTACAGATTAATTAAGGATTCTGAAATCCAATGGGAAGTACATTAATTAGGGTTGAACCAATTCACAAAGAAGACAGACTAAATGAATAGGCCTGCATCTGTGGTGGTTTGAATAAGAATGGCCCTGAAGGATCATTTATTTAAATACTTATTTGCCAAGGAGTGGAACTGTTTTGGAAGGATTAGGAGGTATGGCCTTTTCAGAAGAAGTGTATCACTAAGAGTTGGCTTTGAGATTTCAAAGGCCCATACCAGGTCCAATGTCTCACTCTCTGACGTGCTGCCTGTGGATTATGATGTAATGTTCTCAGGTACTTTTCCAATACTGTTCTTATCTGCTTCTAGCCATGATGATCATGGACTAACTCTCTAAAACTATAAGCAAGTCTACAAATAAATACTTTCTTTTGTAAGAGTTACCTTGGTCACGGTGTCTCTTCATAGCATAGAACAGCGACTAAGACAGTATCCAATATCATAGGAGTGATGTCCTTGCTATTAATGAGGCACACCCTTCTGTTGCCAAACCTTGCCGAAGTCTACAGAGAGAAATAAGGGACAGAGAGATGCTATGTTGACAAGCTGGTGTCTTATCTCTCTGTCCAATTAGACCTGGGATTTCTCCCTATAATGGTGCTGGCCTTAGTTTGACTTCAGAGAAGACAGTCTTGGTTTGACATGCTGACTGATGGCGTAGAGATGCTCTGTCACCTGACCTTAGTTTGGTGAATATAGTTTCTTCCTTTTTGCACAGGAAAGTCTTCAGGATAAGACATGGGAAAACCCTGGAGTCAACTATACACTGGTGGAATGGAAACAGATGTCAACTGGGACAAGGATGCCTTAAGCCTGATTCACTATGGGTATGAACTGAAAGAATTTTAGATTTTTCTTTTTAAAGATTTATTTATTTTATGTATATGAGTACACAGTCATTGTCCTCAGACACACCAGAAGAGGGCATCAGATCCCATTACAGATGGTTGTGAGCCACCATGTGGTTGCTGGGAGTTGAACTTTTGAACCTTTGGAAGAACAGTCAGTGCTCTTAACCTGTAAGTCATCTCTCCAGCCCCAATTTTAGATTTTTCTAGGGGGTGGAAATTGAGCCTAGGTTATCAAGTTAAGCAGTTATCAAGGAGGCAGAGAGACTGATATTTACAGGATTTTCTCAGGATCAGTCTGGTTTGCAATGTCAGGCCACAGAACGAAGAACCCCAAAACAGAACTCCCAGATCCAGTACCAGACCAGGTCTTGACATAACACTCATACGAGTACGAATGAAGTTGGTTGTACCCAGAATATAGGATTTTGGGGTAACAGAGTTATGATAGCTCACCAAATGGGGTTCAGGAGATGCTGTGTTTGTGCTTCACAAATGGGAATGGAAGTGTGACTGGAGTCTCTGCTGGGTTGGGTCCTGTGTGCCTCAGATGGCAGAGAACTGTGACTGCATTCCTCCTCATGAGTCAGCATAAGTTGTGTGGGACCTGAGACCCCACGCCTTTGCTTTTCTGTCCTTTAAAGAGTCAGAGTTGGCTGGAGAAAGTATTGACAAGCGTGTTCCGGCCGAGGTGTTCCCTCAGTCACTGGGGACACCTTGGGAAATGAATACCAGTCTGCAGCTGACTCATTCTCAACCCCTGCATGGGGCTGTGCTGGCACCAGCCATGGTTGTCCCCTCAATACCTCAGGGTGCTATCAGAACTCTCTTAACCAGAAGCAAGGTACCCCACCACACGAGGGTACTACTTTTGTGGTTGTACAGTGCTTTGGGGTGAGTCTGTGCTGTTGTTGGATTTTCCATGCCACTGGGGGAAAGGGCTACCTTGAGAAGGTGTCGTCTGTGGGGTTAGAGTTGCTATGGGCACATGCAGTCTGAAGCTAGGGCTAACTGGCTCAGCCACACTAGCTAGCCAGCAAGCCTCGGGGGTTCCCTCTCCATTCTGAGAGCTGCCTTCTTATAGGTGCTTATGAAGCCCTAGAAGCCATGGACACAGATCCTTTACAGAGAGTAACTCTGTTTCCAAACACTGCTACTCTGCTTTGCTGGGTAACCTTGATGACATCATCATGCTCACACAAGGGGGGCCCTGATATGAAGTCCACAGAGTGGAATTTTCAGGTCAGACTGAATGGGGAGACAGAATAGACCTTGAAGAAAGTATTTGCCATTTTTGGACCCTGTTTTATTATTTGTAAATTAGAGGGTCTGCCTTAGGTGCCCTGCAAGCCTTTTTCATCTTGGGGGTCCCTGGGAATTGGAACCTTCTGATTTCAAGGACTTTGGCAAAAACAATGACATGGACCTTGTGATTATCCATATACACAATGTCCCTGAGCCTAGGCCATTGCAGCCAGCTGGGAGCCAAAACTGGTCCTGTACCCAGCTGACAGAGCAAACCTTGAAGAGACAAGGCTGAGGGCCAGACGTGATCTCACTTGTCCTCAAGTGGCATCTTTGTTGTTTCGGTCCCTTCAAAGGTAGCTGCTTTGTAGGCTCCATGGCAAGGGAATGTGACTGTTTTGCCTTTATTTACAGAATTGAGGAAAATGAAGGGATGCATGCTCTTAAGGTAGACACAGGGAGGAATGAGAACGCTGGGGGATGCGGATATTAATGGGATGCTCAGCAGATTGACAAGCACCTAATGCATGTTTGATTAGTACAGTGAATAAAACTAAGGTGAACTGATGATTTTTGCCTTTTCCAAATGCAGAAATTGTGTGGCCATTAGGGTTAGTCTGAGAATAACTCCAACCATGGGTCAAGACTTGGTTATGTAAGACCTGATAGTCTCTGCTATCATTGATCATATTTGGGAATCATATAATATTTGACCTGAGACAGACCATCGAGATAATTCAAATCTCACTTGTGAAATGAGGAAATAAAGAACAGAAATGGAGAGAAAAGGATCTGGGGAAAAATTCAGCAGAATTTTTATCCAGCATGCACAAAGCCTGGGTTTGATTCCCCAGCAACCTATAAAACTGGGCATGGTGGTGCATACCTATAATCCTAACACTGGAGAGGTAGAAGCTTCAGGATTTGAAGTTCAAAGCTATTCTTGGTTACAGAGTGAATTGGAGGCCAGCCTGGGCTACATGAGACCATGTCTCAATTTTTTGAATTAATGATGAAAATGGAAGAATGATAACATTCATCCAGACCCAGATCCTGGGTGTGGCCTTGAAGTAGGTGGAGCAGTAGACTGGGTATTAGAGCAGGTGGAAGAAGGCATCTGGGTCTTCAGTTTCCACCAGCGCAAAGATGGAGGGGCCAGCCAGGATCACTGCCAGGCAGATGTCCAGGAAGAAGGCTGCAGGAACTTCTGATGAAGTGAGAAAAGTTGGTGAGGGATTCAGTCTTAGAAGACCCGAGTGTCCCTGGGAAGGTTGCTGAGACACAGACTTAGGACAAGCAAGGGCAGAGGCACTCCATGGGGACGAGGCAGTCATGCAGCTGTCAGAACTGAGCCAGACCAGAGGTGATCTGATTTCAAGCTGTGCATCTTTATCATTAATTTTAGCTCTAGGGACTTGGACCGTAAGCTTGTTGGCGAGAACCTACCCCAGAGCAGGGAGAAGGGAACTCCCTCATGAATCAGAAGATTACCGCCAACATCAATTCCCCTCAGGCCTTTCCCCCTCCCACTGCAACCCCATCAGGACCCCATTCAGGATCCCACGTGTTCTAGGACTCAGTGAATAGTCTTCAATCATCTCCATCAGATCATCTTTCACTGGCCGCCTATGGACCATATCCCAAGCTCATTGAAAGTGCTGGCTGCAGTGGGCTGGGTCTTCCTGCATCAATTCGTGTAATCAAGACAATCTCCTATAGATGGCTCCCAAACCACCCTGATTTAAACAACCTCTCATGATTCTAGACTGTGTCAAAGTAACAATAAAAAGTTACCATCACAGCCCTTCAAGTGGGAGGATCTTTTAATGTCATCTTCTCTCTTGAGCTTCTGGCCATATTCTATGGCCATCCATGTCATCCTCTGATCTTCATATGATTCCATGTGGTAAGAACAGATATTAACTCTCTTCACTGGCAGTGACACAGGACCCAGGCTAGTTTAGATAACTTGAGACAGTCAAGCAGCTCGGTAATCAGACTGCCTGTGGGCTGAGAGTCCCAGGCCTACCACTCTTCATTACTAAGCCTTCTTATGTAACTGCTTCACAGGAAGCTAATAGGTCCCATCTCTTAGAGTCTATGAAAAACGTATGTATGTCTAATGCTGAGAGCAACGCCTGTCTTGTGAATGGCTGTCACATTTTCTTATTATGACCATTGTTGCTAAGGCCACCCAGCAACCTGGTGGCTCAGGTGAAATGATCAGTTGTATCTGTAGATCCTGATCAATGTTCTCTCCGTTGCTAAACCTGTCCACTATTTGAGAACAAGAAATCAAGAATGGCTCAAGTACTCACCCATTCAGGAAAGGCAGAATTCTTAAGATACCATCCACTGTATAAAACTTGCTAACCAAAAGAAATACCAGAAACCACACATTAAAGAAAAATAAACAGGTGCAATGAATTTTAAAAATATATATTTTATTTAGTACAATCTCTATAAAAATCTAGCATTTTGATATGTAATCAAAAAAGAGGAAAAATTCCTGAGATTTTGTTATGCTGAGCCTTTATAATTCAAGATAAATACTTAAAATATAACCCAACGTGAGACAGATTTCAAGTGCTCAAAAGTTACACAAGGCATGTGGTTAGCTAACTGGGCAGTGTAGACACCCTGAACACTGTTGATGACTTAAGAAAGTGCAGAGGGTGTAGCTGGACACTATTGCCTCACACTGTGCCAGAGGGTTAGAAATTCAGAACAATTCTGTCCAGGGCACTAAACCCTCTCCTCACTATGGGCTGATGAGATGACAGATCAGTTGGTAATACACTTGCCATGAGAGTCTGGTGTCCTGAGTCTAGCCCCTAGACTACCTACATGAATGCCTACTAGGAGAAGGAAGGCCTACTAGAATAACTCCACAATCTTGTCTTCTGACCTCTAAATGTATGCTGTGGTATGCACACCCAACACACGCACACACACACACACATACACACACACATACACACACACACACACGCACACACACATACACACACGCACACATACACACACATGCACACGCACACACACATACATATACACGCACACACACACACATACACACACATGCACACACACACACGCACACACATACACACACACACGCGTGCACACACACACACATACATACACACGCACACACATATACACACACACATACATGCACACACACGCACACACACACATATGCACACACACACATACACACAAACACGCACACATACATACACACACGCACACACACACACATACATACACACATACGCACACACACACATACACACAAACACGCACACATACATACACACACGCACACACACACACATACATACACACGCACACACACACACACATACACATACACACACACACGCATGCACACACACACGCGCGCGTGCACAGACATGCACAAATCACAAACATAAATTTAAAAGCATATATACATATATATATATAACATACTTGAATTGCCCAGTTGACTGATTAGCCTTTTCCTTAAATGTAGCTTCAGTAAATACCCTCATGTGTGGAATGTGCGGTGGTCCTACTCACCACTGCTCTCCTTTATCCCTCCCTCCCTCCTGCCCCACCCTCATCCTTCCTCCCTGCCCTTTTTGCATGTGTTCAGGGCGTGGCAGGTAGCCACGGTTGCCACGTGCTTGTGATTGCGATGACCACACCATATCCAGAAGCACTTCCTTCCATCCATCCTCTGGTTCTTCCAGTCCTTTCTAGCCCCTCTTCCAAGATGGTCTTGACCTCAGAGGGGCGATAATCTAAGTACTTCACGTAGGTCCAGGCACTCAGCACCAGTCACTGTTCTCAGCACTTACCAGTTGTGAGACTGTAGTAACTGTCTTCCTCTGCAAAAAGAAGAGTGTCTGGCCCAAGCTAAGAGCAGCGCCAGTCTACTGACATAGACATGAATATTGGGGACGTAGTTTGGCTATCGTGTTTACCATTTCCATCAGTAAAACATTTGTTGGGCCTGTGTCCCCAACCCCAGTCACAGGCTCTTAACTCGGTATCAGGCCTGTGTTTCCTCCTGTGGAACAGGCCTCAGATCGGATTGGGAAGTGCTTGGTTAACCTGAAAACATTCTTGTTATTATTGCATCAGTGCACATCTTGCCTGGGAGGTCAGCAGCAGAGCATGAAAGGCCCACGGCTGAGAGTTTTCTCCCTCAGCGGTCTGCATAGCAAATGTCTGCAGTATGAGAAGCAAAACAGCCAACAGTGAGTCAGCGAAGCCAGCTTGATTTCTTAGGGTCTCAGACCCAAGGCCTAGGCCGAATCCAGACGTAGGTTTTCGCCATCTACTTCTAGAGAGTAACCAAGAGCAGTGGTGCTAACATCTTGTTTCAGGAGCCTGTGAGGCTGCTCTCCGGCCAACAGCTCATGAGGAGGTGTCTCAGCTGGCACTGGGATTTTTCTTTACAAGTCTATGACTTTTGGGAACAATCTTATCAACTCTCATTTAGAACCTCTACTCAAACTCCTTCTCAAATTATGTTTTTTAGGTAGCTTATGCAGTTTATAGGATTTTTCTATATATCTTTAGTTTTGCTTGGCCCTTCCCTCAACCTCCATTTTCTCTCTATTCCTCTCTGCCCATCTGGATTGGAGCTCTCTTTCCCTGGTACCCACTCCCCACAGATAAATCAAAACATTTTCAAGTGAGAAGATGAATATGAGAGAGAACATGTGGTCTTTGTCTGTCTGGGTCTGGGTCTTGAATGAAGGGGGGGGGGGGAGAAAACGGAAGGGCATGACCACTCCTAGGTATGGTAGAGGAGAAGGTTTATTGTAGATATGAGGGAGAGCAGAGCCAGAGGCAGGGACATCTGGAGAGTTCAGAGTGAACTTGACCCTGAGCCAGGCCATATGAGGAAAAGAGAGGGGGAGAGGGGAGAGGGAAAAAGAGAGAGCCAGGAAAGTAAAAGGTAGACAAGAAAAGGGCCAGGTAACCAAATGGCTGGATTATCTAGGGAACGCTGCTGGGGAAAGGGCAGCCCAGCCCCTGGGCTGGAGATGGTTAGGGTAGGGGGCAGAGTATGTCAGCCATACCCAGTAACTGGTAGGGACTGAGAGAGCCTGAGAGAATGGGTGTTGGGTGTGCTTTGATATGTTAAATAGGCACCTCAGCCAATTGTTGCCCTGGGTTTGAGACCTAACCAGTCTGAGTTACCTCATTCAGTTAATTAGTCTTTTCCTTCTCAGTTTAACTCAAGTATAGCCTCTCCTTTCTCTCACAAGAATACCAGGCATTAGGCTAAAGGCCCACACCAAGCCCAGCACAGTCTTACCTCAAGATCTCCACTTATATTTACAAAGACTCTTGCTTCCTAATAAGTTCTCATTCCCAGGTAACCGAGATTAGGGCACGGACATAATTATTCGAGCATTTTATTCTACTGTGTATGCTATAAGGCATTCAATAGCAATTCTGCCAAAATAATTAGAATTTTTAGATAACCATTTAACATAGTGATAAAACCATTTCTTACAATAATAAAGCCAAGGGTAGACTTTTGATTGCAATTTAGCCCACTTGAGATAGAAAGCTGCATCTAATTGGACCACCAAGGGTTTATTTGTCCTCTGGAAAGAGCTTCCAAATAGAGCACCATGTGACTTATCATGTTGGTCGTGAGAACTTCACTGGAGATGGACTTGGGTGGTGTGCTGGAATTTTAGTGTGAAGAAGAGCATGCTATTCTACTTTTCTTTCTGTGGTTGCAATAAACTCCATGACCAAAACAACTTGGGGAGGAAAGGGTTTATTTTAGCTTATAGGTTACTGTCTATCCTCAAGGGAATCCAAGGCAGGAACATGGAGGCAGGACTTAAATAAAGCCGAGGCCCTGAGAAATGCTGCTTACAGGTGCACTTACAGGCTCGCATCAGCTTTTGTTATGCAACTCACAAACACGTGCTGGGGTAGCACTGCCTACAGTGTACAAGGCCCATCTCTAGTTTGTGTGTGGTTGACAAAAACTAGTCATCATGGGATCAAGGTCTACTGGTGGAAGGCTGCTTGATCTTGCAAAGAAGGTCACAGCTAGGGTGTGCATAAAGCTTATCAGTGAGCATTTTCAAAATACAAATGGCCCAGTTGTATCCAACCAAATGACGCTGACTTTCTGTTGTTCCTTAAAAAAATTATTTTATATTTTTATTTGGGTGTGTGTATGTGTAGTAGTAGTAGTAGTAGTAGTAGTAGTAGTAGTAGTAGTAGTAGTAGTAGTAGAAGAAGAAGAAGAAGAAGAAGAAGAAGAAGAAGAAGAAGAAGAAGAAGAAGAAGAAGTGTGTATGTGCACATGCATGCATATGTGTGACAGGTACCCAAAGGGGCAAGCAAGAATAGTGCATCAGTCCCCTGGTTGTTAGGTGCTCAGTGTGGGTGATGGGAACCGAACTCTGCTTCTCCAGAAAAGCAGTAAGTCAAGTGTTCTTACCCACTCTGTTCCCGCTACTGTCTCTATTCTTAAACTGGGTTTGTAATGGGAGTCTAGAGACAAGATGGTTAGGACAACCTATCCCAAGTATCTTCTGGTTTTCTGTTAGTCTGGTGGTACCAGGAAGTCCACATGAGTGTGGCTTTGATATTCTACTTAGGTTTGTTTCACTGGCTCTTTACCAAAAAGAAGAAACATTTAAGTAGGGCGGTGGTGGCACACTCCTTTATGTCAGCACTGGGGAGACAGAGGCAGAGGCAGAGGCAGAGCCATGTGACTCTCTGAGTTCGAGACCAGTCTGGTCTACAGAGTGAGAAATCCTGTTTCAAAAAACACCAAATGAAAAAATTGGACATATTTGACTTTTGAACTTTAATGTCCTTATACTTAAGATGATGAAGAGATTTAACTCACTGGATTGTTATAAAAATTAGGTGATACCTCATTTGTAAAACACTTAACACAGCTAAGAGATATAAAAAGAACTGTAGTAAAGGTGTCACAATGTGTCCTAGAAAGCATGGAGTCCTAGGGACTTTCTATGAACTCTCTGACAGTTTCTTTGATAAAAGAAACAGAGAGACAAATGAACAACCATTCCCACCCCACCAGCAGTTCTTGTGGTCACTCTCTGGGAAACCAGGGGTGGTCCTGACCAAAGTTCATCCTGGTCAGTATTTAATTAAAACTTGCTTCAAATTTGACTCAAACTTGTGGAACTGGTTTTTCTCTTTTGAATCTCAGGATTAACAGACCCTTCAGGAGATAGAGATAATCTGGAAGAGGAAGAGTACTGGAGGGTGGGTCTTATGGGGTCATTTCCCACTAGTTCCTGAATCCTCCACCTTCCTTCATCTCCAGATGTAACCAGTCACCTCACACTGCCACTGCTGTGAATTACTGCTATCATGCCCTGCCTGTCACATTGGAACTTGGCCATAAACCATGGTCCAATATAAATGCTTCCTCCCCAAGGTATTTCTTCTACATCTTTTTTCTACAGCAACAAGAAATGACTGCAAATGGCTTCCAGAGCTGCTGCTTGTGCTGAATTCTCTCTTTGGGCTTCCTGCTCTGGCTTCTGTGGGTAAGAAAGTGCCCTCCTTGATCCTACATGACTCTTCTATATCAGAAGGTGTATCTTCTGCCTCAGTTTCTCTGTAGGACAAATGGTCCCTGGGTTTCTGTGACCATTGTCACCTTTGTCAGATGTGCCTTTCCTCAGCTATCAGTGGACCCAGTTCCCATATGGCAGTGTCCCCAAGGGTGGTTAGAGAGCCTGCAGAGACTCCTGTTCCTTCTCAAGTAGTCTTCTCTGTGCACGAGAGGCCACAGAGGGAGAGCTACTTCTGGCTTTGTTCTGTGAGCCTCTGATCCCCACTAGAACACTACGGTCACCAGTGGTCTGTCCACTGCAAGGAACAATAGGCAAAGGGATCAGGTTGGTACAAATGTCCTATCATAGGGAACAGGAGATTAGAGATGTGGATATTCTAGAACCCCTCCAATTTCATGCAGTGCAATTATTTTTAATAAATTAAATAACTAAATATGATTTGTTTATATGTCCCTGTAGAATGTTTTAACATAAATAAATGCACGAATCAAAATAATAAGACCAAGAGCAAGACACCTTTCTTGTGATCTAGAATATTAATTTGGATTTGCAAAATCATCTGCCCTATTTGTGAAGCACCTTAACTGGGAAGGCATTAAAGAGGGAGATGACTGGGACTGGTGAAAGAGAAGGTGAGGGCTGGGATCACACAATTCCCTCAATGAAAGAGGGTGACTATACATGAGAGTATATTTGTGTACTGTGCAGAGAATATCTAAAAATACATGGATATTACTGATTTATATGTTGTGCCATTTTCTCTGGTATAATCTGTATATAATATCATATATATACATATATGTGATATATATTATATGTATACATACATATGTATACATATGTACATATATACATATGTATGTATATGTACACATATATATGTATATATCTATATTAGCTACTTCAAACATGTGAAGCAGCATGCCTTGAAGAAAAGATGCCCATTCTATCATACACAAGGGTGTCTTAGCAAGCAGTGGTGGTCTTGATTGAACGTATAGTCTGATGCATGTCATAGGCTAGGGTAAAGAAGACAATATGCACAGAGACAAAATAGAGAAAGCAGAGCAGCTGATTGGTTGACTTGATAGGGACACAAATCCATACACTCTTTCAGTGATTTGTAAACTTAGCTACTGTTTACATGAGAAATGTCCCTCCTAGGCTTACGTATGTGAACACTTGGTTTTCGGTTGGTGGTACTGTGCAGGGAAGTTTATGAAACATTCAGGAGGTGGAGTCTTACTGGGGGAAGTATGGCACTGAGGGCGGGCTTTGAGAGTTGACAGCTTCACTGCACTTCCTTTGTTCTCACTGCACCAAGTTTGCAGTTGCTACGAGGCCTACCCCCAACCATCACAGAACTCATCTCTGGAACTATGAGCCAAAATACACTTTTCCATAAGCCAGTGCTTTATCACATCAACAGAAAAGTAACTAATACATCTGTGCATTCCAGTCTTTGGGGGAGGAACCCTGGGTCCCATTCCCAGGGATTCTGATATACTGGGGTACAGCCCGGGCACTGGAGACTTGAAGGCTCTATGCAATTTTGATTTGCAACCACAACTGAGAAGCATTGTGTTAGGTCTTGGAGACAGGTAAGTGGGTAAACTACTTTCCTTGTAAGCAGGAGGACTGGCATTTGATCCCCTAGAAATCCTGTAAAACGTTGGATATAATACTTGGAATCCCAGAGCTAGGCAGAGCAGGCTGACCCCTGTCTTGAGACTGTTCGGCCAGCCAATCTTGCATGCATGGTAAGTGTAGGCCAACAAGAGAACTTGTCTCAAAAAACAAGATGGATGATGACTGAGGAACAACGGCCAAGGTTGTCCTCTGACCTCCACAAACATGCCCCTACACGTGCACTTACACATACAGAGAGAAAGAGAGGGAGAGAGGAATGAAGAGGGACAAAAAAGGAAGAAAAAGAAATGACTTCAATATTTGTTGGATAGATGGAGAGATGCCAGGCAGATGGGTGACGGATGAGCATAAGTGAGTGGAGAAGGAACTAGTCACATGAGCCGGGGTTCAACGTGGTTCTCATGGTCTACATGACGTCAGAGAAATTTGCCTTGTTTCGCCCAATCCTTTGGGCTCCATTCTGTGGCCACAGTAAGTCTCAGCCACTTCTCAGAGAGACATTCAACTCTGGGTTTTTTAAATTCCCATCCTCCTTGACCAGAATGTGTTCCCTTTCCCATTTGTACAATGAGCTCCAGCTCAAAACTTAGGGGTCCTCTTAAGGACCTTTCTAGAAGACTTTCTAGATCTCAACTCAGAGCTTGCCTTCCACGTTTCTATGGCCTCTTGTCTTTCCTCCTCAGAGAACCAATCAACTGAAACTGCAAACTTGGCCCAGATAAAGAGCAAAGGGAAACCTCAGTGGTTTATTTCTTCTAGACACCAGAATATGTCACTTCAGCATTTGAAGACAAACACTGTGACCAAGATCTCTGCAGTGACCTTTGATGGCTTAGCAAGGAATATGATGGTTTCAGAAGATGCCCTTTCCACTGGCCTGCCCTGCAGGCATTGTTTAAATCTGTCATGTGTCAGTCTATAGACTTCTCCCCAAGTGTCAGTTTCTACAGAGACATCTATCTGTGCCTTGTGAAACAAACAGAATCTGTCCTCTCAGATCAGTCAGGAGGATCTCAGTCACAGCCAGAGGGGACAGCTAAAGAATTCTCAATGATCTGTGTACTTACTTGAAAGATGAGAAAGGTGATGGTTAACTGACAGGTCTCACCTCCCAGGCCACACATTGAATTAGCAACCTACTTGCAATGCAAAACCATTTCCCTGCTCCAAGCCCAGCTGCTTGTACATTCAAGTTTTCTTTGGAAAGATCCTCAAATTCTAGAGTGTGACACTTTTCTTTGTGTTCTCAAAGCTAAGCCAACTCTATGTGACTGAAGCCCGTTCTGTGACGTGGATGTGAGAGTCCCCTATGCATTCGCGTGTTTGAACATTTGGTTTCCAGTTGATGGTGCTGTTATGGAAGGTTGTGGAACTTTTAGGCTTTGGAACCTCGGTGGATGAAGTGAGTCACTGGGAGTGGCCTTGAAATTTGATGACTCAGACTTCCTTTCTGCTGTCTGCCTTCTGACTGTAGATGCAGTGTGACCAGCTGCCTCGTCCACTTGCTGCCATGCTGATGGCATCCCTCCCTTAAGTTCATTTTTCCAAGATGTTTGGTCATGACAATAAGAGTAGCCAACACACTGTCCTTTGAAGTCAATAGTGAAGATGGATTTGGAAGAGTTACAGAGAGCTGGCGTGTCACAGAGAGCCAGCATGTCATATATTAGATATCACTTCCTTTTAGGGCATCCATACCACTGTGGAAACCTTTTGAGAAAGTTTGTTCGAGAATCAGTATTGAAGATCTTTTCACTAGGGCATTTGAAAGGTATGATGATGTCAGGGTTGGGAGAGGAATCCTTGGCTTGGGGAGTAGAGGGCAGGGCTACAGAGCTGGGTACCAATGCCACTTGAAGATGGAGGAAAGGAAGCCGAGACTTTGGCTCTTTAAAAAGATTTTTATCAACTATTACCCTTTCTTATTCTCGTTACTGCATGGTATACTATATCCTGTGGGGAGCACATCCAGAGTTACGTTTGGCTGGCTTCTTGCTAGTGATTAATCATGAATGAGTCTGCCGACAACTGTCTTTGTTTTTAGTTAAGACTTGTGATATACCCTGCCAAGTTCTTTTGCTTACGCATATGTCCTTGAGAGACTGTCACAGCCTGAAGTAAACAGCCTTAGTCAAACATGGAGACTGTGCACCATAAGCTTGCCACTGGTCGTTGTTTATCTTCCTGGAATTGGTCATGCTTTGTGTTGTTTGCCTTTAATAAAAAGACACAGAAAACACACTTGCTTGCTGACCAGCCGCCCTCTCATCTCTGTCTCTTGCATCTTCTTTCTGCCTTTCCTATGGTCATCCTCACTCCCCCAGTCATGGTTCCCACATTGACTGACCAGCAGACTCCGGCAGAACAGCATCCAGTGTGAGGCTCAACTGTGGGAGACGAAGTGAAGGACACCTTGGAAAGAGTGAGTGCTCAGAAAAAGAAAAATGACCTCAGGAAAAGGGAGCTAGGGGTGGTATTTCTAGGGAGTAAAGACAAAGGGAAACACAGATAAGGGAGCTCAGAAAAAATACGGGAGCTTGTAAAAGTCAAAGTCAAAAAAAGAAGAGAAAAAGAAAAAAGGAAAGACATGGCCATGGCCATACACTTTTTGGTCAAAGGCTTAAGAATATGTTTTGCTAAAGCAAGGCAAGAGCAGTTGACATAATTTTTTTTTAGATTTGTAGAAAAGGTTTGTCCTTGGTTTCCTGAGGAAGGTACAATAAATTTAGCAACCTAGAAGAAAGTTGGAGAAAGACTTCAAAACTATTATGATGTGCATGGACCAAGTAAAGTGCCTATAGATACTTTTATTCTTTGGACCCCGATTCGGGCTAGGAGAGAGAAGCAGGTTTCAGAGAAGCAACCCCATCCGGGGACACTTGGGCGAATAAGAGAGAAATTAGGGGCTCGCTCCTGCCCCTCGCTTCTTGGGTGGAGGCGGAGGTGCTTCGGCCTAGGTGAGTTATGATTCAATCCAGCAGGTTAAAGTCTAAGAAAAATGTTCTTAGAAAATGTTTGAGATTGGTAGTGCAAGTGAGGAAGGTTAGAGGGTATAAAAGAACTTGGATGAGGATGAGGATTTAGAAATAAGACATGCTTCAGATGAAAGATGTTTAAAGTTGGTAAAGGCAAGTGAGAAAGATTGGAGGGTCTAAGAAGATGCTTTAAGGTATATAAATGCACGTTACAGAGATGTAAGACATTATTCGTCTAAATGGGAAATTTTTCACCCCCCCCCACATGCTATTGTTCCTTTTTTTTTTTTTATAGTATAGCAATAGAGTTTATTTAGGGCATGGGAAGGGGAGTTAAGAGGGTAGTAGAGGCAGAGAAAGGCAGAGAGATGGCGAGAGTAGAGAAGTAGAGGAGTGGAGGCCAGCCATGACCACGTGGAGAGAGGGGGGGAATGGAATGAGGAGAGGTAAGAGAAATAGGGGAGAGGCAAGAGAAAGAGATAAGAGCGCTATTGTTATTTCAAAGTTCAGAATTTTAACATTGATCAATGGAGTTCTGATAAGCTAATGGAACACTGGCAGTTTACAATTCAGTCACAACCTCAAGGTTTTAAATTTCCCTTTGCTTGTCTTCTAATAAACTTCAAGATGGTTCTCCCCATGCTGGAAACATCTCTGTCCAATCTGCATATCTTTTATATCAGATGCCTGTTAACTATGTTTATAAAATATGGATTGCCATACCATGGTAAACACTAACGTACACACTTTTGTAAGCTAAAGTCCCCTCAGCTTCGGGAAATCAAGAGCCCTAAGACTCGCACCTGCTCTACATCAATGGACTCAGATAAGTACGCCTGCCTGTTCTGATCCAGTCCAGCAGGTGGGTCCCAATATAATTTATATAAATATATATCATACAAGTTAGAAATTATATACATTGAGAAATGTATATAATAACGACATGCCTGTTTACACATCCATGTGTATATGTAAACTATCTATGTTAAGTATAAATTAAATACATTGAATATGATTTATATATGTTATATACAGTAAATATAAGTCATATGCATTAAATATTAATTATATGTTTTAAATGAAATTATGTTAAATATAAATCGCATATATTAAAATATGAATTAAATATGAGTTAAATCTATAAAATATAAGTTGTAATCTATATAATATACATAATTTTGCATGTCCTCAAGGACAGGAAATTATGGAATGAGCCCATGGAGCTTTGAAAAATCAGTTACATAAAATAAAATAAGGGGGAGCTGTATATTCCTTCACTACAAAATTTTACTTTGAAGTTTTGGACCTTGGATGCCAAGGGACTCTCTGCTGCCGAGTGTCTGTGGTGCCCTATAATAGTCATACTTATGCTGAGGTGAAATGAAAGGGTCTGCTTTCTGGCATGTGACATGGTCCTGATCCAGTATGAATAGAGGGAAGAGGCCATGTTTGTGTTTTCTCGGGGGATGATGAAGGAGCCTGGTGGCTGTCAGAGTGATTGGTGAGACATGCTGATGCTGGGACAGAGAATGATGCTGACCGTGAGCTTGCTGAGTGCCCTGATGATAACAGTGGGAAAGCTCTACTGAGTGGGCATACGTTCCTGACCCGCCTTTGCTACATCCGTCGTATGGTAAAGGCCAGAAGAATTTGTGACCTCTAAAAATACTCAGCTGTTAGGATTCCCTTGGACTGAGAGTAAAAAGAATTGCAAATTAGTGAATTACATGGCTGTGGATCAGGGCCTACCTATTTGTTTTACTAGAAATAGTATCAGTGCTGGATGTGTATCTGCGTGCCCTCAGACTTGGGAGAAGAACGTCCCTAAGACTGTAGTGCAAAGCATTAAGATGGCAATGCCTATATCTCAGATTGGACAAGCTACGTTGCCTCAGGCTTTTAGACCTTGCAGAACAGAGACTACAGTGACCATGGAACCTGCTTTCAAAAAACTCATCAAATTGCGAAGTGGTTATAATGACCCTCCTCTTTCCTTTAATGTGACTGGTTATTCTGACTCAGTCATGTATTGGTCTGGAAACCAATCCAATATTGAACAAAAGGAAATGAAAGTGGGCATTTGGAGCACTGGTTCTGGAGATTTTCAGATACAGACTTTATGTGGCTAATGAAACAGGAACTCCTTGTCTCAGTTGTTTATGTGCTGCAACAGCTACGCTAATTTATGGTTATAGCTTCTCAACTGTTGATGGGCGAGGCCAGAGTAGACGCACTCAGAATCATGGAAATTGGCCAAAGCATTAGACAATTAATCCTATTACAAAAACAGACACTTGCTTTTCTCAATAGAGTTGCTCATTTCCTGCTATGGTTAAAATGCTAAGTGTATAAATAAAAGACCATTAGAATGATGTTAAATTATTATTCCATAAGTATAAGACATTTCTAGGCAATGATAATCAATCTTAGATATCTTGCTCTCTGAAACATTGTTTTTTAGAATCCTATGCAACTAGAGAGTGGTGTAGAATGTTAAATTTTTTTTTTTTTTTACTTTCATTTTTAGTCTGTTTGCTAATACTGTTCCCCTCTGAAACTTCTTGAACTGAAACGGCCAATGTGGATGGCAGCAAAGCAGACAATCCATGAGGTAATAATGTCTTAAAGAAAAGTTAGTTCAGCCAGGACACATTGTCGTTTGAATGAGTTGATCAGAAAGGGACTGATGATATGAGATGCCATGGAAGGGTGAGGGACAAACAGAAAACTCCAAATATTGAACTCTAGTTTTTAACAAACATCTGGAGCACTCATCAGTCAAGTGTCTGAAACCAAGTTGCGTTGTTAAAATTAACTGGTAAGTATGTTGTGATGGTTGAGCGTCTCCAGAAACCACACCAGGCCAAACAGTTCCACGTGGGGTTTATTGAAAGAGGGGGACAAGGTGGCAGTGAAAAGAGAAGGGGAGAGAGAGAGAGAGATTGAGATCAGAGGGGACTTCCATTTATATATGGAGAGTGACATAGCCACAGGTAAAGGTGGGAGGTGGGCCAAGTGGATTCTGGGAATATGGTGGCTGTTGCCTTGGCAACAGGTGTGTGGGTCAGGCTGTCACCTGAGTATGATGTCACCGGTTGGGAGGTCCTGATGTCAACAGAGTATATAATTCTTTCAATTTAAAAAAAAAAAAAATTAGGCTGGGCAGTGGTGGCGCACATCTTTAATCCAAGCACTTGGGAGGTAGAGGCAGGCGGATTTCTGAGTTTGAGGCCAGCCTGGTCTACAGAGTGAGTTCCAGGACAGCCAGGGTTACACAGAGAAACCCTGTCTCGAAAAAACCAAAAAAAAAAAAAAATTAGAAACTTAATAGAACAAAGCTATAAAATAAAGACAAGATTTGTTTATTGAAAGTCAAAGTTCAATTCTGCTTAGGCAATATGCAAACATGTATGTGCAAGATGTAAACCATGTTATTTGAGGTCAGGTTTCCTGACATTTTACCTTTTCTTCTCATACACTGCACCAATATATTTTTAAAAGATTTTTAAAATATATGTGTATATGTGGGAGTGTGTGTGCGTGTGAGTGCATGGTTCCGTGGGGGCCAGAGATGGATGATAGTTCCCTTACAGCTGGAGTTGAGGTTGATCATGAGCCTGAGAACTGAACTGCAGTCTTGTACAAGAGCAGTATATGCTTGTAAGCAAGTCACCAAGTCTTGGTGACTGGGTCACATGCCCTTATTTGTTTATTATATTTAAAGGATGATGTGCCCCTCGGTATACAAGTGTCTTGTTTATCTTTATGCTCCCTTCAACCTAACACATCCTGGCACAAAGTACTAAGAACGTGTGGTGGTTTGAATAGGATTTGCCCCCATAGACTCATGTGTTTGAATGTTTGGTGTTAGCATTCTGTCTAAACTCCACCCCACAGTTGCCAGGTATGCTCCCCCCCACAGTTGCCTGACAACAGCCAGGTGGGCCTGGCCCAGTATAAAAGGGGCTGCTTGCCCCTCCTCTCTCTCTCTTGCTTCTCTTGCTCTTGCTCTCTTACCTCTCTTGCTCTCTTGCTCTCCTTTTCCCCTTTTCCCAATTCCCTTCCCCCCTCTCCCCACGTGGTCATGGCCAACCTTTCCGCTTCTCTACTCTCTCCCTCTCTCTGCCTTTCTCTGCCTCTACTAACCTCTTAGCTCCCCTCCCCATGCCCTGAAAACACTCTATTCTATACTTTACCGTGGTATGGCTGGTCCCTCAGGGGGAAAAGCTGCCTCGGCATGAGCCCACTGAGACACCCCCTTCCCCCACACCTACCTCATTGTCCACACATAGAACATATATATCTTTATCTTTTTATAAACACATCATTGGTGCCAAGTCTCAGATTAGAAACTCTGCAGGTTTGCATCCCACCTCAGCCACCATGAGAGATCCATGCTCGATAGCTCAGAAGAACCAGTAACCCCCCATTCCCCACTGGTCAGAGTAACTGTCCACATGGACTCAGGGGAGAGTTCTTGAGCTCAGAGCTACTCCTTTGCCGCCCTGAGTAAATGACCATCTGCATGGTCCCCAGGGAGAGTTCTTGAGTTCGGAGCTACCCTGCATAGTCCTTGAGGATGGGAGACGTTCAGTCTTTCACTGACCCTCATTTTAGGACTTATTCCCTTGTGTGAGACATTCCTTTTTCCTTTTGAGACAGTTTCTTTCTTGCCACTGAGAATTCCAGGCTGGGTCTGGACATTGATTGCTCTCTCAGGATCACAGCCTCTGAGCGTAAGTCCCCTCCCGCATGTGTCTTGCTCAGGGGTCAGTCTTCACAGCCTTTATCCCTATTTAATGGGATGTCTTGATCTAAAACAATCTCTCTCCATCTCCACTAAACTGGCACTTTCTCACTATGGACCTGTAGTGCAGACTTCCCTCCCTCCACTCTCATTTGCAGCTCACTGCAACTGCTGGTTCAGCTAGTTTGCTAGAAAAGCAGGTCTGATCATGCCCCCTGCAGGAAACACAGCTTTGGCCCTGCTCACTACCTATCTGCCCCTAAACACAGCTTTAAGCCACTCCTGAACAAGTGAGCCCCTTCTGGCTCTGCCCCCTACCAGGGACTCTGCTGTCTCCCCCGCCCTTGCTCTCTGCTCTGTGTCTGTCTTGCCTAGACTAGCAAGCAGTCTTGCTCGGCTCCCTCAGCCAGCTCATGCTCAGCCAGTCCCTGATCCCTGATCATGTTTTCACCTTCCAGCACACTCGAGGGACTTTCTCCCCCTCTCCCTCTCTTTCCATGCCACTGCTGCCAGCTTTCTTATTCTGGTCCTAGCCATATGTCTCTTTGCTACTGCTATTAAATTTTATTCGTTATAACCAATCTATATCGCTCTCAATCCTGTCAGAAGTTTGTTAATTCTTAAGTTTATGGCAGACAGAATTCCCAAAGTCTTTTAACAGTTGGCCCAGGATGGTAGATCGTCTCAGAAGATGTGTACACAGTTACAGGATACTGCCTAGATTGTGATATGACAATCACTGAAAACGCAGTGGACAAAATGGGATACTTTGGGTCAAAGGGCTTGGCTAAACCAAGGTAAGCTAAGCCACTTCTCATGTCACGTGTTCCATTCCACAGAGAAAAAGCCCTGCGTCTACTGTGCTTGAAAGCCAGATTGACTCTGCCCAAGTTGCCAAAGAGACCAGGGAACTGTTGACTGGTGGACTCTGTCATTTTTTAAATAATATAACTGTTAGATTTTTGTTTATTTCTCAGACTTCTGACTACATTGACAGAGAAGCTTTCACAGATGTAATCTGCTATCTCCTTACCTAAACTCAGTTTCCATTAATTAAATGCTTCATATTTCCTCTTCTTTCTATACCACTGCCCTAATGTTAGCTAAGTTCCTATAAATTTGCCTGACTCTAATAAAACATTCCACGATACCATCCAACTTTTTAATCTTATTCCTTCTGCTCCACAAAAGGCTCATCTTAAAGACTGTTCATGCTGTTAACTCATGTTGTTATCTCTTTTATAAACTTATAAGCTACAGAAAATCCACTCAGATCTGCCTCTCATGGACCCAATAGACTCCATCCAGATAAGTACATCTGCCCAAGGTTCCCACTTACTACCTATTCCAAAAGGTGGGATTCCTCTGGGTTTCAAACGTATATCTTAAGAAAAAATTTTCTTTCTCCCAAACGTACTTAATCTACTTCTCTACCTATAATGATGTGTTTCAATATCTTGTCAACTCCAGGCACTTACTACACCCAGGACAACTCCAGAGAAGCAACCTTCAGATGCTCCAATCTCCTCTCAGACACAGATGCTTCTACTGGACCTGTTCCTTCTGACCTATCCTCAGATGGCTCCACAAACCCTGAACAGCAAGGAAACAGCCAACTCTCCTACGACTGGACAAACATCCCCCACCCCATTCTTCTAGGTTCCCCAGAGACACGTTGCCCCAATGCCAGCATGAAGTAGTCAGATATTGCGACACCCCTATTCCTGCTTTGCCATTGCCTCTTTCTAATTTTTCTTTTTTAATTAAACCAAAATGGGGGAATGTTAGCATTCTGTCTAAACTCCACCCCACAGCTACCTGGCAACAGCCAGGTGTGCTTCTCCCCACAGTTGCCTGGCAACAGCCAGGTGGACCTGGACCACTATAAAAGGGGCTGCTTGCCCATCCTCTCTCTCTTTCTCTTGCCTCTCTTATCTCTTATCTCCTACCTCTCCCCATTCCCTCCCCCCTCTCTCCACATGGTCATGGCCGGCCTTTCCACTTCTCTACTCTCTCCCTCTCTCTGCCTCTACTACCCTCTTAACTCCCCTCTCTATGCCCTCAATAAACTCTGTACTATACCGTGGTGTGGCTAGTCCCTTAGAGGGAAAGGATGCCACGGCATGGGCCTGCCGAGGCACACCCTTCCCCCACACCTTCCACACATCCATAGAACATATATATGGTTATCTTTTTATAAACACATCACTTGTTCCCTAGAGAATGGCTCTTGTTGTGCCATTGTGCCACTGTTGGAGGAAGTGTGTCACTGTGGGGGGTGGGCTTTGAGGTCTTTATACTCAAGAGAGCCTCCTTTTGGTTACCTGTGAAAGACAGTCTCCTCATTGCTGCTTTTGGATCAAGATGTAGACCTCTCAGCTCCTCCAGCACCATGCCTGCCTGCACACTGCCATGCTTCCCACCATGATAATGGACTAAACCTCTAAACTGTAAGCCAGCCCCAGTTAAATGTCTGCCTTTATTAGAGTTGCCATGGTCATGGTGTCTCTTCACAGCAATGAAACCCTAGACAGAATGTCTGCAGTTGGAAGACTTCCCACGGCATATCCACAGCTTGCTGTGATGCAGTGTGCCCACTCTGGGATCCCTTATGTGTGCTTGTCAACCGTGATGCAGAGGAAAGACATGTAGGGTTGATCTTGGCCCCACCCTCCAAAGGTTTTCATTTTTCTGTTTGCTTCCCTCTCCTTGCCACTCCATAGCTAGGCTGGATTGAAGGGCGCTCATTCTTCTCTAAAAGCTCTGTGTTTCTCTCCAGTGGAATACTGAAGTAGGAAAATAATGTTTGACCCAGAATGAAAGCCTAACATGGCCTCTCGGTGTGCAACTTTTGAAAAGACAGAAAGTGTGAAGCAGATAGGAGGTCTGAAGGAAGTAGGTGGCAGGGCTTCAGAAAAAAACTCAGAAACACTCATTGTACATCAAAGCCTTCTGTCAGCCCCACCCCTCACCCTCCCGGTGGGTTCAGGGGTTCATTGGGTACTCTTCTCTCACATCCTCTCCTCTGCTCTCTCACTCCAGGGGTTTGTTTTGGAAATGCTGTCACTTGTTAACGTAGCTTTTATCTCAGTGGGATGCCTTTCCTGTCTGCTGTTTTCCTTTCAAGGAGGCAGGACATCACCTCACTCTGGGAGTTTTATTCAACACACCCCTGTTGTTAGAAGAAGCTGAAGAAACTTTGATTAACTAGTCTCCAGGAGGGGCACTCTAACGTAGCCTAAGGCTCATGCACAGCATTCCTTGGAGGCTGGAGTAGGAGCTGCTGTTTGGACCAATGGTCTTGTAAGTACCACCACTCGCCTGTCCCTTGAGGTGGGAACCAGAGGGTGAGCTTTGTGCAACTGCCTCTAATGGAAGTTGCTCAGAAAGTTGACACTAGTGCTGTGACTTGAGCTGTCAGGTTGCTTCTATGGAAAGTCATTCCCAGACAATGCAGAATTTCCCACTGGGAATTCTGGAGCTGGAGAGATGGCAGGGAAACAAAGGGAGTCAGGAACTCAGAGGAACAACAGAAAGACACACTCATTGATGGGAAAAGCTTGGGGCCGGCCAATCATCTTTGCCCTTGAATTTGAATACTTACTTAATTTCTTTTCCTGGTGCTATTATATAATACTCTGAGTAAAACAACTTAAAGGAGAAAGGCTATTGCGGTTCACAGTTCCAGGTTCAGAGCAGTAGAAGTCTGAGGAAGCTGGTTATACCCCATCCATAATCACAAAGAGAGAGCAAAGGTACATGCATGCATGCCAGTACTCAGTTTGGCCCCTCTGCTTTAAGTAGTCCAGGATCCCCTGCCCAGGCAATAGTTCCACCACACAAATAATGAAATCAAGACAATCTCTCACAGGCCTGCCCAATGGCTCATCTCCCAGGTGATTCTAGTTTCTGTCAAGTTGACAATTACCTTTTCAAATGACTTTTATAGTCCCCAACTTCCTTCTCCCTAAACTGTTGAGACTAGTTGAGAACACATAAACATGCTCATAAATATGTATATGTATATATATATGTATATATATATGTGTGTGTGTATATGAATATATAATATATATATGCATATATAATCTGTTAGGTCCAATAGGAGGCTGATACTATCAGCCTAGGCTCATTACAGATAGATGGAAGAGACTCTTAAGGGGTACATATGAAACCTCAGACTATTATCTGCACATGAAAGAAACAGGAAACTCATCTTAGTATCATGATGGGGAAAGACAAGTTGGGTTTACTTCATGTGGGAGAATTCTTTCAGATTTGTCAAAATCAAACCTTCAAACATTTTGGTCTTCCTGCCTTTCATGCCTGAGGCTTCTGTAAGATTCTAGGGCTCTCTGCCTGGTGGTTCTTGATTATGAGTGGAAGAAAGAGCCAACTGGAACCTGGATGTGTGCCTGGGTGGAACTTCACTGTTGGGTGAACTGGGCCAGAGACTTACATCTAAATCCCAGGGACAGTATGTTAGCTCCTATCCCACTGTAACAAATAGCATAGAGTTAGTACTTATAGTGGTAGAAAGGAGTCTGTCGATACTAGCGTCAGAAATTCTAAACAAGTCGCACTGGTATAACATTATCTTGCCTCCTGGGTTTTGTTGCTTCTTGAATCTTCTTTTGTAATTGTCTTTCCCAGCTTCTATGGATGTTTTCTTGGCTCTGGATGACCTGACTTGCACTGTCAAGGTGAAGGTGATATTTTTCTCACATCACTGGGCTCACATCTTACCTCATTCGCATATATTTGAAGACTTTTGTAATTGCATTGGGCCCACTTGGTTGACTCAACATGATCTCTCTATTTTAAGCCAACTGATCAATGGTTTTAATTCTTCTTTGCTCTGCTAATTTATTCCAGGGATTATGCTCTAGAAGGCTGAGACTTCCACCCTGGAGCACATCAGATACCCTTCGGAGGATTTTTATTTTCCTAACAAAGCATGTGTTCACTCTTAGGCTGTAAGTACATCAGAAACAGAATGAAAGGCGTCAATGTAAAACCACAAGTTTCTTTGCATTGGGAATAAGGGATGGTTTATTCTGAAGCTAAACCTGAGTGACCATGGCTGAGGAGCAGATGCAGGTTCCCTGGAACGCCATGTCCCAGCATGGTCAATTCCTCAACATTTTTACCGTAGCACGATGGGCAGAGTCATGAATCTGAGCACCTTTAAAGCACATCACTGGAAACACGAGGCAGGCAGATTGCAGTAAAGCACATGGATCTCTGCTATAGGTCAAAGGTCTTGTGTAATGACATTCTTAGCCCTGGCTAGGAGCTATTCGTCTGTTAGGTAAACTCCTGTACTTAACAGTCAGGGACATGTTTGTTCAAATACAGAGGTTGGCAATGAATGGCAAATCAGGAAGACTAAAGATAGCCCAAAATAGTTTGTCTCTGGGCTTGCACCGTGGTACTTCCCCACAGTCATAGATGTTCTAATTAATCTGTGTTGCAGAATCTTTTAAATAACTGTGATCTTTTTGCCTGGAACTTGAGTTTACAAAGGCCATGTGCCTATCTAGTGAGGTAAAGACCCAAGGGCATTTACTGTGGAGAAGAAGATTGAGATGGATGAAAATAAGGACAATCTTTTTTGTTTAATCTAAAGGTTACATTTATTTGTTTGTATGGGGCGGGGCTACAGGGCACATGTTGAGGCCAGAGACAGCTTGAGGTTGTTTCTCTCTTTCTTCCATGTGGGGCCAGGGTAATAACCCTGGGTCATCAGGCTCCGAAGCAGGTACCTTTCCCTGCAGAGCCTTGAACTAAAGGCCCTGAACTGTTTTGGTTTTGCCACCTGAAGTTAGTCACATTTACTTGTGAGGAATACACCTGAACGAAAAGAGTTTTAGATGTATTGGTTTTAAAAGTCATTAAAGTGAAATTCAAATCTATATTTGTCATTTAACACATTGTATACAGACAGTCCCAGGGCTTTTGAAAACTCCAGTACTTACTGGAGTTTATGTCAGGATCATTTAGAGATCGGTTCACGACCCTAAATGAGAATAGGAATTGGATTTGTGGGTAGATCTATCCCTGAAGGCCTACAGCTTTGGCTTGCTTGTGGTGACTAGGAGACTGAAATTGTCAGAGTTGTTGGATGAAGTGGGTAGCTCAGTCACACGATGATGTGTCTGTGGGTTTAGAAAGATGACTCGGGCCGATCCGGTCCTCCTGCTGGGACTCTAGATCTCTGGTTCTTCCTCTAGCTGCACTGTCTCTGCTAGCCTTTCGCATTCCACCCTTGCTCATCTCCAGTTTGCTTCCTTTTCAGCTCTCAGAGACCAACGGGTTTACTTTGTCTCAGTCCATCTTGCTTTTAATTAAGCACTTATTTGTTTTCGTTTTCTTTTGTTAAAAAGATTTATTTTGTTTTTATTTATATGTATATGTTAATATCTATGTATGTGTGTATGTGTATACATGTGTACATATGTATTTGTATGATATATATGTGATATACATATATACATACATACATACATATGTGCACATGTATGCTCGTGCTCTTAGGGCAAGAAGTATGTCTATATGTCTGTATGTATGTTTGCATATATATGTGTATATATATATATATTTATTATGTACATATATACAAGCGCCCTCAGGGGAAAGCAGAGGGCATCCAGATGCCCTGGAGCTGGAGTTACCGGCAGTTATGAACCACATGACATGGGTACTGCGAGCCTCAGGTCCTCTGCAAGAGCAACAAGCCGTCTTAACTGCTGAACCATCTCCTCAACCTCTTTTCTGTTTTGCTTCTTTTCAGATATTTTTATGCTCCTTAACATCATTTTAACTTTCAATTAAGTAAACACTCTAGTACATACAAAAATATTTGCATCACAGATGCATATAATTACCAAAAGTGCTTTTCTACCCTACTTCAAAAACAAGCAACAAAAGAAAATTTAAGCTTACTTCAAAAGAAAAAAAACACCCCTCAAATTTTCTAAGGACTCTTAACTCCTCTGTCATCAAGGTAAACACTTGTAAATTAGTAAGTGTTTTCACTTGGTCACAGAGTGCCTGCTAAGTCTGTGGCTGGAGGGATCCACATGGAAAGTCATATTGAAATCACGTTAGGCTGCATCTGATGTGACTAAACACACACACACACACACACACACACACACACACACACACACACACACACACACATTTGCCTGTCCCCATCGTGGTTGAAGACTGGAGAGATGCTTTCTGTGAATACAGCAGATACTTAACCATACTCTTGCAGATATTATTATGTGATCCACTAGCCTACCCATGGTGGAGTGGGACTGCTCAGCTGTATGTTTTGCCTATTTCTCTAGGATACATGACCGCCAACCAGTCTACTTCACTGGTGCAAGATAAGGACAGCCTGTGGCTACTCCACGTGTCTGAGGCGTCTCATCTGGGAAGGCTTAATCTCCTGCTGCCAGAATCATCCAGAAGTGTCTCCACACAGTGTGTCTGGCAGTTGCTGCTGTTGCCAATATTCTTGGCTGGGTTGGGTTGTCCAGATCCCTGTGTGCGCTTGCTCCATGGTCTCTCTGCCCAGGCTGCCTTGGGCTTCCTCTGGGAAAGGTGCAAGATCTTAAGCACAAGAGTAAGAGAGGGCTGTATAGATTTCTTGCTGTGAAATCTCTTTTAAGATGTGGGGGAATTCCAAAAGATGAATCCAGCTTTTGTTTCCGAATTCTCTGCCCATACACCCCTTCAACTGGGAAAAAAATCACAATATCACCATCTGTGCCTGAGAACTCCATGTCCTCAGATGGTACCTTGGCTTTGCTTTAAGCTCTGGTGACTCACCACACAGAACTCCATCCTTCACTTCCAGAATAATTTCTACAGCTGGCTTTGTTCATGTCTCTTACCCTCAGAGCTCAGCAGGAGTAGACTCCTTGCAATGTTTTAAGTTTGATTTTTGAGTTGTTTTTGTCACTTGATCACTCAAATGGGCATATGCTGAGTTCTTTTAGTCATTTTATATTTAGATTTTAAAATTCTCCATTGCAGGTGTTCCTGTTACCTGTGTATTATGATCAGAGGTCACCAGAGGTTTCTCCATGTTGGGCAGAGAATCTGTCCTGCAGGCAAATGAACTGAGAAAGAAACCCTGTTTCTCTGAACAGCAGTAATAGAAAATACAATATTTAAAGAATAGATACAGGGGACTAGATATGTAGCCTGCTTGCTAGAGTGCAAACCTATTATGTGTGAAACCTTGGCTTCCATCCTTAGCACTAGACAAACCTGGCATGGTGGTATACTCCTGTAATCTCATCACTAGAAGCACTTGAGAGAGGGAGATAAGAAGGTCAGAAATTCACGGTCATCCTGGCTACAGGTTGAGTTCATGAGTTCGAGGCCAACTTGGAAAAAAAAGGTAGACCATTGAAGAGCACTAGATATCAATACACTATTTCATTTTTATGCAATTTACATTTTTATTGAAAATAGATTTTTTTCATAAAATATATTCTGATTTCAGTTTCTCCTCCACCCACCCATTCAATCCACACCTTGTCTTTCTCTCTCTTATTAGAAAGCAAACAGGAACTTTAAAAAATAGGACAAAACGAACAAATAAATGGGGGAAAAAAGAGCCAAAGAAAATGCAAAAGAAGCACATACAGATGCAGAAACAAGCATACTGGAGTGCACAGAAATCCCTAAAAATGCAAAATCAGAAACCATAATACATAAGCAAAAGACTGTAAGGTAGAAAGAAAGAAAGAAAGAAAGAAAGAAAGAAAGAAAGAAAGAAAGAAAGAAAGAAAGAAAGAAAGGAGGAAAGAAAGAAAGGAGGAAAGAGAGAAGAGAAAAGACCAGACTGTTCTTAAACAGCAAGACTTACAGGAGCAAATACCTATGTGTATTTCTTCCATATCCTTCTGTGGACAAAGCTCCATTCTCTCCCAGTTTCTGGCTTTTCCGATATGCATAAAGTCTTTAGTCTCTCTGATCCTTACCTCTGTGATGAGGTAACATAGTTGGCCTTATAGAAATGACCTTTCCTGAGTGGCATCCCACTGGTTTTGCCTCCCTTAGCCTGGCTGGTCTGATGAATGGGGTCACCCCTTAAATCAGAATTGTTCTCAATAAGTCTTTCAAACTAAATACTGGTTAGGCTTAGAAGATGCTAGAAAAGTCTTCATTCATAGAGGAAGATAGATTGAAATTAATGGCTCTCCATAGCAAACACAGCTATCTGCTCAAAGTTGAGATGTGAGTAACAGATGGGCCCCCTTTCTTTCCTTTTTGATCAAACTATTCACTTCGTGAGCGTGGAACAGGTTGGTGCTTGGGCCAGATGCTGTGTAGATGCTGGCTATTTAACACAGTGCTAGCTCTCAAAGAGTTTGTGGTTTAAGGAATCAAGAAATTGGTTCTTGTAGACACTGAGTGGGGTGCAGTGAGCCTCCTGGGGACCACAGATGGGGGATTTGAAAATAGCTGGGGAGAATTGCTTTAGCCAACATGGTAAATGTATTTTCTCAGTATGCTTCTGACCAAGTTCATTCTTTCTGCTTCAAGAGCAGTGGTCCTGGCACAGAAAGATAGACATTTCTTACCCCAGCGAGGTGAAAACAGAGAGTCTGAAGGTTTACATTCCTCTTGCAGAATTGGTATAGGCTCTTGAGATCCAGGTATCCATCTGTCTTCTTGACTCTACATCCAGTGTTCCTAAAGACATCTCAGGAAGTGGCAGGGGCTCTGCTTCAGCAGGATCTAGCTCTAGCTTTAGAATGGGTCAGTGGTGCACATAGCCCCTCACACTCCCAGCTTGGTCCCAAGGAACCTTTTATTGGTTGCTATGCACCTCCACCTCCTGTCCGTCACCACCTTCACCCGGGAGCAGGTGGAATAAAGTCTTCAATCCTTTTATTCTGTCTTTTGAGATTTCACCCACCGTACCTGTTTCTTCTCACACTGAACAAGTTGGTTTGCTGGGGAGCTGAGCAAATTCCCCAATTCCACTCAGAAAAATAAGAGATGAGGCTTGTCACCTTTTCCCGATTACCCCTGCCCTATGCAACACAGGAAACTGACTTTGTGGTTCTTGGGATGGAAATAAAACATCCACAAGAGGGGGAACTGAGCAGAAGTAGAAGTTAGGAGGGAATCCCATTAAGTAGAGCTCAGAGACTGGAGAAATGGCTTACTGGGCTAGAATGCTGACTACTCAAACATGAAAACCTGAGTTCACATCCCATAAAAAGCCAGGGGTGGCCACCACAAGGGCCTGCAACTCCATTGCTGTCAGGGGCAGAAACAGGCTGCTGGCCTGGCTTCAGGTTCAGTTGAGAGACCCTGTCTCAAGGGAATAAAATGGAGAGTGACAGAGTAGGACACTCAAGGTCCTCCCCTGGCCATCCACATCACCACAGATGTGAGCACCGGGATGAACATACTCCCTCATACTCAAAATAAATAAATATGAATGAATAAACAAACAAACAAACTAGGCAGAATTCAGCACAAAATGACAATTGAAAGTATTAAAAACAACTATAAATTATGAAAATAATGTGGAAAAAGATCTCTTACAATATTTTATGCTTTCACACTGACAGTTGTAACATTGTAACATTTTTGGAGGGAGAGTTAATGTTGGGAACTCCTCCTTAAAAATTGTAGGATGTTCTTGGAACATCCCAGCCAGTCCCATGAAGGAGTTATTTACGGATAGAGTAACTCAGAACGCTTCCCTATTGAGACAGTTTTTCACACTACTGTGTGACTGTAGTGTGGCCCAGCATTACTTTTCCTTGGGTTGCATTGTGATTGAAGAGAGGGGTCTTCCAATGGGGAGGGGGACAGAAGTCGTGCTATTTTTCTGGGTCTATTCACAGTTCTTAGGAAGTTTAATGGGTGGTCGCACGCCTAAAATAACAGAATTATAAACTTAAATATAGAGAAGACACATGAGCACCAGGCTGAGTCTAACCAAGTTTGCTCTGCCTTTCTCCCTCTCTGCACTGGTTTTCTTAGGAAAAAGATTCAGTCTGCACTGCATTGCTAGCTCCTGGTACGGTTGAAGCAGAACTATTGCTGTTTAAATGAGAATGGCTCACATAGGCTGAAATATTTGTACGCCTGGCCCCCAGCTGGTGAACTGTTTGGAAGGATTAGGAGGTATGTTCTCATTGGTCTGTGTGTGGCCTTGTTGGAGGAAGAGTGTCACTAGGGATAAGCCACCCCCCGCTTCCTGCCCAAGGATCAGAACGTAAAACTCTCAGTTACTTCTCCAGCCCCATCCTTGTCTGCATGTCTGCATGTCTGCATACTATGCACACATTAGTGGACTAAGCCTCTGAAAACTGTAAGCAAGCACCCAAATAAACAATGCCCTTTATAAGGGTTATCTTGGTCACGGTGCCTCTTCACAGCAATAGAATATGAAGGCAGAAGTTGGTACCAGGAGTGAGGTATTGGTGTGATAAGTTTGACCATGCTGTTGTTGGGAAGAGTATGGAAGCCTTTGGGAATTTGGACTGGAAAAGTGGTCGCATGCTTTAAGTGGAGCTTAATGGCCGTCCTAGTAGGAACACGGAAGACAATGGTGCAGGGGGTGATGCAAACTGTAGGCCACAACTCAATAGATTTCATAAAGGAAGAATATTAGGGATTACTCTTGTGATATTTTGTCAAAGAATATGGCTACTTTTTGGCTTGTCCTAAAAATCTTATTGAGACTAAATTTGAGTTTTGAACTAATATCACCAGCAGAGGAGATTTCAAGATAGCCTAGTACTGATTGTGCCATGTGGCTATCAGTAAGCACTCCTATGCAGAGCTACAATAAAACCGGGTAAGTGAAGCAAAGAAAAATAAAAATGTGTGAGGAGAAAAAGAGTACCAGGAAATGCAATGCTGGAGCCAAGCCAAGCTCAAGAAGATTACAAAGTTTGGAGGAAAGCCCTAATACTAAATGGAATAAAGAGAGTGGTGACCTCACCGCACAACCTCACCAGCTAAGCGTCCAGTCTTTTAGAAAAAGAATTAAAGGGAAAGTTTAAGTAGTAAAGAAAACCACCAACAACAGAAAGTTTACGAAATGTAGTGCAAGGAGGTGCCCAGGTTCCAGCCCCAGCAACCAGGAGAACTTGATAGCTTCGGCCAGATAGTGCTAGCATAAGAGTCAAGGGTGCAGGAAAGGGGTTATGGGATCTTCCTCCAGGGCTAAGGAAAGCTGCCAAGGACAGGCCTTTGGCACGTGGGAGCATGGAGCCCAGGAAGGTCATTTTGTGAAGCCGTGAAGGTGATGCCTGAATTGTTTTGTAGACTCCAAGATGTTGGAGAGGTCAGAGCGGTGGGACACCTGCCACAGAGAGCTGCTAACAGGGTGCGGAACCAGCCCAAGAGTGTGCTGCAGTCAGCGCAGCTGAGAAGAGTTCAGACCTTGGAAGAGCTGTGACATCAGACATGGAGATGCAGAGTTTGGAGCTTGCCCAGCTGGTTTTCAGTCTTGCTTTGGTCCAGTATTTCCTCACTGTGCTGCCTTTCCTCCCTTTTGGGATGGTGATGTATGTTCTGTGCCATTATAGGTTGAAAGTATGTGATCTTCTTTTCTATTTTGATTTTATTGGAGATTACAGTTAAGAGATTGCCGCGAGTCTCAGAAGAGACTTTGAACTTTTGAACAGTGTTGAGATTGTTACAGACCATGGGGATTTTTGAAGTTGGCTTCAAGGCATTTTGTATTACGATATGGCTTCAAGTCTACGGGACTAGGGAGTGGTAAGGGGTGGTTTGATAGCAATGTCCCCATAGGTTCAAATATTTGCATGCTTAGTCTCTAGTTGGTGAACTGTTTGAGAAGGGTTAAGAGGTATGGAGTAGGTATGGCCTTGCTGAAGAAAGTGTGTCACTGGGGGTAGGATCTGGGGTTTCAAAAGCCCATGTTAGGCCCAGTCTCTGTTTCTGTCTCTGTCTCTCTGCCTCTCTCTCCTTTCTGTCTCTGTCTATCTCTCTCTGACTCTGTGTCTGTCTCTATCTCTGTCTCTGTTTCCCTGTCTATCTCTATTTCTATCTCTCCCTGCTGCCTAAGGATCTGGATATAAAGCTCCCAGCTACTTCTTCAGCACTCTATCTGCCCAAGAGCCACCATGTTCTCCACCATGATGATAATGAAGTAAGCGTCCCCAGTTACTTTCCTTTATAAGAGTTCCTTGCTTACAGCAGCTCTTCATAACAGTAGAGCAGTAACTAAGACGGCTAGCTGAAGATACTTCATGAATTGACGGAAGCTAGACATGGCAGAGAGACGGGGAAGCCAAGGCAAGAATGAAGAAAAGTTGAAGATTTTTTTCTAGATGGCCCTGGCAGTGGAGTGTGTGAAGAAGGATAACTTTTATTGAATACTAACTGTATGCCTGGCACTGTGTAATAGCTTTATATATTACAGTGGTGAATTATTTCTAAAATATCTAAGATATGTCCCCAATTAACAATACCTATAAAGTGTGGGCACCCTCAAAGAGAGAAAAATAATTTGCTAGATTGTCATTTGTGATCAAAGTGAACAACTTTTGAAACAGTTATAACTTAAAACAATTTAACATAAATATGTTCTGTATAGACACCTTGAATTTTATACAAATACGTCTTGCAAATCAGTTGAAGAGTGCAATATGTTTCTATCATTAATTTCTATAAATTAAAACATCTGCATGTACCCAAAAAAGAAACAATACGCTCTGTATAACCCAGAAACCTTAGGCACATAAGCATGCATACAAAAATACATTCTGTTTAGTTTCTCACATGATGAGAGTCAGAATTTGCAGTGCTCACCACCTTAGAACTGCCAAGAAATATGTAGTTTTAATTCCTTGGAAATGCTTGAGGAAGAGTCTGTCATCCTTGAAGCTGATATAATTGCATCTGCAGAACCTAAAGAGAAAGTGATATAGTTACTCTGCTGAGAAGATGGCCTTGAGCCAACTGTTCTTCTCCAAACTCCCTCCCCCCTAGATGTCTGCAATGTCCCCATGACATCCAAGGTCTTTACAATGTCCCCTGAATGACGTCATTTGGGTCACCCATCAGTTTCATTTCCTTCTGTCTGCAAGCCATGATGACATCACCATGGAGTGTCTTAGCACCACTACATCCTGCACTGGCTGATTTTATATCACCGTGACACAAGCTAGAGTCATCAGAGAGAAAAGAGCCTTAATTGAGAAAATGCCTTAAGATTCAACTACACCTCTAGCCCACTTCCTGCCGAAACACTGCAGCCTGTGTGCTTCCCAGGAGGTCCTCAGTGACCAAGGACTCAAGTGAGAACTTCACCCAAATACCCACAGCAGCTGGGATACCCACACAGCCCAGCTGACTCAGGAACCATTCCCCCCCATCTTGTCCCCCTCAGGTCCACCTTCCTTCTCTTCCACTTCCTCACAGGGCCAGATTAGTGAATGGGCAGATACCTGCCCAAACACTGCAGCCTATGTGCTTCCTAACAGGTCGGTCCACAGTGACCAAGGGCACGGAGCTCCATGTTTCTTCTGGCCCACATTCCCACCTAGGCCTGGCCAGTGGCCCCATACCTGCCTGAACACTATAGGCCAAGAGCCTCCCAGGAGATCCACAGTAACCAAGGGCACAGGAGGGCTCCTCTAACCAGAGACACAGGAGGCCCACCCTAACCAGAGACAAAACTGCATGCCTCCAAGGAAGCCATCTCTAACACATGTCACAGAGCTCTACCTGCCTCCAAGGAGACCAGTTTCAGTCAGAGACACTCAGGCCAGTTAACACCAGAGAGAACCAAATGGCCAGAGGCAAGCACAATAACCTAAATGACAGACCAGTGCAATTTGGCACCATGAGAACCCAGTTCTCCCACCATAGCAAGTCTTGGCAACCCTAACATACATGAAAAGCACGATAATGACTTAAAATCTCATCTCATGAAGATTATAGATGCCTTTAAGGAGGATATAAAGAACTCCCTTGAAGAAATACAGAAAAACACATGCAAACAGGTAGAAGCCCTTAAAGAAGAGACAAATAAATCCCTTAAAGAAATACAATCAAGCAGGTGAAGGAATTGAACAAAACGGTCCAAGAACTAAAAATAGAAATAGAAACATAAAGAAAACACAAATGGAGGCAACCTTGAAGATGGACAACTTAGGAAAGAGATCAGGAGCTACGGATGCAAGCATCACCAACAGAATACAAGAGACAGAAGAATCTCAGGCATAGAAGATACCCTAGAAAGTATTGACAAAGTTTGTCAAAGAAAATAAAAAGTGTAAAAAACTCCTAAGGAAATTCAAGACACAATGAAAAGATCAAACCTAAGCATAATAGGAATAGAAGAGGGTGAAGAATCCCAGTGCAAAGGGCCAGAAAACACTTCAACAAAATCAAAGAAGAAAACTTCCCTAACCTAAAGAAAGAGATGGCCATAAATGTATAAGAAGCCTACAGAACTCCAAATTGATTGGACCAGAAAACAAAATCCTCTTGTTACATAATAATCAAAACATTAAATGCACAGAAAAAGAAAGGATATTAAAAGCTGTAAGGGAAAAAGGCCAAGTAACATATAAAGGCAGACTCATCAGAACTACACCAGACTTCTCACCAGAGACTCTAAAAGCCAGAAGATCCTGGACAGATGTCATCCAGACCCTAAGAGAACACAAATGTCAGCCCACGATACTATATCCAGCAAAATTTCAATCATTATAGATGGAGAAACCAAGATATTCCATGGCATAACCAAATTTAAACAATATCATTGTACCAATCAAGCCCTACAGAAGATACTGGAATGAAATCCCTAACACAGAATAACTACACCCAAGAAAACACAAGAAACTAAACATCACAAAGAGAGAGAGAGAGAGAGAGAGAGAGAGAGAGAGAGAGAGAGAGAGAGAGACATACACACATAACACTACCTCCAGCAACAAAAATAACAGGAACTAACAATCATAAGTCTTTAATATCTCTTAGCATAATGGGCTCCATTCTCCAATAAAAAGACATAGTCTAACAGACTGGATACATAAGCAGGATCCAGTATTTTGTTACATACAAGAAACAGACCTCAGTGACAAAGACAGACACTACCTCAGAGTTAAAGGCTAGAAAAGAGCTTTCCATGCAGATGGTCCTAAGAAGCAAGCTGGACTTGCCATTCTAATATCCAATAAAATAGACTTTCAACCAAAAGTTATCAAATGAGATGGGGAAGGTCACTTCATATTCATCAAAGGAAGAATTCACCAAGAGGAATCCTGAATATCTGTGTCCCAAATGCAAGGGCACCAACATTCATAAAAGAAACTTTACCAAAGCTCAAAACACACATTGAACCCCACACAATAGTAGTGGGAGGCTTCAATACCCCCTCTCACCAATGGACAGGTCATTGAAACAAACTAAACAGAGACACAGTGAAACTAACAGAAGTTATGAACCAAGTGGATTTAACAGATATCTACAGAACATTTCATCCCAAAACGAGAGAATTTAACCTCCTTTTCAGCACCTCATGGAACCTTCTCCAGAATTGACCATATAATTGGACATAAAACAAGCCTCAACAGATACACGAAGATTGAAATAATCCCATGCATTCTATTAGACCACCATGGACTAAGGCTAGACTTCAATAACAACAAAAACAACAGAAAGCCCACATACTAATGGAAACCAAACTCTTTGCTCAATAATAACTTGGTCAGGGAAGAAATGATATGAAAATCCATCAATATAGTACACTATATAAACAAACTCAAGGGAAAAAGCCACATGATCATCTCATTAGATGCTGAAGAGGCCATTGACAAAATGCAATACCCCTTCATGTTAAAAGTCCTGGAGAGATCAGGAATTCAGGCACATAACTAAACATAAAAGCAATATATAGCAAACCAACAGCCAACATCAAATTAAATGGAGAGAAACTAGAAGCAATCCCACGAAAATTCGGGATAAGACAAGGTTGCCCACTCTCTCCTTATCTATTCACTATAGTACTTGAAGTTCTAGCTAGAGCAATTAGACAACAAAAGGAGATCAAGGGGATGTAACTTGGAAAGGAAGAAGTCAATGTATCACTATTTGCAGATGATATGATAGTATTCATAAGCGACCCCCAAAACTCCACCAGAGACCTCCTACGGCTGATAAACAGCTTAAGCAAAGTGGAAGGATTTAAAATTAACTCAAACAAGTCAGTAGCTTTCCTATAATGTTTTTCATTATATAAATGAAAAACAGGTTGAGAAAGAGATTAGAGAAACATCACCCTTCACAATAGCCACAAATAATATGAAATATCGTGGTGTAACTCTTACTAAGCAAGTGAAAGAGCTGTACAAGAACTTCAAATCCCTGAAAAAAGAAATCGAAGAAGACCTCAAAGATGGAAAGATCTCCCATGCTCATGGATAAGTAGGATTAAAATAGTGAAAATGGCCACCATACCAAAAGCAATCTACAGATCCAATTCAATCCCCATCAAAATTCCAACACAATTCTTCACAGCCATGGAAAGAGCAATTCTCAACTTCATATGGAAAAAGAAAAAAGCCAGGATAGCCAAAACAATTCTCAACAATAAAAGAACATCCAGCGAATCAGCATCCCTGACCTCAGGCTGTACTACAGAGCAATAGTGATGAAAACTGCATGGTATTGGTACAGAGACAGACAGGTCGATCAGTGGAATAGAATCAAAGACCCAGAAGCAAACCCATACACTTATGGACATTTGATATTTGACAAAGAAGCCAAAAACACAGTGGAAAAAGAAGGCATCTTTAATAACTGTGCTGGTCTAACTGGCTGTCTGTATGTAGGAGAATGAAAATAGATCCGTATTTATCACCTTGCAGAAAGCTCAAGTCCAAGTGGATAAAGGACCTCAACATAAAACCAGATACACTGAATCTAATAGAAGAGAAAGTGGAAAAAAGCCTCGAATTCATTGGCACAGGGGAAGTTTTTCTGAACAGAACACCAATGGCTCAGGCTCTAAGATCAACAATTGATAAATGGGACCTCATGGAACTGGAAAGGTTCTATACAGCAAAGGACATAGTCAATAGGACAAATTGGCAGCCTACAGATTGGGGAAAAAAAATCTTCACTAGCTCTCTATCTGACAGAGGACTAATATCCAAAATGTATAAAGAACTCAAGAAGTCAACCTCCCCAAATCTAAATAACCCATTTAAAATATGGGGTACAGGCTAAGCAGGGACTTCTCAATAGAGGAGTCTTCAATGACTGAGAAGCACTTAAATGTTCAAAGTCCTTACTCATAATAGAAATGCAAATCAAAACGATGCTGAGATTCCACCTCACACCAATCAGAATGGCTAAGATCAAAAACTCAAGTGATAGAACATGCTGGCAAAGATGTGGAGAAAGGGGAACACTCCTCCATTGATGGTGGGATTGCAAGCTGGTACAACCACTCTGGAAATCAGTCTGGCAGTTCCTCAGAAAACTGGAAATATTTCTACCTGAGGACCCAGCTATACCACTCCTGGGTATATACCCAAAAGATGCTCCAACATGTAACAAGGACATGTGCTACACCTTGTTCATGGCAGTCTTATTTGTAATAGCTAAGAGCTGGAAAGAACCCAGATGTCCCTCAACTGAAGGATGGATACAGAAAATGTGGCACATCTACACAATGGAATACTATTCAGCTATTAAAAATGAGGACATCATGAATTTTGCAGGCAAATGGATGGAACTAGAAAATATCCTGAGTGAGATAACCCAGACCCAAAAGGACATGCATGGTGTGTGCTCACTGAGAAGTGGATATTAGCCAAAAAGTACAGAATGCCTAGGATACAACCTATAGACTGTAAGATGTGTAACAAGCAGGAATGGCCAAGTGAGGGGATTTCAACCCTACTTAGAAGGGAGTAGGAAATAATCATGGGAGGCAGAGGGAGGGAAGGACCTGAGAGGGAGAGGGGAGTGGGAGGGGAAAGGGGGAACAGGATCAGGTGTATGCATGGGGAGGGGGGTGGAGGGACAGGAGAGAAGCCCAGAGGGCCAAGAGATTAGGGAGAGCCAGCCTGGTAGTGTGGAAACCTCCCTGTAATCCACGAGCCCCAGTTGGGATCTTGAGCAAGAGTCTATCTCTTTTGAATGATTGGTCTGTGCAGACTCTGCAGTTAGACTTTCAGAACTTAAATCCTGCCTTTGCTGTTCCCCAGTCGTGCTCTCATTGGTGGATGCTTCATCCCTGAGCCTCGGTGTCCACAGCTGTGTATCAGGGAGGGTAGTCCCGCCTCCCTCTTGGGAGAATAACTGAAATGAATCCCGAGAGGACCTTAGAATATGAGTGTTGTGTTTTTTTTAAGTTTGACATTGTCTTCTAGTTCTAGGCCTTTCTATCTCATTGATTACCTAATGATGCTCTCTGGAGAAACTGTGTGTGTGTGTGCGTGTGTGTGTGTGTGTGTGTGTGTTTATATGTGTGTGTGCAGGTGTGTGTGAGTGTGTGCGTGTTTATGAGTGTGTTTGTGTGTGGGGGGGTCAGAGAATAACCTCGTGTGTCAGTCCTCCTCTTCCCTTTTGTTGGGGTTTTACTACTGCAGTTCACTCAAGGCTTTCTGGTCCATGACCTTCTAGACCATTCCTGTCCCCATCTTTCCTCTCCCCACAGGACTGCTTGGGTTCCATATATACACACGCTATCTCATTGGCACATATGAGCATCTGGTGACCCAAGATCAAGTCGTCAGGCTTATGAGTCAGCAAACACTATCCACAGAGCCAACTTTTCAGCCTGCCTTCATGTTCCATAATTCAGTATAATCATTTCTGTGATGAGAAGGAACTCTTCTGTTTTGAAGGCTTGGAATTGGATTGACCTAGGTTTTTCTTTAGTAATGTCAAAGCTCCAGGCCTAGTACCCTGGAGACGTTTTCACTGAGTTCTGCCTAGGATGAAAGCTGTGGGTCTTGTTTCGCTCTTCTACATGTTGACATACTGTTTTCCCAGGGCACTTTTTGAAGTTCTTTCTAATGAACAGTTTAACACATTTCTTGAAAATTAGACCTCTGTAGCTGTGTGAGTTTACTTCTGAATCCTCTTTTATTTTGTTGATCTTCGTGTCTGGTTTTATGTGCCAATTCCATGCTGTTCCTGGTATCATGGCTCTGTGGTACAGTTTGAGAACAGGTGTTGTAATGCCTACAACATTGCTCCTTCTGTTTGGGGCTCTTGGGCTAATTGGCATTATTTTTTTTGCACTTCTCTACAAATTTAGGGTTTTATAGTTCTGTAAAGAAAATGTAATTGGAATTTTGATGGAAATTGTGTTGAAGCTGATTTGTTCTACCTAATGTAGTAGAATATCAATTACAACTTACAATATCAGTTCTTTCAATCCCGAAGTACAAATTCCATCTTCTGGTGTCTTAAAGCTTTCATGATTCAGGACTCCCACCTCCGACTAGGTGTTCACTTATTTGTTGGAGCTATTGATTGAATTTTTCCTTGATTTTTTTTTCAAATTCATTATTACTAAGTGTCTTAGTCAGGGATTCTATTCCTGCGCAAACATCATGACCAAGAAGCAAGTTGGGGAGGAAAGGGTTTATTCAGCTTACAGTTCCACATTGCTGTTCATCACTCAAGGAAGTCAGGACTGGGACTCAAGCAGGTCAGGAAGCAGGAGCTGATGCAGAGGCCATGGAGGGATGTTACTTACTGGCTTGCTTGCTTCCCCTGGCTTGCTCAGCCTGCTTTCTTATAGAACCCAAGACTACCAGCCCGCAGATGGTACCACCCACAAGGGGCCCTCCCCCCTTGATCACTAATTGAGAAAATGCCTTACTGCTGGATCTCATGGAGGCATTTTTCTCAACTGAAACTCCTTTCTCTGTGATAACTCCAGCTTGTGTCAGGTAGACACACAAAACCAGCCAGTACACTATGTATAGAAAGGCTGGTGATTCCTCCATGTCGGTTTTGTATGGTGACAGTTTACTAGCCACATTGGTCAGCTCTCAGAGTTTTCTAGTGGAGACTTTAAGGTGTCATGCATGGAAGCTTGAAAACCAGGGGCACTTGACTCTTACCTTTCCTATTCATACCCCTTTTTATTTCTTCTTGTTACAGAGGTCATCTTAATCAAAACTATATGCCTGCTAGCTTCCGTGGTCCTATCCCAGCTCTTAGGGAACTTTGGGTATGTCAGGGACACATCTTCCTGGCTGTCCTGTTAGGGCTAGGCCCACTCAGCCAACATCCCCCCTCACATCCATCCTTGGTCTTTGATCACACAACATTTCTTGCATGCCTCACAGCTTGCTGCTCGCTTGCCCCTTTGGCACACGGTTTTCATCCAAGAGCTCTCTAGTCATTAAGACCCATACCTTTGATAATCACAACTGACTTTGGAAATCTCTGATGCGCTCTAAAGCCATCCTAACATGTACGCAGATTCCTTTGGTCTCAGTTCCTGTCTTCTGATTTGAGGGTTCCATCCTAGATGACAAATAAAAGCAGTCATTGTGTCAATTCACCTTCATACTTTGTCTGTTGGTGGGCTGTTAGACTAGAGACCAGAAGCCCTCTACTCAAGGCCTGATGAGTGAGTGGCAGTTAGTCCTAGACCTGGTTCAGTACTTGGTATTAGTTATGATTCTCCTTATGTGACCGAATGTCAGATGAGAAGAACTTCAGGGAAGAGGGGTTTGTTTTGGTGTACGATTCCATCATGGTGGGGAAGGCACGGTGACAAGGTTGAGGCCACTTGTCCCAGTGTGTCCACACTCAGGAAGCAGAGTAAGGATGGGAAGTGTGACTGGCCTGAAGGCCTGCTCCTAGTTGCCCACTTCCTCAGCCAGGCCCCACTTCAAGGCCCAGTCACAGTTTGAGACAAAGTGTCCAAATCCAGGAGCTGCGAGCAGTTCAAACTCAAACTTTACCACTTACTTCTCGAGGTGTGTCAGTCTGTCTTCACAGCCTAACGAGTGTTCAGTGGGTATGTTACAGAGAACATGGATTGTCAATTGTGACTAACTTCTTTTGAGGAGGGCCTTGTCATACTCCAGGAATTCAGCCGTATATTTCCTAGGAAAATGGTGTCCCACCCACCCACCCTCAGCCACGCAATGTCAGTGGGTGCCCGGGGTTTCCAACTTTCAACACTTACATCCCGCTGCCTAAGGGTTTTCCCTGGCCAGTGATGCCAGGTCACTTACCTGTGGCAGAGTTGCTGGCAGGTAAGGCCAGTGTCCTTCAGCATAGCTGTCAGTGACTAACAAGAGTTAGTGAATGCTGGGTCCTTTGCATGGCCCCAGGAACTTGGCCTGACTGAGGACAGTGAGAATGAAGAAATGACAAACAGATTGGACAGACAGATGAATGGATGGACAGACAGACAGACAGGGAGAAATAGCTGGGGTCAGGTGGATTATACTCTTGTAGCAGTCTTAGAACCCTGGAAGCTCAGCGTGTTTATTATGTAGAGCTGAGGTAAGGGCTATTGCACACATCTGGACAAGGAGACAGGCTTGTTATACACAGATAAACAAAGGGGCAGGGTTATTAATATAAATAAACAAGGGGTCAAGGGGTCGCGGCTTATGGTATACACAGCCTGGTCAAGGGGACAGGTTTAGGAGCAGTCTTTGTATATCCAGGAGGAGAAAGCCATGGTGGGTATTTTCTTCTCCCACTATCAGCATGCCACCCCTCCCTAGGTCTGATGCTGTGCCCTTGACAGCTGTGCCCATATCAACTATACACAACCTTTCAGCATTTCACTCACCCGGGGCTCACTACAGGTGAGTATAGACCCCAGCTTCCCTGAGGGTGAGGTGGGGCAGCTCTGTGGCATGTTTCCCTGTAGGTGAGGTGGGGCAGCTCTGCGGCACGTGCTCGTACTGGCTGTAAGTGGCTTCTCCAGGAGATGAAGTCCCAGTTACCCACAGTGACAGCTGGCTTAGCATCACCTTAATCACGCACGTTTTCCTCCATGCCTCATGCCTCATTATTCCTCCTTCCGATAAGCCATGTGTACTGAATCCTTGTCGCTGTTCTCGGGAGCGTCACCTAAGAGACAGAAAGCTCCTGAAATGCTGTACTGGTTTGTCCTGGGATGCTTTAGGGTAAGTATTGAGGGAAGAGCGGCCGTGTATAGAAGACCACCATGGAGTGACAATGTAGACCCGGTGACAATGTAGACCCGGTGACAATGTAGACCTGGTGACAATGTAGACCCGGTGACAATGTAGACCCATGCCCACTGTTCCTTGATTGGACCTGGAATGCCTTCCAAGTACTTGGTGCCAGGTCTACGTTTCCTCCCTCTGCACACAAAACTAAGGCTGCATTTTCTAGAACACATGCAGAGAGGCGCCTTTTGAAAGTTAAGCAAGCTGAACAGTGGTGAGATTTTTAAAAGGATTTATTTTTATTTATCTGTATGTGTTTGTGTGGATGTATGTGCAGGGGCCTGGAAGAGGCTGGAAGACGGCATCAGATCCCGGGGGGATGGAGTAATAGATGGTTGTGATTAGCCAGATGTGGTTCTGGGAACCAGACTTGGACCTTCCTCCTGAGCAGCAAGTGCTCTTGGCTGCTGAGCCATCTCTCCAGTCCCATCAAAGCAAGAACTTCCATATCTAAATATTCATGAAAGAGTTGGAAGGTTTTTTTTATATAATAAAAACAATTCAAGATCTTGTGAGGTAAATTAGAACAAGTGTATCTACTGAACAGAATACTACATGTGTGATGAAAAATGCAAATTTCATAAACATTGTGTGAGTATGTGAATAATGCAGATACATCAGAGATTTCAAAAATCAATCAACGAGAGCAAGGGTCTGCCTATACTCTGTGCTGTCTACAGTCCCCACATTCTTTCAGGAGGGATGGTGTCTAAAAGAAGAGCCCGGAGGAGGTAGGATTGTAGGGTGGGGTGGGAGCACCCCTAAATGAACAATATAAGACAATGTGCACATCTTAGTCTGAGGGAGCAGAAAAGAACCAAAGCCTTTCTGTTCCCTACCACATGGTGTATCTGCACCCTGCCTGCAATGGGGCAGCATCAGGGTGTCCACCAATGTGTGAACTGCACTAAATGCCACACACTCTCTGGGAAAGAGCTCAGAATCGCCCCACCCCGCCCTCGCAAATATGGAATGCAATACTCAATACCTGTGATCCTTCAGGTATTGGGTAGAATTAAATCCCTATTGTTAAACTCAGGGCTGCCCTGTTTTGTATGGTGGAGAAGCAATTATAAACTCTGAGATATCACTAGGGGAGTCCACAATTGCAGGAAGTTAGGAAGAAAGCCTTTGTATCCCACGCTGTGCCAGCTCCTGGTGCGGCCACCTGCGAGGTGCCCCTGTTCTCATCTTGTTTAATTATATATTCACGGAAAGGTAGACTTGCTACTGAATATGGAACAAAGACTTGGCCTTTCCTTACAGTCAAGCCAGTTCTCAGCTAGAACAACACACAAACACCAAACAGGAATTCCAGCTGAGAGCTGCACTTTGCTGTGTGCCTGAGAAGCTTTGCACTGGGCGAACAGTCTCCTTTCCATATTTGGCTCTTAGCTGTTTCCATTACAGAGGAGCTACTCAAGGGCCGGGTGTTCCCTTAGGACAGTCTTCCTAAAGCTGCAATCCTTTAATGCAGTTCCTCGTATTGTGGTGACCCCCGATCATAAAGTTATTTTTGTTGCTAGTTAATAACTGTAGTCTCGATACTGTTACGAATCATAGTGTAAGTATCTGGTGTGCAGGATAGCTGATATGTGACCCCTGTGAAAGGTCTGTTTGACCCCCAAAGGGTTTGCAACCCACAAATTGAGAACCATGTCTTAGAACGGAAGGGTGTGTGTTCTCATGGACCCTTGGTCTAGTGTGTGGGGGTGTAAAAAGAAAAGCACCCTAAGAGTTATTCTTCATGTCCTCATATCTGCATAGCTCCTAGCACATTAGTATGCAGAATGGTTACTATATGACAAAAAAATTATCAATGACAGCTGAGACACGAAGTCAGCATTGGATGACATGGAGTCTCTCTGGTGCAAGCTGGGGCGTGGCCTCGCCTCCTTCAACTGGCCGTTGGAGTCTCTTTCTATCACAAACTGACTCGTAATCTCCTCTGAACTATAATGCCAAGGCTTTAAGGTTCAATTAAAATAAAAGTGAAAATAGATCTTGGGTTTGATGGCTAGAGTCATCTAAGAGTACTGAGAGTGTTAATACTTCTAGATGCCATGTACTGTAGGGCGTGGTCCCAGAGTCCCGGGAACCAACCGGGGCAGTGAGGGAATGCAGAAAGAACAGACACATGGACTCATATACAGAAAGCTGGGGTCAGTATATGTGAACCTGCTGTGCCATCCTTTCAGCTTTGTCCTTGGGGAAGGCTTTGCCACTCCCAAGGGTCTGAGGCTGTTGACATGGCCGTGCCTGTGCCAAACACTGCACATGCATTCTGGACCATCTGGTTTTTCCACTTCCACTCAAGGTCTCCTCAGATCCCTATATCTAAAAGGGATGTTTTAAAGTTTTAATTGCTTGAGCTAGGATCTCATATGGGGAAGGCTGGCTTTGAGTTTCTAATCCTGTTGTCTTTGCCTCTCAAGTGCTAGAATTGTAGTCATGTACCATCACACACACACACACGCTACATACATATACTATACACACACTACACACACGCTACATACACACACTATACACACACTACACACTATACGCACACTACACACATGACACACACACACACACACACACACACACACACACACACACACACATACACACACACACATGGGATAATCCCCCAGTCTATATTTCTATCCACTAGACTGTTAATTCTCAGCTGTGATCCCCAAATACTTGCTGTTTGAATCTCTCCCAGGTTACTTCTGTTCCAGCAGTCTGCTCTGGGGTTTTTCACGTGGGCATGTGCTCCTGGTCCATCTTGGCTAATGGAGGCCTTCTGTTGTTTCTGTCTTCCTCCTCCTTTACTCTTTTTCATTCTTCTTCTTCCTCGTGGTCCATCCCTGTGGCCCCCCAGCCCAGCAACTGACAATTCGCCTCTTCTACTCTCCCCAGTAATTGCCTATAGCCACCTCATTTTGAGCAATAGCTCTACATTGTGGAGCAAGGTTTACATGGCATCACTTGGTGTAGTGAGGCTCTGCTCACTGGAGGCAACCAGATCTTGGGGGCTGGTGTTTAGCATTTGAATGCACAGTGGCCGCAGACCAACCCCTCTGACAGCAAGTTTCTACTACCCAGCCTTATCTTCAGGCTCTAGAAGATTTTCTTGATTTAATTCTTGAGCATAGCTTGGATTGTCTATTGAAATTCATTAGTTGCTGGTTCATTGATTCAAGTACTTACTGCCTATCATGTGCCAGGCTCTGTGGTGAGCACCTAGTATTAAAATGCATTCAAAGTGCTGAATGAGGAGAAAAACATGCTGGCTTGTCAGAACATTTAATGAGCATTCTAACCATGGATGACTGGAAGGAGCGGAGGTGCGTAGAGGAGACACAGAAGACGCCTGGAAGGGTCATGCCCGTATGAAGAAGAATGAGGATGGGGAACTTAAAAACTTAAGTGCCATTAGTATAGGAAAAGCAAGGGAGCAGGAGTGTGGCAAAGGAAACACCAGAGTCCACCCAACTGCTGTGCATTGATAGTCCCAGCTCTCCAAAGGCAAGGTGACAGGAGAACCATCAGCCCATTTAACACACTGTTGTAACTAATTCTCTGAGACTTTTGTACATATATGCTTTATATTTTGATCATATCCTCTCCCCACGCCTCCTCCTATCGTCTGTCACACCCTTTTCCTACCCTTTCCCAGATTTACATTCTGTTCCACCCACATGTCTGTGGGTGCAGGGCCCCCCACTGGAGCATGATTGATCTACCAGGGATCACACCCTTAAAGAAAACTGACTTTCCAATCTCCTGCAGCCATCAACTGTGAACAGCTTCTCAGTCAGGGTTGAGGTCCCTATAGGCACCATTTTTATAGCTGAGACTCCAAAGGGTTACCTCAGCTGTTCATGGTTGCCTAGCAGGTCTATGAACTGAGGCTTAATTCTGCCGAAGCAAGGACATCATCAAAGTGGCTGCTAACGTTTATGTTTAGAAGATGGTGTCAGATACTCTGGAACTGGATTTATAGATGGTTGATTGAACCTGGGTCCTTTGGGAGTATATCCCGTGTTCTTAACCACTGAGCCATCTCTCCAGCTCAGCGTTTATATTTATATACTCACAGTCTTTCATGGTTTTGTCCTCAGCAGGTATCTGCCAAAGTATCTGTTTTAAATCTAGATATCTTTACCTACAAGGCCAGCGAAGAGAGCTAGTATAAGAAATGTAGCCATTTTCTATCACCATTACTCTTTGCTCTGCATAAGGAGTACACGTCAACCCTTGTTCCTCCAGACACAGTCATCTGCATGCAGAAGAGTTCTAGGGTTAACTTTGAGCCCCAATAAATGACTAGCTAGTCAAACTACAGCCCCATCAAAATCTGGGTACATCCTTCAAGTGCTTTACGGGGTTTGTCCTGAAGAGGGAGTTTTGAGGAAGCTGTTCATTTGGAATTTGAATGCATTTATAATAAAGGATGCCTTTGACAAATTGGAGTAGGGCTCAAGAGTTAAGAGCTCTTACTGCTTGCAGGGGACCAGAGTTAGGTCCCCTGTATCTAACTCTAGCTCCTGGATAGCTCGCACCCTGTTCTGACCTCTGTGGACACACTCACATATGCAAGCACACATATATATGGATGCTTTTTTTTTTTTTTAAGGATATTTTAATCATCCTAACTTCCTCAGTCTCTCTTCATTCTTCAAGTACCACTGCTGATTGGGGAGAGCCAGCCTGGTAGTGTGGAAACCTCCCTGTAATCCACAAGCCCCAGTTGGGATCTTGAGCAAGAGTCTATCTCTTTTGAATGATTGGTCTGTGCAGACTCTGCAGTTAGACTTTCAGAACTTAAATCCTGCCTTTGCTGTTCCCCAGTCGTGCTCTCATTGGTGGATACTTCATCCCTGAACCTTGGTGTCCACAGCTGTGTACCAGGGAGGGTAGTCCCGCCTCCTTCTTGGGGCTGGAGAATAACTGACACGAATCCTGGGAGGTCCTTAGGATACACGTGTTGTCTTTTTCAGTTTGCCATTGTCTTCTGGTGCTAGGTCTTTCTATTTCATTGAATGCCTAATGATGCTCTCTGGAGAAAGCCGTTCTCCCTCCCTCATTCTCTCCCTCCAGATCTTTTTTGTATTTGAGGAAGGCTGGTGCTGTGTAACAATTTGTTCTGAATTAGTACATCCCTTCCCAGAAGCAGTGGGGATTCAAGAGTCCCAAGAGGCAAACAAACTCTCTATGTCAGAGGCAGTTGAGCCTGAGAGGACTCCCAAGAGCCCCTCCCCAAGGCTCTGAAGTAGGAAATGACAGTTGAGGGAGAAGGCTGAGCAGGGAAGTTGTAGAGAGGAGATTCTCCCACCTGTAGGGCAGTCGTGAGAGTGTGAGGACCAGCTTTTGTGAATCATCCATCATGCTGGGTAGGCTTCTGGTGATGGCCCTGCCATTGAGTTGCTCAGAGTCCTTCATCCACAGACCTGTAAGTAATCCAGTAAGCTCACTGGTTCACCAAGTTGACTCTGATACTGTTACTTACTTTGGTCTGTTGTCTGTTTCCTGTCTGAGGTGAGTACACATTACCTCTCCACAGCAGTACTGTCACACAGCACTGGCATGGGCCTCTTTACAGTATAGTATGCTGGCTGGTGATCATTCTACAGACCTACATAAGACAGCACTCCAGTCTTGCTAGGCACAACCCATGTGGTAGGTAGTGTCTGCTGCGATGAGGCGCCTCTGGATCAACAGGCACCTGTTTTCTCTCAGACTTCCATGACGGCTGTACTTCCTGTTTGGTCTGTGCTGGGGGTTGCTGTTGCTCTCACATAATCAAGTCTTATGATCTATGAAAAAGAGATATCGATGAGGTTTTTGATTTGTTTCTCTTAATGAGGGAAGACAACTGTTTTCAATTTGAACAGTTTTCCTGGAAATTAGTCACATTGCTATGGAAACCACATCCCGTCATGGCTACAGTGGTGCTGGTGTGCATGTTTTTTTGGATACATGTGTGAAAAGAAAAGCATCGTATTTAAGCAAGTTTTTGACTTTACATTCTGTCTCCACAGTGTTAAGAGTAGAGGCCACCTGCTGCCTGCATCTCTCTTCAGTCTTTTAAACCTTGCTATCTTTGAAATTTCTGTCTGTCTGTCTCTCTCTCTCTCCAACATGACACAAACTAGAATTATCTGAAGAGGGAATCCAGCTGAGAAAATGTGTCCATCAGATTGGCATATAGACGAGCCTGGGGGCATTTTCTTAATTAGTGGTTAATGTGGGAGGGCCCAGCCCATTGTGGGCAGTGCCACTGTGGAGAAGGTGACCTGGGAGCCGTAAGAAAGCAGGGCAAGCAAGCTATGAGGAGCAAGCTGTAAATAGCACTTCCCCATGCCCTCTGCCTCTGCTCCTAACTCTCGGTTCCTGTGCTCAGTTCCCGGGATGATGGATACAGGCTGTGAAATGAAATGAACCCTTTCCTCCCCTGGTGGCTTTATGTCATGGTGTTTAACACAGCAATGGAAACCCTGACTCAGACACCTCGAAAATCTTGTGATCCGTTCTGGCTATGCCAGCTTTGCAATGGACAAGTCTTTCTGCAATAATGGAATGCTATGGAGTCTCTGGATTATGACACTGAAGGCCAAACACGGGAGGATAGTTCCAGAGAAGCGCATAGACTCGGTATGTCTAAGGTCCTGGGTTCAACTCCTGCTACCAAAGTCAGTCAATAGAAATAGAAAGAAAGACTATTTCATAATGTGAGGAAGAAGGTCATAGACAGTGGTCTGTGCTGTTCTTGTTGAGTTTTCTGTGATAAAACGCTGACAGAAACTGAAGCAGAGACCATGGAGGGAGTGCTGTGTGACTGGTCTGCTCATCTACCTTCTTATACAGCCTGTGCCTACTTGCTCCATGTCTGTGTGTGTGCCTGTGCGTGTGTGTGTGTGTGTGTGTGTGTGTGTGTGTGTGTGTGTGTGTGTACCAGGCACCTGGGGTGGGACCTCCCACATCAATTAGCAATTCATAAAATGTCCCCAAATACATGGTCATAGGCAAACCTGAATAACTCTTCAGTTGAAATTTACACGATTTCCTCTTTCTACGGGACCCTAGGTTTGTGTCAAGATGATAGCTGAACTTATGGCAAAAACAAAAAAACCCAGTTTCTATTACCCCCAAACCGCCTCCTACAATACCTTTTAAATAACCATTAGAATTCCTGTTTCTTCTGTATCGTAAGTTGGATTAGGAGAGGCACAAAGTATAGAGAACAAGAGCCAACCTACCCTGACAAGACTCACATCCCTTGCTGCTCATGGAGCACTTGAGCTCCCAGCCTCTCTAAACTACATTGTCTTCACTTTTAAAATGAAATGCTAACATGTGTATCCAGTTACTGAATAGCTTAGAAGAAAATTAACTCTGATACCCAGTGCTTGGCAGACAGTAAGTCCCTGAAATGATACTGAAAAGGATGCTGCTTTGACCAAACACATTCCGGATAGTTTCTTAATGTGGAACCATTTTCACCTCCGGGAACTCCTCAGCCAACCCTTGAAGATCATTTGCCTAAAAGAAGATTTACTCCGTGGCTCTGTAGAGATCATTCATGGTGTAGGGACCGAGTGCCTGGGAAGGTGATTGGAGGATGGGTTTCTGGTGTGTCTAGCCATCTCTGAACTGTAGCAGACACGTAAAGCTGCCAGGCTCTGTTACTCTTCACAGTTGCCTAGCAACTACCTGAGGCCATAACAGAGTGACCAGGAACACAGAGCTTAATTCTTCCAAATAGAATTTCTTCTTTTTTAATTTTTGTTTATCATAATTGGGGGCGCATCACATAGCCCTGCATGTCACACATTTGAGTGGAGGTCAAAGGTCAACTGTTGGGCGTTAGCTCTCTTCTTCCATGTGCTTTCCCAGAATTGAACTCGGGTTGTCAGTCTTGTAAGGTTCCCTGCTGAGCCATCCCACTGGTGCTCAAACAGAATTGCTTGCATGGTACATAGTGAATTCCAGGCTGGCATGAGCTACATAGGAAGACCCTGTCTCAAAAAACAAAACAAAACAAAAACAAAAACATGGGCAGGACATAAACTTCATTGGTAAAACGTTTACTGACATGCTTAAGGGCCCAAGTTTAGAAAAATAACAACAATAAAAGGTGTTGTACAGGAGTCAATAAAAATGAAGAAGATAAAGACAGTCATAGCTCGGAGCTGTGAAGGCATAGTGCACATCTGAGAAAAGCGTGAAGAGCCTCCGGGACGTGTGGGAACGGTGGTGTGAAATCCGTGAACCTGCTGGTTACCTTGTATGCTAGCATACTCACCAGAGCATTCTATGTGGGTAAAAGTTCAAAATTAATGTGTCCAGCCTGAGCCAGGATTGACTTTCCTGCAAGAGAAGAAATAGATACAAATTGAAACAGATTGTCAGTAACTAATCAAGTAAATGTGAAGTCAGACCCAAGGAGAAGGCATTTCCTTTTCAGTCTGGGGGTCACTGTTCAGCTTCCCCTGTTTGGGAAGCTAAATGTAACTGCAAACAGTTGTACCAGGGAGGGTTGGCTTTCAAAGCCGGGGAATAGGAGAGAGCAGTGTGGGGGAGTCAGGGCACCAGATAATCTGGGTTGGGTGGATGCAGCAGCTTGTGGTGAAGAAGGCTATGGATGAAGAGGAGGGCTTAGTGTCAAGAATGAATCCCAGGTAAACAATCTCCAGAGCAAAGCAAACACAGCATTCTCGGTTTTCGGTAATTCGGTGTTTGTTAAAAAACAAAACCAAAGATCATCTGACTTTTCTGCCAGGCATGGTGGAAGAGGCTTGCAATTCCAGCTCTTGCAATGTTACAGGAAGAAGACGGAAAGCCTTAGACAAGTTTGGGTGATTTAGTAAGCTCACCGATGGCTTATAGGAACATCGCTTACTGGCTTGCTCCCGCTGGCTTGCTCAGCTGTCTTTGACATCAGTTAGCACTTTATATTATATGCATACATCTGTGTACATACATACATGTGTATATGTGTATATATACAATATGTGTATGTACGTATGTGTGTGTACACGCACACATATATATTAGATTCTGTCTAAAAAAACCCAACCAAACAAAAATCTATATAACCCCAGGGCTGAGGAGATAGTTCAGTCCATAAAGTATTTGCCTTGCAAGCACAAGGAACTGAGTTCAAGCCCAGAACCTCTATAAAAAGTCAGTCTGGTGGCATATGTTTGTAATCCCAGCAGTGCAGAGGCAGAGACAGGCAGATACCTGGGGTTGCTGGCCAGCCAATCTCACCTTCATGGCAAGGTCCAGGCCATTAAGAGACCATCTCTGGAAAACATCAAACACAAAGTAACAACAAAAATAGGAAAAGAAAAAGAGCTAGTGCACCCGCCAGTGAGATCCTCCTTGGGTGGTCCTCACCAGCCAGGCTGATAACCTGGTGTGGTCTCTGGGAAGAAAACTGACTTCCAAACGTTGCTCTCTGACTGATACCTACACACTGTGGTAGGCATAACTCCCCAAATAAAAATAATAAATAGTAACAAAGGTGGGCTGTGCTTGAGGAACGCATCTGAGGATGACCTCATGCATATGCGTCCAGGTACAGGATCTCCCTCCCCCCCCCCCCCGCCTCTCTGTCTTTGTCTCTCTCTGTTTCTCTCTGTCTTTCTGTCTTTCTGTCTGTCTGTATCTCTCTCTCCCTCCTTCCCCCTTCCCTCCTTCTCTTCTCTTCTTCTTCTTCTTCTTCTTCTTCTTCTTCTTCTTCTTCTTCTTCTTCTTCTTCTTCTTCTTCTTCTTCTCTCTCTCTCTCTCTCTCTCTCTCTCTCTCTCTCTCTCTCTTCATTTTTCTTTCCATGCAGAAGGGATCTCTGGTTATTACAGCATAGATATATAATCTAGCCTTAAGTGTCCCAGTGGTAAAGCACATTTACCATCTAGTAGACAGAAATGCAGGCATCTTGCAAACCTTAGTCAAACACTGATCTAGCAGTGGCGTGTTCTCACTGCATGGAAGTTAACCACTGGTCCTGCAATGTGTCCTCACTGCATGGATGCTGGTCCTGCAGCATGTCCTCACTGCATGGACGCTGATCCTGCAGCGTGTCCTCACTGCATGGACGCTGATCCTGCAGCGTGTCCTCACTGCATGGACGCTGATCCTGCAGCGTGTCCTCACTGCATGGACGCTGGTAATGCAGCATGTCCTCACTGCATGGACACTGATCCTGCAGCGTGTTCTCACTGCATGGA
>CM052704.1:15067498-15102559 GCA_028551405.1 Uromys caudimaculatus | reverse complement strand
GTCCTCACTGCATGGACGCTGATCCTGCAGCATGTCCTCACTGCATGGACACTGATCCTGCAGCGTGTCCTCACTGCATGGACGCTGATCCTGCAGCATGTTCTCACTGCATGGACACTGGTCCTGCAGCATGTCCTCACTGCATGGACGCTGATCCTGCAGCATGTCCTCACTGCATGGACACTGATCCTGCAGCGTGTCCTCACTGCATGGATGCTGGTCCTGCAGCATGTCCTCACTGCATGGACACTGGTCCTGCAGCATGTTCTCACTGCATGGACACTGGTCCTGCAGCATGTCCTCACTGCATGGATGCTGATCCTGCAGCGTGTCCTCACTGCATGGATGCTGATCCTGCAGCGTGTCCTCACTGCATGGATGCCGATCCTGCAGCGTGTTCTCATTGTATGAAGTTCTTACTGCTGATATGTCACTTGGCCTTCAAAACTTAGGATCCTCATTTAGAACTGGGAAAACAAAACATTTCACTGCTCTGTTGTAGGGATTAAATACAGTGACATGTGGAAAACTTCTCTCTCTCTCTCTCTCTCTCTCTCTCTGGACAGGGAAGGGAAGCAAAGCCATTGTGAAGAGCCTCACCTCCACACAGCTCCCATTCCGAGGGTGTAGTATAAAGCTGGACACTGTCTGCTGGGCCTTAAGGAAAGTGGCAGATGCCCCTGTTTTCTACAGCTACACCCTGGGAACCTCTGGGTGTGAGGAATGATAAATAAGCCTCACCTAACACCCTCATCTCGTGCAGAGCTCTGAGATTGTCTTGGTTGGCTTCTTGTCCTCTGGCTTTGCATTGCAGACTCATACCCCTGGCTGCTGGCACACAGAGAAGCAGTGTCATCTATGATGATGACGTCTTCTGTCCTTCTGGTCCTGCCTGTCCACAGTGGAAATCTTGGGCACCACACACACTAGGTGGGCCCCAGATTCAGGATCATTTTTCACTAGCCGACTTTCTGGTTTGCTTTTGTTTCTCTGTTGGATGAAACAAAAAGGAGAAAGCTCACATAGGCCGCGTCTTCGGGATGCTCTTATAAAATGAATCTCTCTTGAATACTCTTGAACCAAATAAACAAACCAGTGGCAACTGAACCAGCACCAGTGAAAGTGGAACAGGAAGGAAGGAAGGAAGGAAGGAAGGAAGGAAGGAAGGAAGGAAGGAAGGAAGGAAGGAAAAGAATACAGAAAAAAGAAAAATAAAAGAAAGCCTAGCCTAGGCTCGGTGAGTAGGCTGTGGTCTTATCTGTGGCTGACTGGAAGAAATGTTAAAAAGACCGTGTAGAAGGATGTGCTGGGCGTGGCCGACTTCTCTGTGTGGTGGGAACTGATCATAATCTCTTCCTAGCCTGGGGTAAAAGGCTAGTGTGGATTCTCATTCCATTGGTCACCAGACATCAGGCAGGGAGTTGCACCAACTCATAGACCCTATGCTGGTCTGTTAAAGAATGCTTTCTCTGTGTCTTGTCCGTTTTGATGGATTAATCTATCTCAGAACAAAACACCCAGGTCCTGCCTCTGCTTTTGATGATCTATGATGACAGTCAAATTAGTCTTTGAACCTAAGTTCTCCCACCTGTAAAGAAATACATTTCAAAGGTTGTTTCCCTCCCATGGGGAGGGGAGTTGAGAGAAAGGCAGAGAGAGAGAGAGAGAGAGAGAGAGAGAGAGAGAGAGAGAGAGAGAGGAGTAGAGGCCGGCCATAGTACATGGAGAGAGAGGAGGAGGGGAATGGGGAGAGAGGGGGAGCAGAAGCAAGAGCAAGAGAGAGAGGAGAATGGAGGGGGGAGCAGCCCCTTTTATAGTGAGTCAGGCACACCTGGCTGTTGCCAGGTAACTGTGGGGAGGAGCACACAATGAAGACCTCAATTTGGACCCCCAGCAACCATGTACAAAGAACCAGGCAAAGCAGAACATACCTTCCATTCCTGCAATGAGAAGGAAGAGAAGGCCGGAAGGATCCCTGCAGCTCTCTCAGCCAGCCAGTCTACTCAAATCGGTGAGCTCCAGATTCAGTGAGATACTCTGTCTCAAGATCTAGGTGGAGAGTACTTGAGGAAGACAGGGTGTTACGCTGGCTAGTTTTATGTCCACTTGACACAAGCTAGAGTCATTTTGGAAAAGGAAATTCCAGTTGAGAAAATGCCCTCATTATATTAACCCGTGGGCAAGTCTGGGTTGAATTTTCTTGACTGTTGATTAATATCGGTGTGTCCAGCCCACAAAGGAGGTCTCACGCGCCTAGACTGGTCATTCTGGATGGTATAAGAGAGCAGAATGAGCACGCTATAATGAGAAAGCCAGTCGTCAGCACTTCTCTGTGGCTCTGTAGCAGCTCCCAGGTTCCTGTCTGGAGTTCCTTCCTAGTCATCCCTGGATGAACGCTACAAGCTGAAATAAACCCTTTCATTCCCAAATTGCTCTTATTCCCAGTGCTTTATAACAGCAATAGAAAAGTAAAAGCAAATGAAAAGACAACACCAAACCCAAACCTCTGACCTGTATCCCCACATGCACAGGAGTTCCTATACACTGTCCCCACCCCCGCAACATACAGAGTGACTCAGACACTGAAGTAAGTCAATGATCAGTAAATTAATTCTGTTCCCACTTCTCTCCCAGAGTATCCAATGAGTTGGCCTGAGCCTCATCCATTGACAGGTGGTGTATGCTTTGGCTGGTTTGAAGACTGGCTTTTGTCATTTTAACATTTGGCAGTTGAAGCTGTCTGACAGCCCCCCCCCCCAAGTGCTCACACAGATGCAAATGAATTGTTATTCTAGAAGGACCAACTGGACTGTAGTCTTCCTGACCATTTAAGAATATTTTGAGGCGGGGATGGGATTCTTCTTAGTGAGTGGAAATTTTTCTGTAACTTCTGACAAGATAAAAACCATATCCTAGTACCAAAACTTTCATAAAAGATCAGAGACAACAACAGAGACTTTCTGAGACCACAGAAGACCCAGCAGTGATCTCAAAAGCCCTGTGATAGCAAACAAATAGACTCGAGCATCTTTGGACAACTCAATAGAAAAGTCGTTGTCATGAGCCAGACTCTAAAAGGAAAGAATATTCAGAATTCTTAGTGAATTAATTTCTTTCAACCCACATACAAAAATAGTATATTACAAGCCAATGTATTTTAAGAAGCCCCTTTGTTATGTACATGACCAAGAGTCAAGTGAGAAGAACATTCTGACAAAATTAAATTGGAAATATTCTTTCAGTCTTAGTGGTACAGAAAATAGTGGGTCGGTTGTAATTAATGCCATGGTAGAGTCAATGAACCATGGCAAAATGCTTCTCCGTTTGTTACAAGAAATAAGTAAGAATGTATGTGTGAAAACAGATGATACAGTAATTATAAGATGCATGCTAGTTGAATCTCATTTTAAATCAGTGCTCATGGGCTCTTAGACTCAAAGGTGACTCATCTGTCATCATGGGGTGACTGTATTCTTCCGATAGCTATACTGGAGTCAACTTTGCTCTCAGGGTATGCTGAGGGACTTCTCAGACATGTGACACAAGGCCTAGAGCATCTCAGGCAGTCATGGTGATGGTATTGGGATCTGACCCTAGAGCTCAGCCTAACACATCACTGTTGTGTGCCCCCCGAGCCTGCATCAGATACCCAGCTGTGGAACACCCAGGACATGCAGTAGAAGGCAATAGATGAACGGGGGTGGGGGTGGGAGTGGGGGTGGGATAGGGAGGGGGAGGGAGGGGGACGGACGGGGGGGGGGGGGAAGGAGAACAGTAGAACTTCGAAGAAGTAGAGTCCAAGAAACAAAGAAGCAAAGAATAAGAAAAACTGGAAGAAGAAGAAGGAGAAGGAGGAGGAGGAGGAGGAGGAGAAGGAAGAAGGAAGAAGGAAGAAAGAAGAAGAAAGAAGAAGCAGAAGCAGCAGCAGCAGAAGAAGACACAGCAGCAGCAGCAGAAGCAGAAGGAGAAGCAGAAGCAGAAGCAGCAGAAGCAGCAGAAACAGCGATGAGAGAAACCTGAAAACTCTAGGTTCCAAATGACAGTTGGGCTACAGTGAGAGACAGTCTTCATTTTCCCACTCTGTAGGGTTTGTACAAGGAAATGAAAATACGGTCGGCCACCTATTTATAGTCTGCTCATCGACTGACTCTATGATTTTTCTTCTTAGAACACATTCCCAATGTCTACAGAGAATAAGCACTTATATATAACTACAATGCCTAGAATTAACATATCCGCCATTCATAGCGACCACAGAGATGCTGCATGGACCATGTTTAACTCTCCATCAAATGGTTGTAAGCAGGAATTCTCTTGCTTGTGGATTGAAAATGGCAATTTCCCGTAACGCGTGGCAAATTTGTTATAATTTATAATAGATGTGTTTTTTTTTCAAAGTAAAATGCACATTATGTTGCTGCTACATTTAACACATACACTATGCTTATAATTAAGCCTCCATGTGTAAATCTACACCATAAATAAGCTGCATGTGAGATACATGCACTTGAAGATGAGGAGACTGCTACCCCCCCTGAATAACATGAAGTCCCGGAAGCGTGTCCTCTGCAGTAATGCAGAGGTCTTAGGACACCTGCGATGGGTTCTTGATTTCTAGGAAGTCATCTCTATCAGCCCCCATAGCAGCCATTCCTAAGCTACCTGAAAGCTGATATACCCCTTGTAGTGACCCTTAATAGCCAGGAGTAAACAAACAGAAACCAGGAGAGACAGACCGCTATTGCTATAATTAGTTCTTCAGGTTTGAGCAAGAACGAACAGGACCAAACCACTAGTATGAAGAAGGAACCATATACTGCTGTCAAGTGTGACGTTCACACTGTGAACCAACCACCACTATGACAAATTGTATTATGGCACACCCCGCCCCAAATGCACCATAATTGGACATTTCCAAGTGTATATTTTTAAGGTTTTTACCTAGATTTGCTTTAAAAAAAATTAGGTATTCTTAAATTTTATATATATATATATATATATATATATATATATATATATATATATATATATATATATATAATTATTCTTATCATCATTATTAGGTGCGAGTGCATGCTCAGACTCCTGTGGAGCACCATGTGCTCGTGGAGATCGGAAGACAATGTTGGGAGCAGTTCTCTCTTTCCTGTGTCATGTGGGTCCTGGGTTGTAAGCGTTCACGCAAGCTCTTTTAGCCACTGAGCCACCCTGCTGGCCTTGGGCATTCTTCATACATCAACACGATAACTTTGTGAATGTTTCTATCTAAAATTCACGCTTTCAAAATGAGTCACTAATGCTGCGTAGGGTGGTGGCTTGCTCAGTCAGGAAAAGACTTACAGAAGGGAGAGACGGGGTGTTCCCTTCTTCTCCCTGGAGAATGCTGGGCAGGGAAAGTGGAGAGGGGACGGGCTCTTACCAGAGGATTAACTTACCACCTCATGGTCCCTCTTTGCCAAAGCTTCTCTTGGGATCAGATTTGATCGAGCATCATAAGCCTCAGGCTCTGGGGTGAGGCAGTGCATGTCATCTGCAGTGGCTTGTTTTAATTAATTAGTTAATTAATCAGTTAGTTAATCTTGGTTTATTTTCATCCTCTCAGTCCATGACCCACAAAGTGTTCTCGTTCGGTTTTCTGCCTGAGCTTGCCACTAAAGGTGATTTAGACTAACAACAGCTTCCCCCAGTATTTGGTAGTTCACAGCCTAAGTATTTAGCAGCTGCTGGAATTCAGGTTAAAGTTATAGTCCCACTTACATAAAACAGATGTGAAAATCGGCTCTTTTTACATCTTTGAAGCGTATGAGCAAAGGCTTCTGCGAGTTCGCCCCACAGAAGCACAGCTTTCATTTTTAGGCAGTTTTTACATAATAGCCCGATTTTCTTCCTTTTTAGAGAGTGTCTACTCCTCTGAATGACTGTAACGGAACATGGCCACTGTGAGATGTCAATGCTGAGACACTGGATGCTGGCCTACTCGTCAGAGGGCTGCAAAACATAACAGCTCAACTCACACTTCAGAAAGCACTGTCCATTGTCATGGAATTCTTTGTGTGTAAGTGTGTGTGTGTGTGTGTGTGTGTGTGTGTGTGTGTGTGTGTGTGTGTTCTCCTTATCTTTTGAGCCACGGTCTTTTACTAAATCTAGAGATTCCAGAACAGCTAGACTGATGGGCCAGTGAGCCCCAGGGATCCTCTTGTCTCTGCCTCCCCTGGTTAGGATGACAGACATGCCTACCACATCCAAGTTTTTACATGAACGCCGAGGATCTGAACTCGGGTCCTCATGGTTATGCAGCAGATTCCTGGATAAGCCATTTCTCCGGCCCCTACAGTGGTGGAATTCTGTGCTTGGTCCTGAATCGTGAAAAGCAGGACTTGACTCTCTAAGCCAGGGGTTCCATTAATTTGGTCTCAGTGTCTTGGAAGGAAGGAAGTTCATGGGAAAGGGTACAGAAGCTAGCAGTTTATAGCACAAGGTCTGAGTCCCAGCACCCGATTAAAAGGCGTTTCCTCATTGGTTGATTTTTTAAAAATTCAGTGCATGCCTATAATATTAATGAGATCCTTGTTAAACTCAGGACACTGTGCTATAAGTATAGGGAAACAGGTACAGACTCACTGTCCCTCCAGGGAGACAGGTACAGACCCACTGCCCCTCTAGGGAGACAGGTACAGACTCACTGCCCCTCCAGGGAGACAGGTACAGACCCACTGCCCCTCTAGGAAGACAGGTACAGACTCACTGCTCCTCCAGGGAGACAGGTACAGACCCACTGCTCCTCTGAGTGTTTACTGAGACTATAAGACCCAGGTGGTGACGACTGATCATCTTTGCCCTGGCCTCTCTTCAGATATGTACTTCCAAGTCATATCCTAGCCCTAACTCTTTTGTGTAACTCACAGTCACTCATTCTAACCATGCCTACCCAGACTTCCCCTTGGACCCAGTCCCTACATTCCTCAGTCTCCCCAGGAACAAGGATCCAGTTTCCCATTCTCTTCCCACCGTAAGGTCCACTTCCCTGCCTACCTGGCTTGTATCCCTTGGTCCAAGTTTAAACTTATTGCTTGAGGCTGGAGTGTAAGCTCAGTGGTAGGATGCTTGCCAGCATTGGGGTTAATCACTGGGATGGAGAGAGATTCAGGGGATACAGACGCACCATGGTGGGCTTTTAATGTGAACAGTGCGTATCCAAACTCAGGTCTGCATGGACCGTCCCATACACACACACACACACACACACACACACACACACACACACACACACACACACACACACACCAATAACAACAAATAGATCATAGAAAACATTTCATCTTGGAAGCTGCAGTGTGTCCGTGTGTCCCACAGTGTATCTCTCTGTCCACACAGCTTCACTTGCAAATGTTCATGGCAATGAGCCATTGGTCTGGGTTGAGATCTCTGACTTCTGTGACACCATCAATACTGGATCTTCACTGGGACTCCTCCTGGTTATGCCTGTCGTTGCCCTGTGTCCTGGAGGTCCTGCAGCTTTAGATCTGCAGGACTGCCTGCCCCTTTCATATATCCCAATTGTTTACAGATGATATAGATTTGGGGGTGGGTCAATTCAGAGCCTTGGATCTGGGCCTGGGTGGTGGGTGAGCTGTCTGCTTTCTCTCTCTCATCTGCACCACTAGGGCAAGCTCTCCAGCACTGCTCTGGCTAGGCCGCCCAATGTCACCATTGGCAGGAGGCAGAGTTGGCTCTTCTGCTCTCATGCTATCTGGGCCAGCTAGCTCACCGTTACCCACGCCTCCAGAGTCAGCCATACTGTGCTGGTAGGGGTCCACTCTCCCAAGTGCTACAGCCTGTGAGGGGCTGGGCCAGCTCTCCTGCACACTCACCCTCAGGGGCAGCTCACCAGCACGCCAGTTCACCAGGGCCAGATCTACTGTGCTGCCCAGGTGAGCTGCAGGGCAGGCTGCTCTCCAGAGTGCTGTAGATGGCAAGGGGCAGAGCCAGCTCACCTGCTTTCATGACCCCAGGGTCTGCTGTGCTGTCCAGGAGAGGAGCAGGGCTTTCTCTCCCAAGTGGTATAGCTGATGAGAGCCAAGGCTAGTTGTCCTGAACTCATGACTCTGTGGGCAGTCTTCTTGACAGCCTAGCCTGCTTTCACTTCATCATCTTTGAGATTATCTTTCTTCTATTTTGTGTAGATGAATGTTTTGCCTGTATGTACATCACATGTGTGCAGTGTCCAAGGAGGCCAGAAGAGGGCAACAGATCTCTGGAAACATCTCCCTCTCTCCTACCTTGTCTGGTTCCTACTACCTCCTGCTTTTCATCAGGAAAGCCCTTTAGCTCAGTCCCTCCTTCCATCCTTATTTCTCCACTGTCTGCTTTCAACACTGCATATAGAATGAGTGTTTCTTAAAATCTAACCACAATAAAATGATTCAACGGTTCTACTCTGAAACTCACAGAGAGCAAAAGTCAAGATCTTGTAACCAGCTCTGCGATCCAAGCCTTGTGGTTATTCATCTGCCACTTCCTTTTGGGTTCCCTCTGCTCAGCCGTCCTGGTATCCTTTCCAGAGCCCTCCAGCTTCCGGTCCTTTGCACTGGTTGAATTTCCTCGTAACTCACTGTTCCCCTTCGAAGCCACAGACAGTGCTGTGGCTCTTGACACATAAAAGAGCACCCTTCCCTCACCAGACACCCCTCCCTCACCAGACACCCCTCCCTCACCAGACACTCCTCCTCCTTCCCTGGTTCTGTCTTTCCTCCTGGTGTGTCAATTATTTTATCTATTACCCGTTATCCATGGTCGGTCCTTGTCTCTGCTGTGCTGGGGGAGCTCAGTGACAAATGGTACCTACCTAAGAGGACCGACCAGTTCATTAGTGCCTGGGAGGAAAGACCGGTTGAATTTAGTCATGGATGCACGAATTTGAAAAATGAGGCACGCAAGTCTTTTACAACTGTTTCAAAAGAGTCAGAAGATCACCCTGGTAGCAAAAAGGCTCTGGTCATGTCCAGGCAGCAGGGGGGCGAACAAGATTGTGACAGGGTTAAGTAGGAATATTAAAGAGAGGTTAAGAATTAGAAATTGAAGAATGTGACTACTAACATTTAACGTTTATTGAGTGACTACTACATGCCAGTTATCATTTATATTATCGGTTATTATCCTTACATATGCTACAATGGGGAGGCATTAATATGACCACAGATGAGAAGCTGTTTTCTCAAAGCTTCTAAGAAATGGCAGTCCCCTTACCTCTATGTAGTGAGTCACAGTCTATTCTTATAACTGCGTGTTCACTAGATTTGGAGCTGTTCTTTCTCTTTTTCGTTGTCACCGGCACTAGTACTATGGTTTGGGTTGACTGTCCCCAAAAGCCCATGTGTTAAAAGGCTTGGTCCACATCTCTAAGAGGTCTGGAATTTTTTGGTATATAGGGAATAGCAGATCACTGGAAGTTTGTTCATGAAAAGAATGCTGGAAGCTCAGCCCCTCCCCCTCCCCCTCCCTTCCCCCTCCCCCTCCTCCTCCCCCCCCCTCCTCCTCCTCCTCCTCCTCCTCCTCCTCCTCCTCCTCCTCCTCCTCCTCCTTCTCTTGTTGGTGTTTCTGCTGTGAAGTGCTGGGCTACCCCAGCCTCGAGGGCAGGGGAGCCACCTGGCCATGGTCTGAATCCTCAAAACTGTGAGTCCAGATGAACCTTCCCTCTTTATAAGTTGATTACCTCAAGTGTTTTGTCACAGTGACAGAAAGCTAACACAACAATTAGTCTAGGTTATCCAGCTATCATGTGTTCTCCTCCAGTACATGACAAACCATAACTCCTGTTGACCGTTTCTAAGTGATACATAAGAAATAAATGTAAGAAAATGCATTTTCCGATTTTGCTCCTTCAGCTTAGGAAGGTTAAATCTCTTTGTACTTACACAGACTGCAGCACTGACTCTCAGCATGAGTGTGACATGGTCAAGCCATTTCCCCGGTGGCCTTCTCAGCACCAAACATCTGTCCTTGTATTTCTTTGCTAAGCCATAATGGAATATTCCATCTCTGGAAAAAATAAAGCCTCTGTTTAGGTTTGAAATCGTTCTCTCTATGTGGCAAACCAGTGCTCTCCACAACACTTGGAAGGCAGTGATGTTTCTGATGCTATGTTGGCTGCCCACAGGGTGCTTATTGGACTCTCATGGACCAGGTGAGTCTGTTTCCCGGCTACAGAGTGACGAGATGAGCATTATTCTATTCTCTCAGACCGCTTCTGGTAGGAAACATGAAGAGTCAGAAACTAAAATTAGGTTTTGCTCACCACTGAAACGCCTTGGGTTCCAGAGCGGAAAGAAGATACCTTTTATCATTTAAATATACAAAATGAATTGTCTTCAGAATAAAGGCAAAGAGGTTCATTAGTTACCTTTTCCACAGGAATGAATAACTCTAAATGTCAATTACTTGTAACAATAAAGGTGTCTGTCTCACTGCTGTCGGTTTATGGGTCAGGGAGGGTCACTGTGGCTGTGTTCCGTGGGATGTCCTCCTTGTCAGGGTCGGTAGACGGGGACGTTGCTCTGAGACAGGACACTAACAGCAGTGGGTAAAAGCCAGAGAACTGCTGGAAACAAGGCGAGGCCTTTTCCTAAAATTCCTACGAGAGCTTCATGGTTTCTCTCCGCTGTTTTCACTGTTTGTAGGCATTGTACTCTGTTCAACCTGCCCAACTACCTCCCCATTCCCGCCGAGGCCCGTCTGCTCCACGCAGGCCCCTCCGCTCCCGGTATCTTCTGGGTAATTGACGGGCGGATGGACCCGTGGGTAGATACCGATTGTATTTTTAAATGCAGATCCCACACAACCTTTTGTCTCCTCCCCCCCCCCCCCCCCCCGTGATGACCACCATCCTTCCCTCCCCAAGTTCCCTCTCCTTTCACGACACTTGACATCGAGTCTGCCTTTGAATGAAAGACTGTAGCGTTTATCACCCTGAGTCTGGCTTATCTGTTTAGCATGGTTTCTAGTTCCGCCGAGCTTTGTGCAGCAGCAGCATTTTGTTCCTGCTCACGCCTGAATAAAACTCCATCGTGACATGACTGACGGCAACACCACACACGCATACTTCTCCTACAGGAGGCACTGAAGGTCCATGGCACTGACTGAAAACTAGGCTGAAGGGAAGGGTGAAGACCACCGCACACACTCCTTAGCCTAACCCGCAAATCCCTAGTACAGCCCTTGTCTCCTGCGTCCTCGCTTGTCTGCCTCTTCTCCATCAAATTTCCACATTTCTCCCCACAGCTAGCCTACCTGCCTGAGATCTCTGTCTCTGCTCTTGGCTGGCTTTAGGCAAGCCATTTTACTGTGTAATTCCTTCAGTGTTCTTATTCATTAAAAGAAAATAAAAAACATGTTAGAAGATGCTGTAGCTTGAATAAGAAATGTTCCCCCATAGGCTTATTTATTTGAAAACTTGACCCCTACTTTGTGGTGAAGTTTGAAGAGGTTATAGAGTCTTCAGGAGGAGCCTTGGCAGAGGAAATACTATCACCAGGGTGACTCTACCTCTCTCTACATATATCTCTCCCTCTCTCTCTACCTCTGTCTGTCTCTCTGTATTTGTGTCTCTATCTCTCTGTCTATCCGGGTCTCTCTGTGTCTCTGTGTCTCTGTCTGTGTCTCCGTCTGTCTCTGTCTCTCTGTCTCTCTCTCTCTTTCTCTCTCTCTCTCTGTGTGTCTGTCTCTCTGTCTCTGTCTGTTTGTCTCTCTCTCTCTCTCTCTCACTCTCTGTCTCTCTCTCTTTCTGCTTGGGGATGAATTGATGGCTCTGCTTTCTGACTGCCAGGTTGACCTCATGCTTCTGCTGTCTGGCCCTTCCTTATCATGATGGACTGTGTCCCCCTCTGAAACTGAAAGCTGAAAGAAATCCTTTCTTCTTCTGTCAGGGTATTTTATCAGAGCAACAGAAAAATAACAAAAAGAAGATGTTATCAAGAACTGTGAACAGAGAACAGCACTTTTAAGGACCTCAGTGTCATCATGGTGTTCTCTATGCCTAAAAAGCAAAAAACTGGAGTACTGCCTGCTTCCAACAGTCAGTGGTGTACTTGGCGTAATGACTCAATCCGTCTGGGTGCTGGCTCAGTGGTGTACTTGGTGTAGTGACTCAATCCGTCTGGGTGCTGGCTGTTTTGTCATGAGTGATCACACCCAGTCCCCAACCAGCCTTTTCAGCCCCATCCTACCCAGGCTTTAATAAACCCAGAAGTCAAATGTGTGTTTTCAGCTTTAAGGACCCCTTCCTGCCGCACACAAATGACCTGGAAAACCCAGACTCCATTAAGCTGGGAGCTGGAAGCAGGAGCCCATGCTCCTGGGTCACTCATCAGTTTTACCAGAATGTTAAACCAGGAAGGGCCCTCTATCAAGTCATCCGCCTCTGCCTTTAAGCCTCATTCTTGTTCTCCTAATCAATACACGTGGCTAACGTTGCCGCCTGAATTGGAGAGCGGTGTGTAGTGACCATATTCAAAGCTGCTCTGCACAGAAAGTGACCATCCATGTGGAACCTGCTTTGTACAGAAGCTGGTCAGGAAACTGCAGGCTTTATCAGACTTCAGAAACATCTGGAGAGGCTAGCTGCAACAACTATGTCTGTTTCCCTCAGAGTAATTTCACTAGGGCTCTCCAGAGAAGCAGAGTGACCAGGAGAGAAGGGAATCTTAGAAATGGGTGCATATTGTAGGGGAGACATTAGACCTGAGAGTCTGAGGGTCAGGACAGCAGGCTGGAGACTTGGGGTTCCTGCAAGAGGTCACTTTTATTTTTTAAAATTACATTGATTGATTGATTGATTGCATGGGTGACAGTATGCATCTGGAGGTCAGAAGCTAACTTGAAGGGAATCAGTTCTCTTCTTCCTCTATGTGGGTTCCAGGGATCAAACTCATTCCCTCTGGCCTGGCAGCAAGTGCCTTTCCCCACTCAGCCATCTTGCTGGACCTCACACTCCTTTACAGGGAGCCATCTACCAGTCTTCGTTCAGTGAAAGCTTTCAGCTGATTGGATAAGGCTCTAATCTGCTTTTCCCAATCTTGATCCAAAAATGCCTTCATCGAACCATCCAGAATACTTGACTGCATATCTGGATATGGTAGCCTCGCCAGGCTGGCATGTAAGCTGAGACTTGATAGGAATGTAAAACAAGACTTTGCATGGCATTTATAGGATCACAGGGACTGGGAACAAAAAGGGCCACTGATAGGTTATTTCCCCGCCAGGGAAATGAGCCAATTCAAGCCAGATTAGATGATAGTAAAGGCAGGTTTATTGGGAAGCTGCTTTCAGGTCAGCAAGTTCGCTGGCCCAAAGGACCAAAGCCCGGGAAATCGGCATGGGGAGTGGGATTGGGGTGGGGGAGAAAGAGGCGTGCCCCAGATCACTTATAATAATGCTCCATTGAAGTGCTCTCTGAATAGTTACTATGCTGTATGTTGTTTAAGGCATGATGGCCACAACTCTGTACAGACGAATCCCATGTGCTTTTAAGCTAGTTGAAGCTGAGTGTGGGACCTGCAAATGTAAAGGCTGGCTGTGGGTGCTTGTGTTCTTTGGTTTCTCCTTTAAGGCTGTTAGAGCGTCCATCGGGATGCCTCAATGAATGGGGCAATGCAATCTTTAACACATATTCACTTTATATCTTTAAGAACTGTGACTTGGTAAGTTTTTGAGAATCATCCTTACTTTCATTTTCTATTAGCTAAATTTGTTTATTTGACCGTTTCGTATGGGAATCTTCTATTATTTACCCCTCACCCCATCAACAACCTCTTTCTCCTACAGATCCCTTCCTTCTCTACATTCATGTCTTTGTTGTGTGTTGTTTTGTGACCCACTGAGTTTAACCAGAACTATCTGTGTGGCCAGAGATGTGGGACTAACCCCTGGAGCCTGATAGGCTTGTCAGTAGGCATGTAACTAAAAACAAGAGCACTCCCACCCCCAGCGTCTATCAGTAACTGATGGCCACCAGGGAGGGGTAGGAGCCCACAAGCCCCTCCCCCACTATTGACCAACTATTGACAGCCCCAGTGCAGGCATCTGCGCTGCTATGAGTTAATAGTCACAATGGCCCTCTCTCATGAGCACAAGACAGAGTTTCAGAGCTCTCCCCATCACCAGTTCTTCTGCACCAGCCCCAAGCTTCACAGGGAGTGTTAAGAATGTCTTGTTTAAGGTGGAGCACTCCACTGACTTATTTTTTAGTATCTTCAACAACCTTGAGTCTCTGCATCTGCCACCACTCATTGCAGAGAGAAACTTCTCTGACCAAGGCGAAGAGTAGCATTTGTCTGTGATTTTAATCATACACATTTGAAGGTAGTTTGATAGGATATCAATTTAACAAAACAAAAAGTCGTAAATTCCTACCTGGGCTTCTGACACTGCCAGCCATAGGTCTTTGTCTAAGCGTGATTTCCTCATGTAGAGCAGGCCTCAAATCCAAGCAGCACGCAGTTGAGTACATAACAGTTCTGTCACCATTGTACCAGTGGGCACATCCTGCTGGGCAGATGATACTATAGATAGCAGGGTTCCCAGCTGGGTAAGACCCTTCATGGCTCTCCCTATCGCCAGCAACATACATGGCACCTTCCAGTCCCACACATCCTAGCCAGAGGGGAGGGAGCTTCCAGTTCAGTTCCAGCAAGACTTCTCTGTCCTGTAGCCAAGGCTTGAGGTATCTTCAGAAATAGGATCTTACCATCTACTTTTGGTGAACCACCCAGAGCAATGGCAGTAGCTTTGTTGCTTTCAAAGCTGCTGGAGTCTTCCTGACTTACAGCTCACAGACAGGTATCCTACAGCAACACTGGGACCTTTGTTCGATCACCCATGGCATCTGAGATGGGCAGTATCTAGTCATGTAGTGTATCTCCTTTTAAACGCTTTGGTAAAGTGTATTTTTAATTAGCTCATAGAGTAATAGGTTTTCTTATTTGGGGTAATGTTTCTCTTGCTCTTTCTGTCACCTACCCTTGATCCCTTTGTCTAAATGCTACCATTCCAGTATTTATTTCCTCTAGTTTTATTTTTTAAAAGTTTTATTAGTTGGCCCTCTTCAAGCCTGTCTCTCCTCCACCCATGACCTATTTCTAGCTTCCTGGTCTCTGCAGCCATTCCAAGTGAAACAGAAAAATTAGTTTGAAGCTCTGATCTACACCTGAGCGAGAGCGTACAGTGTACGTCTTTCTGAGCCTGAGTTACCTCACTCAGTATAAATTTTTCTTCCATTCCATCCATTTCCCTGCAGCCTTCATAATTTCATTTTTCTTTAGTGCTGAGTAAGATTCCACTGTTCATATGTACCACCTGTTCTTTATCCCTTCCTTAGCTGATGATGGGCGTCTTTTCCTAACTACTGAGGTGAGATGGAATTTTAAAGTAGTTTTGATTTGCATTTCTCTGATGACTAGGGATGTTGAACACTTTTTTTTAAAAAAATGTTTATTAGGTATTTGTGTTTCCTTTGAGAATGTAGCCTCTTTTATTGTATTTGCTTCTTTTCCAATACAAGTGTCTTAGGTTAACTTCTGTGATAAAAGAAAAGTCTTATTTCAATGTATAGCTCTTAGGTCACATGGCATCACTGAGGGAAGTCAGAGCAGTGACCAAGCCAGCTCAGTCAGTCAACAGGGTCTCGAGGAAGAGAGTAAGGATTAAAGAAAGAAGAGTAGACAACATCATACCGTGACTTCAGCCAGTGTTGAAGCAGGTTTATTTTTTTCCAGTCTGCTATTATACCTGTCTAGGTACATGCAGAGAATAGGGTCAGTTCTTAGATCAAAGACAAAGTAGTCAAGGAACAAACAAGGTGATAAACAAAGCCCCATGGTCACTGTGTCTAGGGACTTATCAGGGTGACCAAGATAAAAGGAATACACACATTCCTCAGCTGTATTCATTTTGAGTCTAGTCCTAGCCAAATGAAAATATTCTTATCTGACCCTATCCCTATGTCCTAGCCCAATGTAAATATTCTTGTCAATACCCTTAAAGCAGCATCAAGGGCTCTCCACAGAGCAGAAACTCAAAGAAGGAACTCACAAATAGGAACTGAAGTGAAGGTATGGAGGGGTGCTGCTTACTGGCTTGTTCAGCTGCCTTTCTTTATAGCTCAGGACAACAGACTGGGAGTGGCACCCCCCAGTAATGGGGCTTTCCCAAGTCAATTATTAGTCAGACAATGCTTCTCAGGCTTTTTCTCGGGCCAGTCTGGGGGGAACCTCTCACCTATTGTGGTTCCCTCTTCCCAATAACTCTGGCTTATGTCACGAAGATGGAAAACTAACCAGGACACTAGGGAGGGTCTCGTGTACCCCAGTTTAGCACTTCTGCACTTCCTGCCTCCACCTCCCAATTGCTAGGATTAGGCCTGCTTAGTGCAGTGCTGGACATTGGGCCCAGGGCCTCAGGGGATGTCAAGGGTGACAACTCTTTGCCAGTGCTTCAGAAGATGCTCTGCCAAAGTTAAATTGCTCTGGTGGAAGGCATTCATTCAGCCCCATCTTGCTCTAAATCCTCGCACGGGGTTGGGGAAGCTGAATTGAGGTTTCCCAGAGTTTGAAATTTGCCATAAAAATACTAGAAGCAGAAATACAGACTGTAACAAGAAAGGAAAACATGTTGGGAGCGCTTAGATTTCTTAAGCACTTAGTAAAAGCTTCTGAGGACTTAGTCTGTGCTGGGAGAGGGTGGAGACAGCAAATGGATAAACAGGGGTGGAAAGCACTTATCTCTGAGTTCCACCCAAACAATCAGTTAACCTCCCAACAAGCTCCTTCCTCTTCTGTGGGTTATTAGTGTTTGGAGCTAATGAGGGTGGTTGACTGGGCTGAAAACCCAGTCTTAGAAGCAGCAAGAAGTTCTCAAGGGAAAGACAGAAAACAAAGCCCCAGACCCACAGCACAGCTTTGTAGAGCTATTGTGGAAAGAGAGGGGGGGAGGAGGAAAAGGGAGAGAGGGTGAGAGGGGGAAAGAGGGGGTGAGGGAGTGAGGGAGAGAGGGGGAAAGAGGGGGGAGGGAGTGAGGGAGGGAGGGAGAGAGAGAGAGAGAGAGAGAGAGAGAGAGAGAGAGAGAGAGCATCAGCGAGCACTCCCGCAAGCTAGGGCCCCACCTCAGCCTGGCCTCATCTTCCACAGTGTCTAATACATTTTCCGGTTGGTTTTTATTCCCACCAGATTCTGGTGGCCTTGCTGCAAGTCTGTTGCCATGGCTACCACTTTACTTATGCTATCAGCCACAGCTACAGTTTTTTTGGTTGGGGGTTCTGCAGCTTGGGGTTTCTAGTCAGGGGCACTTACTTCACCCCCAAACTTCTCTTCACTCCTCTTCAGAGTGTGAGAGGAGCTCCCAGGGAAGGAGCCTAGGTGTAGGCCACATGGACCATGCCCACCAAGAGGAATTGGCGTGGACTGCTGACCTGGAACCTGTTCAAACTCCAGAAATCTCAAAACTTGAGACTGGCAGGAGTAGAGCTAGCTCCTTCTCTGCCTCTGTGGCTGCCTCAGGGACCTCCAAGCAGGTTGTCACAGGCAGTCAGTCACTACTCAGCACCTGGAAAGAGAAGAGCAGCTTAAGAGTGGTGCAGAGACAACAGGGGGGGAGGGAGGAGAGATGTTTTTCTGGAGAGCAGCAAGTGAAGAATCACTGACTGACAATGGGAGTGCGTGGGTTGAGAGAGGAGACTCCAAGGGCAAGGGAGCACTGTACTGGGGAGAGTGGAAGGAACAGGTCTCAGTAGCTATGGTGAGGAGCCTGAAGCCACCAGCAGGGGGACAGGCACTCCCAGCTCAACTCTGGTCCTTGCCAGGGTCATACACACAGCAATGCCATGGGGTTTCTCACATCGAGTGTTTACTCATGTTGGTGTTAGGCTGTTTCTGAGTACATGGTAACCGAGGGGAAAGCAGAGTTTGTACTATAAGTGAGTTGATATATACGTCTAATAAATGCAGCTAGGAGAGGGTGAAGGGCAGCTAAGGAGCTTCCTTCAGGGGGGAAGCCAGGCAGGATTGGCCCAGTGGGGGTTCATCTTCATTTAGAATTACTTATCTCCTCATCACCTCTCTCTGTCTCTCTGTCTCTCTGTCTAGCTCCCTGTCCGTCCATCCGTGTGTGTGTGTGTGTGTGTGTGTGTACACATTTCAGCTTATTGTTTGAGAGAATACAGTCTGCTGTGGTGGGGAAGCATAGTGGCAGAAGCTTGAGGCAGCTGACCAGTCAGGAAGTAGAGAGAGATGAATGCTGGTGCTCAGCTCTTTTACACACACACACACACACACACACACACACACACACACACACACACACACACACCTCCTTCCTTAGGTTGTTTTTACCAGCTATTTAGTCACAGCAAAGAGTGAGGTAACTATAGACAATCAGTATGAGCCTTCAAACGCTGGGAGTCCTTAGACTCTCAATCCCACTCAGCTCTCGTCAGACAGAGGAAGGCAGGGCATGGTGGTGGGTGCAGATGGCGTGAAGGTCTATATTTCTTTTCTTTGCCTATTGTAGCTGCTTACAGAAAGTGTCCTGACTATATGACAGAGGCTCTCCAGCTCTGGGGTAACATGAGATGAAGGGTCAGAGGAAGACAGTCTGAGCTACTTGAATATGGCAGTCACCAGGCAAGGGACTAGGATGCTGCTGTGTTTTATTCTGTATCCTGGGCATCACAGAAGGGATACAAGGACCCCTGAGTATTGTCCGCTTGATTACATCCCAAGGAGAGCAGGAGTTCCCCATCGCCCTAGGACTGGATCCTCAGCCTGGCAGACCTGTCCCTGGGAAGGGAGCTGTAATTGCTCCTCACTCCACTTTAAAACCTCTTCCATGCTGGTTTGTCTGGGTGAGTTTTTTGTCACCTAAGGCTTTTTAGTGGGGGGCTGATCTCACACACAGCTCGAATCTTAGAGCTGAATAGCTTTTCCCCAAGGATAAAATAAGAGGGTTTCTGAAAAACACCCTAAATACAGGGTCTAATTACACAAGGAGGGAATGTGAGGGCGTGAAAGTCTTTAGAGCTTGTTTTCAACTTTGCTTTTGATCCTGCTTACCTTTGACTAAGCCACATCTTTTGGATCTTCCCGTGTTCTGCCTTTAAACTTTAAGTTTCTTGTATCTTTCAAGACAATTCCTCAAAGACCATCCAGAATGCAAACTTGCCATTCAACTGGTGGGAGTGGGTGCTGAGTAACATCATAGTATTAAGAAGTTGTCAGAAAAACCTTATTGTTCTTCCCTGAAGGAGCAGCTTTGAGTAACTGCGTCATGGAGAAATGGCTGAGAGAGCTGGTGAGACGGCTCAGCGGGTGAAGGGGCTTGCCTTGCAGGTCTGGAGACCCGAGTTCAATTCCTTGAACCTGTATAAATGGCAGAGAAGCAACTCCATGAAGCTTCTACTCTGACCTTCACATGCACACCCTGAAATGATAGTTCATATATATATATGTATATATACATATATATACATATATATATATACATATATACACATACACACACACACACACACACATATATATATATATATATATGAACTATCTAAGATATCAGGATGTCTGGCTTCAATACATAATTAATGTTCAATTAATTATGGGCCTGAAAAGAGGAAGTTTAAAATGGGTGATGCTAAGAAAAGCAAGAAGACTTTTGTTCAGAAGTGTGCCTAATGGCACACACGCGTACGACTGGACCGAATCTCCATGGTCTGTCTGCGTGGAAGAAGGGTCAGGCCTCTTGCTTCTCTGATGCCAACAGAGCACAGGCACCATCTGGGGAGAGGACACGCTGACAAAGTATTTGGATAATACCAAAAATTACATCCCTAGAACAAAACTAGTCTCTGATGGGATTTGGAATGGAGGAAGGGCGGACCTGACAGCTCACCTTGAAAAGACTGGCAGTGAGTCACAGTCTCTGCCGAGCTTCTTACAGAGCAAACGTCTCATGGCTTTTACATGAACCATGACTTAGTTCATACACAGGAATTCCAATCATGAATGGCTAACAATGCGATTGTTGGACAGTTCCAAGTTCAGTAAACCTGGCTTGTAGTAATGAGAAGAGCTTTGGGAAAATAAGAGTCCCTGCTCTGTAGGTACTTCTGATGCTCACTCTGCCTCACCACCGGATTGGGCTTAATTAACAATGTTCAACTTTCCACAAAGATGGCAGTGCCACCTCAAAGCTGTTGAACAGTTTTATATTTAAGATTATATAACTGGGTATATGACTATTTAAATACTGGAGATAGTCACTCTTTTAGAACCAAGCAGAAGACACTTGTACGTAAATGTGTGTTCTTTTGCTTTCCACAGGCAAAGGTTAAACACCAGGAAGCAACTGTCTGTCCTTGACAATGCTAATCTAATCAGAGCCCTCTATGTCAAAGGATACTGACTCTTACTACTCAAAGGCTTAGTGTGTGCAGTTTATGTGCAAAATCAAGCAAAGACTATTTAACACTTCTCAAAACAATTAAGAACTATCTGGAAGACTGGTGAGGGGTAGTTTTGGTGACTTCAGGTGTTTTAGCAAGAAGAGAGACAGAGAGAGAGAGAGAGAGAGAGAGAGAGAGAGAGAGAGAGAGAGAGAGCTGCTGTCTGTCTTGTGGTCTCTAAAAGGCAAGAGAGCAACTTTAATGACCTAGTGGAAGTTGCCGCAAACTCAGGATGTAGCAGAAGTTAGTGAAAGACACATTTAATACCTGCTACCTTCAGTGTACCTGAAAATAATAATATCCAGTCGATAGACTAGAGCTGAGAACATGAATTAAGGAAGTATAATGCATACATTTTTACTTGAAGCCAGACATTGCCAATTTAACTTTGTGGAATCTTGGATATGTTTACATTTTTTTAATTAGTCAGCTTTCTGTTACTATAGCGAAATACCTGGGGCAGGGAATTTTTGAAGAGACTAATTTAGCTAGCTGTTTTAGAAATTCAAGGAAATGGTACGGGTGTTGGCTCTATTCTGGTGAGGGCCCCCCTTACCTGTATCACTTCATGGCCAATGGGGCAAACACCCACATATGTCTTCCCTTTGGTGATCCACTAAAAGAAGCTGTCTATAATCAGATCATATAAATGTTCAGATATTCAAAGATCATAAACTCTACTATTTCCTAGAATGCACTCATCCTGTGGTAGCAGCGCCAGTCTATTTTAGTCACATGTTTCAAATTCCATCTTTCCTTCTTTCCAATTATGCGGGTAGCCTTCCCACTTAGTTCTATACCGGGACTCCCACAGAAAGCTAGAGAGATACCTCAATGGTTTCTCCATACTCACTGTCCACAGACATGGACACGCAGATATAGACACACAGACCCAGACACATAGACATACACACATAGAGACACAGACACATGCACACAGATATACAGTGACATACACAGACACACAGACACAGATACAGACAGATACAGATACACAGACATACAGACAGACACACAGACAAAGGCACACACAGATATACAATGACATACACAGACATACTGATACACACAGATACAGACACCCCGACATGCATACAGACAGATACATACACAGATACACAGACATACACACAGATAGATACAGATATGCAGACATACAGACAGACACATAGACAACACACAGACACATACAGATGGTCCTACTCATCTTTAAGAACTTTTTGCTGAGACTTTGGAAGCATGGCCTCGGGTCTGAGTGCTTCCATAGGTCATGTGACTTGTTTGATCTGAGCCAGGAACAGCACAGTAAGCTGTGTAGTAACTACAGGCTACAGTCTGTGGCTTCAATCAAAGCACCATGGATACCAGAACCTCCAGAGGAATTCCCACCCTGGTCTTTGCTGTGGATCTCAGTAATTTACTCTCTCAGTTTTTACTATAGCCTTCAGAACGTCATGTTGTAATGCTAGCATGCTCTTCACTAAAATGTTTATTCTTTGCTTTTAGGGAATAGAAGATGTGAGGACAATTCTGTCATGTTTTTCAGTTAATCAAGAACATTCTATGAACAACTGCTCACAGCCTTGCAGTCAAGTTCCTGGATCTCACCTCAAACTGCCTGGTGGTCTTCCTGACCCACTCAACTATGTTCCTGCCATTGAAACAGATTCCTTTTGTTGGTACTTGGGATCTCATGTATGAACACAAAACCTCCCCACATCACCTCATCACGCTCGGCCCTTCCATCCCTTCAAACACCAGCTCACGGATGTGCTCTCTAACCGGAAGCACAGGCTTTCTCTCTGAGCTTCCAGAATGTGATTACTACTTCTAACCACACCAGTCCCTCTCCTTGTAGTGGAAACTGTAGTTGGCTGTGTAGGAATTTCTTGTCCTCTGAGACTATAAACCTACTCTGTGTTCCTCACAAAGATTTATCTGCTACTTCCTGCATGAGATTGTCTGATTACATCTCTTTTCTGCTTTCTCTCTTTGCTCTGCTTTGGCTGGAGCTGCTGTCACCTCCTTTTGTCTGTACTCCCCTGGCTTTACTTTTCGTTCTGTGTGTCTCCATGGCTGTAATCCTGCCCATGTCTCTGGCATCCCTACCCTTAGTGACTAATATCTTAACACACACTGTGCTATTCTTGTTCCCTTACTTTAAATTATTGGAGTTGAAAAGATGTTTTTATTGCCTAAGACTGTGTTTTCACTGTGGGCTTATCCATCAGCTGTGGATGGCATTCTGTTCCAAGGGTGGTGCTGGAGATAGAGCATGCATCTGAGAATGCGCTCGAGGGCTGAGTCACTAAGTCAGTGGTTCAGTGGAGACAGACAGCGACTGAACCCTCCTACCACCCAGGCTCACCTGAGCATTGTAAATGCTTCTGCTGAAATGACTCTGGTGTTCAATGAAAAATAAAAAACAAAACAAACAAACAAAAACCACCAACAAACGAATATCAGATGCCTAAACTCCAATACTAAAATACAAAAAATATGAAAATCCAGGCAATATGAGTCCCCCCAGATTACAAATTGTACAGTAATGGACTCCAAAGAAAGGTAACAGGATAAAACCCCAGACACTAATGGAATGAGTGCTCAGTGAACCCAACGGGACAAGAGTAAGCTCCTGATGGAAGTCAAAGAGACAGAAATAGGCACCTGGATGAAATGAGGAATTCTGTGCCAGATATGAATGAGAACTCAATGCAAAGTGAGCATAACTGAGATAAAACAAATAGAACGCTTAGGAATTTAAAAGTCAACAAGTTTAAACAATCAGTGGGAAGCCTCCTCAAAGGAATAAATCAAGTTGACAGTGTAGCAAGGCCAGAGGACAAGGTAGATGAACAGACCATGAGATCTTGAGAGTATAATTAAAAGATCAGACTGGCAAGTCACCTTAGAAGAAGGAAAGGTTTGAGCTAATACTATAGAAAATATGTTCAGTAACAGAAAAAATGTCCAAGCTGTGCAGAGCTGACCATGCTAACACAAGAGACATTTAAAATGTCAGACAAAACAGTAAGGAATGTCTCCATGCCATACTAGAGATAGAATAATGCATTTGCTGAACTGAGAAAGACTGTAGAAAGCTAGGAGAGCAAGCTCCGAGCCGCACAAAGAGAGCGCATAGAGCAGCAGTTCTCAATCTGTGGATCGAGACTGCTCTGAGGCTGCACATCAGATATCCTGCATATCAGATATTTACATTATAATTCATAACAGTAGCCAAAGTATTGCTATGAAGTAGCAATAAAATAATCTTATGGTTGGGGTCACTGCCACATGAGGAACTGTGTTGCAGCATTGGGAAGGCTGAGAACTTCTGCATTAGAATATTATAGAATTAGAACAGACTTCTCAATAGAATCTCTAAAAACCAGAAAAGCGTTTGATGATGCAATGTGTATCTCAAGCTCAGAAAGAAAGTAACTCCCAACCCAGATAACTTTGTCAAGCAAAGGCATCCTTGTAAATGAAGAAAGAAATCTTTCCATGATAAAAGAATTCATGACCACCCAGACAGTACTATGGGATATACTTGAAGAAATTCTACAGACAGAAGAGAAAGATAGATCTACAAGGTCATAGTAAAGAATCAACTAAATTAGAGCAGTAAATAAGAAAATAGCGAACATTATAAAAACAACAAAGATAGTCCAACATACATAGATCAGTAAATGTGGTAAACTAATAGTCTCAAAGACAGAAATTATATGATCATCTCAACAGATGTCAAAGTTCATATTCCTTCTTGATAAAAGGCCCAAAGAAACCACGGATACGTAAACATACCTCAACAATAATAAAGCCAATACATGGTGTTTTGGCTGCAACAAAATACCATGACCAAAGCAACTTGGGGAGGAAAAGGTTGATTTGGCTTACACTTCCACATTGTAATCCATCATTGAAGGAAGTCAGGACAGGAACTCAAACAGAGGCAGAAACTGACGCAGAGGTCATGGAGGGTGCTGCTTTCTGGCTTGCCCCTTATGGCTTGCTCAGCCTGCTTTCCTATAGAACCCAAGATCACCAGCCCAGGAATGGCACCACCCACAATGGGCTGGCCCATCCCACACCAATCACTAATTAAGAAAATGCCCTACAGGCTTACCTACAACTTGATCTTATGGAGGCATTATCTCAGTTGAGGTTCCCTCCTCTCAAGGGACTTTAGCTATGTCAAGTTGACATGAAGCTATCCAGTACACATGGCAAGTCTCCAGCCAACATTATACTAAATGGGAAAAAAAACCTGAAATCATTTCTGCTAAGGCCAAGGATGCATTAAGAATGTTAACTCTTTGTATTCTTATTAAATATATTGATAGAAGTTTTAGCTAGAGCAATAGGGCAAAAGAAAAATATGATATGATATAATAGGAAAGGAAAAAACCCAAGTCTCTCTATTTACAGATGACACAATTCTGTATATAAGAGACCCCAAAGCTCCATCAGGAAACCCACAGCAAAGCTGCAGGATACCAAAATCAACATGTGAAAACTACCAGCTTTTCTATATACCAATGATAAGCAAGTTGAAAGAAAATCAGAAAAACAAACTCATTCACAGGAACTAAATAAAGGGTGAATGGATGAATGAATGGATGGATGAATGCCAAGGAATAAACCTAACCAAGGAAGAGAATGATCTCTAAAGGGAAAATATTTTAAATACAAAAGAAGGAAATTGAAAAAGCAGAAGAAATAAATGAAAAAGAGACCAGACTATTACAAGATCCCCATTGTTTGTTGGTAGGCAGAATTGATATAGTCAAGACGGCCATATTGCTAAAAGTGAGCTACAAAGTCGATGCGACTGCATTCTTCACAAGATAACCAAAGCTAGCCTGAGCAAAAAGAACGATTCTAGAGAAACCACATGTCTGATTTCAAGTTACTTTAAGGAAAACATTGTGGTTTTGTGCAAGTCATGAATGACATTCAAAGAGAAGCTCCAGAAATAAACCATGAACTGCAGCCACCTAATTCATAACCAAGTGCCAAGAACATTTAATGCAGAAGAGAGACTTGATCGCAAACAGAGCTGGAGAAAGGGCCTTTCAGTGTCAAAATGGATCAGATACCTGTGTAAGACCCCAACCTCTGAAGCCGTTCAAGGAAAACATGGCAAAAAACATTCCACAACATGGATGTAGCAAAGACTTCCTAATAAAGACCCCAACAGTGCGCAAAACACCAAGAATTGATTGATTTAATTACATGAAATTGAAAAGTTTCCGTACAGCAAAGGGAAAAAATGAGGGAAAAAATCTACAAAATGGAAAAAAAATGCTAACCATATATCTGATAGAGGATTAATATCCAGATCATGTAAAAGCTCAAAATGTTAAATTCCAAGAAAATAAAACAACCCAAAAGATAAATGAGCCGATTAAATGAACAGGTAGTACTCAAAATATGACAACCAATAAACACATGAATAAATGCCCAGTACGCTTAGCCATCAGAGAAACGCAATTCAAAGCTACAGGGAGACCTCTGTGGCACCTGCCAGAACGGCTGTTGGGAGGACGGTGAATGAGACCTAATGCTGGTGAGCGCGTAGGGCCCAAGGAGCCTTTGCACACTGCCGGTATGCACATGAATTGGTGCAGTCACTATGCAACTCAGTATGCAGACTCCTCAAAAAGCTGAAAGTAGTGCTATCACAGGACCCTATTCTCTCACCCCAGGGTACATGCTCAAAGGACTCCAAGCCAACATACCACAGAGACACTGGCCATTTCTGTGTGTAATGTCCCATTCAAAAGCACACGTTATAGAATCAGCCTCCAGGCCTAGCCACAGACAACTGAACACAGAAATCAGGGTATACATACCCAGCAGGACTTTCCTAGAAGAAGGATAAAATTATAACATTTTCTGGAAAATGAATGCAATTGGAAGCCGCATTATGTGAAATAGGTTATATTTTAAAATGATATTTTCTGTTATTTATGGATGTTAGGTTTTTTAGATACTTAAAACTATTAGCTCACTAAGATGTGAATATATCTCAAATTTTAAGCATATGATATATATGAATGGTATATGACTATCTATGTATATGACTACATATACACAGGCAACTAGAGAGAAGGGAAAGGCGGGGAGAAGAAAGGAAGATACAGGAGCGCCATAAGAGCAAAGAACATGATACACTTGAGAGCTTATTTTAAAACCAACACTATGTACAATAAATAAACATAGAATGTAAACAATTATAATCACATGTCTGCTCAAAACAATCCAATAAAGTATTTACATAAATACTGATACAACACAACCTCATATGCCACACCTTTTATAAACAAAAATTGCAATATAGCTTTAGTTCCTTTTCAAAAAATTATCTTTCTTCGGGGTGTGATGGCTACACACCTTTAATCTCTTCTGCTTGAGACCACTCTAGTCTTCAAAGCAAGTTCTAGGACAGCCAGGGCTACACAGAGAAACTGTGTCTTGAACCCTGGCCCCAAAATAAAATCATTTGTTGTGAGTATGTATGTGTGTTATATGTGTGAGCATGCATGTCAACATGTCATGGTGCCCATGGAGAAGGTGGAGGACAACCTTGGAGTGAGTGCCTGTTGACGTTGTTGAGGCAGCCTCTGGCTGTCTCTCTTGTATAACAAGCTCTCTGACCCTGGAGCTTCCGGAGCTTCTCCTGTCTCTGCCCGCCATGTCTCTTCTGAGTGCCAGGGTTGTCACCTGTAGATGCACAACGGCACTGCAGCTGACTTTTTATGTGAATTGTGCGATTTGAACCCAGGTCCTCCTGTTCGCGTGGCAAGTGCTTTACTCACTGAATTGTCTCTGCAGCCCAAACTGGGGTTTTTAAAAACATCTTTCTGCTAGTTAAAACAAAACAAAACAAAACAAAACAAACAAAAAACACAGAACCTTTTAAAGGAAGGAAATCACTGCAGGCTAGAGGTATTCACTTGAATTATTTTTTAAAATCAGATTGGTACTTAACTAAGAATAACCAGAAAGCCTATGGTTATGGAACGTTTTGTTTTGACTTTTGTTTAGGCAGGACACTATGAGTTCACTATGTTGCCAGGGCTGGCCATTTCAAACTCAGCAAAAGCTTATGTAGGTCTTTAACTTGTATTCCATCAGCCGTGGCTTCCTTGAGGGCTGGGATCATACGTGTGGGCCACCATGCCAGTTCTGAATATCACTCTTACTATTTATAAGACTGAAATAAATACACTGAAAATTGTAAGCAATAAGATGATACATTCTTGCGTGAGCTGCCAAGTGCCTGTGGCCAGCTGGGAGGCACCTGACGGAGAGCGACACAGAGCCTGGGCTGGGAAGATGTGTAGCCTTCCCAGGATCAAGCACTTCGGATCCTAGCAGAGCATCTGGTGCTGTGTGGGCAGTAGATAGCCTGCAGGTGAGGGAGGCTGCCGTGCAAGGAAAAATGTTTGGAATCAAGGATCCTGTCCCTGAGACAAAAAGGCCAAGGTGCTTCCCAGAAGCCTGTGAAACAGGCCTCCCTGGACAGCACCTTTGGAGGTTTGCTCTTTGACTTTCTGCTACACCTTTGAGTTAGTATAGTCATGAATCTCCACAGTAAGCTGACAGACAAGCACCATTGTTAGTCATAGATTATGACATGTACTTAAGACTGTAAAGACGGTTTAATATTTCCCCAAAGTCACAAACCCTAGCAAGCAAGAAAGCCTGAATTCAAATCCAGCCGTGATTAGCTACAGTCTAAGCCTGTAACTAACATGTGGGGCCTGGTCTTGTGGGTTGTTTGCTTTTGCTTTGAAATGGCAGCCAAGAACTGTTGTAAGGAAAGTCGTCTCTCCCCCCATGCCAGGCCAGTCACTCAGGATACGGCACCAATCAAGACTGCCTGCATCCTCCCAGAAAATGTGGGGAGTGGAGGGGAGAATTGGAAGGTGGTGAGTGGAATTTAAAGAGAAGGAATTCCAGAAGGTTCTCCATGACTTCTATCTTAAACATTGTTTTCAACTCCAAATTCCTTCTGAGTAGGTTCTGTGTGCTCAGCCTAGCGCATAGCAGTTTAAAAAATTATGTTTATGTGTGTGTTGCTGCATGAGTTTATATGCAGTGTGTGTTTCTGCATGAATTTATGTACATATAGTGTGTGTGTGTGTGTGTGTGTGTGTGTGTGTGTGTGTGTGTGTGTGTGTTTCGCGTGCACGAAGAAGTTTGAAGACACCACAAGAGGGAGTCAGATCCCCTGGAACTGGAATTCCAGGTGGTTGTGAGTCACCACTTGGGCACTGGAAAGCAAACTCAGGTCCTCTGCCAGAGCTGCCAGGGCTCTTAGGTGCTGGGCCCTGTCTCCCACACTGGTAGTGGAGTTTGCAACAGAATGCATTTAGTTTCCACTTAGGTGAACTTCGAATTGAAACAGGCATGGCTAAGCCACCAGAGTGGAGAAAGATACCAACTGTAGCAAGCGTAGAAAGCATTCAGTTGCTTCCAGTGCTCTCCTGGGGTGGGGGAGTTCTCTGGAGACCCTGCACACTTTTGTGTGGAAAAGCACCTCAGGGCTACCTACACTGCTCATGAGCTTTGTGGAGGAATACTCACTTCAAGGTCATCACTCAGAAAGGAAAGATGAAGATGACTAACATAAGACCGCAGAGCCTGGTTTGAAAGATTAAAATGGTGGATAGAAGTCTGGGGTAGGCCAGCGCATGTCAGAAAGGCAGTGGACAAGCTGTCTTCCAGTGTGTACTGTTCTCTCTGAAAGTTTTAGCTAAATAAAAGGGAAGACCACACTGAAGGAGTGTTAATATAAGAATTTGTCCCCAACAATGCTTGAGAGTCACATAGTGGCCACAATTTGACTCAGAATTTTTTTTTTTAAGTGGGAAGGATGGCTGAAACAGAGCCTTCACCTCCCAAGCGCTGAGATTACAGGCATGTCCTGCCACTCCGGGTTTGATCCAGTCATAGTCTACTCCTCTTTCTGTTGATGAGACAGCTGAGGAAGAATTAAGTGTACAGGGCAAACCTCAGGATCAAGGTGAGGCCAGCCGCTCTCAGGGATTACCATGTCCCTATAAACGCTCTGCCTCCTCTGCTGCAAAGTCCCCGGTCCCCAAGGGGAGAGGTTTGATGGGAATAGCCCATTTTGTTTTTAAAGTTCTCTCAACTTCTATACATTGTCTGGCTGTGGTCCTCTGTCTTTGTTCCCATCTACTCCTGATGGGAGCTTCTCTTATGATGGCTGAGCAAGACCCTGGACATAACAGAATGTGGTTAGAATCATTAAATTTCTACCTTTCTTTAGCAAAACAGTAGTATTTTGTTTTCTCCAACGCCCATGGCCTCCTAATCCCAGGTCCTTCAGCAATGTCAGAAAAAAGAGAGAAAGAGAAAAAGAAAGGGAAAGAAAGAAAAGAATCAGTAAAACAAAAGGAAAGAAAAGGCAGGAGAAGCACATTCACACACACACACAGAGACACATGCACAAACACACACAGAAAAATACACAGAGAGAGACACACACACACGCATAAAAAAAAAAAAAAAAAACAGAAACCATAATATATGAACAAAAGACCAGTATGACTTTTCAAAAATTCCTATACAAAGATTTATGAGATAAAAATAAAACCTCTCAAAATACTATTCTTCATTTTGAGTTAACCGTCTACTGCTGAGCATATGGCTTGCTCTTGAGAAAGGTTTGTGTACCCAGTGAGACTCTACTGGACAACATTGTTGTTGTTGTTGTTGGTTTTCTTTTGTGAACAGTTGTCAGTTGGAGACAGCTTCTTGGGTAAGGATGGGAGATCATGTAGACTTCTACTCCGTTTCAGTGCGGGAACCCCATGATGGTCTTTTGTCTCTAGAAGGCATTGTTTCTTTGGTGTCTTCCCTTCCCCTTGGTTCTTACAATCCTGGTTTGCCTGTTTGTTTTCTAAAGAGAGATAGATAGATAGAGAGAGAGAGGAGTTGGATAGGTGGAGGGTGGGAAGGATCTGGGAGGAGAAGAGGGAAAGGAAACCATAACTATAATATATCATATGACCAAAAAAAAAAAAAACCAAAAAAACCCCAAAAAAACCCAAAACCCTAATTTCCATTCTTATAAAAAGTAAAAAAGAATTATTATGCCCACAGAAAAGGTTGGTTATAAATTATGCAAAGGAAGTAGGCATAGACCATAGATTCTCACCCTTGACTATCTTATAAATCTTTCTTGGGTAGTTTGAAACAGCCAAATATAAAGACAGCATTCTGACTCTGACAGTCCCTTCAAATGAAGTTCCAGGGAACCACAGTTGGCTTGCTGTTGGGTTAGGGACAGATCTACCGACTGAAAGAGTTAAGAGGTAAGGATGAACACAGTACATTTGCAACTTGACGTCCAAAGCCAGGTCTCGAACCAATGCTACTACAGGAACCTCAGGCACCCGGGAAATCAGGGAGGTGGTAAAACAGTGCACGGGGCGGGGGTAGGGAGAGCTGCATGTCAACTATGAGGAATTTATAAAGCACAGGTGGGACTCCCTGACTTCCCTAGACTCCTGAACAGGGGATCATTTTACCCTCTCATCGCAAGGCAGGAGAGCAGGAAGGAATGACTGAAACCATTGTCTAGGGGACTGGGGGAGAGTGGAATCACCTTGCCTGTCTGTCTGCCTTGGCTAGGGCCTCTATTGCAGCGATGAAAAAACCATAACCAAAAGGCAAGTTGGGGAGGAAAGGGCTCATTTGACTCACACTTCCACAGCACAGGTCATCATCAAAGGAAGTCAGGACAGGAACCCAAGTAGGACAGGAACCTGGAGGCAGGAGCTGATGCAGCGGCCATGGAGGGGTGCTGCTTACTGGCTCAGTCATCATGGCTTGCTCAGCTGGCTTTCTTATAGAACCCAGGACCAGGGGTGGCCCCACTGACAATGGGCTGGGACCTCACTATTGATCATTAATTGAGAAAATGCCTTACAGCTGGGTCTCATGGAGGCATTTCCTCAACTGAGGCTCCTTCCTCTATGATGATTCTAGCTTATGTCAAGTTGACACTCAATGCCAGACAGTACACTGTCACTGTTGCTGGTTCAGTTTAAGGAGAAAGAACAGGAAGTAGTAAATTACTAACATCAAAAAAAGAAAAAAGAAAGAAAACACGAAAAGCTCAGTGTGAAATGCTTTGATGAAAACTCCCTAATTTGGATGACACTCAGAACTGACTCTTATTACCTGATTGTGATCTCTCTCTCTCTCTCTCTCTCTCTTTCTCTCTCTCTCTCTTTCTCTCTCTCTCTCCATTTCAGTTCATTTGTCTTATTTTTAACTTATTCAATAATTAGAAAAAATAGGGCCCAGAAGATGGCTTAACTGTTAAAAGCATTTGCCTTTTGTCCCATTACCCTTTGATCTCCACATGTATGCTATGGCTCACCAGTGCCAGCGCTCTCTCTCTCTCTCTCTCTCTCTCTCTCTCTCTCTCTCTCTCACACACACACACACACACACACGTGCGACAGGGGCTGGAGAGATGCCTCAGTGGTTAAGAGTGCTGCTCTTACAGAGGACCTGAGTTCAGTATCCAGCGCCCACATTGGTGGCTTACAAACCATTTGTAACTTCAGCTCCAGGGAATTCAACACCTGCTCTGGTCTCCAAGGACACCCATACACGTACACATAAATAAAACTAAATCTTAAAAAAACTAAAAACGAGTATCTTGCCTTCACTAAAAAGGCATTTTGAATATAAAATAAGATATATCCATGTATCTTTCCTCTTGCAGATGCATGAGACATATTTTTTGCTATTTATAGATTTCATAACCTGTGATTCATGTTCAGAAAGAAAGCAGCAACTCACCAGGGAGTTGCTCACATGGAAAGTGCACTTATTATATTAACTCAATTAGATCAGAGTTAGAATCTGCTCTCCATGTGGAAAAAGCTGAATAACAGCAGAGAAAATCACTGTTATCTGATTTCCTGGCAGGATCCCAGTGTTCAAGATGACTCACAGGGAAATAATAAACAGGGTTGAAAGGAAAAGACCCTTATCCCTCATCAACGGCAGTGATGTAACAAGATAGCTAGTTGCCATAGAAACCATGGCACTGTTAGGATATCTGTGACATGGACAACAGGCAGAGAAATGACTTTATTATTATTATTATTATTCAATTTGTAAGAACTTTAAATACATTGAAATGCAGCGACTTCTAGTCAAATTTTCTACTTGTGAAGAAATTGTAAAATCAACACACAAATGCTGCTCTCTTGCTTTCATCACGGAAGCTCTAAAAGCAAGTCAGGGACTCGTTTTTCTTGAACAAATACCATTTGTATGCCTCTATTTATATTATCAATGGCAAATGAGAAGTCAGTTCAGGAGTCTGATAAGGACTCATCCTTTGTGTGAATGTGTACTTGTGTGTATACAGGTATACACCTATGTGTTTCATTTGTAGCCTTAAACAGATGTGTGTGCATTTTTCTTGTCCTAGCCTCTTATGCATATGCTATGAGAATAAATGTCCTAGAGGATCTCGGCTGTAGGCCATGGCTGGAAGTGTAGCACACAATGGAAGTTGGTGTCTTAATGTGTTATCAGAGCACCATCGGGCACCAGTCTCCTGAACGAAGTGTCCCATAGTGATAGACATACACTATCCTCTAGTGTTTTATTCAAGTTCTGTTACCTTACCCTTAAAGAAAGCTCTGAAGGACTAGGTGTACAAACACAGAGTATTCCAAAACAGTTAGGCAGAAATAAGTGGGCACAGTGAAAGCACCCACCCCACTGACGGCGCTGACTTCTCTTACAGCTTCCTCAATGAAAACAAGACAACAGCATCCCTGGGTTGATTCTGCAATTTCTTCACACATTCAATCCTTTCTCCACCTTTCACTCGGGGAAAACTGCAGTTTCTGCAAGACTGGCATCCAAATAAACCTCTGACTGGAATGAATACAGACCAGCTCGGTCCAGGACAAGAAAGTAACACCTCTTACCCAGCCTTGGACATTGATAATCAAATATGCTGATTGAGGCTGAGATGGCTCAGTAGTAAGAGTGTTTGCTGCTCTTACAAAGGGCTACAGTTTGCCTCCCAACACCCAGGTGGGTGGTTCACAGCTGCCTGAAACTCCTGCTCCAAAGGATCCCATGTTCTCCCTGGCCTCTGAGTGGGTCTGCACAATCCCATAGACATACACATAAAAAGAACAATACCATTTTAAAATAAAAGTTGAAAAAAACTAGTTTGACAGTTATAATGATTGCAAGTGGGTTGATGTATATCTCCTCAAAATGGTATTGAAGTCCTAACCCTGAGCACCTATGACGCAGCTTTCTTTGCAGTAGATCACTGTAATTAGTTTAAATATGCTTGCACTAGGACTGAGTAGATTCTCAGTCCATTGTGATAGTGTCATCATAAAAAGAAGAGGCCTGGAGACCTCTGCCTGGACCACCAGGGTTCCATAGCCAAGTAGCACCAGGAGAAAGCTACCTTCCAAGGAGCGTAGAAAAGCCGTGAGTGGGGTTAAGACGAGCACCACTGCTCACAGAGACCCTCCCAGAACCCATGGGACACAAGGACTGAGGTAAAGTCAGGCATAGGAACCTTCAGGTTTCCATCTGTGGCGGGAAACCTCTGCCTGGACCACCAGGGTTCCATAGCAAAGTAGCATCCGGAGAAAGCTACCCTCCCAGGAGCGTGGAAAAGCAGTGAGTGGGGTTAAGAAAAGCACCACTGCTCACCGGGACCTGGGGGCCTCAACCTGGGCCACAGAGCTCCAGAAAAGAGCTGGTATCCCAGGAGTACTGACACACCTTCGAGCACAGGCAAATCCACCACTTCTGTTCAAACTCACTGGATCAAGAGGGACCCTTGCACAGCCATCAGGACACAGGAACCAAGGAAAAGCTGGGGACAAGATCCTTCTGGTTTCTGTCTGCACCCCAGAGCTGACCCTGTGCCACAGCTCTCCAAACCCAAACACCTCTCAGAGAGAGCTGGTCTTCAAGGAGTATTGATACAGAGGCCTGCAGGAGGGACAAGCCACAGCCAGACAGAGTAAACCCAGCTAACATCAGAGTTAACAAGATGGCAAAAGGCAAGGGCAAGAACATAAGGAACAGAAACCAAGGCTACTTGGCATCATCAGAACCCAGCTCTCCTACCACAGCAAGTCCTGGATATCCCAACACACCAGAAAATCAAGACTCAGATTTAAAATCATTTCTCAAGATGATGATAGAAGACTTTAAGAAATAAATAAATAACACCCTTAAAGAAATACAAGAGAACAGTGATAAACAAATAGAAGCCCTTAAAGAGGAAACACAAAATCCATTAAAGAATTACAGGAAAACACAATCAAACAGGCAGAACTACAGGAAAACATAATCAAACAGACAAAGGAAATGAACAAAACTATCCAGGAGCTAAAAATAGAAATAGAAACAATAAAGAAATCACAAAGGGAGACAACCCTGGAGTTAGAAAACCTAGAAAAGGAGTCGGTAGCCAACGAGCGCCGTAGAAAGGGGGAAACCTCTGCCTGGGACACCAGGAGTCGGTAGCCAAC
>CM052704.1:15031325-15066998 GCA_028551405.1 Uromys caudimaculatus | reverse complement strand
GTGGGGGAAAGTCTCGAACACATGGGTACAGGGGAAAAGTTCCTGAACAGAACACCAATGGCTTATGCTCTAAGATCAAGAATCGACAAATGGGACCTCATGAAATTGCAAAGCTTCTGTAAGGCAAAGGACACTGTCAATAGGACAAAACGGCAACCAACAGATTGGGAAAAGATCTTTACCAATCCGATGTCTGATAGAGGGCTAATATCCAATATATACAAAGAACTCAAGAAGTTAGACTCCAGAAAACCAAATAACCCTATTAAAAAATGGGGAACCTGTCTAAACAGAGAATTCTCAACTGAAGAAAGTCGTAGGGCTGAGAAGCACCTAAAGAAATGTTCAACATCCTTAGTCATCAGGGAAATGCAAATCAAAACAAGTCTGAGATTCCACCTCACACCAGTCAGAATGGCTAAGGTCAAAAACTCAGGTGAAAGCAGATGCTGGCGAGGATGTGGAGAAAGAGGAACACTCCTCCATTGTTGGTGGGATTGCAAGCTGGTACAACCACTCTGGAAATCAGTTTGGCGGATCCTCAGAAAAATGGACATAATACTACCTGAGGACCCAGCTATACCTCTCCTGGGTATATACCCAGAAGATGCTCCAACATGTAATAAAGACACATGCTCCACCATGTTCATAGCAGCCATATTTATAATAGCCAGAAGCTGGCAAGAACCCAGATGTCCCTCAGCAGAGGAATGGATACAGAAAATGTGATACATCTAGACAATGGAATACTACTCAGCTATTAAAAACAATGACTTAATGAGATTTGCAGGCAAATGGATGGAACTTGAAAATATCCTCCTGAGTGAGGTAACTCAGTCAGAAAAGAATGAACATGGTATGTACTCACTGATAAGCGGATATTAGCCCAAACGTTCGGAATACCCAAGTTTCACTTCACAGTAACCACTGGACTGAGAGTGAGGTCCCAGATGGAGGAGTTAGAGAAGGGACTGAAGGAGCTGAGGGAGTCTGCAGCCCCATGGAGGGAGCAACAGTGTCAATGGGCCTGACCCCCTGGTGCTCCTGGAGGCTGGACCACCAACCAAAGAATACACATGGAGGGACCCATGATTCAGACCACATATGTGGCAGAGGAGTGCCTTGTTGGCCATCAGAGGCCCTTTGGCCTGAGGATGTTAGAGTTCCCAGTAAAGGGGAATGTCAAGGTGGGAATACGGGAGTGGGTTGGCAGGTGGGTGGGAGGTGGAATTCCCTCATAGAGGTGGGGGAGGGGGAGGGGATGGGGGTTTCGAAAGAGGAGACCTGGAAAGGGGGAAACATTGGAAATGTAAATAAAGAATCTATCTATCTATCTATCTATCTATCTATCTATCTATCTATCTATCTATCTATCTATCTATAAAGAAGAAGAGGCCTCGATACGGGAAGATGGAAAGAAATTGGCATTTATACTTACAAGTCATAGACATCAGAGCTACCAGAAGCAGCTAAGCTTCAAGACAGCATGGTCCTGCTAGCACCTTGATTTTAGATTTCTGCTCTCCAGAACTGCAGGACAGCACATTTCTGCTTTAAGCCACTTAGTTTACGATGCCTCTTATGACAATACTAGGAGATAAACTCAGTAATTATAGTAAGAATCCCAACAACAGTGTCCCAGCTTTGAGTGCTTCTGCACGCCAGTAACAATTCCAAGTGCTTTAGGTGTACTAACTCGTCCATTTCTTGTTCTCGTGCTATAGATAGGCCACAAGCAGAGAAAGCTCAAGGGAGCTTAGGTATGCAGTAAAAGTTGGTGTCTAAGTGAAAGGAACTATCAGAGCACCTTCGGGTACCAGTCTCCTGACCAAGGTGTCCCATAAGTGATAGGAGACACACTACCCTATAGTATTTCTTGGTTTTCTTTTTCCTTATCTTAAGATGAGAGCAATCAGATGACCTTAGAGAAAGCTTCCAGTCACAAATAAAAGACTCCAAAGGAAACATGTGATTCAAGTAATCAAATGGCGAATGGTTGGTTGCTATGGGGCTGAGGGATGCCCAGAATTCAGGGTTAGACTCTTCCACAGGCTCTGATCTTCTACCTGGACCCATGAGCCAGTGCCAGATGTGACTCTTGTCACCTGTTCCTAGGCCCTGAGGAACAGATGCTGGTGACTCTACATAGTAAGGCTAGGTATCTCCTAGTCTTTCACTGCATGTGGTCCTCAGTAAGGGACTTTACCTTTAGTCTAGTTTATGTGTACAAAATCAAGGTTTCATTAAAGAATTTTCATAGGTGTGTGCGATGTGGTTGGATCGTGAAAAACTGTTTGTCTCCTTCTTTCATCTCTTTCCCACTCTTGTTGGCATCCTCTGTCACAGAATTCCTTCTCTGTGCTCATGTATAACTATTGTCAATGTAAAAACCACCACAGCTAATCCTAAAGGCAATTAGAGAGAGTTTATTCTGGAGTGATTTTGAGAGACTGTGACCTGGGAACACAGGTTTATGTTACCCAAAATTCCATCTTCCAACACAGAAGCAGATTCATATTTTTAGGGTTTTTTTTTTATAGCTTTATAAAACAAAGTCATAAATCAAGGCAAATATATTGGTTGGTACACCAGAGAGGCAGATACACTGAGAAGGGGAAGCTTTCATTCAGACCTAAAGTGTGATCTGATGGCATTCTTAGCTCTTGGATTGGTGGACACTGGTGTTCTGCTAAGTTTATAGCTTCTAAGAGGTTTTTATTTACTCTGGCGAAGTGTTAGTTCCGATACAGAGTGGCTGTTCTAGAAGGTTAAAACCAGCCTAAGATCAAGAAGTTAGCCCTGGAACCTACAAAATTCCAGTCTTTCCTGAGTACTGAAATTCCAGTCCTGCAGGCAAACTCCTTCCAGGAGCTTCTGTCTTCATAGACACAGCTTCTTTTCAGGGATTGTTGTTCATGCCATGATTTAATCTCATTTCCAAGTCTAAGGGAAAGTGTTTGACACTTGTCCTCTAAGTCTGGCTTGTCTTGTTTAATGTGACGTTTTTCAGTTCCATCCATCTTTCTACAAACGATGCCGTTTTGTTATTCCAGATAGAAATGCTATATTTAAGCCCAAAGAAACTTCAGAATGTTCCTGATACCATTTGATGCCCACCTTGATCAGGCTTTTCTCTATTGTTGTTGCTAATGTATTTCATTTTAGTCTATAGTTACAATTTTTATTTTTATTTTTTGTTCATTAAGGAAAAACTCAATTTTTCAGAAAAACAAAACAAAACAAAACAAAAACCAAATATGTTCTACTCATTTTTCTGTTGCTATGATAAAATAAACCATGACCACAGCAGTTTCTCAAACCTGTGGGTTGTCTCTCCTTTGAGGGTCAAATGACCCTTTCACAGGGGTTGCCTAAGACGATTGGAAAAAACCCCACATATTTACAACATTATAATTCATAACAGTAGGAAAATTACAGTTATGAAGTAGTAACAAAATTCATGGTTGGGGTTACCACAACATGAGGCACTCTCTTAAAAGGTTGCAGCACTAGGAAGATGGAGAATCACTGGTCTACAGTCTTTAAATGATCAAAGCCCAGCCCTTGTACAATACTTCCAGAAAGGCCACACCTCCTGAACCTTCCCACACAGGGCCACTGACTGGGGACCAAGTATTTAAATATCTGAATTTATGGAGGACACCCACATTCAAAGCACCACAGAACCTAAACACAGACACCACCTCCTTTAATTATTCCTGCATTTTACACTCTCTCTCTCTCTCTCTCTCTCTCTCTCTCTCTCTCTCTCTCTCTCTCTCTCTCCCTCTTTGTCCCCCTTCCTCCTCCCGTGTGTGTGAGTGTGTGTCTGTGTGTCTGTGTGTGTCCATACACTCACGCATGTGTAACTTTCAGAACTCAGTTTCCTACTTCCATCGTGCAGGTTCCAGGAACTGAACTTAAGTCATTAGGCTTGGCTCTCACCTGCTGAGTCATCTTGCTACCACAAGATTATTTTAAAGAAACACTTGCGCCCCTTCCTTTGGCTGTCAGACCATTGAAACAATGGTTCCCAAAGAATTAAAATTTCCCTAGGAATTTCTAAGCTGGGAAAGAGGAAATGCTGGAAGGGAAGGTGGCAGCCAGAGGAGGCGCTTGCCTTCTGGGATGAGACTCTATGTAGTTCCAACTGTGCAGGACAGTTGTGAGTCAAAATGCTGAAGGGTTAACGATGGGTGAGGTCACGCGCTGACCTGGACTTCTTAGCTGTAAATACATCTAGGCGCCCGTTTAACCCTAAACCTGCCTTTCAGGGCCTTTGAGATAGATCGGGGCCTGGACCTCCTCATTTGCTCTTTCTAGTGTAATCACTGAATGAATCCCTTTCTCTGTGTTTCACCGTCCTGTCTCTTTACCCTAAAATCTCCAGTAATTCTCAGAGGCAGCAGAGTTGCTGCTTCCCTTGTGTCTTTTGGTGCTTGTCTCCTGTGTCGGTCTCGGAAACACTGTCTCTTACTACGCTCCACACCCCGGCTTACAGAGCAGCGCTGATTTATGTCTATGCTGCTCATTTATCATGGTGTTTACCTCCCAGACTGTAAATACTTGTACACTGATGTCTTTCCCCCTTCACTTCCTCGTTGACTTCCTTTCCTCCCAATCCATGTCTCCCGACCTCAGCTTTATAAATACACATTCACAGAACCTTCTTATCACTACTGTTTTGCATTTGAAAAGTGTTTGCTCACATTCATAAGATTGCTTTTCATACCAAGCTCTGGGATAACTGGGGGCCATAGAGACTCAAATTGAGAGATGTCCCCTGGGGTATCTAGCAAGCAAGACCTAATTCAGTGTTTACGGCAGATCCCTCTATGTGTCAATTTGCAGAAGTTTAGCAAAGTAGCTTTTTATAAAAAGATTGATGCATTTTACTCTACGTGTATGAGTGTTTGGACTGCATGTATGTCTGTGCACCACACACATGCAGTGTCCACAGAAACTAGAAGAGGACATTTAGATCCCCTGGAACTGGAGTCTTAGACAGTTGTGAGTTGTCATGTGGGTGCTGGAATCAAACCTGGGTCCTATGGAAGAGCAGCCGGAGCTCTTAATGGTACACCATCCTTCTAGTACGTGAAGTAGCTTTCCACTGTCGTTTTTATTATAAGCTTGGTATGTCTTGCATTTGATAATGGCTCTAAGTTCTGTGAAAAGTTTAAAACAAAATAATGAACACTAATTACCTATATGTGTGCATGCATATGTGCATACGTGTATTCATGTACATGTGTTTCTGCATACATGCCACATGTCTTTGTTTTTTTGAGTCAGTCTTTCATTGAGACTGTAGACTTGACAATTAAGCTGGGCTGGCTGGCCAGCAAGCTCCACAAGTCCGCCTGCCTCCACTTCCCCAGACATACATCACTATGCCTGAGTTTTTGACATGGGTTGGGGAACTGAACTCTGGTCCTCATGCTTGTATAATAAGCGCTTCACTGACCAAGCCGTCCCCTTGGCCTTCTTTCCAATCCTATGAATGCAATGGCTTTTCTATGCATTATTGTAGTTTTTACGCAAAATTCCCCAACATGGCCCCACCTTTTACAATAAATCAGATACTAATCGCTAATGACTTCTGTGACCCTCAGCAGTTAAGTTCTGTCCCTGAAGTTGACAGCAAACACTTTCATAATCACTCCTTTCATGTTTAAAAGAACGGCTTTGTTCCGCAGTGTGATCCGGCTTCCCCTTCCTGCAGGTCATCCTGGAAGCCACCGAGGCTCTGAGGAAGGTGAGGAGAACCAGGTCAGCACCATCTCTGAACTCGCTCTCCCTTTTATCGTCTTAGTCCAGGCGTGATCAAAGGTTAAACCTTCGTTGTTGCAGTTTGAGTCTGCCAGCGTTTCAGGACAAGGTTTTTAAAGCCACAGTTGATTTCAGTGGCTGGTACGAGGCTAGTATTTTGTAGTGATAATGGCAGGCATGTGCCAGGCCCTGTTCCTAGTAGTTTTGCTTTCTTTCATTCATTTTATCCTCACAACAAACTTAGATGGTGATTTAATTGTTGCTTATTTTGAAAACTGGTAAACCAGGTACAAAACTCATTGGTTTGCTTGTCTATGCAAACACAGCTCTCATCTCAAAGGCACTGAGCCAAATATAAACGACTATGGCCTAGGACCAGAGATTCAGATTACCCCCATGACATGTTCCAATACAGAAACATTATTCTCTCTCTCTCTCTCTCTCTCTCCCTCTCTCTCTCTCTCTCTCTCTCTCTCTCTGTGTGTGTGTGTGTGTGTGTGTGTCTTGGTGTGTATGTGTGTGTGTATGATATATGTTTGTGGTAGATGTGTGTGTGGTAGGTGGGTGGGGTGGTAGGTATAAGTGTGGTGTGTATTGTGTAATATGTGTGTGTGGTGAGAGTGTGTATGTGTGTGTGTATGCATTTGGTAGGTATGTGTGTGTGTGGTGTGTGTGTTTGTAGTAGGTGTGTGTGGTGTGTGTGTGTGTGTGTGTGTAGTAGGTGTGTGTGTGGTGTGTGTGTGCATAGTAGGTGTGTGTGTGGTGTGTGTGGTAGGTGTGTATATGTGTGTGTGGTAGGTGTGTGTGTGCTGTTTGTTATATGATGCGTGGACAGTGAAGGCCAGGGGAGGACATTGAATGTCCTTCTCTATCACTCTACACCTTAATTGCAGAACCTGAGGCTAGGCTGGTGGCCACCATGTCCCGTCTTTCTACAGTTATGGGCTCATGTGACCATATCCAGCTGATTGCATGGGTTTGGGGATCTGAACTCAGGTCTGTAGGTTTGCAAGCAAGTTCTATTAAGCACAGAACCATCACTTGCTCTACATGAACTTTCTATAGTCATAAAAGCAAAAGAAGCATTCGTGGGAGCTGGAGTCAGCTAAGGGGGTGGAGTACACAAAGCCCTGAACTTGATCCCCAGTACACATAAGTCAGCATCCAAGTACTCAGAGGCAGAGACAGGAGCATCCAAAGTCTGAGGTCAGCTATCAACTCCAAGTACTCAGAGGCAGAGACAGGAGCATCCAAAGTCTGAGGTCATCCATAACTACATAATAGGCTCTGGTTCATGGCATAGGTGACACCTGTTTCCAAAAAGAGAGAAAACAATGGTTGCATCTACCACTTTTGTCGATGTGAACATTGGGTAAGTGGGTTACACCAAAGAAGGGAGCCTCCTGGAGAAGGTTACAGAGGCCATATTAAAATACTCTTAGGTTTTGGGCTCATAGAAACTAACTCCCCACAATCACCAAGTTCTCACCAGCCATTCAGTCTTACAGAATCGTCAACACAGTGTCTACTTCCCATTGTAAACCACACAGACAGCGGGAGTCCCATTCCCACACTGCGCTGTACCGACTTTATCCCTGTGGTAAGTACTTCCTGCACGTCATTTCCTCACTGTGAGCTGCACCATGGCTTCTGTTTCGCAGGTGAGGAATAAGGGTCCAAGGAGTTAAGTCTGGATCTCATGCTGGGATGGAGTCAGTGAGATGCAACCAAGTTTTTGTATTTCTCTTACATGTCAGTCCACTGTGAGGCATCTGAGGCTGTCCAGAATAGGATCTTCCTGAATAGTCTAGTGGCATGGTCCATGAATGGACGCTAGGAAGGCTGACTGCCATGCTGACCTGTGGGTGACATGCTGACTGCTTTTCTCTTTAGAAGAATAACTCACCAGGACACAAAGCTGAGCACGTCTGTGGGGAGCTGGGCAGCGAGGGAAATCAAAGGTCAGCTGCAAGTAGAGACCAGAGAGAAAGGGGGGGGGGAGAGACTTTAGGGTTGGGATATTATTTTCAGATTAAGTATAAAAACAGACACTGGTGGACAGCATACAGAGAGGTTCTTTGACCTTGAACTTCGGCAGGAAATAAAGCCAGTCTAATTACTTAATAAAAGGCATTCATTAAAGAGATCTAATTTCATACCGCTACTTCAAGAGGCAGCTGGCTCTTGTGGAAAAACATGATTGGTTTTCCAATAATTTTAAGCTTTTGAATTAATGTGGTAGGGAACTTAGTCTGGGTGGTAATGAGACCACTAAAGGTGATTAGAACCATGAATAGAGGCCCAAGGAACACACAGAGCTGTCGATGCAAGCAAATTATGCTTGTGGGACTGTGCTGTAGGAAGTAAGAGGCAGAGACAAGCAGAACAAAGATGGAGGGGTAACCCATGTGAGCTGTAAGTGGAAAACAGAATAGAACCTAAAAAGACAAGAGTGACTACCTTATGACATCCAGTCAGCATCCAGGACGGCTTGGGATGGCAAGCGCTTCTCAGGAGCAGCTGGGAAGACATCTTTTCAAACACCTCCTGGTTGTTTCATTGTACTCTTGGAGATGTTTGAAAAGTAAAAAGCTAGATTCTTTTTTTTATGAGCTCACTTATTCTGCTGATAGCTGAGGAGGCACGGTGGCTCCGCCCATCACAACTAAAGACTGCTGTGCTTGATGGCGATCCGTCACACGGCGCTTGGCGCTCGAGGGAAGCAAGAGCATTCTGGGAGTCTAAGCGCAGTCTCGCTCCATAGGGTGCAGCCTGTGCTTTGCCTTCCCATGACTTAGCTGCCCACTGCTGCAGCCAAACGCTGTTATTTATGCCAGCAGGAAAATGAAGCCCAGCACTGCGCGGCCACCAGGAGCTAGTCGTTCTTGGTACCTGTTAGGGACCTCCCCTCAGGTACAGCCTGATCTTTCACTGATGCAGAAAAGAATTTCAGGATGAGTCATCACGAAGCAAAGTTAGAGAGTTTATTAGACATATGGGAAAACAACAACACACACATACAACATGCAAGCGCATGCACACATACACTCACAAACAACACAAGCTCACATACAACACACATGCAGGTCCACTCATGCACACACACACCATCCTGTGCAGGTTTCTCAAGAGGAAGAATCTCACTTACATGTTTTTACAATGAAGATATATATATATATATATATATATATATATATATATATATATATATACACACACACACACACACACACACACACACACATATATATATGTGTATATATATATATATATATATATATACTGCTACTTGCATTTCTCAGAGGATATAATTTATAGCAAGCATTAAAGATTAAGCAAAGCTTTAAAATTAAAGACATGTGAGCTGGTTTCATTCATGTGATAAGAGAAAAATGACTTGTTGGTGAAAGCGAGCTTAGACGGGTGAATTCAAGGTTACAGATGTTTCAATACCAACCGTGTTTTTGTGACCATCTTGACAGGAATGAAGAGACACTGTGACCATCCCTTTAGATATCAAAACAATGGAAACAAGGACATGGAAGCTCCCCCCAGAATCTCATGCTGCAAGAAGGAAACGGCCAGGACCATGTTGTCTTCCCAAATGATTTACAGCTTGTCAGAGACCTTGCGGAAGGATCTGGAGTCCAAAGCACAGTGATGGGTGGGACCTCGCCTTGATGGAGACTGCTAAGTGATGCATACCTCTAGCCCTCAACTAAAATCTAAACTTCCTGTTACGATTCCAGAGATGCATTACAGGAGCCAGCGGGCCTCTTTCATGCTCTTTCCAATGGGGCCACATTGAATAAATCTCTTTGTCTTCTTTTCTGTATTATTTATGCCTTCAATAGGACTATTGAGAATGGGTGGCCAAACATGACTTAAAGGGACTCTTTGGGGCCCAGACTCTGATGCTTTTTCTGCCAATAGTTTGGTGTTTATTACTATTGAGGGGATGCTGCCGGGAAATGTTAGTCACCTCTTGGGGCAATTCTGACCACGTCTGCTGTGTCGAAGCTTCTGATTGGCAGCCAAGTTTCAGAGTGAGGTGTTTCTTTCCCTCCTGTATCCCCACGATTCCCCCACCGCTCCCTCCTGCCTCATTTACACTGCTGCTCCCAACTCTAATCCCAGTAGATTCCTGTGTCCTCTAGCTCTGTGCCTTGGGTTTTAGAGAAATGCCTTCAGTTAGCCATCAGACAGGCAGTCCAGTTTTTACTGAAACATTTTCTTTGACCGATTTATAGACAGCCTTTCGGATTGTGACACTCTGGGACTGGGCATACCCAAGATGTAGACTTTAGGTTGGGTATTTAAATTGTTGACAAAAAGTATTAGATACCAGAGGTTAGCCCTTTCTCCAAGGACACTTAATATATCCCTTTGGAGGCCTAAAACAGATCACAAATTTAAACATTTGCACAAAGCAGCCATGCTTTTTTGATGAAGATAAAACACAATTGAAAAGGAAACATAAAGGAAATAGGAGGCACATTACGGACAAGTTAACACATGAATAATGCATTAAGGAAGATGTGGATGAAAGTAGGAACTCTGATATTTGGATTTACTCTAAAACGGAGTTGTACTCAGTGGTGCAAAGATGGCATTGTTGTTATGGGAGTAACCAACTGACCTTTGATTGACACTGAGGCTCATCCCACAGGAGGGAACCCATGCCTAGTACTATAAACCCGGCCAAGAATTAGTGGCTAGAGGAGTTATAGGCACTTGTGGTGGCTGATCTTGGTTGTCAACTTCACCTGGACCTGGAATACTAAAATGAAAGCTGCTGGGCTCTCCTCTAAGGGACTTTCTTATTAGATTATTTAAAGCAGGAAACCCCACCCAGTATGTGGCAGTGACTTGTTGTGGAGTGCTTGCCTCCATGTCTGCTGCAAAGCCCATCTATACTCTGTTTGCTGCTTTCCTTGCTGATATTGGAACCAGCTTCAGTTTCCAAGAGAGACTGAAAACCAGTCTCCAAGTGCTCTCCAGGTCCCGGGTGCCAGATTGGGATTACTGAGACATTCAGACTTGTGGACTGAGCAACTTCTGGATCTTTGGCCTCTGTAGTGTGAGGCACCATTTTTGGACTACCTGGGCCATATGGTGTAAATTGATCTGATAAATTGCACACATATATTCATTCAACCACATCTACTCTTAGAGAACCCTGACCAATACAGCTCTCGAAGGGGAACCTATTGCAATTGTTCTGATAAATAAACATTTATCAAATTTAGATATCCATATTTAGATCTATAGATTACCGCTGGTCTCATGCTTTGTCAGAGAAGCTTTTATAACTGTGAGCAACGGTTAATCCAGGGTCTTATGACTGATCAAAGTGCTAAGAATAAGTGATGTATAATGTTGTGTCCTAAACAGGGTGTCTACATCACCCCTGCAGGGCTCAGGGAACATCAAGAAGGAAGGGTAGAAAGAATACAAGGGCTGGAGACTAAGAATACATGCCATAACAAAAGATAGGACACACTGTGACACACTGCAGCCTCCACAGAGATTATTTATGTTTTGTTTTGTTAATTTTTTTTTTCTTTTGCAGGGGAGGTTGCAAGGGCAGAGGGCAGATACAAAGGAATGGGGGTAATGAGTGGAATTGGGGAACATGGTGTGAAACTCACAAAGAAATCAACAGAAATTTTACAAAAAAGAATACATTCCATTAAAAAGACATCTTCTAGACATGACAGGGCCACGGCATTCATGAACCTGCAGTGGTAGTGGTTACCTGCCTAAAATCTATATAAGATTGGGCTCATCAAAACTCAATCAGAAATGAAGGAGGGACTTGTGAGGACCCACCCCAAACAGAGGGACTATTGGCAGTTAATGGTTGTTGCTGGGGAAGCGGGATCGTCTTCTTCAGTGATGTAGCCACTGAGAAGTATGGGTGGTCCAGGAAATAACCTCCCACTCATGGCCATGAAAGGAACCCTAATCAAACTTAGTGGGCCACACACAAAAAGGATGTAAATAGAAAGAAGACTTCCTGGGAAGAACGGAGATTTTATTAGGAAAGGGAGAGGGAGGGGGGAGGAAGAGAGAGGGGGGAAGGAGGGAGGGGAGAGAGGGGGAGGGAGGGGAGAGAGAAGGAGGGAGACAGGGAGAGGGAGAGGGAGAGGGAGAGGGAGAGGGAGAGGGAGAGGGAGAGGGAGAGGGAGAGGGGGAGAGGAGGGGGAGGGGGAAGGGGAGAGGGAGAGGGAGCAGGAGAGGGAGGGGGAGAGAGAAGGAGGAATGCCTAAAATTCACTACATAAGTGTTTGGAACTATCAAGGAATAATCTCTCTTTTAAAAGAAAGAAACTTGTGTGACACAGGTTGTCAGGACAAGAATTAAATAGAATATAGAAATCTTAAGCAAGTGCCTGGCCCAGAAGAAGCACACAGCAACTGTTGAAAGGTAAGGGTGGACGAGTAAGAAAGAGAGACAAAAACCTCTTTTGGAGCCCAAATCTCAATTCTACCCATACTGCACTGGAAATCTCAGGTTGGTTTACATTTATCTGTGTAGGCACTGGACACTGAGTGTAAGCTTGGCTTTGTAGTCTGAGTGTCTAGATATGAAGAGGCATGGTAACGTATCAGCGCAGATTCTAACTTACAGAAGTTAGGTTCGCCAACCCTGACTTTCAAGACTGTATTTACAGTCTCTATAACCCCATCTCCTATTGGCCCAGATGAGAGAGGGTGGCAGACAGAACCTGGTTCTCCAGCCTGTCGAGAAATGGGATGCAGAAATTTCCTCCCCTAATTCTAATAATTCAGAGGTGACAGCATTAGAGAGGGCACAGATCATAGCTCTGGTCCTTTGCATCTATGTGATAAATCACAGCAGCTTTCTGAGCCTTTCTTCTCTTACAAACAAAATTAGGATGCTACCTACCCTACAGTATGCCTACAGGGTTAGCATGTGTAAAATGTCAGCCAGTAAACAATTTCGATATGTAATGGCTATTCTAATAGACTTAATTCAGATGTAATTTTATGTAATAAAAGTATCCAGGTTTAAACCTGTTGAGTTGTAATAAGTACATTTAGTTATGTGATCACTTCTCAATTAGGACAATTAAGTCCTTCCTTTATGGGACTATATAAGATCACATGTGCTGAGACTATGCAGGGTGGTCCTAGTAAGTAGTAGGAAGGGCTGCAGAGATGGCTCAGCAGTTAAGAACACTGTCTGCTCTTCCAGAGGTCCTGAGTTCAATTCCCAGCAACTACATGGTGGCTCATAACCATTTATAATGAGATCTGGTGCCCTCTTCTGGGATGTAAGCACACATGCAGGCAGAATGCTGTACATATAATAAATAAATCGTTTTTTAATAAAAAAGTAGAAATTATTTTTTTGCTGTCCTATGATCTTAAAAGTTGTTAAAAATATAGCTCTCTTACTATCAGTTACAAATGAATAAAGACACCACTCCTTACCCCTTGCCACCTGTAACAGGCAGGAGAGCTGGCTCCAAGGTCTTGAGAGCCCTGTTCCTCATTGGCTGCAGCACTTAAGAGAGCAGGCCCTGCACCTCGAATGGGCAGCACAGTAGATCTGACTCTGGTGGCAGGGACACAGGTGAGTCTAACCTAGAGCATGATCGAAGGAGAGCTGGCCCCATCCCTCGCCAGTGCAGCATTGGGTAAGTTAGCTGGGGCAGTGCTGGAAAGCTCACCCAGTGTGGGTTTGGGAGAGCTGGCATGCTGACCAACTCAGCTACCACCCAGGCCCATACCCAGGGCTTTGAGTTGGCCCCTCCCAACATCTACCGCATCTGTGAACTTCAGGAGCTTGTAAAGGGGCCTGCCCGACAGATCCAAAGCTGCATGATCTCCATGACACAGGCAACGACAGGATATCCAAGAGGAGTCCTGGTGAGGATTCAGTGTTAATAGAGTAGCATAAGCCAAAGGCCTGTACCAGACCAGTGACTCAATGCAATGAACATTTACAAGCAAAGATATGTGGACAAATGTGTGATGGTTTGAATATGCTTGGCCCATGGCAAGTGGTACTTTTCGGATGTGTGGTCCTGTTGGAGGAAGTGTGTCACTGTCGGGGTAAGCTTGGAGACGCTCCTCCTCAGTGCCTGAGGAGTGGGTCTTCTGACTGCCTTCAGATCAAGATGTAGAGCTCTTGGCTTCTCCAGCTCCACCCCTGCTTGGATACTGCCATGTTTACTGCCTTGATGATAATGGACTGAACTCCTTGTCTTAGTCAGGGTTTCTATTGCTGCACTAAACATCATGACCAAGAAGCAAGTTGGGGAGGAAAGGGTTTATTGAGCTTACACTTCCATGCTGCTGTTCATCACCAGAGGAAGTCAGGACTGGAACTCAAGCAGGGCAGGAAGTAGGAGCTGATGCAGAGGTCATGGAGGGATGTTTCTTACTGGCTTGCTTGCTTCCCCTGACTTGCTCCTTCCTTTCTTAAAGAACCCAAGACTACCAGCCCACAGATGGCACCACCCTCAAGGGGCCCTCCCCCCTTGATCACTAATTGAGAAAATGCCTTAGCGCTGGATCTCATGGAGGCATTTTCTCAACTGAAACTCCTTTCTCTGTGCTAACTCCAGCTTGTGTCAAGTTGACACACAAAACCAGCCAGTCCACCCCTGAACCTGCAAGCCAACCTTAATTAAATGTTGCTCTTATAAGAGTTGGCTTGGTCATGGTGTCTCTTCACAGCAGTAGAAACCCAAACTAAGACACTGTGTGACACATTGTGATACACTACAGCTTCCGTTATGAGAAGTTGTTGTTGTTGTTGTTGTTATTATTTTATTTTATTTTGAGGGGGAGGTTGCAAGGGTAGAGGACAGATAAAAAGGGATGGGAGATGAGTGAGATTGGGGTACATGAAGTGAAATTCACAAAGAATCTATAAAAAGTAAAAAAAAAAAAAGGAATAGAGAAATAAAAATAGTGAACACGATTTTATTTCTTCTTGAAAACATTAGGAACAAAGACAAACCTGTTTCAGTTACTTGTAAAAGCTCATGAAGCCTGGTTTGGACAGCATCCTTCTCTGTCTACAGTGCACCCTCCCATATGTAGAGAGGGGGCACCTTTCTTGCTGAGTGAATCCTTTCTAAGTTCCAACCAGTCCCAACATCGGATCTTTTGTAGTTTCAAGGCTGTGAGACAGTGCTCTGAGGATGCCCATAAAAGAAATTATTTTCTTTATTTTCTTGTACTTTTCACATATGGGTGTGTATCGATGTGTATCTGTGTGTTCATATTTGTGTGTCCGCATTTGTGTGTATGTATGTGCTCACGTGTGCCTGTGTGCATGTGTGTATGCACACATGTGAATGTGGAGGCCTGTCAGAGATGTCTGGCATCTTCCTCTATCTCTCTTCACCTTATTTGAGGCAGAGTCCCTCAGTGAACCTGAGAGCTTATCAGTATAAGTTCACTAGCCTGCTCTTTCCAGTGATTCCCCTGCCTCTACACTCCATGGTGGGCCACCATGGCCATTCAGCTTTTATGTGGTTTTTGGGGGATCTGAACCCTGGTCCTCTTGCTTGCACCATAAGCTTTTTAGTCACTGCGCCACCTCCTCAACCCCTGAAGTCTGTTGCTTTACACACCAGATTCCACTGAGCCTTGCTTTTTCCTTGATTCCTCTCCCTGTTACACCGGTACGCTCGCCCTCACCAAGTCCGATTGGCTGCACAAATGGCCTCTCGGGCAGCCAATAGTTCTTCCACAATGTCATTCACATGTGAGTTCTACATCGAGCCTGGTCACCGTTCACTGCTGCAGACTCATCTTTGTGGGTCAAGCCTCTCTTTTGATCACTCCCTCCCTCCTTTAAAGTTGAATGAGCTTTGATGATGAGAGTTAAGTATTCAAAGCAGAATGCCGGGCTGATTGTGAGGGACCTGGGTGACAGGTGAACGATGACCGGTGAGCAAGGCTTTGTTACTCCCTGACCCTAGTGCACTTCTCTTACATAGTGTCTGAAGAACCAGCAGCATTATTGCATGTCACATAATTTATAGTTAAGACACTGTGGCCATTGAAATGTAGACTCTGTGTTAGTCGGGAGACATTTCTGTTAACTAAATTGTGAGGACTAAACTTATAAAAAACTGAAAGAAAAAGGAAAGCATTGCAGGCAAGGCTTGCTTCACGTAGCATTTCTAACACACCAGAGAGCTCCCAGGAGCCCCCTGGCAGCCATTGTTATGGTTGTTACAGGAATCTTTGGAACACTGGACTGCAATCTGGAGACTTACCCTAGCCCTTGTCTCAGATCCTGTCCTCCATGCAAGGTGTTCTGAATTTATTAGACTATGTGAAACCTTTTCTTGGAAGGCAAAGTCTGCCTCTGCCTGGTGTCAAACTTAAACCCTTTCTTTCTGCCAGCAGGAGATGCTTGGGAAATTACGTATTGCTGGGCTCCACTGTTTCAGGATTCGAGTTGACAGAGGGCACACCTGTCTCTTTATAATATCTTCTCCCCAGTCAAAATGATTACACATTGCTGAGGTCAAGGGCTTTATTCAAGGTCACATGACTTGATGAGGATTGCACCATAATGCTGTGTCAAGGTCTAGACCACAAACTTGGTCTATTCCTCTATTCTTCTCTCAAACAGCAGACACATCAATCACAGTTAGAACCTCAATCAGGGCCATGATTCTGTACTCCTCTGCTTCTGGAGCTGGGCAGTGGTACCCACTCCCTGTTCTATTCTGGGGTGTTGGGATGGAACAGGAGGCTGGTGACCCCACCTCAGACTGGGCAAGTGAGTCAGTAACTGAGCAGTCTCCCAAGCTCCCAGCACCCTGCCCTTTTTTTCTGTTGCTGAGTCACCTAAGCTGGTCAGCCTCCCACACTGTAAACACACCACAGAGCAAGAAAACATTGTCTGGAAAAGAGCTGCCGCCATGCTGAGTGCCACTACATGTCTCTTTTCATGAGTTTGAACAGTCTGTTGTGCAGGTGGCTACTCAGAAAAACAGACAAGAGGGTGACCATGTGACAGCCCTCCTGGAGGGTCTCCATGGAAACGAGCCCACTGAAGCCAAGGTACCCATGGAAATGACTGGTGGAGTTGGAGTGGAGGCCTTGGGCTAAGGTCCTGAGTGTTAAGACCACTCAGCCATGTATGCCTCCTGAGATCATGACGCATAAGATGACTCTGTCAGGAAAGAAACATTCTCTTCCCTCACAGAGACTGCCATGCTCCTTAACAAAATCCAACCCAGCTCATGAGGCAGCCCCCAGGGAAAGGAAACTTATCTCCTTGTGCTCTCTTCCTTGGACAGTGTTTTGTTTTTTAAATGCAGTGAACTCTTGCCTCAAATGCAGATGTTTGGGCTTGCCTCCTAGAGGGAAACAGGTCTGGAGGAACAAGAGGCCTGGGCATCTGGATGCATCCAAAGCTCCCAGGCTTACCTGTCCTTGTCACTATGACACCAGTGGGTGGCCTCTATAGGGTGCTGCTCCTCTTGGGATGGATTTTACTCAAATGTGTCCTTTTCCAACAAGGCTGTAGCATTTCACCAAGGTTGTCCTGAAGGTTCTGTCATGTAAACCACAGTGCAGATAGAAAAGACTAAGGTACATGTGTACACGTAAATAATGTAGTTTAGAAAGTATCAAACATTCATTCTCATCTTGAGTGTGGGCCTTAAAGGCTGCCACTCTAGCTGGGCTCCAGCCTCTCCTTGTGTAAGACATTCTTGAGTGTGGGCCCCTAAAGCACGGTCACTCTGACTGGGCTTCAGGCTGTCTGTGCACCAGACATTTTAGAACATTACTACATTTATTTATTAATCTGTTTAGTTTTTCAATTCATGTGCGGGTGCATGTGGGCACCCATGAATGCATATGGTGCTTCGGTACCAGTTGGGTCAGTGGAGAACCTACAAGACTCAGTCTTTTCCTTCTACTTTGTGAGTTCTGGGAAGAAGCACAGATCATCAGGTTTGGGGTCAAATGTCTCTACTCTCTGAGCCATCTTGATTCTTGAGACCACGGATACTTTTTTCTGAAGAATATAGAGGCACATTACCAATAGTTCAAACTTCAAGGTATCTGTCACAAAGGGAAGGAAGTAGTCAACTCAGTGGGCTGTGAAGAAATGTTTACAGTGGTATAGATGGCAGTAAAAGGAAACAAGCAAAACTAGCATGCACTTACCACACAAAACAGCAACTAGGCTGTGGGCATTGGATCCAGAAAAATGAAGCCTTACATTCATACACACATAGACTGGCCTCATGCACAGGTTCAAGCCAGAAAGGGTCTCAGTTCTTAGAGAGTGAAAGACCCGAGACCATTATAAGGAAGTTAGACCCCCCTTAGCAAAATTAAAGCCAGAGATAATATAGCCATATTCCACCACCTAATGGCTAACATACATCCCTTGTCCCAGGAAATAGCTAACAGCAGGGTTGTTATCGCAACCATTCACATCTTTTGTCCCAGGAAATAGCTAACAGCAGGATTGTTATTGCAACCGCCTAATGGCTAACCTACACCTTTTGTCTCGGGAAATAGCTAACCGCAGGAATGAATGGCTAACCTACACCTTTTGTCTCAGGAAATAGCTAACCGCGAGTGATGAACTTAGGACATTCTATACCTTCCCATGACACATAGAATTTCCTTGCTTTATGGTTTTTTCTTTAAATACTCCTGACATCAGCTGCTCAGGGTCGAACTCCTCTACCTCTGCGTAGATTATGAGCTTGACCCCAGTGCACTGGTCCCCCAATAAACCTCGTGTGATTGCAGCAAGGACGGTCTTTCGTGAGTTCTTGGGGGGTCGCGCCGTCCCGAGACTTGAGTGAGGGTCTCCCCAGCTTGGAGGTCTTTCAAGAGGAAGTGGGCATGAGCTCCCATCCCTAACCAGGATGCTAACTTATAATGTATGCTTTTAAAAAAATCACTCAAGTAGGCATGCCTTTTCCAGGGAGAAGACTTCCGTTAAAGTCAGCAGGGCTATTAGCTAAATAGGGATTGCCAGCTTAGAGGCCATTGAAGAAGAACTCTTCCCTCAGAACCAGCTTTGTAGACCCAGCTCTGTTTCCTTGGAAATATTTGAAATGGAGACATTATAAATGCCCCATCTTTAGGATTTAAACACTGTATTAAAAGGTAGCTACTAGGCCTTTGCTGATTTTCATTGTTCCTATTTGCATGGCAGCTATTGTACAACTGGCTTCACACACAGACAATAACCTTCCAGAACTGTAGACTAGGCAGTCTGGACCAGCCTTCTTCCATGGCAGGAGTTACAGACACTAACTGCAAAAGCACTTCTCTCAAATGGAGCTCCATCCGCCTGACATATTGTGTAGTGCCCTTGGTGGTAGGTGGTACTCTTGGGGAGTTCTCAGTAAACTGTTCTTTCTTACTCTCGTCTAAAGGATGGGCTCTTTTACCATCTGCTAATCCCTTCCCACTACTATACTGACTAGACACCCACTGGACTACGTCACCTATTGGTGACGGACAAAGGATGGAGAATATGGAAAAGAGGAGCAAAAGAAGCAAGGGGTGATGGAGCTCGAGGAGCTGGAGAGCAGAGGACAGGTATGTCAAAGGAAGACAAAGTGTTGCTCTCAAGTGGAGCTCTAGGTGACAGGTAACAGATGAAGGCAGCAGACTGATCACATGACAGCAATCAGATCTTACCCAGTCACACAAAGAAAGCGATTGAAAGGTTTAAAGAAAGAACAGCCTCCATCTGATGGCTCTGGACCGGTACCCAGGCTGCTGCTGCATGGGTGGAGGGTTGTAAAGGATGTGGGTGATTGAGATCAGCTATTTTCAGACATTAATGAACAGTAATTGTATACGAAGACCTCTTGGAAACACTAAAGGGCTGTGCCCCATTGTGTTTTCCTCTGACCTCCTTCTCATGTTTTGTAGCTAAATCTTACACACAGGGCAAATGATCAGAAAAGGATTCTGACCCAGTTGAACTGCCCTGAAAGGGGTGGAGCTATTCTAAAAGACTCATGTGACCTTCTCTGACTATCAGGTTATTTCAACAATGTTCCACCAAAGGATTCAAAGTTTTCCAGGGATACCATATTGGGAAAAGGATAGAATGAAGCCTACTGCTAGCCAGAGGAGGAACTTGCCTCTTAAGAAAATAATTAACACAGTTCAGATGCCTTAGAGCACCTTGTAAGACAGATCTGAGCTGAGACAATAATGGGCAGAGGCGGGCAGGACCTCACATTCAAGGTGACTGCCTGGTGATGCATGCCTCTAGCCCTCTATCCAAACCTGCTTCTCATCTCAGGATGCGGAAGATGGATTTGTGGGTTACCAGACATCCTTATGTGTTCCTTTCCCCAAAGTACTGCATTGGATAAATCTCCTTCCCCTGTCTTTCACTGTTGCTGTTCTCTTTAATTGGCCTGTCGGGAATGGGCTGCTGAATTTAGCTCTTTGGAGTTGCCAGAACTCAAGCTTTACCCTTAAAACTCTGGTAACAAAACCTCAGGCAGAAACAAGGCAAAGTGCTTCAGTCTGGCGGGCATCTAATCTGGTTTTGCAAAAAACTCGGCCTCTTCTCACTGACCCCGTGGAAGGAATACATTTTCTAAAGTGCTACAAATATTGAAGCCATTCGAAACTATTGACCTTCTTTGCCAGGTACTCAACTCAGCTTTGGTTTGGGTGACCCCTCCATTAAGACATGACTCCTGCAATCTGCCAAATATCTCCCAGACACTTTCCCAATTTAAGAAAAAAATTAGAAAGGAACTCATGCAAATGGGTAGGCCACACAGAATTCAAGCAAGCAGAAAGGGGCACATTTTCTGTATCTGGTGGGCACTTGCCAGGGGGTTTCTTTTCTGTTTATATGTAATGGATTTTGATGACGTTTAACCCTTCACACACTTTCATGTTCCCTCCCACTCCTGCTGGCCCCTCCTCTTTCTACTCGTGTCCCCTCCTACTCCTGTTGGCCCCTCCTCTTTCTACTCGTGTCCCCTCCCACTCCTACTAACCCCTCCTCTTTCCATCTAGTCTCTTCCATTCATATCTTTTCCTTCTCCCTCCTTCGTTCCTTTTTCCTTCCTTTCTTCATGGCTTTTTCTTGGTGATCTACTGAGTTAATGTATGGGCACCTTACCAATGGCTATCCACCTGAAAAAAGTGTCTCTCCCCCTATAAGAAACCATACACTTGAATCCTCAGGGAAGAATGAGGCCTCGTGATTCCCTTCATGACATGATATTGGTGGGCCCAACCTTGAGCAGTCTTGAACTGAAAAATAACACTAGTGAGAGTTCAATAGTACAATGGTCATGTCAAGCCAGGAAGAAAATGTCACACCACTATCTACTTCCTGTGATACTCCATGAACCTTGGAGATGGTATTAGATATCCCAAGTGTGGTGGTTTACATATGCTTGGCCCATGGGAAGTGACACTATCAGGAGGTGTGGTCTTGTTGGAATAGGTGTGGCCTTGTTGAAGGAAGTGTGTCACTATGTGGGCAGGGCTTTGAGGGCTCCTAGTCTCAAGCACCTTCCCGTTTGGAAAAAACTCTCCTCCTGGCTGCCTTCAAAGGTCCGGCTCCTCCTGGCTGCCTTTGGATCAAGATGTAGAACTCTCAGCTCCTCCAGCACCAGGTCAGCCTGCACCACTGCCATGTCTCCTGCCATGATGAAAACGGACTGAACCTCTCAAATTTAAGTCAGCCCCAGTCAAATGCTTTCCTTTATGAGAACTGTCTTCGTCATAGTATCTCTTCACAACAATGAAAACCCTAAATAAGACGCCAAGTAAAATTCAGTTTTCAACAGTTATTGACCAGGTTTGAGTCTCTGCAAGGATCAATTCCCACTTCAAGAATAAAGCTCTATGGGGCTGGAAAGAGGGCTCATCTGTGACTAGCCCTTTCTGCCCTTTCAGAGGACTCAGGTTCAATTCTTAATACTCACATGGTGGCTCACAACTGTCTGAGCTAACTGCAGTTTTACCGGATCAAACGCCTTCTTTTGGTGTTTGCAGGCACCAGACAAGCACACGGTGCACAGATATATATATATATACAGGCAAAGCATCCATACATGTTAAAATAAAAATAAAAAAGAATAGACCTCGTTGACAAAAGATGACACAGCATTGGTTTATGGGTATAAAAACATTTAGAAGAAGAGCAGGCACAGCATATCCAGTTAGCAAAACTACACCCACTTTCCCAGTAGGACCTATGACATCCCAAGCTACAGGTTTTGACTAGGCTTACAGTACCTGATGTGAGTTCCCTCCTGTGGAATTGGCCCCAAGTCCAGCTATAAAGTGCTTGGTTACCTCACATAAGAAACTGTCCGTTATTGTGCAGGTGGCCGTGTCTTACCTGGCAGCTTAGCATGAAGGTTCCATAGGTGAGAAAGACTGTTAATGGTAGTTCCCTTGAGCAGCCTGCACAGAACCTTCCAGTGCTATGAGGGCTAGCCTTGCTAAGAGCTTCCTAGACACACTCAAGCCTGGATTTGAACAGACATCTGACTCCGAAGCTTTCTTCTGCAAGCATTAGCTCGTTATTATTAACAAACTTTTCAAGGGGAAGAATGTTATTTTTCAGCCTGACACAAGCAGATTGAGCTGGGGGTGGAGATCCATTCAAGTCAATTTGATTTAGAGAGAGACTAAGCTGCTCATTTTTTAAAAAATAAAAAAAAATAAAAATAGAGCTCCTCCAATCCTCTAACCACCAAAGTCTCAAATCTCAGCATGAGAGAAACCCATTAGAATTCAATTTTGCAGTGCTAAAGTAGTCTGATGAGACTTCATCTACTGGGACATTTACTCTGGATAAAATGCAAGTGGTCAACGGAAGGTGGGGAGGCAGGGAGGAGATTATGGGAGCTGGAACAAAGGTACTCCATAGATCAAACCGAGACCCCAAGTGTAATGTTCTACTTACGCAATTAATCGACTCTGAAAAGCCCACACTCCCCACTGTCTAATTTGGGGCTACTTTTTTCCCCTTTGATTCTAGGATCTCAAAGCACTTTTTAAGGAAAAAGAAATCTGTTCAAATATAGCAGAGGAAAAACTTCAAGTTGTTAAATCAAGACCGCCACTTACTTCTGGAAGTGGTAAGGGTCAGGGCCTAAAGAATGGACTTGTCAGTTACGCTGAGCTATACACATCTGGCAAGAGTCCTAAAGGAACTCAGCTACTCACAGTGTTTGAAAGAGCATTGCCCTTGGTCACTCACCAAGATGTTTGGACTTCTTCATCTATTACAAGAAGAAAGAGTTCTGTGTGCTGGGAACCATTTGCTCTATAAACCAGTGGGCTCCTGGCTTGGTCTTTTAACTCAAGACCACAGATCAGAGGCCTAGGAGCTCAGACCACACCTTATTTGTTTAAATCAATCCAGTGACTCCTGAGACATCAATAAAGCTCCACAGAAGCCCTCCCTTAACCATTATTTCATGGGTTTACAGAGCTTCTGCTACATTGGCAGGAACTGTTCTAGGGGTAACATTGGGAAAAGCTGGTCAATCTCTGCTTACATAAATCCTGGTGTGGGGAAAACAGACTCTAGTGACCCCCAGATAACTAGCCACACAGGTCAGGCAGCGTAAGTGCTAAGTGGGATGAACAGAAGGCACCAGGAGAGAGAGGGCTCAGCATTAAGCATGTTTATACTCTTATAGAGGACTGAGGTCCAGTTCCCAGCACCCACACTGGGCAGCCCACAACCACCTGTAACTCCAGCTCCAGAGAACCCAATGCCCTCTTCTGATGTGAGCATCTGCACTCACATCACACACACACACACACACACACACACACACACACACACACACACACACACACACACACACACATCTTTCTCATTTTTAAGACTATAGAGTAGGAGTCATAGGAAGTCAGGAAGTTTCTCTGTGCTCGCTGGCATGTGAGCAGAATCCGAAGGGAGCACAGGTCGAATCATGCAGAATCTGGGTAAAAGTTCTCAAAGGAGGATTATGTCACCTGTCAGCCTGCCACCAGGCCACACAGTCAGCCTGCTCCCACTGGTACATCAGGGAATCACGCAGCCCTTGTTTTCCTTCCCTTCCTTTGTCTTCTGTCTTCTCTCCCTCCCTTTTTTCCTTTCTTCCTCTTGATTCAAACCTTTGCTCTCAAAATTAGCCACTCAACCGCTCTGAAGGCTTAGGGTGTGAAATGGGCTAAAGCTCCGTGCTTTGGGGGCAGGACAAGACTGATTATTCCCACGACTCAGACAGAAGAAAAGCTTTTTAATTTTTTTTTTTTAAAGATTTATTTCTTTGTTTTATGTGAGTGCACTGTTGCTCTCTTCAGACACACTGGAAGAGGACCTCACATTCCGTTACAGATAGTTGTGAGCCACCATGTGGTTGCTGGGAATTGAACTCAGGACCTCTGGAAGAGCAACCAGTGTTCTTAACCGCTGAGCCATCTCTCCAGCCCTCTGGAAGAGAAGCTTTAACTCCAAGAGAGAAGCAAACACTCACTTAAAGCAATGAGGTTCATGCTGCTCTGGCAGGAGCTGTTTGCAGACACCATCCTAGGATAGAGTTGTGAGAAGCATTGCCACCTCACAGCTTGAAGGACCAGAAGATAGCCGGTGTAGGAATCAGAAACGAACCAGGCCCAGGGAGCAAGAGCTGGAAATCAGAGGCTTGCATGTGCTCTCTCTCTCTCTCTCTCTCTCTCTCTCTCTCTCTCTCTCTCTCTCTCTCTCTCACACACACACACACACGCACACGCACACGCACACGCACATGCACACGCACTGTACCCTCTCCTACTTCAGAGACACCCACACACACATCCAATTATCAGACCAGTATGAGTAGGATTATAACTTTGGGAGACAAAGTATTGAATTCTAAATTGGAAAATTTTGTGCGTTTGTTTAGTTCACAATCAGTGTGTGACTTGAGCACTCACCGCCTCTAACCTTAGTGTTAATGCGCACAGATCATGGTCTGTACTTTTAAGATCACTTCAGTTGAGCCTGGGGCTGGCCCGACAGTAGAGCGCTTGCCTGGTGTGCTCTTGGCCCTGGGTTTGACGCCCAGATTCATGAAGGGAAAAATAAATCACACTCTTTGGTTTATGTAAGCAAACCAACCCAGAAGTTGGTGTAGTTGTTTCACCAGAATAGAATTTTATGAGAACTCTGTGTTATTGTGCTTCTTTCTGATTGTACCCACCTTTTCCTACCTCTGAACATTCCATCTGTTCTTTTAAATGCACTTACAACTCCCTCAACATTAGCTAAAAATACAACAGTATTGTCCCTCCCTTAGCACACCAAAATCTAAAATAGCCTTGCTGCCATCTGACTAATGATACTGTAAATGCTTCAAATGGTCTGCACGCTGCATCTTTATAACCTAATAAGGTGTCAGAGAATGGACCTGTGAGATTCAAATCTTTACTTCCCGTGTCAGCCGCTTAGCTGTTTGCTCATAGACATAGATCACTGCAGAATCTTTTGTTTCTCATTAAAAATAAGTAAATAAGCAGGGCCGTAGTGGTGCACACCTTTAATCCCAGCACTTGGGAGGCAGAGGCAGGTGGATTTCTGAGTTCGAGGCCAACCTGGTCTACAGAGTGAGTTCCAGGACAGCCAGGGCTACACAGAGAAACCCTGCCTCGAAAAAACCACAACAACAACAAAATAAATAAATAAATAGTGATAATTCCCAGGTGGGACACTATCTAGGGCCTTTCCCGCAAACGTATGTACTGTTAACAAAACATTATCAGGCCAAGACTTGAGAAAGATTTTGAGAACCTTAGACCCGGTTCCCCCCCACACACACTGTGTTGTGACGTAGAACATGAAGCTCCGAATGTCAGCATAGCCTACTGTATCTTGCATGTGCGTTTACCATTCTTTTGTTTATGGCTGGCTTTCCATCTCACCGTCACTAGGCTGCATTGCCCAGTTTCTGACTACCCTACTTCCGCCATACTTACTCATCCTGGATGCCAGCCAGTCAGCTTCTCATCGCAGTGACAAAATACCTGAGACGAACACCTTAAGGAATGGAGAGTTTATTTTTGGCTTGTGGTTTTAGAAGCTCAGTCCTCACCCACCTGGTCCTGTCACTGGGGGCCTGAAGTGAGGCTGATCTTTGTTGTGGAGAGCAGAACAAAGCTGTTCTCCTTATGGTATCTAGAAAGCAGAGAGCTGGAGAGCAGGAGAGGGATTGGAAGAACACATTACCTTATGAAGCATTTGCTCAGCGACCTTCCTCCCCCCAGTGGGCCCCATCTCTAGTGCCTCCCAATGATGCCTTCATGGTATGTATCTGCAAGTGGATAAGCCCATTGTTCAGGTCAGAACCCCGAGATCAGATCACCTCAATGATTAGATTCACCAGCTGGAGACTGTGTGGTCAACACATGAGCCTTTTGTAGAGGACACTTTACAAACAAAGCTTGACAGAGGCCTCTGTCCTGAGCTTCCGGTGTTGTATTCAGTTTGCAGCTGCACAGGTTTCTCTGACTTAAGATTTTGTGCTCTTCTGCAGGAAGTCAGTGGCTGCTGAGAAAGAAAGAAGCAATGTCCAGAGACAAGCCCCTGGTGGGTCATCCAATCCCAAGTGGTCAGCCTTGAACACGTAGGAGCAATACCGAGTGGACTCAGTAGGTTGAATGTGTGTGTACATGGACACACATCCATGTATGTGTGAATAAAACAGTATCACAAGAGAAGTCATGAATTTGATAGGGAAAGATAAGGGATGGGTAGGGGCAGAAATGGTGTAAACACAGTATCCATGTATGAATTCCTCACAAACTAAATCATGAAAGATTATATGTTCTAGACAACAGTCACAGATCACCTAATCGCTGGAAAGGCCCTCTGGGAAAATGGAATACCCTTGTCCAGCTTCCTGTGCCTGGCCCATACCTCTGATGTGATTTCGGAAAATCTTCCCGTATCTGTGTGAGAGGATGTAACTGCCCCGTGGGTAGACATCACTGCCACAGGGCTCCTTCCACAGGGAAAGCATGAGAGCATCACCATGCCTTTCTCTATTAAGCTATATGTTCCCCTGTTACCCATCCAGATAGCATGCCCCGAGATATCTCAGGCCACACCCCAACAGCACCTCGGGTCACTGGGATCACTTTGAAAATCATGGGTGTTAATGACTGGAACCTACAGAGGCCTACCACATGCTGCAAGTATTAGGTTTGGGGATATGGACCAATAGCGTAGATTGAGAGAACTCAGTATTGGAGGAGGAAAGGACTTCACATTCATTCTCAAGGGTTCAGTGGTTTCCCTCAGCTGCTCTTTCTTAGAAACCCTCACATTTCCAGAGATTGGGAAAAACCTCATCGGATCCAGATGAGCTTGTAGCCTAGGAGAGCTCAGACACAGGCTGTCTCACTGTGCTCAAGAGATTTTCCAGCCTCCAGTCCCAGAATCCTCCCCAAACCAAATCCAACCATCCCAGGTACAACGCTGAGATCAGAGATGAGGTGACCAACACATCACAAGGGCTCCTGAGTCACAGGATTTTCAGTCCAAAGCTAGGCCAATCTGAGCAGACCCTGTGAAGCGGTCACTCTTGCAGAGACCATCATTATATAAGCAGGAAGCTTAGACTCGACCTTCCCATACCCAGTGTCCTATCAGCTGCCAGGAGGTCCACGACCTGAACCAGATGTGAAGGCATGTGTGATCACTATGCATTCTGGTACACGTTTCAATAAAATAATTAATGTATCTTCTGCACATAGTTAAAATTCAATCAGTGACATTCCAAAATTAGTTTTAATTGATGGAATTTTACATAATTATGATAACTATCTCTAAAATAAGTGATTAACTGCTTCAATAAAAAGAAATGTTCTGAAAACAAACCTCTGAGGAATTATAAATATTCTCTAAGATATTTGGCCAATTAAAAGCTCCTTGAATCTTGTTTTTACATTTTTGCCAACAAAGGTTGCTTAGCAACAGTCAGCTGGATCTTGTCTCTCATCAGTTTCGTCTTCAACCTTTGCTACTGCAGACTAGAGGGAAGAAAGGATGGTGCCCTGTGATGGCACTCGCTGTCACAAGCAGGGTGAGGGCTTTGAAATGTAACAGACCCTATTGCTTGCACCCAGGTTTATCCATCTATAAAAATAGCCTCCTGAAAGACAGTGAGTTTGGATGGTGCCTTAATTCACCAAGGCCCATTAAACAGCGAGAGGGGTGAATATAGCAACTGCTCTGAAGGAAAGTTGCGTAGTTGGCCAGGTATATACGTACCAGACAGTGACACACCTATGACCTCCTGCGGGTGGTTCTGCTAAGACCAAGGTCTTAGCAAGACTTAACATAACTAGACAACAGCACTTAACTAGATGCTGGGGTACCTAGAATTTGATTGTCTGTGTGGTGATTTGACTAAGAATGCTCCCCATAGACGTATATAGGTGTGTGTGTGTGGCCTTGTTGGAGGAAGTGTGTCACTCAGGGGTGGGCTTTGAGGTTTCAAACGCCTGGGCCAGGCCCAGTCTCTCTCTTTCTGCCGCCTGCAGACCGTGATGCAGACTTCTCAGCTGCTTCTTCAGAACCGTGTCTGCTTGCGTGCTCCCTCCATAATGGACTAAACGTCTGAAACTAAGGAAGCCTTGTTTCAAACGCTTTCTAAGAACTACCTTGGTTGTGGTGTCTCTTCACAGCAGTAGAGCAGTGACTAAGATGGTCTGGCTCACAGAAGCCATTTTTCCTGGAGTGGGGAGGGCAAAAAGGAAATGGAGGCGATCAGAGTGAGAAAGACCGAGTCTCTCTGAGTTTCGCTCATGTTCTACTCTTTTCTGGGGACTTCAGCAGTGAGACAGAACCCAAGTTCTTCTGCTGCTCTGCCTTCGAAGAACTCCACTTCTCAGACTGTTCCCCGTGCGTGGCACAATGGGTCTCTTTCTGTTCCCTCTTTATACCTTCTGTTCTTACCCTCACCAGCTAGCTTGGCCTATGCAAAATCAGAGCCACTGTGCCTCCCCACTGGCTCGTCCGGGACCTCCTGTCCAACTGAAGGACTCCTTCCACGTTTCTTTAGCTTTAGTTCTGTGAACATTTTAAGAACCTCTAGACCTTAAAGCCAAATAATTACCTTGTCATTAAGTCTGTATCAGAACAGGGCAATTGTCTAATCCAAAGCTGCTGATGTCACCAAAGCAAAGAGTAATTGGGGATCTAGGGATAAAGGACAGTAGCTGACCGGCTTGGCATGTATGAGTCCCTGGATTTGGTCCCAGTGCCCCAGGGAGGGGGAATTGGGGCACTGGCGTACATCTAAGGAGAGAACGGTGTGACAAGACATAGAAAAGGATGGACATTTACAAGTCAGGGAGGAAAGCCTGGAATAGATCCTTCCCTTCCCCCCTCAGAAGAAGCTCCTCTCCATAGTTCTGACCTGTGCAGAACTGTGAAGCATTAACTGTCTGTTTGTAGTACTGTTAGGACAGCCTTGGCAATTCATGTAAACGTTGGTTCCCAAAGTGGAGCTCGACTGTGATACCCGAACGTCTGAGGATTGCTTTGGTGTTGGATAGCAGTCAGACATTGGAAGACTTTAGAGATTCAGCACCACAAACAAATGCTTTGGAGAGCATGGCGGTAGAGATCTGCTGGCTGAGCGACTCTCTGGAGAAGGCTGGGAAGGAAAGGAGGGAAGGAGGGCTGTAGAGAAAGTGGCTATTGTTTCAGAGAATATATTTTGCACTGTGGACAGAATGTTGCTAGAAATAGCAATGATAAAGGCATGCTGGCCAGCTCTCAGAGAGAAGCGAGGCCCTGTCTGTGGAAACTGGAGAAAAGGTGATCCTTATCACGGTGACAGGACTTGGCTGGCCTGCATTCTGCTAGACAGAAGCAAACCTTGAAGCAGAGAACTTGGATACTTCCTGGGATTTCTAAGCCAAGCGTTGAAAGTACAGACTGGTTTCTCATCGATGCTTGTGATAGAAATGTGAGGGGAGAAAAACAAACTGAAGACTCCCAAGCAGAAGGAAGCCATCACTGGTTGGTTCTGACGAATCTCAGCTTTAGTAGCGATCTCAGCAAAAGCCAGAGACAGAAGTGCAGTTACGAGGAGGCATGCCTTAGAAATCCTATCATCTGACAGTGTGAATGCCTATGTGTTGCACAGGAGACCACTACAGTTTCTAAAATTTTTGCATCAGCTGGAACACTACCTTCCTGGACATCCAGGGAAAGAGATGGGATAGAAGGAGGGGGAGGGGAGGCCAGTGGGATTGCCACTGCTACTATACAGCTAGGAGACATTGGCTCAGAGGCAGACAGCCATGTCCAGTCTGAAAACCAAGGATGAGCCTTACATAAAAGTTAGCACAGGAGGCCATATTGTCTAAACATGGTGGACCAATCCCTCAGAGCAGAAAAACTAGGCAGAAGCTTTCTCTTAGGGTTGTAAACACAATAATTTTCTGATATAGAAACTTTATATGTGTTATATAATTTAATACTCATAGAAACCTTGGACGTGAGTTTCAATCTATTTACTTTATTAGCTTGATGATTAAGCAAATTGCCTAACATTTCATGACTAGAAAATTAAAAAAAAAAAAAAAATCAGCCTTTAAGGCCACACCTGATGTGAAGGTCTTTAGTGTTCAGAAGAAGATACTGAACCGGGGACTGCATAAAAATAACAAAGAGAATAAACAGAACTGGTCAGACTCACTCACTAGAAGGAAAACTAACGTACCGTACTTAAATCACTACTCATAACACAAGGCATGTGTGCATGGGGGGGGTGTCTCAAGTCTGAAGCACAGAACCGCAGGACGAAGCGTCTGAGTGTTCCTCCGGCATAGGTGAGTTTTCATCTGTGTGTCTATTTACAACAGACCTCGTTAAATTGTTCAATTCTCTGAGGTTATCGTTACCTGTGAACATCTGTAGTCTGAAAATAACCACAAGAAAATTCCAGAAATAAATAATTCCTGTTTTATATGTCACATTTGAGTAGCATGATGAGATTTAAAAATACCCTACTCCAAGTCATTCAAGATGTAATTTACAACTTTGTCCAGAGCATCCACGCTGCCTGTGTTACCTTCCTGTCAAGCCTAGCAGCCTTTTAAGTTGTCAGGTTGCATACGGCTTGAACACAGGGCTTGTGCTAAGCAACCCTATTTTACTTAATAATAACCTCGAAGCCCAAAAGTACTGGTGCTGGGGATTTAGATATGCCGAAGAGAAGTCACAAAGAGCTTCTTTTAAATGAAAACAAAACAAACACATACACAAAAAAAAATCAGTCAAACAAAAAACCACCTCAACTTAATAATGAAAAGAATCAAAGCCTGATATTACTAAGATCTATAGTACAATAATGTAGTTTGTATTATAAGATATTTTATTACAGCATATATTTTTCTATCTTATTTATTTTTGCTTTCTGCCTAATTTATAGATTAAAGTTTAATGTGACTATTAGAAAAAGCACAGGATATTTATGCAGTTTACTGGTAACCATGATTTTAGAAACCAGGGGTCTTGGAATCTATCACTCCAGATAAAGGGGAGAACTGTGGGCAGTTCTCTTATCTATGCTGATGTTCTTGCTAATATCTGTGCTTTTGTACTTTTGTGTGTGTTTCCATAATTTTGATGACTATAGCTATAAAACCAAGCAAGTGGGGGGCAGAGAGATGGCTCAGTGGTTAAGAGCACTGACTACTCTCCCAGAGGTCCTGAGTTCAATTCCCAGCAACCACATGGTGGCTCACAACCATCTGTAATGGGACCTGATGCCCTCTTCTGGTGTGTCTGAAGACAGCTACAGTGTACTCACATACATAAAATAACTAAATATATCTTTTAAAAAAGTACAAAAACAAGCAAGTATACAGGAGTCCCTCTAGACAGGCTGAATGTGTCTGTGAATCTAAATATCTCTACCTCTTATTTTTGTCTGTCCATATTCATAACCATTTCTATGTGTGCATCAGAACCCATAAAACAAGGAGCGAACTGCATAGCTCCTGGCAATGCTTACCAGCCCTTAAGTCCCCTATTAACTAAATGCGGCTATAGCCTTAGCCAAGGGCGTCAAGGGGAATGTCTCTTTCCTTCCTCTCACTGAAGGCCTTTACCACCCTCTCACCATCTGCATTTGCAGCACAGCCTCCTCACAGCCAAGATTTCAATGGCCTTTCAGAGAATTCACAAACCTCTCGGTGGCAATGATTTCTAAAGTTCACCCTTTAAGCTTTCATCTCATGCTAGAATATAAGGAGGTTTATTTTTTAATAATTCTGCAAAGTGCCAGATGTAAGTGCTTACCACCTAAGATGTCTTTGCTGTTTAAATGGCACACCCTCTTGCTGTCCCATCCTTTTGAGCTTTTTACTCTAGCATGCTCTGTGTTGCCCTGTGTAGAGTATCAGGGAGAATTTTCTAGCCTCGTGGCCCTTGGATTAGAGGCAAATTCCAGGCCAATGCTCACATTTATATGTCTTTAGCACAACAGGGTCAGGATTTCATGACATTTCCTGATTTCCTTCATTGAATACTGGGGGGGTTTTGCATATAGAACCATATTACATCATGACCATTTTTATGTAGACTTCATTCAGATAAAAATAGATAAAATTTCTAGGAATTCAAGATCCAATCTTCTTGGGTTCTTTTAATGAATTATATCGATTATTATTGTGTGGTGCCCCGCGTGTGTGGAGGCTGGAGGACAATATCGTGCAGTCGGGACTGATGTGCTGGCACCCTGGAACGAGTGTGGAGTCAAGACGACAATAGTAGGTCCTCTACCTTCACTTTCATGGGACCCCAGGTCACCAGGCTTGCATGACAAGTGTATACACATGGAGCACCGGGCACCGAGTTTTCATTCTGTTTAATCTATTTTATGGATAGGTGATCTCTTGTTTTGTCTTTTCATGCCAAACCACTGGTAGGTTTTAAAATAGCAACAAAGGCTTACTGTGATGGCGTCTCTGCAGGCCCCTTGCTCTGACGGAGACCATCTGACAATGCAATGCAGTCTCCATGGTTTTGTCTGTGTTCGTCATGGATCTGCTGGCCTGTAAAGCCAGCACATCCTAAATGAGAGACTGCGTGCTGCCCCACATGGGTGATGGAAACTCTGTAGGGACAACATGCACTCTTCGCCACTAAGCTGTCACTTCAGCTCTGCACCAATATTTGTAGACCTGTAGTTCATTCGTGCATCATTTATGTGAGCTCAAAGTTCTTGATATGAAAATGCTTGCTTGCATAACCATCTTTCTTTGATCTATTATCACAGCTAATGCAACGCATTCTCCTAAAACAGAATATTTCTTCCCAGGGACTACACAGGGCTCTTTGAGAGTTGCATTTATGTTCTCAAATTCCCAGGGTAGCAGTTAGTAATTTTCTGCATCAAGACACTAAGAAGAAGTTCAGACTAATGATCCTAACCTACCAGATGTTTTTCTGTTGTCTTTTTTTTTTTTTTTTTTTTGGAATGCATAAGCAAAGTAAGGTAGCACCTTGATAAAACATTCTAGAGACAAATATTGTCCAGAAAGTATCCGAACTCATAATGTCATCAGTTGTATTGAAAGATAGTATCAATTATGCCGATGAGAATCTGAAACAAACTATGTTAATTAAGTTTAGAAATAATTGTTTAACTCTCCTATAATGGTATGGTTAAGTTTTCAATAATGTGAGTGCTCAGTACAATTTAGTGCAAATAACACTTGGTGAGCTCAAACTGAGTGTTACGCACAGGCTGTAGAAGCAGAGGATACAATGGTAATTTAGACTGTATCCAGAAGTAGAGGAGAGCCAAACAAATAACTCAGCTGTCAGGTCAGTGCTATCTATCTACAGAATATATGCAGGATTCTAGAGGTGCACAGCTCTCAGGCCAAGTTAGTCTATAGTATAACACCAGAAGAGCTGAGACTCACAAAATGTGTAGAAGTTACCTTAAAAAAGCTTGGGCAGGACAGAATGGTTTTGTGAACAACTTCAACAGAGGTTGGATTGTCAAGTTTTCGAGAGGAACAGAACTGATTTAATGAATATATATTCCATTACGTATTCATATATATGATTTATTAGAGCGGCGTATAGTCTGTGTTCCAACTAGTCCAACAATGGCAGTCTTCTAATGGAAAGTTCAAGATTCCAATAGTTGCTCAGCCCAAGAGGCTAGATGTCTCAGCTGGTCTTGGAATCTTGAAGAAGTAGGCTCTAATACCAGTGAAAGAATAGAGCTGCCAGGGAGAGTGAGGGCAAGCAGGCAGAGAGCAAGAGCTTCCTTCTTTTGTGATTTACATAGGCTGCTAGCGGACCCAGATTAAAGGTGGGTCTTCCCACCTCAAAATATCAGAATTAAAGGTGGGCCTTCCTACTTCAATGATTTAACTAAGAAAAGACTTCCCTCACAGGTATAGCCAGCTAGGGCTTTAGTTCATTCTAGAGGTAGTCAAGGTGACAGCCAAGGGTAGCCATACGGCTTTTATTTCACTGAAAGAAATTTGCAAGCTCAGAACTAGAGCTGAATTGTTCCAGTCAGTTGAGGCTCCACCACAAGCCGTCTCGGTGGGCCTCCATCTCTGTCTTTGTTTGCTCCATCCAACACGGCATCCTTCTCTGAACACCAGAAGGCAAGCTGCCAGTGACTGAGGAGTGCTCACACGCCATTACCTTCAGGAAGTTGGTCACTTACTTTGTGATACTCTGAAAGTAGCAAGACACTGACAAAGGGAGGGGCAGCAAACCCAGAGTAGACAGGGTGGGACTACCATTCAGGGTCAGAGGACTGCAGGACAGGAAATGCTAACAGGGGCAGAAAACAAAGAATCCAAACAACTTCCAAGAACTCCAGGACACAATAGCAGACTCCCAAGTGCCAAAGCAAAGATGGGTGCAAATGTTACTTTTATTCGCCAGCTGTTTCATTAATGAGACATTTTTCAAACATAATGAGCAAACATTGGTTGTTATAAGTCCATACTTTATTCACATTTCCTCAGTTTCCCCCTAATCTCCCTTTCACTGCTCCAGGATCCCAGTTGGGAACATCGCTCGTCTCGTCTCCAGACACTTACTGCTTCTCAAACAGCCCTAGCTTTGGAAACCTTTAGAGTTTTGAGGAGCTGGTCAGGTATGATGTTAAATTTGTAGTATTTATTTGTAATGGTGACTCTAGGGTTAGAGGCCTGGGGGAGGGGCCAGGAAGTGAAGTGACATTTTCATTATGTCACAGGAAGAGTCCCCACTGTCGACATGACCTCTGTTGGCTTGTAGCAGTTCTGTTCTGGTCTCTGCCCTCTCAGCTTACGCCACCCAACCCCAATACCCTGCTCATCAGAAGGCAGCAGTCTGTGCTCAGCCTGCATCTGAAGAGAGGGCTTGGCCCCTATCTCCTCAAGCATCTACTGTCTGAATACATTATTTGCACCTTCTGTTCATCATGACCTATCTACTCCCCCACGTTTACATATCTTTTCCATCATGTGTTATGTCAGTGCAGACTTATGGATATTTATTTTATAGTCTTTGAGTATAATTCAACACATTGTGTTGTCCAGATGTTTCCAGCTTTGCCCAAAGGAAGCTTTTTCCATCAACGGCTGTGTCCCTCTGACATCTTTTGCATCACCATGGGTTCCACATTAAACTCTTTGTGATTTCCAACACCATGAGATTGTAAGATCTGGCCCTTTTACGAGGAAGGCAATGGCATTCTTTCTCCTAAGAAATGGGTGACTTTGACCTGGCCCAGGGCCAAGAGTAGAAACCTACATGCCCAGGAAAAAATCCCACCCAGCTACATTCCTACGGGTGACTTTGACCTGGCCACAGGACCAGAGGCAAAACGTTTCAGGAACCAGAAACGTTTTGCCT
>CM052704.1:14906695-15030825 GCA_028551405.1 Uromys caudimaculatus | reverse complement strand
GTGCACTGGCCTTTTGGCGGTCTGCCGCCGCTCCCGAATTAAACCTCGTGTGATTGCAGCAAGGACGGTCTTTCGTGAGTTCTTGGGGGGTCGCGCCGTCCCGAGATTTGAGTGAGGATCTCCCCGATTTGGGGGGTCTTTCAAGATGTTCATAGTAAATCTCCTCCTCTGTCCTACAAGCGAGGAGTCTCCAAGGAGAACCAGTTCATTTCATTGAAGTATTCTATTGGGAGAGTGTCTGGATACAAGGTATATTTGTTGTTACTGGGGTTTCTTTATTTTAGGTCCTTTCAGCTGTCAGAGCTTGAATGCACACACACACACAAACATATGTATATTTCTTGATGTCCATATTTCCTTGTACACAAGTCTATGTATTTATAAACACTTCTACACATGATCATGTACATCCATGTAAGGTGTAACTTATTTGGTCTTTAGCTTTGCAAAGCCTATCCTCAGTTTCCTTCTTTCCTTAGTCTCTTAGATCAGCACTCCCTGACCCCGCCCGGCCCCGCCCGGCCCCGCCCTTCCTTCAGTGATCTATAAGAGAACTGGGATATTTTGCAACATTCTGTATTCCATTCTGGGACCCTCGCACTTCTTTTTTAGGATTTAGTTGTCCATTTAAATTATTTTTAATATTTCATACATGAATATTGTGTTTGGATCATTTCCGCCCCTCCCTGTCTTCCTCCAACTCCTCTTGTGCCTCTTCTTTTTTCTATTGTCTATAATTATTACTGTTACATGTATACACATATATACACATACATGCGCAGCCTACAGAGTCCATTTCGTGTTGTTGTTACATATATATGCTTAGGACTCATCACTTGGGTTTGAATAACCCACCAGGAGCCTTTTCCTGGAGAAAATGGATTCTCATGCTCTCAACAGCTGTTGCCTGCTGTAGCTCTTCATCAGGGTGTGGGGCCATGTGATTTTTTTCCATCCATTTTGTCACGTCAGCTGGTCATTATCCTGGTCTTGTTTGGGCAGCCATATTGTTGCAATTTCATGAATGCCACTTCCCTGTCATGTCTTGGAGACACGATCGACAGCAGCTGTCCTGGTCCTCTGGCACTTAAAGTCTTTCCGCCCCTCTTCTTCAATGTTCTCTGAGCCTTAGGTATAGGGCTACCTTGTAGATGTATTAACCGGGGTCTGGACTCCCACACTACTTATTTTCTGCACTTTGACTAGTGGTGCATCTCTGTAGCAGCTTCTGTTTGCTGCAAGTATTCTAAAATGTTATCCTTATACCCACAGAAAGTGTCACTCTTTTTAAAAAGATTTTTATTTATTTTATGTATGTGAGTACACTGTAGCTGTCTTCAGACACCAGAAGAGGGCATCCAACCCCATTATAGATGGTTGTGAGCTACCATGTGGCTGCTGGGAATTGAACTCAGGACCTCTGGAGGAGCAGTCAGTGCTCTTAACTGCTGAGCCATCTCTCCAACCCTAAATGTCACTCTTACCATTCCTATCTCATGAACTTTATTTTAATTTATAAGCCATATGTATATATGGCTCCTCTGCCCTGAAACAGCACGTGTCTTTAAGATCTTGCCCTCCAGTCCCACGTCCACCCTCTGTGGAACAGACTTACACTCTCCACCAGTCTTTGGTCATTGTTACACTCCTGCCTCTTCAGAACGGCGGACACCTGAAACACACAGCACGAAGCTTCTTCAGCCTGGTTCCTCTCACTCAGGATATTCATTAAAAATTGACTATATTGCATTCCCTTTAATCACCAAGTAGAACTGCAGTGAGTGGCTAGGCTGCAGCTTGCTTATTTTCCCATTCACCTCTTGGAGGACATTGTTTCACCTTCCAGAATTTATTATTATTATTATTATTATTATTATTATTATTATTATTATTATTATTAACAACACTGCTGTAAGCATGAGAACCTGGGCTTTTGCATAGACATGCTTTAAATTAGTTGGGTAAATACCTCATAGCGAGGTCATGAGATTGTATGGTCAGGCAGTATTTATTGTTCCGGGAACGCCGCAGCAGTCTCCCTGCCGGCAGCTGGCAGCCATTAGGGTTTTAGCATTTGCAGGTGGGCAGTAGCCTGCTACTTACCATCCCCAGCTGACGAACGAGGTCAGCCTCTTTTCTTGCAGTTATTTGCTGTTGCATTTATTTTCTGGTGATGTAACTGTGCATTTGTTTTATTTTTTTAAAAAAATTGAATCCTTCATATTTTATTTTAAAATCCACCACAGACACAAAGGCAAGCAAATTTTCTCCAATTCTCAAGGATATGACCTTTACATTTATGTCTACAATTAATTTTGACTTAATGTTTATGTTACACATGTTTCTGCTCAGGTTCCTTTTTCACAGGTGAACATTTTGTCTACTCCAGCAAGGTTTGTTGGAAACAAAGCACTCTCTATGGTGTTGTCTTTGTCAGTTTGTCAGGGGTCAGCTGATAAAGTTGATGAAAGTCTGCTTCTGAACTTTCTGTTGTGTTTTATCAATCCATATGAGGGCTTTTGTTGTTGTTTTCTGGCACCATGACAAAATACTTATAAGTAAATTTAGCAAAATAGAGCTACAATTTAACCATTAAACACTGCCAGATATTCTAAGAAATACTTGAGAGAAAATATATACCACAGTCATGGACCAGTGTGGTGGTTTGAATGAGAATGGCCCCATAGGCTCACATATTTAAATGCTTAGACATCAGGGAGTGGAACTGTTTGAAAGGATTAGAAGGATTAGGAGGTGTGGCCTTGTTTTAGGAAGTTTCTACTGGGTTGGTCTTTGAGGTTTCAAAGTCCAGTTTCTCATGAGAGGGATGAGATGGGCTGACTCCATGACAGGCTTCAAATTGGCAGTTAAGGAGACTAGGCCTAAGAACTGAACAAGCCCAGGCAAGTCAATTACTAATAGAAAAAAACCCAGGCTCCTGTCTTCACACCAAGTAATGGAATGTCCCTGCCACCTGGCCTGAAGCAAGGACAATGGGTCAGCAGCAGTTTCCAGACTTCCTCAGCTACTTCCTCAGTAACAGTTTCCAGACCTCCCCAGCAAGTTTCCAGCCCCCACACCCCAGTAATGGAATGTCTGTAGAGATGGACCCAACAGATTAACATAGAGGTCATCTACCCTAGAATTCTCTAATGTGCTATAAATCAGGCTTGCAGGCTCACTTGGGTGTCTCTCTATCTTGGTAATGGAAGACTCCAGCATGCTGGACTTCTACAGAATAAAAAAACCCTCTTTGCATTTACATACTATTTGAGTCCGGGGCGTCATTCTTCCTGATGTCTATGGATCAGGATGAACAACTCTCAGCTATTTCTCCAGCACCATGTTTGCCTGCCATGATAAGAATGGACTAAACTTCTGAATCTATAAGCAAGTTGCATTGGTTATGGTGTTTCTTCACAACAAAAGAAAAATAACTAAGACAAACAGTGACTACAATGTTGGTTTGTATAACTTTGTTTTTCTATATTTGTCTTTAGATTTGATGCATTCTTTTTTTACTATCTTTTTTTTATTTATTTATTTAATTTTTTTTTGGTTTGAGACAGGGTTTCTCTGTGTATCCCTGGCTGTCCTGGAACTTACTCTGTAGACCAGGCTGGCCTCGAACTCAGAAATCCACCTCCCTCTGAGATGCATTCTAATAAAAACCACAAGGTAATTTTCTGAGGGAGAGTGATGGTTATTCTAACATTTATATCAAAATACCAGGCACTTAACAATATCTAGAATAATCTTGAAAAAATGAATAAAGTTGAAGTAATGACACTTTCTGGTTCCTAAACTTAGTACTAATATGCATTGATCATGACAGCGCTATATGAGAGTAAGAAAGGAAAATAAGAGTTCATAAGTAAACCCTTGCATTTATTATTATTGCTTTTTAACAAGATGTTAAGGTCATCAAACAAAGAACTTAGAGGAGTAAAAATATACAAATATAAAAAACGGTGACATCAGATATCTACCTCATAATAAATTAAACCTCAAAATGTTATATACCTACATGAAGAGCTCTAAGATGAAACTAATGGGTGGGTAAGAGTAACTCTCCAGAACTCAGGTTCTGTGATGGATTCTGAAGCACGGCACCAAAACACAAGTAACCACAAAATACCTAAACTGAACCTTATAAAAATGAAAAATACTCATTTTTTAAAATGTTACTATCAAGAAAGTCAAAAGGGGTCTGGGGAGAGGGCTCGGTGGGTAAGTGAGTAAGCTTGGTCTAAAACCATGAGGACCCCAGTTCAGATCCCCAGGAGTCATATGCAAGCGGGCACAGTAGTGCACGCATGGTAATCTCAGCTCTGAGGTTACGTGAACAGGAGGCTCCCTGGGACTCACTGGTCAGGCAGCCTATCGAATGACTGCAAACTCCAGGTTCCATGAGAGACCCTTTCTCAAACAAAAAGGTAGAGAAGCAACCTGCCGCTGACTTCTGGCCTCCATGTGCACCCTCATGGGAGAGAGTATCTGAGCATGCATGCATACCCTACACACATACTAAATAATCAAATAAAATACTATTTTTTAAAGACATCGTCTCACATCTACTCTAATGGCTTTGGAAAAAGCTAGACAATAGCAAGTCCTGGTGAAATGTAAAGAAACTGGAATATTCATCCATTGGTTAATGGGTGAAAATGCTACAGCAATTTTGGAGACTGGTTTGACAGCTACACCACACATGTTAGACATCACTGAAAAGGGGGACTCAGACAAAAACGTGTATGTGGTAATCATAGAGATTCTACTCACTCATGACTATAAAACTCTGGGTGGTATAACTACATGATAGAAAAATTATTCAGTAATAAAATAATATGAAGTGTGGCTGGAGAGAAGGCTTAGCACTTACTGATTTTGTGGAGGACTCAGGTTCAATTCCCAGTACCCATATGACAGCTTACAACCGTCTGTAACTCTAATTCCAAGGGTTCCCATGCCCTCTTCTGACCTCCACGAAGAGGAGCAACAGGCTCACATGTAGTGCACATACAAACATGCGAGAATCAGAGTTTGCGTCTTTTGCTATGATAAAGATCATGACCAAAAGGATTTTTTTTTTTTTGGTTTATACACCCTGATCATGGTTAGTCATTGAGGAAAGTCAGGAAAGGAATTTTAAAAGCTTGCATTTTTAAATTGCATTCAAGAAGCTTGAAAGCAGGAATTGTTCCAGAGGCCATGGGGGAGCATTGCTTGCTCACTGGCTTGGTCCTCATGGCTTGCTCAGCTTGCTTGCTTTCACCAACTAGGACTGACAGGATTTTACTGTTCAGGGTTGGCACCATCCACAGTGGGCAGGGTCCTCTCTCACACCAATCATTAATCAAGACTGTGCCCCACAGGCCAATCTGATGGAGGCACTTTTCCCAACTGATGTTCCTTTTTGTGTCCTAGCTTGTAGCAGGTTGGGGGGGAAACTGAGGTGTACATAGAAAGAAACACCCACACCAAAATAAACAAAAAACAAACAAACAAACGTAGGTATGAAGCAGGACAAGTAGTAGAGATGACTGCAGATTATGTAGCTAGCATGTGCCAGGCCCGGGGTCTGTCTCAAACACGACCAAAGAGAAAAAGATACGAAGTACTGTACTGATGCCCATTTCAGCATGGGTAAGCCCTGGGAATGTTAGGCTTCACACAGACAAATTGATAGACACTGAAAATACACAGAAAGACAGGGATGGCCAAGTGTGTGTGTGTGTGTGTGTGTGTGTGTGTGTGTGTGTGTGTGTGTTTATGTTTTACAGGAATGAATTTATGGAATTAGATTATGTTGAAGGTTGAACAACTCTACATCAGCCATCATTGCTGAGCTATATGTTTTCAAAGGAGGATTCTTCTGATCTTAAATGCCCATGTGAAAGCATCTGACTGACCGCAAACACTCAGCAAGTTGGGCATGGTGACTCTTCATTAAACCATACTGGGGGACCTGCTGCACCCAGACTGACAGCCTGTGTTATCCTTAGAATCCAAGTCATGTGGGAGAGAACTGATTCCATAAAGATGTCCTCTGACCTCCACACACACATGTGCATATGCAGACACACACATACATGCACACAGACACATAGACACAGACACACATGCACACACACAGACACAGACACACATGTACATACACACAGTTATGCATGCACATGCACACATAGACACAGACAGACAGACATAGACACACACATGCACACACAAACACACACATGCACACACACACATATATGCACACAGACATGCACACACACTCACACTCTCATATAGAAGTAATAAACTTTTAAAAAATAACTAAAAATGAAAACACATCAAGCAAAGTCTTTCCAGGCTTATGACCACATTAGTCATTTCCAGGAATATGTATATTTGAGATAAATAAATCAATAGAATGCTTAATTCGGGCTGTAAAACAAACTCACTCAAAGACAAAGCCTGGCCCCCTAGCTGCACTGCCACTGATGCGTTCACTTGCCTTCTTGTTTGACCAACTTTACCTCTGTGCTCCTCACCAAGAAGCTAAGAGCAGATCTTACAGAGCTAAGTACCCCAAAATGACACAACAGCATATTCCCAAAAGCGTGTGCAGAAGTTAAGCGACCAGCTTGTAGAATTTCTAATTTAAAATTCTTTCATCTGTACCAAGTGCAGAGCTATAAAACACAGTCAAATTAAGTAAAAATTCCCTTTATGTTGGTTCTTTTGTTCCAAAAAAAAAAAAAAATTTACTGACAAGTCATATATATGCTATATGTGATCTGGCTACTTTATCAAGTATGCTAAAAAAAAGAAAAAGAAAAAGAAAAAAATTCCAGGTGGAGTGTCTGTCTGGTTTACATGCACTGAGTCCATTGTTCCCACTTCCTGTTGCTAGGCAACCACCCACAAGAATATGAAAAATTTATTTCTAATCGAGTTTTTATTTACATGGCCTTAGGAAAGGAAGAAATAGCTCCCAGGGTTACTTAAAATCTCTGGCAGTAACTAGCGTTTTTTTTTTTTTTTTAAGAGTTGAAAAATCTGATCTATCATTAAACTTACAAATTTTAACTTTGTGTTCAGTTATCTCTAAATAAAAGGGATGTCATAACTCAGAAACAGTCTCCTTTTTCTTTTCTGAAATGGCTGATTGTCTTTGTCTGCTAAAAGCACTCTCACTGGCTGTGGTGGCATTTAACTACAATCCCTAAAAAGGCTGAGGCAGGAGAATAGGATCTTAAAGCCTGCTTAGGCTACATAATGGAACCCTGTCTCGAAACAAATGAACAAAACACTCAAGGGCTTCATTTTCTAGAAGGTTCAAATATTGAAATTATTCAACTCACTTTACTTGCATTACTTCGGTAATTAATATTGAGCACTCACTGCACTAGTCATAGACTAAAGCAGTTACGTTATCAGGCACTGCCTTCTAGATGCTCACACTTTAATAAGGAAATGGGAAATACACAGTGTCAGTCTGCAAAAGACCTGTCCCGAGCCTCGTAGATAGGGTCCTATCACCTGCTCTGGTCCACAGAAACACAACCCTGGAACCTACAGCACTGTGACATGAGAGCCAGCACCCACGTACCAAGTACCCGGCATCCATGTGTTAGTGCTGTGCTCAGGTTTTGTGAAGTTTGCGGTTAAAAACCAGTCATCACACTCTGAGTGTGTTGCGGCAGCCGGGCTGCAGTACGAGGATCTGTAGGACTTCAGAAAACAACGAGGAAGGGACATGCAGCGTTCAAGGAAGAGGCAACAAAAGATGAAAGCGAGCACATGCTGCCGTGTTACAGTGGTGGCTGATAGTGCAGAGAAGGACGTGGAACGGAAGGAGAGGCAATGGGTGTGTGGGGGCGAGATTTAGGTCAACTCGACACAAGTTATCGTCATCCGAGAGGAGAGACCCTCAATGGAGAAAATGCCTTCATAAAACCAGGCTGCAGGCAAGCCTGTAGGTCTTTTCTTTATTAAAGATTGATGTGGAAGGGTCCATCCCATTTGTGGATGGTCCCTCTCTGGGCTGGTTGTCCTGGGTTCGATAAGAAAGCAGGCTGAACAAGCTTTAAACACAAGCCACTCAGCAGCCTTCCTCTGTGGCCTCTGCATCAGTTCCTGCCTCCAAGTTCCTGCCTCCAGGTTCCTGCCCTGTATCTGAGTTCCTGTCCTGACTCCCTTGGGTTATGGACAGCGATGTGGAAGTGTAAGCCTAAAAAACCCTTTCCTACCCGTGTTCTTTGGTCACAGTGTTTCATCACAGCAATGATTGCCTTAACTAAGACTGAGTAAGAGCTAAACCTTGTACCTTAGCCAGCTTGAAAAGGAGAGTTTTAATTAACGCAAAATTGCTAGGGTAATCAATACCTGATCAAGGACGTCCTTGGCTGTGAAGAGAATAAGGAAAGTGAAATTGAGGAGACTATTACTCAAAGGTTGAGTAATTATCCCTGGGTAAGACCAATCATAAAATAAATAAATAAATAAATAAAAAGTAAAATAAAATAAATAATAAATAAATAATAAAATAAAAATAAATAAAATAAAAAATAATAATAATAAAAAAATAAATTTTTTTTTTAAAAAGACCAATCATAAGTTCAAGTGGATCCCTCAAACAGGTAGTGAGGTGTCTTTTCCGATACATGAAGATCCACTGCTTAATATTTTAAATATTATTTAATAGTTGTTTTTCTGACCGAGAACTAATTGCGAACGTAGTTAACAGAGAGAACTTAAATCGCCCATGAGCCTCTTTCCTACCCAAACCCTGCTAATCATGGCTTATCCCCATCCTAACATCTTTGGTAAAACCTTGAGTAAATAATTTTTGGTGGTTAATTTGAATATTCATGTGCACTTCATCTGCTTTAGCAGCAGAATGTAGTGTGGGGTGGATTACAATAACATTTGAGGTTTGTTTTTGGAAAAGAGTTGGAATCCACTCCAAGTCACTTGAGCTTTATTCTGTATATGCGCCGACGGTCTGTCGAGAGTTGTGAGAGAATGCAGAGTTATGAAATACTACCTTTCAGCAAAAAGCTAATGTTCACACACTCAAATAATTTGCTTCTGAACTTGACCCAGTGATTCTCAGTACAATGCAGCCAATTACAGGACACCAGTGAGTGTCGGAGATCAGCTGGGAGAGACAGAGGTGTGTTAGGGTCTCTCCACAGGTCCCTTTTCTGTTTCTGACGTTGGGTAACTTCCTCCCCCTGCCTCCACATTGGTTCCTGCTGTTGCTAGTGGTGAGTACCCTACCATCCTCTACAGTTGTCCTAATGCTTTTATGTTTGCCATGGGGTCTCACAATATAGCATTGGCTGGCCTGGAGCAGCAAGTTGGCTAAGTTGTCCTTGAACTCAGAGATCTACCTGCCTCGCTGGGATTGAAGTGTGCCATCTTGCCTGGCTTAACGCTGCACTTTTAATGACTCCCTGAGACCATTCCTAGACTAGATGATCCACTAAAAGGGCTTGCACCATTCAACATGTAAGTGCAGTCATGTCTACAATATTATCTTAATAAAAATATACAAAGCACAATCCACAAAAGTCGAAGGTACGTGAGGTGTTGTCTGGTGGAGTCAGTCAAGTGGTCTGAGTCTCATCCATTCCCTAGCAGAGTCACATAGACATGGCCAAGTCCTTCAGCAATGACAATGACAATCTGTGTGAAAGATCTTCCAGGTTTCATCGGTAGAGACTCTATCCCTAGAATTTTCTTTAGAAGTTTATTACCCAAACCCACCAATGTTCTAGACTCTCAGAAACAAAGAGTAGCATCTGTGAGAACTATATCAGTTATATAAACAGACAGAGCAGAACTTTTTCTCAATCCCAGTTTCTGCAGAACAATTAACAGTTAACCTTGCAAAGACTCTCTCCCTCTCTCTCTCTCTCTCTCTCTCTCTCTCTCTCTCTCTCTCTCTCTCTCTCTCCTTTTATTGAAAACAGATTTTCCCCTCACAATGTACTCTGATTACAGTTACCCCTCTTTCTTTTTTCTCAGTTCCTCCCCATCTCCCTCTCATCCAGATTCATCCCGTTCCTGTCTCTCAATAGAAAACAACCACCTTCTAAGGGATAATAATAAAATAAAACATTATATAATAAGATAAAACAAAGCTAACACACCAGACTAGGACAAAGCAAACCAATTGGAGGAAAAGAGTCCAAGAAAAGGCACAAGAAACGACACAGATGCAGAGATTCCCTTACTCACGCACTCAGGAATCTCATACCAATACTAAACAGGAGGCCATAGCATGGAACTACAGGAGTTGTAGGGAAAATTAATCAAATAAAAATAAAGATAGAAAGAAAACCTTGACATAACATTATGAGACAAGGAACATCCCAAGATGTCATGGGGTCTGTTTTCTGTTGGCCATCTACTGCTGAGCATGCAACCCTAGCCATGACCATAGCTATAACCCTTCCTGTGACCCTAATCCTTAAGAGTACTTTGTTTTCCCAGTGAGACTCCCATGAAGAAAACTAAATTTCATTTACAAGCATCTATGAATTGGAGATTCCAGGTAGGGATGGGGACATGTGTCCTTTCTCCTTCCAGCTCTAGAAGCTAATCTGGTACAAACCTGTGCAGGCCCTGTGCGTGCTGCCTCAGTCGTTGTAAGTGCATATGTGTTACATCAGTCTCGTTGATTCAGAGGGCCTTGTTTCCAAGGCATCCTCCACCCCCTCTGGCTCTCACATTCTGTCTCCTCTCCCACACCATCCTCAGAGTCCTGAGGGGAGGGATTTGTTGAAAACATCCCATTTAGGGCTGAGTTTTTCAAAGATTCTCACTCACTGCATGTTGTCTGACTCATCTATATTCCCAAGCTCTGTAGGAGTAAGCCTCTCTAATGATGGCTAAGCTGTAAGCTGTGAGTATAGCAGAATGTCATGAAGAGTTGTTTCATTGCTATATTTCTTTAGCAGAACAGTAATATTTGCTTTTATCCTATATTCCTAGGTTGTCCAGTCTTAGGTTCCTCATCACATAAGCAGGGTTGGGTATGGATTCCATCTTGTAGCGTAGGCTCTTAAATCAAATAAGTTATTGGTTGGTTACTCCCATGAGCTTGTGCCACTATTGTCCTAGCATATCTTGCAGACACTATTGTAGATCAAAGGGGTTGTGGCTGGTTTGATGTTTCTGTTTCTCCTATGGTAGTGTGCAGAGTATCTTCCTGTAACAAAGATGCTAGCATGTAGGGGTGAAGGCTCTATGTAGGCACCCGCTTGACTTCTCCATGTTCAATGAGCTGTGTTCATGTTGTCTTCAGCCATGCGGGATTGCCATCAGTTTGTGGAGAGCAACCTATAGCCTTGGCAACAGCCTGGGTTGTTTGGGGGTTCCCAAAGGCCAACAACTCAATTAGACGTAACCCAATTCCAAGGCTGAAAGCTTCATTTGGTGACAATAGATGTACAGTTGGGGCTCTGTCTCTCTATTATTTGGCAACTGCCTTTAGATTGATTTCGTACATACACACACACACACACACACACACACACACACACACACACACACACACACACATATATATTCTACTTTAAAACAGTTTTAACCAAAGCCAATTTCCCCATTTTTCTGTAAATAATTTCTTTATTTAAACACTGCAGTAAAACCCTGGTAAGGACACTACTGTTACCCTTCAAATCACCTTAATTTTGGCTGTCTCTTCCTGAATGCCTTCCCTTGTCCCTTTTCCTTCCCTTTCCCCATTTGATCCTCCTGTTCCAGCCCCCTCCATCCATCCATAATATCTATTCTATTTCCCTTTCACAGGGAGATCCATCTGCCCACCCTAGTCCCTTACTCTGTACCTAACTTCTGGGGTTCTATGGACAGTAGTTTGGTTATCATTGACATCAAATATCCACACATAAGCAAATTCATATTTGTCTTTCTGGGGCTGTGCACCTGACTCAGGGTGAGTCTTTCCTAGTTCCACCCATTTGCCTGTGAATTTCATGATTTCACTTTTTAATGGTTGAGTACTATTACATTGTATAAACATACCACTTTTTTTTTTATCTGTTCATCTTTTGAAGGACATCTCAGGTTTTTTCTAATTCCTGTCTGTCTATTATGGATAGAGCAGCAAGCACGTGGTCCAGGATCGTCTCTGTGTGTGGTAGGATGAAGGGGCAAGGAGCCCTTTCCACAGAAGAGCTTCTGCTCACTGCCTTGCACATTTGCCCATTCCTCTGTGCAGAATTTCATCTAAACCCTTCAGTGAAACCCTGGTAAGTACACCACCTCTTTCTTCTCAGAGTCTGGAAAGACACAAAACAGTACCTAAATCCACCCATCTGTGTGCACACAAACATACACAGATGAGGAGCCAGCCTTATAGACTCCCCATCTTTCCGGGTGGATTTCAGGATTTTCCTGAATCCTGGATGCCTGGGTGGCCCTGGAATCTCTGAAGCCCTGCTAGCTGAACAGCTACTTGCCGTTCCAGGATTCTCAGTGCTCAGCCGAGATGGTCTTCTTATGAGTGTCTATCGGTTACTTTCTTCAGCCTCTTCCATGACGTGTGAGCCCATCCCAGACTCCTTTTCTGCTAATATGAATATTTCTATTATTTACTGTCTTAAAATTTTAAAAAATGTTGTTTCACTATCTCACATGCTAAAGTAATTCAGGATTTGAGCAGGGCTCAGCTGACAAGCATCCTGCTCAGCACAATGCCTTTTAGGTCAGACATATTCACTCAGCCCCTGGACTTTGTTAGACAGCCCAAGGCCTCTTGCTGTTCAGCCTAGACTACCTCCATGAAGGCTCAGGGCTTCTCTGTGTGGTTTCTTGGGTAGGTTAATTACAGTCCCTACATGACAGCTAAGGCTCCGAGAACCCATGAACGAGAATGCTTGTGTTTTAACAGACAATTCTGCCACTGGCAGGGTCATTCTTAACATATTTCACCCTGCAGTGTAACCTCGAGCCCACCCGGATTTAAGGGGAACAGATGCCTACCATTCCCGGGAGGAGTGGGAGGAATTCAGGACCAAGTTTGTCCCATGCATTACAGCCAGGAGTGTTCAGGTTATGATGCAAAGGCTTTTAAAATCACCATAAAATACACTTTCTCTTCCCCAGCCAGATGTAGAAAGAGCCGCCTGGCATGAAGAAAACCCAAGGTTTGCCCGCCCTTTCCCTTTCCTCTGCTGCTGTAAATCACTAGGTGTAGTAATGTCACCAGCTCCCTCTCTAGGTATTAAAGTCTCTGGGCTGCTCCTACCAGAATGTCATAAATCACAATGTGATATTGACTTTTGCAACACAATGGGGACAGACGCCTTTGGCAGTGACTCTTTTTCTTGCTTTGTCTCCTTCTAGAGGTGTATCTACCGGCAGAATGGTGGTGTCCCTCTGTGCTGTTTCATTTCTCTTCTGTTTCAAGCCAGACATCACCTCTAAGTGTGGGACAGCTGTAATCTTGAGTGTGTGTGTGTGTGTGTGTGTGTGTACATGCACATACATGCATGTGTGCGTGTGTGCATGTGCATATATGTGTGTGCATGTGTGTGCCTGTGTGTGCTCATGTGGGAGATGTCCATGTGTACATGTGTGTGTATATATGTGTTAAAGTATGTAAGGGTCAGAGAACAACCTTGGATGTCACTTTTTAGACACTAGGGCCTCTCACTCATGTAGAACTCACAATAAACTAAGCTTTCCGGCAACTTCCATGATCTGCCTCTCTCTGCCTCCATACTGGAGTCACAAGCTTACGCTGTCATAACTAGCATTTCTTTTAAATTGGTTCTGGTTATAGAACTCGGGTCCTTGTTTACTGACTGATCCCTAGCCCTGACTGTGACGGTCTTGAAGGCATTCCTGGGACCCGTCTTCAAGCTGGTCACAGAGGGTGGCCTCTGGGTAGAGCTACCATGTAGGAATCTTCTGGATTTGTACATCATTCTCAGGATAACCTCCTGATACATTCTAGTTTTAAAGAATACAGCACCAGAGAAATGCTAGTATTTACATGAGTTGCCTCTCCACAAATACATATGCTATCTGCATTGTATCGCCAAAGGGAGAAAGAAGGGCAGAGACCTGTGTCAGTAGGAGAGAGAGACTAACTTTGGGGAGAGGAAGCTAAAGAACTCTAAACACAAGGATGAATAATGTAGGCTTTTATATCACACACACACACACACATACACACACATACACACACATACACACACAGAGAGAGAGAGAGAGAGAGAGAGAGAGAGAGAGAGAGAGAGAGAGAGAGGGAGAGAGAGAGAGAGAGAGAATCATGTACAGCATCAGCTCACACAGACCTTCCCAGCAGTGTCTCACTGTGACCTCATTGGCTACCCCATGAAGTTCAGTCCTGTTGCTCAGGTAATGAAGTCAAGACCACTTAAACTTACTGTTCAAAGATCACCCAGTCTTCTGTAAACAAATAATGCATATTGACTTTAAAGAAGAAACACCATCTTTCTTTCAGATCAAGTTTGAAAGGTAGAACAAGGGGCTGGAAAGATGGCTCAGCAGTTAGAGTGTCTGCATCTTGTGCAGCGCCTGTTAGGGACGGGTTTGTGCGCTATGTATTCCAGGTGCTGATCACCGGGCCCAGAGATCTGGTTGCAGACCCATGATGTCACTGACATGATTATTGGAGCATCTCCTGTCTCAATGATACGTAAAGATTGTTTTCCAGGACCTCTGATTGGCTAATAAAGTACTGATAAGCCAATAGTTGGGTAGGACGTGAGAGGAGGTAGAAGAGGAAGAGTAGGTAGAGAAGGACCAGATGGAAAGGAAAACCAGAGCAAACAAGAGCGGAGGAGACCAAAGTTAGAAGACACGGGCATCAGGAAGACAGTGGCTAACAGGGTAAATAACAGCCTCACGTGTGAGACCGTAACTGAGATGCACCTCGGTTGGATAGACAGGTCAGCCGCAAAGGGAGCATCCCTATAATGCAGCCCCTGGCCCACCCTGGTGCCTGGGTGCCCTTGAGTTCACAGACCGTTCTCCTCTCCCCACTGACAAGCATCTATTCTCATGATGCCTGGGCTAGAGGCTGCAAGTCTCGTCCTGTTCATTCCCAAGAGTAAGGGACAGTCTCTGTCGTTTGAAATTGCCCCGCCTGCAGGACCTTCAACTGCTGAGGAGGGAACTGCCGGATGAAGGAAAGACACCAGAGACAAAAGATACCTTGGGAGCAAGACGATAATCCAATCAAGCTCAAAAAAAACCTTTATTTCGGGCCGTATATGAAGCAATTAAGAGAGGAAGTAACAGGGGTGGGGAAGTTCCTGAAGGTCAATGTTCCTGCCAGATGTCACAACAAAACATCACAAGATCTTCCTTAATCCGCAGGTGGGGACAAATGGAATGTCTCTAAAACCGCAGGCTGGTCACCTGATTTCTGAGAAGCCTGAGGCACTGGGTCTGGGAAACTAAGACTCAGGTCTACTAGTCAGGCCAAAGCCTGCTGGCTCCCGACATGAAATAACTGAGTGCATGTCTACTTATTGCTACTGAACAGACTAGAAGAATGTAAAAGAATATTCTTTACAGCCCAAATACAGGATGATGAAAATGCCAATGTTCTTAAACATTTGCTTAAAGCAGGGTATGTTGGTGCATGCCTTTAACCCCTTTAAGGCTTGAAGGCAGAGGCAGGTGGATTTCTGAGTTCAAGGCCAACCTGATCTACATAGTGAGTTCCAGGGTAATGTAAAGAAACCCTGTGCTGAGAGCACAGCCTATGGGCTGTGAGATGCTGTCTTGCCCAAGGACAGATACTTCCTGGGATGGCAGAGGCTATTGTTTATGGGAGATAACAAGCCACGTATTTTTGATTCCCTAAATAACTTTGTCTAACTCAACTGTGCTTGGTCACATGTAGGTGGGAGGTATGTGGGCAGGAAGTACGTCAAGATGTATGCTTGCCCCGGATTGGAATGGATGGGAAATACGGTGATCTTATGGGTTTGCCTTTTTAAACCTCTACAAAGTATGACTCATGGCCATTTTCTGGGATCCCAGGATGGACCTGGCCGAAATTCATCATCCTGGGTAGTACTTAATTAAAGCTTGATTCAAATTTGTCTCAAAATCGTGGTAGTGGTCCAGTTCTCACCTGGCAGGATCAACAGTACTCAGCAATTAGGATGTCCACACATTTTCAAATATGCTCAGTTTATTCACATACAGACATTCCTTGTAATATTATGTTAATATAAAAGTTAAGCAACAAGTGGGGAACTTAGACAGGAAATCCTGCAGGGCTCCACTGGGGAACCTTCCCTGGTGAGGACGCTTCTGGAGCTTGCAGGCTTGACCCACATCAGCTGTGAAATCCATCAGCTGTGGTAGGCTATGAGGATGGCCCTCACCAAGGTTCAGGAAGTCCTTGAGAGTGCCAGCCAGTAGCTAGCACTAACAGGCCGGCTTGTGTGAGCCCAGAAAAAGTGCCAGAGGTTTAATCAGCACTGAAGCCAAGAGCGTGCAAAGAGGCCAGTCTCAAACCTTCTTGCGCATGGGTATCAACACAGAGGTGGCAGAAGCGGTGTCTTGGGAGCACAGCAGTGAGATCCTATGGCCCATTTCCAAACCTTCCATTTTATTTATTTATTTATTTTTTATAATCCCATTGGGCAGTAGCTTTGTACTGTCAGGGCTCACAGGTTGGAGCTGTTTCCCGAGCACACCAAACATACCTTGAGGGAAGTTCATTAGCATATTAAGGCCTGTCTTGGACTAGACTCCTATGTAAGCTGCCTGCTGCCCTGCCTGGGGCTTGATTCTGAGCCCAAGCTCTTATCAGACGTGCCTGGTCTTAGGCAGCACACTATTCCAAATCACATAATTTTTTTTTAAGTTATGTAAAAACAGTTTTAACTATGATCCTAACACTCTGTCTTAAAAAAAAAACAAACACCCCCCACCAAAAATTTTTTGCTTAACCATGTCACTGTGATAATTGCACATTCAAGAAGTAGTCATCTTGACATCTTCTTAGGTCTCCAGTGACGGAAGACACTAACACACCTTCATACAATGTCACAAGTCAACTCTCTCTTCAAGCCATGACCCCAGAGAATGTTCCGTGGCTGTTAACCTTTGTGGGTGATAGAACAATCCAGAAGTATAACATAGCAAGGGATTCACTGCCTTCTCCAGGGAACAACTGAAAACAGCTCAGGACATTGGAATTTGTCAATAACTGAATCTTTTGATGTGTGATTTGGATAGGTGAGAGATGTTGAAGTTCACACAGTGCACAGAGCAGCCCCACGGAATGAGAAATGAACTCCACAAAAAAAAATACAATTGCTCTCACTGTATGAAGCACGAGATGATCACATACACACAGTGTTGGTCAAGCGAAAGCTGCAACCTATCGTCTGCATACAGCAAACCAGGATCAGCCTAGGAAACTCATAACATGTTGGTTTAATAGGGGATCAGGCCCAGCGCTCACTCACATTCTGGCCTCTCTTATGAAAGGCAATGAATTCCCTTCCAGGAACACCCTTACTCCAGGGTAATAAACGAGAAGGTTCCTTTGTCAAAGAATGAAGGCACAACATGTTTTGCTGAGTGATCTGTGGGCTTAGTATTCAGTAGTCTACTGCTTTTTCACAGCTTTGATCTGTGTGGTTTCAGGGACTTACAAATAGCACATGGAAAAGGCCAGAAACAACCCATAGGTTTTCAAATGCAGTTGTGATGAGAAGCTGGATAAAAAGCCACGCCCTCCTGTATGATCGCCCATCCAGGTCACGAGAGATCTGTTAGTCCGGTGTGCATCCCCCCTGCTGTTAGTCATGAGATTCTTTTATGTCGGATGTAAGATTGGGTCTCTGTGTGTATATAACTGAGCCTGGATAAAGCCCTCTCTCTATCTTCCTGCCTCAAAATTTCTAGCTTCCTCCCCGTTACACGCATAGCTGCCTTCATATGTGATGGCTTGTCACCTTTGAAGATTTATATGTTTTGTGGCTCCTTGGGGGGGGGGGTCAGATAAGCCTCTGCTCTTTAAATTTCTTTTATTCCAACTGAGAAAACTGGAGGGGTTTGCTCACAAATGAATTACTCATGCTCTTAATTTCTACAGAACAACCATGCCCAATGTATTTTATCACGTGCTCATTGTAGTTTGTGAACGAATAACTCCATTGCTGACCTGCCTTTTAGTGGAGTTCAAAAAACTCTCAAATGAATAATCCAAGCATGTGTGTGTGTGTATATATCTTTTGCAGTGCTGGGATTTGAACCCAGGGCTTCATAACTCCTAAGAGGGCATTCTAGCACTGAGATGCATGCCCGGACAGATGAGGCTTGTTAATACTTTTACTGGGGAAGGCAGCAATTTTCTTCCTTCTGTAAGCACTTGCTGGATGCCCAGAAATGTTTATTTTGATTTTCTCTCTTTGCTTCAAAGACTTAATTAGAGCACATTTTCCCTATTTCTTTAAAAAGTATTTAGAATGTCTTTATTTTTAAAAATCTTATGGTAGACTCCACACAGGCAATAATCATTTTCTGACCACGTGATCTTTTTAACCATGAGATGTTTCAACAATTATCCATTTGGTTTCAGAGAGGCTTTCAAGAATGCAAAGAACTGTTTCTTAAGAAACAAAAGGTGTGAGAGATGGCTCAGGGGTTAAGAACACTTACTGCTCTTGCACAGGCAGTGAGAGGTCAGCTCTCGGGAACTTTGAGGTATTCCTCCAGGGTCCCCTCCCCCCTCCGAGCACATGGAAGAAACAGGTTAGAAAGCACGTAGACTGGAAGGGAGGGGCTGATTAAGCCCCTGCTACCTCATTCCCTAAAGACCAATCAGTCTAAAAGTCACACTGTTCTGTCACATTGTACCTAATGGCGGGCTGCTCTAAAATCCTATATAAGGTCGCTGAATGGGCTACACAAGGTCTCCCTCCTGTCTTGGCATGTAGAGCGACCTCAGCATGCTGATGAATCAATAAATTTCTCTTGCGTTTTGCATCAATCCCGGACTCCCTGTGTCCATTCGGAGGGTCTTCGGTAAGTTAAGACTCCCCAGAGTCTTACAGCAGAACCTGGGTTCAATTCCCAGCATCCACATGGTAACTCACAAACACTTATAACTCCAGTTCCAGGGGATCCAGTGCCTCTTCTGATCTCCGAACGCTCCTGCACACAGCTGGTGCATATACATACACTCATACCTACACACAAAACAAAAGGGGAAAAAAGAAGGCTGCTTTGTCTTGGCATGTGTGCCGGGGACCTATAAATCCCTGTAGGTCACTGCCAATCTAGCAAGTCTACCGTCATCCGGTATTATCTTCATTCATATCCAACAGAGAGGATGGGGCCAGTATTCCTTTACTCGTCTGCCTTCGAAGAGAGAAGTGAAGGCAGAATGAGAGGTACATAGAACAGGGTGTTTAACTACAAGATTTCTCAGAAGTAGAGTTCCAGGGTGAGGATGAAGCTTAGCTGGCAGAGTGTTTGCTTAGTGTGCACAGACCTCTGGATTTGAGTCCCAGCAACCAGATACAATGGCTCAGGCCTGGAATCTCAACCATCGCAAGGTAGGGGCAAGAGGATCAGAAGTTCAAGGCAATCTTTTTCTATGTCATGAGTTCTGAGTATAACCTGAGCTACATGAATCCTTTTCTCTAAGAATGTATATATGTGTGAGGAATTAATACTACCAAATCTTATACAATGTTTCCTAAGTGCAGAAATCATTGTCTGAGGTTTATGTGTTCACATTTATCCTCGCTCCAGCCCTGTGTAACAAGAATCACTGTGACAAAAGGCCTGAGATGAGCCACTTAAGGAGAAAGGAATCCATCTTGGCTCCTCAGTCTGTGGTCAGTGGGCTCCACTGTCTATGGCTTATGGGAGGCAGGACACCATCACAAGAGCAAGGGATGGAGCAAAGACACCCAGCTTGTGCTGGCCGAGAAGCAGAGATGGCAAAAAGCAAGGGGTAAGAGATGCTGATGTCCCCTTGCTTGATCAGTTGTCCTCAACTTTGGGGGGGGGGAGCTTTTAAGGAGAATAAATCAACAGAATTTGTTGAATAGCTTCTTCCAAAGCTAAAGGCTTCAGGGTATTGTCAAGACTCAGGAAATCAAGGAGAGATCTCAAGCAGCATTCAGTGCCAGCTTAGTCCTCTCTGAGGCTGCAGGTGCTCCTATGACTAATGTGTCTTTTGTACCAACAACCTTCAAGGAGCAGCTCTGGGGGAGCTGTCTGTGGGAAGCACACAGCCTGAGCTTTCAGTCAGCCAGCTGCGCCCCAAATAATCAGTCTCTGGAGAGAGCCTCTAAGGACGTGCCAAGGGTCCCTGGGCCCACCACAGTGAGATTCAAATGGTATCAGGTAAGTAACCAACTCCTGCAGCCAGCCATGAGATTAGCCTCTGCCAGGCCCTTCCCTGGGGAACAGAGCTAGATTATGATTTAAATTCCTCATTAATGAAAGCCTCTGGCTGCTCAGTAAAGTCCTCCTTTTCTCTGAAGAGACAGAAGTCTATGGCCAATGGCCAATTTGACTCCATGTTTAAAATTGAAAACCTCTGAAACATATTAAATTCTAAACAAAATATGACAAAGCCACAGCCCTTGCTCACCTCAGCCCCAGCAGACATTGTGTAAACACCTGAGTCTACCCTGAGGCTCATGTAAAGAGGAAGGAGAGAGAGAGAGAGAGAGAGAGAGAGAGAGAGAGAGAGAGAGAGAGAGAGAGAGAGAGGATCTCAGAGGACCTCTGAGCTGCCTCCCAGGTCAGTCAGCTGTCAGCCCTGATTGATGGGCCATCAGCTTACCCATTTCCAAGTGTTTTCTCTGTGTACTCAAGATGGATGCCAGCTTGTGATACAAATGAGTAGAGAAATCCTTTTAAGATATTAAATGTCAGGTGTGCCAGTTCTCCACGGTCAAAATTGAAATGCTTAGAACAGCAGTTCTCAAAAGTGTGGGTCCAAACCCATTTAGGGGATTAAATGGCCCTTTTACAGATTGCCTAAGACCATCAGAAAACACAAATATTTGTATTACCATTCATAACAATAGCAAAATTACAATTATGAAGTAGCAACAAAAAAAATGCTATGGTTTGAGTCACCACACATGAGGAACTGTACTAAAGGGGCACAGCATTAGGAAGAAGCTCTACCTTAGAAGCATCTGAGTATACTTCAGTTGGTCATGAGAAACTCAGGGAACGTTCCCCTGGAATCTGGGACTCCAGTTATACATGTGTACACACAGACAGACAGATGGGTTGGTAGATACAGGCACATACATGCAGAGAGACAGATAGGTCGATAAATGCAGAGAGGGGGGAGACAGAGAGACAGACAGAGACACACAGAGACAGAGAGAGAGAGACAGAAACAAGGAGAGACAGAGAGGAGACAGAAAAAGAGACAGGGACAGATAGGTACACAAAGATGAATAGGTAGATAAAAATACACACAGAGACAGATAGGTAGACACACACACACACACACACACACACACACACACACACACACACACGAGACTGGCTTTCATGTAGTTCAGCCTAGTCTCAAACTTGCTATGTAGCCAAGGACAACTTTGAACTTCTGACCTTCCTGCCTGTGCCTCCTGAGTGCCAGGATCCTAGGCATACACCATCACAGGGGCGTTATGCAGTGCTGGGGATCAAACCCAGCGTCTCCTGCACAACTGAACCAGCATGCCTCAGCAGGGCCACATCCCCAGCCCTGGCCATACTCTTTCAAGAGCGCTAGGCTTAACACTGTGGTTAGCATCCCCACCAGCATCTTCTTTTCTCATCTCTGGAGTCCACCATGAAGGACTCATCCAGGTCATGGACAGTTTTTCTTGAATCTTTAAACTTTTCCTGCCAGATAACCCTGCAGTCCAATGCCCAAGGCATCTGCCTCTTCTGATCTAGTGGTTTGTGTAGCTTCTCCTCTCTGTCCTCCCCTTCCCTCTCCCCTCCCCTTCCCTCTCCCCTCCCCTCCCTCCTCTCCCCTCCCCTCCCCTCTCCTCACCTCCTCTCTCCCCTCCTCTCCTTTCCCCTCCCCTTCCCTCTCCTCCCCTCCCCTCTCCCCTCCTCTCCTCTCCTCTCCTCTCCTCTCCTCTCCTCTCCTCTCCTCTCCTCTCCTCTCTGCCCTCTCCTCTCCTCTCCCCTCCCCCCCTCCACCTATCGGCGCACGCCCCGTGCCAGGTCAGGTCCCGGGCTGCTAAGAGGCTTGTGTCTTTGAGCAAGGAGAATTAAAGATAGAATAAGAGATGTGTGTATGTGAGCTGTGTTTGAGTCCGATGCCTGAACATAGTAAAAGAACAAACATGGTCTAACCATCATGTAGCCTAAAGCTCAGTTGGCTGGAAGTCAGTGCTAATGAAAGCTGTGGCCTCTGTGGGCAGAGCTGCTGAGTGGGCAGGGGGGTCCACAGAAGAGGGACTGATGGGCGGGCTGGTTATGCAAACAACCAGATGACGATGCGCTTGCTTCTGTTAGGATGAAATTGGACTTGTCTGTGAAGGTGAGTGTACTGGCACCTTCTGTACGGAAGGGGGTGCCAGACTGTCTCTGGAACACACGTACAAACTCCCCTGCCACAGCCCCAACCAATGCAATCTTTTATTGAAAGAGGGCACTGAGTGTGTCAGAAGCATCCCTGGGGTCTGAGTCACTTGAGGTCTAAGGGTTCTCAGAGGTGACCTCTTATCTATCTGATGACAAGCTCAGTGATGGTGGCAGTGAACAGAAGCATTAGCCCTCAGGTGGCACAGCCAGGACAGAGCTGTATAAACAAAGGCTTCCTGATTCTCACTCCAGTGACTCACCCTGCACCATCCACCACCCACTGCACAATCTTCAACCAAATGGAAATCTAATGTCCCTTGTCTCCACCCCCACCCCAAGACACCCTGCCTGTAGGTCTTCCAAATCCTTGTTCACTGCTGCCATCTAGGGAGGTAGAGTGAGTTTTCCCTGGGCTGGTACCTTGGCCTCTTCTCCTGTGCTCAACTCCATAATGAAATTATACAAGATATCAAATGCTCAGTTCACCAACTGGCAGAACTATTCACCCCCCTCCCGCGCTCCCCCACAGTCTCATGAAACCCATCTGGTTCTTGCTTATAACCACACCCCAGTGTTTGTTCTTAGCAATGTTATTAGAAAAATCTCACACTTGGGGGAGGGCGTAAAATGTTTCTCTAGGGAGTACTGAGTAGTAGCCAGTCTGCCTTGGTACTTGTTGAGAAGGAAAGTAAGCACCTCATCCCTAACACCTGCAGAGCTATTGACTCAAATTCAATTTGCCAAGACCCATAAACTCAGTTCAGTAGCAACCACATGTTCTCCTGGTCACTCCCCTTTTTATGGCTTTACAGCCAGATGTCAGCAGCTAGCAATAAAATAACTATTCATTCTCTCAACGTTAATCACCAGAAGGGATTCATTGAACCAGAAACACCGGTGAACTTGATTCTTAGCAATAAATCTGTGGACCGGTCATGGAAATGATGAAATGGGCTCCTGACAAACAGAGCCAGGCCAGGTTGATCTTCCTATGCAATCTCAGCAAATCTGGAGCTTCCAGCTCAAGAAGAGAGTAGTTGGAAATAGCCAGAGCTGATCAGTTCCCTTCGCAGGGGGGGTTGGCTAGTTTCCTGTCTGAGCTCGGAAGCAGTGCTTCCAGTCGCAACATTGTACCACGCTACACAAAGCTATAGCTTCACAGCCTTTGCTACTGTTTCGGGTTCTCGAGGAATCTGAAGGTGGTCCATATGCTGGAGTGGTTTTTCGTTATGTACAGTATAGCAGAGTGGTTTAAATAGCAAACCTGGGCTTAATTCTGGGTTTTCCAAATCCAGTTTCTATCACCCTCTACATGACTGTGTGTTTGTGGTTTGGTTTTTGACATTCAGGTGCCTCGTCTATGAAATGGTGATGGTAATTCGACCTTTTGGATTGTGCTCAAGGGACAGAAGATAATAAAGCACATTAGTCAGCTGCTGAGATTAGATGCTGCCACCATTTTCATCATCATCACGGTCATTATCACCACCACCACCACCACCACCACCACCACCACCACCACCACCACCATCTCCACCATCACCACCACCACCACCATCTCCACCACCACCACCATCACCACCACCACCACCACCACCATCACCATCATCACCATCCACACAGTCATTGTCACTCTATGATCCTTCATTTCAAGTAGCTTGAATAAACTAGCTCATAGGTTTGCAGCCAAAGCTGGAAAATAAACTAGATTTTTAACTTGGGATATTTGAGTTCAAATCCCAGAGCTGTTTGAGAGTTGTTAACTTCTCTGGTCATGGTTTCCTTATCTACAACACATGGGAAGCCTCAGCAAAGCAAACTTTCGCCTTAACCTTGGTCTAGCCTGAGGAATGTCTTAATGCCCTTGGCCAGGATCTAACTCTTTTTATGACTACCACATGTCCGGGAGATGAGATGAGAGTGGGAAATTTAGTCAAGAAAATTTTGCATTGTATTCTCACCTTCCTGTCTCATAATCCCAGATATTTAAAAAAAAAAAAAAAAAAAATGGAGGTCTTCGGAGTTGCCTACTAAATATAGAAGCAAGGAAACCTGGTTACGTGGATTGGAGACACAGCTCAGCAGCTAAAAGTTCGTTTGCTTTGGCAGAGGACTTGGCCTTAGTTCACGGCACCCACATGAAACAGCTCACAGCCACTTGTAACTCAGCTCCAGGGATCTGATACCCTCTGCTGGCCTAGAGCCTTCCAGTCACACACACATACCAACATGCAGACACAAATCCTATTTTAATGATGGTCCTTAAACACTTTAACCTCACTGTAGCCCACCGCCCACCAGAGGTAGTGGAAGATAAAGGATACGGGGAAAGTGGACCTGTTTGGAAACCATTTAGAAATCCCATCTGTGTTGTCAGGAAATCAGCAGTTCAGTTCACAGGTCAGCGGTGGCAGTTCGATCCACTCACAGTCCAGTTTGGTAGAGCCAGGTCAGCAGCAGCAGTGGCATGACCTAACAGAGACATCCAGGCCTCTGCCTCGACACAAGTCAGCAGGAGGGACCAGGGCCAACAGGAACGCTGGGAAAAGTTCTCGGCTGCGCCTCTCTCAGTGAAGGGCAGACCAGTGAAGACGAGACCAACAAGCATTTAGCTATGCAAGCCAGCCAAGCTCAGCAGCCATCACTGTCCTTCGAGTCCCTTTTGTACTCCCTCCAAACAACATGTGTCCACGTGTGCCTGTCTCAGCTGACGTGACTCTGACAATCGGCCCGAGTCCTCAGAAGCAGCAAGAAACTGCAGCACACCACCGGAAGTTTTTTGATGCATTTCTTTCTATGGAGTCCCAACAAATGGAGCTCAACTACACAATGTAAGGAAGACCAATACATGTGCGTCGTTAGCAAAGAATCACGTGCCCTTTCACGTGCTTGCTTCGGCAGAACATCCTTTTCCCTGTGTCTGCCTCACCGAAACGTTTCTTTAAGAGTCTGCCTTGGCAATATAACTGATTTCTGTCTGATATGCACACCATTAATGTACACCCTTGCCTACCTGCTCCGGATAGCACTCTAGGGTGTGAACACTGTTTTCTTTCACCTGATCTCACAGAATACAATTTCAGCCTTCCTTTGTTTAGCATAATGTTAGCTATAAGTTTGTGAAATATGGCCTACAGCATGTTGAGATAACTTCCCTTTGAGGACGATTTGTCAAAGCGTTTTTTAGATTAAGTGTTAAATTTTATAATTTTAATGAATGTTGCATATGTTGATAGGATAACAACATGTTTGTCTTTTATTCTGTTAAAGTAGCATATTGCTTTTGTTATTAATATTGAGCTATCCTTTCTCCCCTAAGATATACCAACAGCTATTGAATGGGACTTAAGGACTGTTCAGTAGGGGAGAGTCTTTAGGTATTATTATATAGCTTTAGTAGCATGTAAATCTGAACTTTGAAATATAGGTTTTAAATATTCCTTTTAATTACATTTTTAAATGATTTTCACAATGACTAGGATTAATTCTTTAAATATTTGGAACAACTCAATAATGAAGTCACCAACACCTGGACTTTTCTATAATAGTAAGTTATAATTATCAATCCAGCGTCTGTTTTTCAGTCAGTTCAGATTTATGTTACTCCATATTTGATAGAATATGACATCTTCTAGATTATATAATTTGTTGAGATATCATATGTAATTCATATTATGATCTTTTATTTCAGTGGTATCTGTTATGTTTTCTGTTCCATGTTTTTTTTTAATTTGAGAAACATCTTTTATCTTATGTTCTCTAATTATTGACAATTTTATCGTTTAAATAAACAGTTATTAATAAAAAAAAAAAAAAAAAGTCTGCCTTGGTCTTTCACCTGTGTCTGTTTCAGGAAAACACTCCTTCACGTGTTTGCTCCAGCAAAACACCTTCCAACACAACTGACTTTCCAAGAAACCCTTAAGTTTCCACTTTACATAGATTAAAAATAACAAAATAAATATTTTTTTAACACAAAAGAAAGAAAAAGAAAGGTGGTTATAGAGACTGACAGACCTTAGGGAAAGGTAGACTCCGGGATCGACTGGAGGTCAGCAACAGATGACACAGGCCACAAGCTACAAATTTGTATATGGTCGCACGCAGAAAGAGAGGGGAAGACTTCAATCTGGGACCTGGCGTCAACTCTAAGTTGGTGAATCATTCTCCTGGCTTCTGGCAGCCTCAACTGCCATGTCATTGAAATTTAAAGTGAAATTTAAAGACTTTTTGAAATTGGGCTGCATTTTCTTTCCTGCAGAATCTTCTAGAAAGAGAAAATGACATGATTTAGTCTCAGCATCTTTTTCAACCAGAAGCAATATTTATACGCTGTGTTAGTGTTTACGTCAGAAAAGATGCCTCTCCTTGCGTGTGCACACACACTCATATGTAATATGCACTCCCTTGTGCTGCAAAACACACAAGAAAGTTATCTTAATGTGAGGATTTCTTTGGACTATTAAACCCCAGAGCTCTGTGCGATATAGGTTTACAGAGATGTCCAGCTTAGTAATACACACTGTACGTTAATACCTGGGTCTTAAGTGCTCTTCGCTTGTCCAAACAAGCACAGTCGCTTCCAAAGCCCTTCCTGTCCAACACCATAAACTCTCCACCCCACCATTCCTCTTCGAGCTTTCTCTTCCGAGGACAGGGAACCTGTGCGCCCCCTAGTGGTTAGCTACCCATACTTGCATTCCCAGGTCTTTTGTTCTTTGCTTGATAACCCGGACAGTTTCATGTGTTAAATGAAAGAACATTCTAGGCAGCAATTAAATTAGTTGCAGCTGATAAAAAGCTTAAAAAGTCTTTGGTCTGTGTCACAACCTCAGATTTCTCTGTTTGGTTTATCTTTGGAAAAGTTCCTTCTCTGCCCGCACCTTGGTTTTTGCTCACAAAGCCTCTGTGCCTATAGGTTCTGACCTGGGGGGGGCGGGAGACGGAAGTGGGTCATGTGTCAGGAAGATTGTCCTAGATAAACCTCAAGAGCCCAGTGAAACCCACTGTTTGTAAGTTCTGGTCCAATTACTAATGATTAGAGCAATGTCTTGCTTTGGACACACACCGAAATTCATCTCATTGGGACCCTTCTGGGCCTCAACGTACAACTCTGTGGCATCAAGGAATCGATATCCACCACTCGCTTAGGATGTTTGTCAGGACGTGAGCTCAAGGTAGAGATCTGGGAAAAACCACAGGAGCGTGAATACGGAAATTCTCAGCATTTCCACAACGTTCTGATACTTGAATCACTAAGGAGTCAGTGTCTAGAGTGAGTTCCTTAGCCTGGAGTTTACAATGTTTTCTTAAATTATTTTCTTAAATTACCCCTACCTCCAAGCTTGTCTTAGGGTTACTATTGCTTTGCACCATGACCAAAAGCAAGTTGGGAGGGGAGGGTTTATTTGACTTACACTTCCACACTGCTGTTCATCACTGAAGGAAGTAAAGGCAGGATCCCGGAGGCAGAGATGATGCAGAGGTTCTGAAGGGGTGCTGCTTACTGGTTTGCTGCTCATGGCTTGCTCAGCCTACTTTCTTATAGAATCCAGGATCCACGATGGGCTGGACCCTCCCCCCTCAATCACTAAGAAAATGCTTTACAGGTTTGCCTACAGCCTGATCTTACGGAGGCTTTTTTTTTTTTCAACTGAGGCTCCCTCCTCTCTGGTAGCTCCACCTTGTGTCAAGTTGACACAAAACTAGCCATCCCAGGGCTGACGAGATGGCTCAGTGGTTAAGAACACTGGCTGTTCTTCCTGAGTTCGATTCCTATCAACCACATGATGGCTCACAACCATCTATAAGGGGATCTGATGCCCTTTTCTGGCATGTAGGTGTACATGCAAACAGAGCACTCCTACATTTAAAAAACTAATAAATAAATTAAAAAGCTAGCCAGCACAAAGCCCATCTAACGCATGGTAATTGATCTAAAGTATTTAGGACAGGAAACATGTTAAATATTGAATTGTGTCCTCACTCAAACTGTCCAGTTCCCATGTATTTTGAGATGGAACTCTGTGTGTGTGTGTGTGTGCGCGCGTGCGCATGCTTCCTGGTTGCTAGAGTCATCAGAGAGGAAAGAGCCTCAGGCAAGGAAGTGACTCCATGAGATTGAGCTATAAGGCTTAGTGATCAATGGGGAAGGCCCAGTCCATTATAGGTGGGGCCATCCCTGGGCTGCTGGTCCTGGGTTCTATAAGAAATCAGGCTGAGTAAGCCATGGAAAGCAAACCAGTAAGCAGCACCCTCCATGGCCTCTGCATCAGCTCCTGCCTCTAGGGTCCTGCCCTGCTTGAGTTCCTCTCCTGACTTCCTTCAGTGATAACAGCAATGTGGAAGTACAAGGTGAATAAACGGTTTCCTTCCTAACCTGCTTTTTGATCATAGTGTTTCATCACAGCAATAGAAACCCTAACTAGGACATGGGGTAGTGAAGGTTAGGTGAATACATCAAAGGTAGGGTCTAATCTGAGGACTGACATCCTTATGCAGAGAGGAAGATGCACTAGAGTTCATAGTCCCCTGTGGGCTGACAGAAGAGGCCATGTGAGCATAGAGGCAGAACATGGCTGCCTGCAGTTCAATTCAATCCTCACCAGAAACAAACCCAAGGATACTCTGATCTTGGACTTCTAACCTGCAGAAGCAGAACAAAATTAATGTTTGTGATTAATTGTGACTGCATGTTGTCTATATCTGGTCTTGTAAGCATGTAAGAATTGAGAAAAAATGACAACAGTAAAAGGCTCCTGAACACACTATGAACAAATATTAATTAAAAAATTAATGAATTCAAAAGTATGTGTGACTTGCAGGTGACTCTGGCCTGGCTCAGCTAGGCCACATCACTTGACATCTCTGTTCTGAAGCCCCAGCATGCTCACCTTGCCCTGCCTGCCTTCTCACACTGCGGTGCCAACAGATCCTGCCTGAAACACCTTGGCTCAGAATCAAGGCTCCTGTGCATGAGAATCTGCAGCATGTTTACTGCACACAAAAGGTTTTCCACTTCTGTGGAAACAATATAGTTTAATTATGGACAACGGCCGGGCAGTGGTGGCGCACACCTTTGATCCCAGCACTTGGGAGGCAGAGGCAGGCGAATTTCTGAGTTTGAGGCCAGCCTGGTCTACAGAGTGAGTTCCAGGACAGCCAGGGCTACACAGAGAAACCCTGTCTCGAAAAACCAAAAAAAATTTAAAAAAATAAAAAAGTGGCAAGATTGTATATACAATAAATAATTGCTTTTAAATAGCTGTTATTTTTTTCTGTGGGAGTTTGGTATCCTAGATCTGGTATTGCTTTGGAAGCTCTAAAAAAATGAACAAAATGGAAGCTCTTAGCCAAACTGTATGCTGTGCCTGAATGTGTCCCCAGGTTTGTGTGTTGGAAACTTAACCCCACAATTCATGTGCGAGTGATATTTGGACGTTTCCCTTTGAGAGCTGATTGAGACTGGAGGAGAACATGGGGGGCGTTAGGAGCCTTCTAAGGGGAGGAAGAGAAATACCAAGCTAGCACAGGTGCTCAGTTGTGCTATGTGACACCCTTTGCTCAACTAAGACACAGAAGGCCCTCTCCAGATGTGAAGCAGATGACAGCACTCTGTTCTTGAACTTCCTGGTCTTCCAAACAGTGAGCTGAATAAATCTCCATTTTTTGATAAATGACCTAGCCTGCTGTATTCCATTAGAGCAACTAAAAATGAACTAAAGCAGTATAATAGGACTGGAGAGGAAGCTCATTTGGTAGAGTATTTGCATGTTTGGAAGCTCTTGGTTCAATCCTTAGCATCATGTGATTGAGGCATGATAGCACATGCCCATTAGTTGCTCTTGGGAGGCAGGAGGATCAGAAGCTCTGGCCATCTTTGACTATATAATACTCATACATAACAGCCTATCCTGGTCTCTTAGTTGCTTTTCTATTGCTGTGTTAAAACACCACGAGCAAAGCAACTTACAGTAGAAAGGGTGTATCTGTGGCTTACGATTCTAGAGGGTTGATACTCCGCCATCATCATGGCAGGGACATGTGACAGCAAGCAGGCATGACAACTAGAAGTGGAAGCTCCTTATCAAATGACAATCGGGAAGCAGAAAGTGTGAACTGGGAGTGGCTTGTGGGTATTGAAACCCTAAAGCCCACTCCCTGTGACACACTTCCTCCAGCAAGACCACACCTCCAAAGCCTTCTCAAACAGTACCACCAACTGAATGAACAGCTAGTATTCAAATGCCTGAGGCTTATGGGAGGCACCCAAACCATTACTTTTGACTACACCATAACGGGGTTCTAAATGCCAGGGAAGGGAAGAGACACTATGATGCACTCAGTCTTGCAGTGCCTCTGGGTGAAACACTTGCTATAGTGTTGCTCTCCCCTCTAACACTTTCTCCCACACTAGTTTCTTTGAGCTTGTGGAGATAAGAGCTGAAATTCACCTCCGCACTTGCAGGAAGAGGAAGTTAACCAGCATAGATCTCTCTGCTCCCCAAGTGTTGCTCCTGAAAGTATCTGTCAAGTTCTGTAAGTACCCAGGAATGGATATTGAATATCTCATACTGAACTGGATTTTACAGACCTGCTGCATTTTGATCAGTAAAACTGAATGTGGACACCAGGCTGCCTTTGAAGAATGAGCCAATTGAGTGTCAGGTTCTCATCATGAGCCACGAACCTTGCCTTTCTTTTAAATAACAGACATCTGGCCACCTGCAAAAACATTGCCAATAACTTTTTAAAAAATAAATATTCATCACACATATGTGAGAAGGCTCAGGGCTTCAAGTGGGCTGTGGAGAATCTTTGCATCTTTGATCATGGAAACTAAACATATGGGTAAGAATACAGAACAGCACATATGTGTCATAAACCTAAAGGCATAATGCTGACTATCACAATCCCAAATAGTGAAATTCTGAAAATCTCAAAAATGAAATTCTGGGGGTGGGGGCAGTTTTAAAGTTTACTTATAAGTTATTAATTACCTGATTATTTGCATTGCTGGCCGTTCCAACAAGGGCCTATTGCATGTAAAGCAACCATGTACCACTGAGCTACAGTCCCAGCATTCATTTGTTTACTTTTGAGTCTTTATTTTGTTTAGAATTTGGTGTTTTTAAGACAGTCTCATGTAGCCCAGGCTAGCCTTGGTTGGCAACATAACCAAAATGACCATGAACTTCTGATCTTCCTGTCTCTACTTCCTAGGTCCTGCGGTTACAGGTATGCTCTGCTACTCTTGGTTTATGGGTGTTGGGGATGGAATTGGGGTTTTATACACGCTGGACAAGCACTCTGCCAACTGAGCTGCATCTGCAGCCCTACGTACATTTGTTGTTGTTTTGTTGTTGTTTTGTTGTTGTTTTTGATAGGGTGACACCATGTGCCTCCGTCTGGCCTGGAACTCACAGAGATCCACCTGCCTCTGCCTCCTTAGTGCAACCACGACAGATATTTTGTAAGCACAAGCATTTGGTTGTATTAATAACAGCAGTTATTCTTCAGTAGGTCAGAGTTCAGATGCTCACACTACACTACAGTGCTATGTGGTAACTATATAATGTCATGCACCCAGTTTTATAGCTGTGGTCTATAACTGTGGAATATACCGATGGACCACCTAAGCCCTTTGATAGAATGAATCAGAAGTTGCAAGAGATCAGCAGCTCATATGCCATCACCCTGAGAGCAGAGATGTGGTGAAACTGTCCTTCTAAGGCAGGGAAACAAGAGTGTAGCATTTCTTCAAAAGTTCCGTCATATTGTAAACATACATCATGCTTACAACGTCCCTGCCTTAGTGATGTACTTTGTGCAGTCAGATTTACAAAGATGAAACCACTGGATTAGAGCTTCTTAAAATGCCATGTGATAGGGACCTGCAATATTAGAGATTATGTGAAGATAAAATGTATATCATAGCCACTGTGAAAAACAAGGCTGGAGATTTAAAATAGTGGGGGAAACCCTAACAAAAAAGTAGAAAAGAAGCTTTAGTGTGTGAAAAGGCATACCACAGGGATGGGGTCTGGCCAGATGTATGATGATCGACTACAAGACCTGAGAGTTGGACAACTTCCTTGGCTATTAGTTGTATTTTAAAGTCTTCATAATGAATGTCTGTTCCTTTTTTCTTTTAGAGCATGGCCCTACCTAGAAAATAGTTCCCCATTCATTTTCCGTGTGACACTGGTATTTTTAAATCTTCTTAACAATCTGATATGTGCCGACGCGGGGTACACCAAGGTAAAGTCTCCACTAAGGTTCCCATCTTGTGTGTCCCATGTCTGGGCTGTTTGGGCGACCCAGCTATTGGTTCCGAATGCTCTCATACACACTACAGCTTTAGTGGACACGATACTCGGGGCCTCGTGTGTCTGCCTATCTTACCGTGTACATGATTCCTTTCGATTGAATAACTTCTTTGGCATCTTCAGGGGAAAACAGCTTTCTTTCATGCACTAATGCTCCTGGCCGTCATCATCTGGAAAGAATGCCGATGCAGATAAATGAAGCCCCTTCTTCCTCTCCTTCTCCCTTCTTCCTTCCTCATGCCCCCTCCTCTCCTTCTTTCTGAGGGATGTGAGTTTGTGTTTTCTGGAGCGTGAGTGTGTGTTTGTGCCCCTCCCTGTGCTGGTGAAAACAGAAGCCCAGCCTCGTATCTTCTTCAATCACTTTCCACCTTATTATCTGAGACAGGGTCTCTCGATGACCTGGAGCTCACTAATGCAGTTAGGCTGGCTAGTCGGTGAGCTACGGGCACTGGTCTCCACCTTCCCAGTGCAGAAATAACAGGTGCCTGCCATTGCACGCAGCTTCTCATGTAGGTGCTGAGCACCAGAAACCAGGTCCTCGTGTTTGCACAGAAGTGCCTGCCGAGTCACCTCTCCAGCCCCCAAAGATGCACTTTTAAACCAGATTGTTTGATGCTACCATGTCACTTGACCAATTCCTTCCTCGGAAATTGGTTTTCACCCTTTTCTTCATGAGAAACAAGTTCTCGGGATTCAGAGATTTGTGTCATCCAGGAATGCAATACTTTGTGGCATTCAGTGATGACCTTGAGGAATAGGATGAGCCAGAGATCAATGAAGGCCCTACACTCTGCCCCACAGGTGATGCCCAAGTCAGGACCCCTGATCACTAGACAGGATGGCTTAAATGAGTTAATTAGCTTCCTTATGTCTCAATTTTCTCACCAGGCAATTGGTGATGACATCATGACAAGGATGACGACAAAGGTAACAGGGCACCTGATGAGGAATGTGTCAGCACCGTCAGCTAGGAGTTCTGCCCATAAGACAGTAAGACGGAGGCACACACACTTTCCCTAGGACTGGAGTGGCAGCTCAGCCATTAAGAACATTATTTGGTTCTAACTCCAGTTCCAGAGGACCCAGTTCCAGAGGTGGAGGCAGAAGAATTGAAGTTCAAATTCATCCTCAAAAAGTTCAAACTCAAAGGTCCAAGGCTTCTCTGGTTCACACTTCTTCTTGGGTTTCTAAATCTTTCTGGAAAATGTCTGTCTGCTCTGTGAGTCTTGTAGGTAACAGAGAACTGCTTGCAGCCATGTCAGCCCATCTGCCTGGCCAAACCTGCAGCACCCCCTCATGTAGCCCTGACAGCCCTCAGCGCTTGTGACCTTCCTCCTGAGCTCCACCCAGATGTCAAAACTACCCGGAGATTTTCACAGTAGCCCCCTTCTCTAAGATAGCTTGCCTGGGGCGGAAATGGTGTCTTCTGGTCTCCATTAGTAACTACATGAACATAAACATATACTCAGTCCCACATACACGCAAATAAAATAAAAATGAGAAATCACTTTTAAAGTGTAAATTTTCCTACAAAAATTCTCATACGGTATTCTGAGCTGTTAGTTAGCATCTGTGCCACCCCACCCCCGACGCCGCCATGTTTCCTTAAAACTGCCCTCTCCTTCCTTCTCAATTCCCTTGGAGGCTTCCCCTGTACCTGGGAATGTTGAAACTAGGAAACAAGCAGAGGGAATATCATTTAGTATCTATGGTGGAACACAGTGTTCTGGACATTGCTTAGCTGCCGCCGGCTTAATAAGAACAGTTCCCGTTGCCTTGGTGAGCCTGGGCTCTTGGTGATCTTTCATGGAGTGTTGGAGAGAGTCATTAGTCCCTCACCTGGAATTCCAGTCACTTGCTTCTTCTGTGCCTAACCACAGCGGCAGGAAATCCTGACCAACTGCATGTGGGCTCAGGAGATGGTAGAACATACAGGAAGTCAAAGGTTAGCTGAAGAGGGAACTCCATTTAGGCAGCCTTGGGGAGGCCACCACCCACACTGGATTGGTACTTTTTGGTGATATGGTTGTTTTGAACTCACACACGTACTCGTAAGTAGGCGCTCATCGATGTCCCTGTAGGAAAGCTCAATAGACACATTGGTTTAGCCAGCTCTACCTTCATTCCTTTCGTCTGTCCTTGGGGCCCCACCTGGGGCAAACAGATCTTTGTTTCTATGTCCCCCAGAAAGGCTGATGCAACAGTAACTAAAGTTAGAGTTTGGCCTTGTAGATTCCCAGATCAAGGCCTGAAGATGATGCACAAGCAATGGATTTAGAAGACTACAAAATAATTAAAGAAGCAGTGTACTCGCCCCATGGACATGGAGTGTTTCCTGAGTAGAAACACGAAGAATGGCCTTGGGAGGAATCTGGCCATTCCTGCCACAGTCAAGCTAGCCTTGGGGAAGGGAGCCACTGCAAAAGTCTCCAAGTAGCTCAGACATCTGGGTGGAGCTCAGGAAGGAAGGCAGCAAGCTGTGATAGCTGTCAGGGCTACATGAGGGGACACCTCAAGGCTGAGCCAGGCAGATGGGCTGACATGGCTGCAAGCAGTTCTCTGTTACCTACAAGACTCAGAGAGAGGACAGATATTTGCCAGAACGACTTAGAAATCCAGGAGAGAACCTTGACCAGGGAAGCCTTGGACCAGTGAAGTTGAGCCTTCGGTTTAATTTAAACTTTGATTTTCTGTCTCTACCTCTCAAGGGCTGGGATGACAGGCAGGCACCACCATTACTGGATTTGTGCACTTCTGGGGACGGGACTCGACACTGGGCATGCATTTTACCAACAGGGCTATGCTCTGAGCCCTGTCTCTAATCTTTAAGTGATTAACTACGGAAAGTGAATGAGGACATGAAGCAGGCTCCACTCTAGCACAATCATCTCAGACATGATCTCCCTTTCTTCCTGGCCTGAGCCACTGTGTGTGTACCCGTGAAGAGCTGGGTAGTACTTCTTCACTTCAGCTGCAGAATGAGCTAGTTCTCCTCTCAAATTCCTGCACTGAAGGGCATTCACAAAATGCCAAGCAACTCACCACTTCCTTTTGGAATGCCACTGTGATTTTAAGCATTTGTTATATCTAGGGCACCAGGGTTGGTTGTGGCAACTGTACTACCTGAGCGCCCTTTTCCTCAAACCTGGTCTATAGAGACTCTGGAGTGCCACAGTAATGAACAAGTCCTGGGTGCTGGCCACCTTCCTTGGCTGCTTTAGATTTCAGTGCTGAAATAGGAGATCTAAAAGACTCTGGGAGGAAAAAAATTAAAAGCTGAATTCCAAGACACTCCCTCAGATAAAGTTTCCTTTCAAACATTTTTACCATTTTCATCAATATTTATGAAATGATGACTGGATACAGCCGCATTCCTCCTGAGCTATGCCGAGAACACACCCTGGCCACAGTGCCTGATCAAACCACACATGCCTCGTATTGTGGGCGCAGCGTCAGGGAGCTGTTTGTTGTTGAGACAAGGTCTCACAGGTCCCAGGCTGGCCTCAACTCTGTATGTAACAGAGAATGGCTGTCTCATGCTGCTGTTTCTGCCTCCCAGGTGCTGAGATTACAGTTGTGCCACTGTGTCCAGTTTATTCGGTGCTGAGAATCAAGCCCAGGGTGCTCTGCATGCTAGGCAAGCACTTTACACCTACGCACTCTACACCTAAGCTCTACACACTCAGCTTATAAGCAAGGTTCTTCGAAAGGTGAGAAGTCAGCTTCACAGAGCACAAAAGCAGCCAAAGATGTTTTCAAAGCATGTGATGGCAGTTATTTATTTATTTACTTGTGTGGGGACAGGCTGCTCTGTAGCCTAGCTGGCCTCAGGCTCACAAAGGCTGGGATCACATATGTATACTACCATGCCTGGCCCTGATTGCCATTTCTATAGGGCCACCTTGTGGCAGAAGACTGTGAAATCCTCCATCCTCCATTTGACTCCTAAGCTGATGTCTTGACACCAGAGACTCTGCTAGGGGTTATTAGACCTTCGGTTTCTTCCTCTGGATGGTGCCATGAAACTATAACAGACCTGGAAAGAAGCAGGGCTTTCCCATGCTTTAGTTAGGATTTCTATTGCTGAGAAGAGACATCATGACCAAGGCAACTCTTATAAAGGACAACATTGAATTATGTCTGGGTTACAGGTTCAGAGGTCCAGTCCATTATCATCATGGCAGGAAGCATGACAGTATCCAGGCAGGCATGGCACTAGAAGAGCTGAGAGTTCTACATCATGTTGTGAAGGCACACAGGAAGAGACTGTCTCTGGGCAGCTGGAAGGAGGGTCTCAAAGCCCACCCCCATAGTGACACACTTCCTCCAACAAAGCCACACCTACTCCAACAAGGCCACAGCTCCTAACAGTGCCATTTCCCATGGGCCAAGTGTATTCAAAGCACCACACCCATACTTTGAGGCTAGACCTTCCAAGCAGGCAGAATGTTGGAAACACTTGCCAACATGTTGAGGACTTGAGGCTCTGCCCAGTGCTTATGATGTAATCTTTGGGTAGCACTAAAAGAAGCACCCAGCATCCATACAGCTCCACCACCAAGTCCCACATGGCACACACACCCCAGGTCACTCTCTTCTGCTTTGAATAGCGCTCATGCCTTGCTTCTATCAAATTGTAAGTGCCCAGGCTCTACTGTCCACGGAGGAAGGCCGTGCTCTTGGCTGAGCCTACCCTGCTGATTGAGATCAGAGCTATGTTATAAATGAAAATCCACTGCAGAAATTCCTGTGAGTCACTTGCCTTCTAATGACCCTGATTTCAAGGAATTTGCCAGAGTATGAAATAGACCTTTGACAGTACACTGAAGGAACATACCGGAGAAACGCTGAGCACCTGGGACGCAAGAGAGAGCAGCCTGGAACTCTGACCCCTTAGATGAGTCTGAGAGGAGACAAGAAGAAACTGATCCTAGCCTCTACCAAACTGCCAAGCCCTGAACAACAAGTACTCTAACATTTGACCTCTCAAAACTCAAGAGAAGAGAGGGAAGACCAAGTAGGAAGAGTGGGTATGTAAATTTTATGCAGGTGTATGTTAAGAGTCCCCTAAATAGATGCTCATGTCACATGGTCCACACTGAGGTAACTCTCCCCTGGAGAAGGTCACAAGCAGACAGTGCTTTTCCTCAGAAAGACGTTCATCACTGCGTGGCTTATATTAGTGAGAAACTGGGAATTCCCTGAGTACTCCCAAAGTGGACAATAGTTACATAGTTGCTGCTGCGTTGTACACTGGAATGTAACATGTCTGTTAGAAAAAAAAATTTCCTTTACAAATAGACTTCACCACGAGAAAAGTTTTTACATAATAAATAAATATTAAATTAAGGGCTGGGAAGGTGGTTTAACCAGAGAAGTGCATGCTGCAAAGCCATGAGAACCTGAATTCAGATCCCTGACCGGCATATAAACAGCCAGGTGCCGCAGGACATGTCTGTAATCCCAGCACTAGGGACCCAGACACGTTGATCTTAGGGCCTCATTAGCTAGCTGGTCTAGCCAAATCTGCTAGTTTTGGGTTCAGTGAGAGACCCTGTCTCAAAAATGAGGCGGAGGAGCCATGAAGCAAGGTGTAAATTAGTATCTACAGTGTGACTCAAAGCTTCCAGAATGGTAAGTGACTGTAAAGCTGTCACTTCACAGAGTTGACAGAGCTGGCAGAAAAGCCATTTGTACCTGTCTCCTTGAGATGTTTTGAAAGCATGTCACCTGGGTGAAAACTGTGATGGCACTTTAAATTGGTCACGCTGTGGGGCTGTGGAGGCATCTGTGTTTGAATTTGGGTCCCAGGCCTTGACTCCACAGTCCCCACCCTCACCCGCACTGAAGCCAGGAAGGGAGGGAGGTGTCACTAGTCAGAGGAGAAGGAAAACAACAGATTTGTAATATAACCAAAATATTTGCTTCACAAGTTTTCCTCACTGCTGGAATCTGACTGTCTTCACACCCACAGAGAAACCGAGAAAGAAGGAAAGAGTCACAGAGGAGAAAACAAAGGGGGATGCAAAATGTAGGAGGGGAAATCAGAATTCCTGGTGTGCTTGCACAGGACCCTCCCTGCCCCCACTGTAGCATCTGCTCTGTCTGTCCATCTGTCTGTCCGTCCGCCCGCCAGTCCGTCCACAGCCAGGTTCAGGTAAATTTTAGCCAAAAACAAAACAAAACAAAGCAAAAAAACAGGAAACAAAACAAACGGTTATTTTAAAGTAGAATTTTAGCCTTTTGAAGAATTCAATTCAATGCTTTTTTAAGGCTTTCTTGTCATCCAGATGTTTAAATTCAAGTCTCTCTAATCAATGCAGCCCTCCTGGGAGGTTTACATTCTGCCTCACACCCTGTCTTCTATTATGGCAGAGGCCCTCTTGTCTTTTAGAATAATTACTTTTCTGTTTAAGAAAGTCCACACACAGATTTAAAGCGGTTACAAGGATCTGTAAACATTGTGAAGAGAAACCACGCCCCTTCTCCACTGGGAGACACACCAGCATTTTCCAGATGAAAGTTCTGTGAGAAAGCTCATTTCCTGACATCCACTGTCCCCTCTGTCCCCAGGTCTCCTCTGCAGTCTCATTTCTTGTTTGGTTGCTTTTGTAAGATGCTTCTACCACCAGTTTGTAGTCAACAAAGATGATTAAGAAACGACTCAAATGAGATACGCCGTCTCAGGGTTCACACACTTGGGATTCCTTGTGCCTTCCTCCCATTCATTTTGAGAACAGGAAGGGGTAAGTGGGGATGTCGGAAGAAAGGCATCCCTGTTCCAATGTCACACACTGTACTGCTTACTTTCAGATCCCCTCCACGACTCTCTCTAATGTCTAGCTAACGTGAAAATTTCACCTTCTACTTCCTTTGTTTCCTTTTACTAAAATGTATTTACCTCTACTTTTTACTTGGATGTGTGCACAAGTGTTCAGGATCATGTGGGCACATAGCATATATGTGTGCCAGCCTATGGAAGCCAAGGTTGGTGCCATCCATCTCCTGCAATTACTCTCCATTTTTACTTCTTTGGGGTGGTCTCTCAGTGGACCCAGACCTCACTGGTTTGGCTGGGCTGGCTGCCCAGTAAGTGCCAGAGATCTTCCTGCTCCACCCCACTGTTGCTGCCAGCAGCCATGGATGAACTGGGTCTACCTGAAAGGAAGGCTGGAAATGAAAAAAGACGGAGTGTGAGAAAAGAACGAAGCCAAGACGAAGTTTCTGATTAAGGCTTAGGCCCCGGCACTGGGATTACAGCCCCACAACACTGCACCTTGTTTTCTACTTGGGTGCTGGAGATCAAGCCCAGGTTCTTGCCCTTGCTTGGCGAGCACTTCACTGGATGAGCCACCTTCCAGGCCCTTACCTTTGCCTTGACAGTAATTTGCATCTCAGCCTTCCCTTTTCTTCCTGTTTTGCCTGCACTGGAGAAGAAACCAGAAGCTGACATCAAGCATCCTCCCCTGTGGGAACTCGGGAACAGAAAGGTGAATGTTTGGTGAAAGAGGAGACATTCAGACATATAAGGGCTTGTGAATGCTGTTGTCCCCGGGAGTGCTATCACACTCTGCAAATGCTCAAGTCGCTTACATACACTGCTGTCGTGTTTGCACACATCATCTGTGACTAAAATACAAACACCATGGAAATGATGTTTTGGTACTATTGTACTTGTAATGACAAGAAAAATAAGTCTGTATATTTTCTGTTCTAAATTTTTTGTGTTTTGTTGAACTTGGGATCTTAAGGGTGTAGCCAGGCAAATGTTCGACCACTGAACTAGATCTCTAATCCTCTTCTGTTCTGTTTTGAGACAGAGTTTCACTAAGTTGCCCAGGCTAGCTCACATTGTAGCCTAGGCTGGCTTTGGTTTTGGGATCTTCTTTCATCAGCCTCCTAAGCATCTGGGACCACAGAGTTGTACCACCATGCCCTGCTTCTTCTGAATACTCCAAGTAGTTGACTCTGAAGCCCCGAAGGTCTGAAATTGACCACCTGGGCATTCCCAGGCTAAGAAATTGATCGCACAGGTTTGGGCTTCGTCTCTGAGTTTCCTACTTGCATAGCCTCTGCCATATGAGGAGACCACGTAGCCAGTCCCCGGAATCCTCATGCCAGGGCCTGCCAATGAAGAGGATTCTCAGTTTCAGCTCTCTGAGGCTCACCCCGTCTGTCAGCGCACCTTTGGAGAAGCTGCTGTCCTTGGCTCTGTCCCTTGGAGGGTGGCTCCTCCATCTTTTTGTGCCTTTTTTTGTGACAACAGTTCCCAACTCTCTTTGTGGTAGTTGCTGAACTTAAGGACATGCTTCTACTGATGTAGAGTGTTCCTCAAACACCCAAGCATTAAACGGTGTTTCCCATGACGCAAACAGGTTCGTTTGCCACGTGTTCCTTCCATAATGTACCATCTCCTCACAGGACAAGCTGCAAGACCAAGTCATCATGGAATGTTTAAACTTGTGGAGCTATGAACCAAAATAAAGAACCTTCCTTCCAATTCCCACAGCGTTTCTTCCCCAGGTCAAGGCTCACTTATGCTACCTTCCGCAGTGATTCCCTGAGTTAGCTTTTTGTATTGCACACAGGCAAAACACTTGACAAAAGCAGCTTAAAGAAGAAGAAATTTATTCTGACTCAGTTTGAAGGTGTAGTCCTCTGTGGTAGGGCAGCATAGCAGCCGTAGTGTGGGGTGGCTGCCGCATTGTGTCAGCACTGAGGAAACCGGAAGATGAATGCTCTTGGCACTCAGCTTAATTTCTCCTTTATAATCAGTTCAGGACTCCTGTGGGAAATGGAGCCCATATTCAGGTTAGATGGGTCTTTCCATCGATTTGAACCTCCCTGGAAAGTCAATTACAGACACACCCAGGGTTTGTCTTCTGTCGTGTGGACAAGGTCAACCATCACACTTCCAGTGGTATTGTTGTTGTTCACTTTAAGTGTTTGCTATAGGAAGGTTTCTTTTTCTCTGCATACTCAGAAAGGTGTATGTGTCAGAATGATTGTGTATGTGTGTGTGTGTTGTGAGTGTTTGTGTCAGGAAGATTGTGTGTGTGGTGAGTGTATGTGTGTGTGCAAGTGTGTGTGTTGTATTATGAATGTGAATTGTGAGTGACTGTTGTGCGTGTGTCAGAATGATTGTGTGTGTGGTGAGTCTACGTGTGTGAGTGTATGTGTGTGTTGTGAGTGTGTGTGTGACTGTCAGGATGAGTCTGTGTGTAATCTGTGTGTGTGTGTGTGTGTGTGTGTGTGTGTGTGTGTGTAGACGTGGCTTAGAAACTGAAGTTGAACTTCTCTAAACTTAGCTATGCCTGAATTACTCATGTGTTTTGGTTTTTAATATTTCTGATGCTTTAACATGGAGGGGGGGCTCTTTGCCTATCCTGGATTAAAGTTAGAACCTTGCCCCTCTCAGACAGAGCACTGTTGTTCCTTTCATATGCCAAATGTCCCTAACCACTGAAGTTCTGCTCCCAGGCACTCGGTACCCAGGGACTGCTCCCCTACCCTACAGTCCTCTGAAATTAGTCCAAGTTATTTTGAACCTGCTCATCCTTCCTCACCCAGCCCTCCTATGAAAACACCACAGCTGTGGCCCTTGCCTGTCCTTCCTTCTATGTAATAAAGAATCAGCCAGTCCTTTGTGGTCTGTTGCACCTCCTGTTTTTAGGATCTGTGGCTATAAAAACAACAACAAAAATTCCTCTTCATAGTAGTTATTTTCATGCCTACATGTCTTACCATTACCTATTAGAACAAATCCCGGCTCCCCTAAACCTAGGCTACGCAGAGATAACCATGCAAGGATCCACAGAGCCTGCTTATTCTTGGCCCGCTAAGAGGTAACCTGACTGTTTCTTGCAAGTCTGGAAATCACCTTGAAACTGGGGTAAAGCACATCTCCAGCTCAGACACTCTGCTAAGTGGCTTCTAAATAAGATAGAACTGTACCAAGGGACATGATGCTGTTAATGCTGCTGGTGTGTGTGCGTGTGTGTGTGTGTGTGTGTGTGTGTGTGTGTGTGTGTGTCCTCATATATATCCCAGGCTGACCTCAAATTCTGTGCACGCAGAGATGACTGTGAACTTCTGCAGCTCCTGCTTCCACTTTCTGAGTTCTTAGTATGACAGTTATGTGCCACCATGCCCAGTTTATATGGGGTTGGGCATTGAACCCAGGGTCCCTTGCATGATAGGCAAGCATTTTACCAACTGAGCCACATCCACAGTTTCATCCTTAAATACATCTTTCTCAGGCCTGCAAGATGGCTCAACAGATAAACATGTTGGCAAAGAGCTCAACAATCTGAGTTTGGCCTCCAGAACCCACATAGTGGGAGGAAAGTAAAACACACACACACACATAAACACACACACTTTTCTTTTTTCTCTAGTCACTCCCTGGCTACTTTCCCCCAGCATGCTCTGTTGAGTCATGGGTTAGAGAGTCAGGCCAGTCTTTCATTCTGAGGTGTTTATAACTGTTTCTCCATGTGAACACACACACACAGGGACAAACCCACGCTCACGCATGCATGCACGCACACAGACATACACAAGTGCCACAAAATGTACATTTTTTATTCAGCAAGGAAGGGATGGGATCTGAGATTCTGCATTTGTAACAACACAACTGACTTCTGAGCAGCAAGAGCCTGGCTACCCCACAGAGACCTTGGCTAGGAGGGGAACTGTTTGTAAACACACAGGCTCATTAACCGGGACCAACAGTAAGTATTTCTGCTGAGTGTTATCATCAGTCTCAAGAGTGTGAGTTACATCAAAATATTATCTTAAATTTCAGTCTATTTCCAACTTTTTTTCTTAGAAAACAAAATATTTAAAAATATCTCTCTGTTATTATTTTTTTCATGAGTAGATATTATGGTTTTACATTCTTAGCCAAGTGTTTGGTTAAGTACCAAACTTATTCATGGGGTACACAGTAAAAGGGAAAACAGTCTCTTCTAATATGGGCATTGGCAGAGAGGGGAGACCACAATTCAGAGCCAGATGACTGAGGAGCCCAGCCTCTGTCTGGATATTTCCCAAAATACCACCTTGCTTAATGTTTTTCAGACTGGTTGGAGAGCCTGGGTACTTGGAAATCATGGTGTTTCTTTGCAAGTCGCAGCAAGAGAAAAGTTGATATGTTTATGTAATGTTCAAAAATGCAATTTCCCTGGCAGAAATTGGCCTCTAATAAGCAAATGCAGCATAAAAACTCCCCAAGACCTTTTGGAAATGACCTTCAGTTTCATTGTTGGTCAAGAGAGTGAGAAATCTCTCCCCTCCCTTCCCAGGAGACCACGGATCCTTCAGCCGGGGCCAGCAATGTGCCACAGCCTTTTCCTTTGGATGCTGTGAACCTATCTCTGAAGTCCCCAGGATGACAACCAGGGCATCTGCTGCCACTGACCTCACTTACTTAGCATCTGTTTGAATCAAGTACCATTCTAAGGGCTTTGCAAGCATCCTGTTGAACATGACAACTCAGCTGGACAGGTGTTACAACTTCTGCGCTAAGGATGACGAAGGTCTAGTTTCGCTGGTGGAGCACATTGGAAGAGCCTATTCTTCACTCCTCCTTCAGTGGACCACTCACCAGCCCACTCCTCCTTGTTACAAGTTGGCTTTCTTTGCCAAGAAATGGGCATGTGGCTTTTGATCAAACAGGCCCTACCAGCAACTTTTTCTTATAATTTAGACAATACTTTATTAGTGTCTGTAATAAACCTACATAGTTAAGTTCTTACACATTTATAACAATGTGTTACCCCCAGCTGTCCTAGTTTTCTTTCTGTCGCTGTGACAAACACCATGACTAAAAGCAACTTGGAGGAGAAATGAGTTTATTCCAAGGGAAGCCAAGGTAGGAACTCAAGGCAGGAGCTTAACGCAGAAGCTATGGAGGAATGCTCCTTACTGGCGTGCTTCAGGCTCACCTCCATCTACCTTTCTTATTCAGCCCAAGCCCACCTGCCTAGGGATGGTATCACCCACAGTGGACTTGGTCCTCCTATATCAATTAGCAATCAAGAAAACTCCCCCACAGACAGACACAACAGGGCAATCTAATAGAGGCTGTTCTGCAGTTGAGTATCCCTTTACCTAGGTATGTCAGGCTGACAACAACATTAGCCATCACAGAAACCACTGGTCCTTAACTTTCCTATTGCCATGACATGTTCCTCGTGTTGTGGTGACCCCAACCATAAAATTATCTTTGTTGCTCCTTCATAGCTGTAATTTTGCTACAGTTATGAATCATAATGTAAAGATGTGTGTTTTCTATTGATCTTAGGAAACCTCTGTGAAAGGTCATTTGATGCCCCAAAGGGGTCACAACCCACAGATTGAGAACCACTGACACAGGCCATTGTGCCTGTTAATTTCTGTACAATGATACTCAACATGGTAAACTGAGATACTTTTTGCCAAAGTTGACAGCATAGCTAAAGTTTCCAAAAATCCAAATTATACACATATGTACGTGTATATGCATATACATTTATATTTATATAAAAGACCAATAGTAGCTATGTATCAACAGCAATTTTTTAAACCCTTTTCTGTGTCATGACCCTTTGAAGATCCAGTGATAGCCACAAACCCTTGAGTAGAAGAATGCACACAAGCAAACACAACATTTATCATCCAACTTCAAGGGGTCCTGGACCCCTAAGAAGAGAACCTCCATGCCCCAGATCTGAGGAAGGCAAGCAAGGCTTTTCTTGGCTTCAGCTAAACTTGACCTCCTCTTCCCTGCACTGACCTGAAATGTTTCCCTTAGCTGTTTTCCTGAACATTTTATTTTTCAAACGTTTATAATGATGAAAAGATTAAATGAACCTTAAATATAAAAAATATTCCCTGGCACCAGGGAGCCTATAGTATTTCCAATCTTTTTAACATCCATCACCAAAGAGACCATCTTTCTATTATTAATAAATAACTGGGGCCAGTGAATTGGCTCAGAGGGTAAAGGTGCTTGCTGCCAAGACTGACAACCTGAGTTCAATCCTGGGAACCCACATGGGGATAGGAGAGAGCTGACCGACTCCTGAAAGCTGTCTTCTGACCTCCACACATGGGATACGCATGTATGTACACATGCCCACACACACCCACACAAATAAATAAATAAACTAACATAATTAATAAAAACAAGTTTAAGTTCAGATTAATAACTCAGAGAATTCTTACTTTTATTTCTCTAGGTGACTAAACAAAATGAGATATGTAAGTTGGGCTGTGCTGGCTCACACCTTTAGTCCTAGCACTAAGGGAAACAGAGGCAGATCTCTGAGTTGGAGGCCAGCCTGATCTATGGAGTGAGTTCCAGGACAGCCAGTGCTAAACAGAGAAAACCTGTCTCAAAAAACCAGAGAGAGAGAGAGAGAGAGAGAGAGAGAAAGGGGAGGCAAAACATAGTATTGGCTTTCTCATGGTTTCTTGAAAGTTAGAAAGAGGAATTTGGTGATTTATATAACCAGGAAAAAGTGGGAGTTAGGAAAGACAGGTGAGAAAGAGATCAGACGTTGCCATTTGGAAAGATTTGAAGTCAACTCTTACTTGATACCCCCTAGACCCAAGTGCTCTCACTGTCATAGCACAGTCCTTGTGGGACGTAGACATAAGAGGACTGGGATTTCCATGTCAGCCTGGATTCCACAGAAAGACTTTGTCGAAAGGAAGGAAGAGAGGGAAGGAAAGAGAGAGGGAGGGAAGGAGGGAGGGAGGGAGGGAGGGAGGGAGGGAGGAAACTATATATGTAGCACACTGATGGAGCACATGTCCTTGCCTAGTACACGGAAGGCCTGAGTTTGAACCCTAACAATCTCAGAAGAAAAGAAGGGAAAACCTCTCAGGCTATCCCAGGCTGACTAAATCAGGGTTGAGATGAAACAGTCTGGCCAGTGTGGCCTGTAATCCTAGAACCCTGGAGGTAGAGACAGAAAGATCACTACAATATGAGGCCATCTTTGTCTCCATGGTGACTTCCAGGCCAGCAGGAGTTATGTAGTGAGATTCCATTTAAAAGGAAACAAAAAAACAAAAAACAATCAGGCTCAAGAGAAGGCTCTGCAGTTAGGAGCAATGGCTGTTCTTCCAGAGGGTCCAGGTTCACATTTGTGACATACACATGACAACTGATAACCAGCCGTCACTCCAGTCTCAGGAGATCTAATGCCCTTTTCAGTCTGCTGACGAGATATACGCACAGGCAAAACATGTACACCAATAAAATTTAAAATACAATAAATTTCAAAAATAGTTTAAAAAATAAACAAGGCCTTTGTGTTTTCATACATGAGATTTTAAGGCGGGGTGTTTCATTTTCAGAGCTTTTTTCCATTGTTCGCAGACAAACTGAGCAGAAAGCACAGCAATTTCCCAAAGAGTGCCCACCACACATGTCCACGGCCTTCCAATTAGCACTGGCCCACACCAAACTACTCATTAGAGCTGACGGGCATGAGTGCTGCCCAAAGTCCTTGCTTTGCATCAGGGCTAATGTGTTCTTATTCCGTGATACTATGACTAATCTTGGTTGTCAGCTTGACACACCTGAGAAGATGAAACTCCAGCTCCGTGGTCTCCTCCATCAGATTGGCCTGGGGCAGTTTTGACAGTTAACTCATAAAGAAGGTCCTGGTCTACTTCGGGTAATACCATCCTAAGCAAGTGATCCTGGTCTATATTTTTAAAAGGTAGCTGAATATGAGACCGAGATCAGAAGCCACAAAGCAACCTTCCTACACTGTCTTTGCTTCTTTGGTTCCTGCCTTCAGGTTCCTGCCTCAAGCTCCTGTCCTGACTACTTTTCCACCAGGAATGGATTGTAAGATTAAAGTAACCTTTTCCTGCCCCAGCTTGCCTTTTCTCAGTGTCTTATCATAGCAGCAGAGACACAAACTAAGACCTGTGGACTCTGACAAATGCACCATCCTCGTGTTCAAAGAATGCTCGCAAGATCCTAAACACCTATGTGTTCCACCTTGTTGTCTTTCTCTCCTTAGAGCCTTAGTCAGGGTTTCTATTCCTGCACAAACATCATGACCAAGAAGCAAGTTGAGGAGGAAAGGGTTTATTCAGCTTACACTTCCACACTGCTGTTCACCACGAAAGGAAGTCAGGACTGAAACTCAAGCAGGGTAGGAAGCAGGAGCTGATGCAGAGGCCATGGAGGGATGTTTCTTACTGACTTGCTTGCTTCCCCTGGCTTGCTCAGCTGGGTTTCTTATAGAACCCAAGACTACCAGCCCACAGATGGCACCACCTACAAGGGGCCCTCCCCCTTTGATCATTAATTGAGAAAATACCTTACAGCTGGATCTCATGGAGGCATTTTCTCAACTGAAGCTCCTTTCTATGTGATAACTCCAGCTTGTGTTAAGCTGACACACAAAACCAGCCAGTACAGAGCCACAGGGCAAGCACAAGTCTTTGTCTTTTCTACACGGATTTCCTTTTGCAGAATGTCAAAGGGTCATAGGGAATACAGCCTACAGACTGACTGACTTCTTTCTCTTAGCAAATGCACTCAAGTTTATGCTAAGCCTTTTATACCTAAATTATAAATTCTGAGTAATGGATCACGGTCTAGCACATTAGCTCTATGCTTTATTTACCTGTTAAAGACACATGACTTCTACATGGGCAAGTATGAATAAAACTGCTACATATGTCTGTGTGGAAACTTTTGCCTAGAAAGCACTTTTGGATCACTTGGGAAAACAGAGAGAGTGAGAGGAAGTCAAGAAGACAGAGAGACCAACAGGAAGTAGAAGGGAGGGACATTCCTTTTGCCTTTTGGAACTTTGGCTGTGGAGGAAGATAAGTTAGGTGCTTTCTCTGCCTCTCTGAACTAGAGAAAGAGTGGTTTTCATCCCAATATCTGACTCCCAAGACTTTATTGGTAAAATCAAACGATTGAAATTTTGTTTAAAACAAGAGTCAACTCTAAGTTGCAACAGAAGTAAGCTTAGACCCAGTTGGGCTCTGGGCTCAGTTCTCTGGGAGATACATGGAAGCTCTTCCTGAGATGTGAGGATATTGTACTGGAGGCTGAGGGAAGAAGCTGTTACACATTGCAAGTGTCTGCACTGAGCCAGACATTGCTGTCTACACCACGAGCTAGGCCTTGTGCAGCAGTCAGAGTGGAAGTCACCAACACTCTCGGGACTCCTTTCTGTAATGTTTGCAGAGTCTCTTTTCACTCCCTGTGGAGGCCAGTGTGTATCTGGTTCACAACAAACTCTGAGAAAATAGTAAAGATAAAAGACAGGAGACTTAAGCTTATAGATGTTGTTTTCATAAAGCGTTTGTTTTCCTTACTGCTAAGACCACTTGTCCAAGTGAACCTTTTGGGTTGCATCTTATTAAAGTACTTTTAAACCACAAAGACAAAATGTTTTTACAATCTATAGCTGTGGGTGGCCAAACATAATGAGCTTCCTCTTTGTGATGGAAAGGAAAGAATGTCACCTTTCAGGTCTTTCCCAGACCTAGACCTGGTCCCACAAAGCAACTGTTGTCCTTCCCTCCCAAGCCCTTCAGTTGAATTCAACTTAAAATAAAAATGCAGACAATCTGAAAGGCTTTCACATGATAGGATGGTTAGGCTCACTTTGTAGATAACAGAAATTGACAGTGAACTATTTTATCAGAAGAATTCCTTTCAATCCCAAGGGTCTTTAATCATGTACGCTAATAGGACGATGTAGGAGAAGGCAGAAAGTTCTTCCAAATGTCAGCAGTACCGTGTAGGTTAAGGAATAATACAAGATATTCACTTGGCAGGGAAAAGCCTTTGTGTATTTTCCTTTTCTACTTTTGAATGCATATTACATTCATGTAGTTCAGAATTCCAGTAGGACAGAAGAAGAGAAAGAAAACAATCTGTTCTCATATCTGCCCTCCACCTGCTACTTCTCCTGGGGTTAATCAGAGGTTTTCCTGTATTATATGCGATAAACAACATACACATTTTAAGGGGGGGGGTGGGGGGTGGAGGCCACGCACTGAGCTGTGGCCTGCATATAGAGGCAGTCTCTCTAGTTGCATTTCCTGGGTTGTATCCTCCAGGATACTTGGCCTTCTCCCTGCCTGCCATCTCCAGGCAGGAGAGCTAGAATCACAGACACTCTCTATGACATTCCAATGGGCTTTTGACATGGAGTCCAGAGACCAAACTCAGATCATCAGGTTATTATAGCAAGTGCTTTGTTAGGCCAGACTATGCTCAGGTAGCAATACCCACAGAGCCCTCTTCCCTTTCAGACACTGCCAGGCCCCGGACTGAGAGCTGTGTTCACGAATCTGTCTTCTAGATACTCTGATTTCTGACTTGGGAAAGTGAGTTCACAGCCTCAGACACATCAAGAGTCTGCTACTGACCGCATATCCTGCCCTCTGACCCCTTCCCCACTCCCTGTTGGGGAATGGGAGAGCCTAGCGGCAGACCCCTGCTGAAGCCTCTCTCAGAAAGCTCGAGAGGGGCTCTGCCACATGGGCCCGATTCCTCTCAGACCCACTGCCATGCGGTCCTTGCGCTAACAACCATTCTGATAAATATCTTACCCAAACAGTCTGTCTTATGTCCCTCTTAAATGTTAAATCTGAGAGACTAGAACGAAGGCAAAGAAGGCCAAGGATGGGTGGGACCTTGGTCGGAATTGCTTCACCCTGATGCCTAAGGCCCTAGATTTAAATTTTTATCGCATTTTGGGAATAATGAGACCCGTGACTGGACAGTGCGCAGAGCCAGAGGCTTTGAAATGCTCAGTCCTCAGCGGGAGACGCCTTCATCAAACCGCCTACCTCAGGCCTCAGGGAGCAATGCAGAAGAGGAGGTGGAAAAATTGTAAGAGCCAGAAGGGTGGTCAACTTCAAGGAAATAGGGTCTTGCAAACCCGGCAAGATGGATGCGTATGTGCACTCACAGAGAGACGCAGCGTGTACGGGGCCTGCGCAGATCCAAGCTGGACGGGGTCTCGGCACTGAGAAGGGAAGTGAGCACCAGCTTCCATCCCCAACCAAGAAGTCGTCCCAAATTGATAACCACTCAAAAAGGAAAACTTAGTTGTCACCAGTGGAGTCTTTCTGGATGTACTAAACACACCTAAGGACAGGCCCCACACCAGGTATAAAAACTAGTGTGGTCTGGATATGCAACATGGCCCACACAAAATGAACCCAGTGACATTTTTGTCGATGTTTTGCCTCACAGTGCTTTGTTTAGGCATTTTTCTCCTTTACTGGTCTTGTGCTTGTATTGTATATTATGGTTTCCAATTTTGAGTTTTTATGGGTCTTGGTTTTGTGCATTGTGCGTGCCTCTTGTGATGTCTTTGTTATTTTTCTTCATCTTTTTTTTTTTTTTTTAAATCTGGTTTATTTATTTTGTTTGCCTGTTTGTTTTCTAAAAAGGAGAAAGAAGATGTGGAATCAGGTGGGTGGCGAAAGGGTGGGCAGGCTCTGGGTGGGGGAGGGGTGGGCAGGCTCTGAGCAGAGTTGGGAAGGGAAAACCTTGATCAGAATATATTGTATGAAAATTTTATTTTCAATAAAATAGAAACAAAAAAATTACATTTTTATTTAGTATGGTATGCATACGTGTGTGTGTGTGTGCGTGTGTACATACCATGGTGCGTGTAGCATGGCACATGTATGGAGGTCAGAGGTCAACCCAAAGAAGTCATCTTTCAGCTTTCACCATGTGGGGACCAACAATGGAATTCTCAGGCTTGGCTACACGTGCCTTTACCCAGTGTCACACACTTTTGCCCTCTGTTTAAACCCAAGCCTCATGTCAGGAACCTGGAAATGAAGTTGGAGGTCATTGGAGCCATTTATAGGTTCCACTTCCCATTGTAGCAACATCCAGTAAATCTCCCCTGTTCTAGAGGCCATGACCTTCAGGGGCCAGAAGGGCTCGGAACTCCTGACTGAAGTTACAAGACAGGAGCTGAGATATGGGTGCTGGGAATTGAACTCAGGACCTCTGGAAGAGCAGGCAGTGCTCTTAACCACTGAGCCATCTCTCCGGCTTCCCCAGGCAGTGCTCTTAACTGATCAGCCATCTCTCCAGCCCTGAACCGCCTATTATGTTAAGGAAACTGGAATGAAAAAGGTTGTTATTTATAACAGCAAAACCGTAGAAACAATATAAATATTTAATGTAAGGCATTAATGTAGTTAGCGTTGGCATGTTTATAAATGGATATCGTCAGCTATAAAATACACTTACAGGCATAAAAATGTGTTCTCCATAAACCTAAAATAAGTGCCCATATATTTTAAAAAGCTAGAAGAACGAATTTTGAATATTTTCATTTATCAAAGCAATGATAAATGTTTGAAGTGGCTGATACATTTATCCATATTTAAACATTATGGAATTATATACACATATTGAAATAGCACATGATATCTCATAAATATGTATAATATATGTTTTATATATCAGTTAAAAATAAACTTACTTTAAAAAGAAAAATACATATAGCTTCATTTCTCAACATCCATGGATAAATTGCTCCAGGACTTCAGGGTTACCAAAATACACAGACCCTCAGGTCCTTTGCAAATGCTGATCAGTTCAAAGTCAGGAACTGTAAAAGCAAAGAGGCTTTGGGGGGAGGGGTCCTTGGGATTACAGTCAGTGGCTCAGTAAGTTTTCACAAGACATACATAGAAGCGGGTACCTCGTGGCCTGTCAGGACAAAGCAATAAAAAGTCCCCCTTTAAAGAGACACCTACTGAGAGTGAGGGGGGTTGGTGCTCTGTGGCAGGGTTCATGTGACCAAGAGGAAATTTTTTAAAATGTACATATGTTGTAAAAATGTTCATGAATGAACCCATAGTCGGACAACCTCTTGGTGTACAAAGATCTTGATTCTCTGGTAACCAAAAGTAACCAAACTTCACACTCCCCAACAGCAGCAGACTCTGCGCCCACGCCATGCTCTGAGATGGCCGGGCTCCTCCTGGAGGGATCAGTCACCAAATCAGAACTCTTTTAGGGTTGTGCTCTTCACAGTTTTTCTTTTCTTTCCACACCTTCCCAATAAATTATATTATCTGTAAATCACTAATTACCTAATATAGTCTAAGTAGGATGTAATAGCTGCTTCCTGTATTGTTTAGGGACTGGTGAAAAGGATGAAGGCTACACAGATTACACAGCCAATAAGATACTGTTTTAGAAACTGTTTTCTACCCAGGGTAGATGTAGATGGCCAGCTTGACCCCAGAAAGGCTCACTGTGTACTTGTTTTAGTGGACTAGAAATGGCAAATGCCCACTGAGGCTTGCCACGTGCAGAAGTCCTTTGCCACAAATGGACCCCATTAGAACTTACATCCCATAAGCCAAGAGTATAATAACTATCAATTTGTCCACAGAACTGAGGTCCAGCACAACTAAGCAACTAAGCAGATTGGATCTGACACATGGCTAGGAAAGAGACGAGCCAAGTCTTTCGCCAAACCCAGAACCAAAGGCTTAGCCACATGAGATAGCCCCAACCCACATGCATGAACCCTAGAAACAAACTGGAGTTCAGGGTCCAAACAAGACAATGTATTCAGCATGGGAAGAAATAACCTTCAGGGGAGATTCAAGAAAGTGGAGACATGGGGACTCTGCCAGCATTGGACTTAGTTCCAACACCCTAACAAAGAGAATTAAAGCCACGGGTGGGGAAAAGCTTAAAGTGGTCCTGGAGGGGTCGGAACAAATCCCCAGACTTATAGACATCCTGTCTGTGCCTCCTGAGTGCTTCAAAGATGTGTGCCACCATACCTGGCTCACTCAGATTTTTGAAGACAAATATAGAAGTGCTTGTATATTTGAGCCTGCAGTGGATAAGTAGGTTTTAGGCTTTAATGACTGCTTGGGATGCCTTTTATTTAATTAGTAGTTTTTGTTTTGTTTTTGAAACAGAGTATCACATAGCCAGTTACTGGCCTCATATAAACCAGTAACTGAGTAATTGAACTTGTGATCCTCTGCCTCCAGCTCCAGCCAAGTGCCAGGGTTACAGGAGTAAGCCACCATGCTGAGGGCAGAGCTTTGTGCTTGTGAGCACAGCGTCAGGTAAGCTGCTTCTGCATCGTATCGGATGTCTTTTAGGGTGTCTCTCCTTATGCATTTCAAATTAAATAGAAATATCCAAATACAGAACAAAATGAGGCTCTTTTTTATAAGACAGATCAAAGTCTTCCCCAACTCCCTCCCCAAAATCCCAACATTCAACTTTACATATTGGGTAAATTATGTAGAAGGGATATGAACCCTATTTTATAAGTCTGTTTTCTACAATATCTGTTTTTAGACAAAGTCACATTTTTTATCAAGCAGATGACTTCATGTTTAAGTATACAAATACAGCATAAATGTGGCTATCTGTAAATAAACATACCTAAAACATATTTCGGGCCTATAAGCACCGTGCTTTCCAAAGGACAATAAACATAATTTTCCACTCATTGTATAATGACCTGAGGCCTTGTACAAAGTAAAATAAACTGCACTAATTTTTCAGTTGTATGTTAAAACCTTCAATTCACCACAAAAGGATTGTCAAACTGACTTGGCGCATAAACTGATGGCTGAGCGAAGGCACAATTGGGGATTGTTCTTCGGCTCAAGGGAGTGGGAAGGCGCTCCCTGACCTTCTGTGCTGAAGGGTTCCTTTTCATCTGGTTTCAATTCTCTTGTTTGTGCACCTTGCCATATTTATTATTGAATTCCTGTTTTTTCTTCTTGTTGTTCCATGTTCCGTGTTCCAATGATTTATGAGAAATAGCTGGTCTAGATGTTGTCTTTGGCACAGAGAGCACCCAGAGCCCCTTAAGGATTCTGAGAGAACAAACATGTTGGAGCTACATGATATCTAGGCTGAGCAGATGTCCATCAATGCCTGAACACTGCCAGCAGCAGCTTCTTTATGAAGATGGACTTCTCTTCCTAAATGCAGCAACAGCATAGCTGCATTCAGAGATCATGTGCATTCCCTTACTTTGCTGATGCCCGGTGTGAGACAGTAAGACTTGGTGTTTAAACAACCCTGGAAAAAAAATACCCAAAGATCAATCCCCTCCCCTCCCCCCATTAACTGAGGATGATTGGTATGTCTTCAGCATTTGTCATATTTGATTGACTAAGAAATAAAATATGCTACTGATATTTCAGCTACTTTATTGTATTATTTTATTTTATTATTTTTGAATTGCTGTCTCATCATATTGCCATACTGGGTCGCAAACTCCTGGGGGGTCAAAAGGAACTTCCTGCTCAGCCTCCTAAGTAGCTGAGACTACAAGCGGGAGTTACTGTGCGCAACTCGGTTAATTTTTAATCACCATGAAGATGACTTATCTTGTAATAGAGCAGAGTACTGTGGTGGTTTGAATGCACTTGGTCCATCGTGAGCGGTACTGTTAGGTGTGGCCTTGTTGCAGGAAGCGTGTCACTGTGTACGTGGGCTTTGAAGCTCTGCCCAGTGTGAAAGAAATCAGTTTTCCCCTGCCTGCATCAGGTCAAAATGTAGAACTCTCAGCCCCACCAGCACCATATCTGCATGAATGCTGCCATGCTTCCTGCCATGATGATAATGGACTGAGCCTATGAATCTGTAAGCCAGCCCCAGTTAAATGTTTTCCTTTATAAGAGTTGCCTTGGTCATGGGGTCTCTTCACAGCAAGGCAAACCCTAACTAAGACAAGAAAGAAGGCATTTTTGGAGGTGACCTTAGTGACCAGTTAGTTTTCTCTTGGTTAGCTGAGTGAAAACTAATTAGCAAGTTAAGTGTGCTTGAGAAAATTCATCTGATTAGATGGATTTTATAGGCTAATGAAAATAGTCAAGGACTTTCTGCTGGACTTCTCCACTAGAGGGGGCTAAGCAATGTCATGTAAAACATTGCTCCCAATTAATAGAAATGTTATTTTAAACAGTCACAAAAAATGGGTGGGCATGATGGCTCACACCTTCAATCCTAGCAGTGGCAGAAGCAGGCAGATCTCTGTGAGTTCAAGGCTACCCTGATCCATGTAGTGAGTTCCAGGCCAGTCAAGGCTGTAGAGTGAGACCCTGCCTCCAACACAAAACAAACACTACTCTGCTGAGTTGTATATAGAGTTTGTGTTAATTGTCCTGTGTTTAAACTCATCAAAATATGTCAATCACCCTAAATTAGACACGTACAGATTCTGTAGTAACACCACCGCTTTGTGACTATGCACATATGACTTATTAATTTTTTATTCTATTCTTGGCAGTGCTGGGGTGGAATCTAGAGCTTCAAATCCACTAGGCAAATATCATGGAGCTATATACTCCTACTGGAATTTAGCAATACATGTCAATATATCAAGTTCCAATTTCCTTAAATTATATTTTCATTCATTTCCATCTTATTCCTCCTAGCTAGAGCAGAAGAGTAACCCAGGGTGAATACAGCCTGTGAAAAGGTGGAGAAACGGTATATACACTATAACAAACAGCACAGTAGAAGTTCAAATACATAATACACAGTCAAAATACAAATTCATAATGGTGAAGGGACTAACATCCTACTGCTTCATGATAGTAAGTAACAAAATTGATATTTTTCTCTGCTTGGTCATACACATGTCAGCCCTGATTATCTGAAGCAATTAATTTCTTTCCTCAAATTAAACAGATGATCTAAATAAATTAAATATAGATCATTTTAAAAAGTCAATGTTGGAAGATGAAGAGATGGCTTAGCAGATAAGAGCACTGACTGTTCTTCCAGGGAACCTGGGTTTGGTTTTCTACCAGCATAGGCTTATATGTGATACACATAAATCTACGCAGACAAAACACTCATACACGTAAAATGAAGGATAAGTAGAAAAAAAAGATGTCAATGTTACTGCTGCTCAGCCATCAAGAGCACATGCTCCTGCAGAGGACCGAGGTCAAGCGTGTATCTGAGCTCCATGTCAGCTTACACAGCCCGGGTGCTTCCTTCTCTCCTTCAGTCTCCGGGTAGCTGTTAAGCTGTACAGACGTACACATTGCCTACCTCAAGGGTTTTCTTTTAAACGGGAGACAATTGTCCTTGATCATCTTTGCATGAGTACATCTTTTTAAAAGTTAAGACTAAGGACATTGTCACAGCTTTTTATCCGTTGCTGTCACAAACACCACGACCAGAAGCAGCCAGGGTAGGAAAGGGCTTATTGTTCATTATCTGGGAAAGTCAATGTAAGGCAGGAAGGCAGGAACCTGGAGGCAGGAATGGAAGCAGACCATGGAGGAGTGCTGCTTACTAGCTTTCTTCTGGCTTGCTTAGCTTGCTTTCTTATACAAGCCAGGACCACCTGACCAAGGGCAGCACTGCTCACAGTGGGCTGTGGCCCCTCCCACATCATCATTTATCAAGAAAATGACCCACAGACTTGCCTACAGACCAATGTGATGGGAACATTTTCTCATATATCCCTGTCTTGTGCCAAGCTGAAAACAGCAGCAGCAGCAGCAGCAGCAGCAACAACAACAACAACAACAACGACAGTAACAACAACAGGAACAATCCATCCTACTACAAACTCCAAGAGAGAATCCTGATTTCCTCCATATCATCTGGCAACCATTCAGTAACACTAAGGCATGATTTATTATAAAATTAATGAGCATTTAAACTGTCAGAGTGGCAGGGGCAGAGGCACTCCTCAAGAGCCTGATGAGCTCCATTAATGTTTAAAAACTCTACTCAGGTAAGACTGGATCCTTAAGATGGACATAGTGGTACACACCTTTAATCCCAGCACATGGGAGGCAGAGGCAGGTAGAGCTCTGTGAATTTAAGACCAGACCCGTCTGGTGCACACAGTGAGTTCCAGGACAGCCAGAGCTACATAGTGATATCCTGTCTCAAAATAACCAAAATCAAAGCTAAACAAAAGCAAGTAAACAAACAAACAAAAATCTGGATCTAGCTTCGATGAAGAAAAGAATTTCTGGGTGGGGCAATATGTACCTAAATTGGGGTTGAGTAAAAGATATTTTAAATATAGATTTTAAGTGCAAGGGTTAAGAAGTACTTGAGAAGAAAGTAAGGCACTCCAGAAAGCAGAGATGTGGTCTTCTCAAGACATCATCGCTTCAGTGGTTAAGAGCACTTGCTCTTACAGAGGACCAGGGTTTAATTCCCAGCACCCATACAGGGGCTCACGACCATTGGTGACTCCAGTTTGAGAGGATCCTATACCCTCTTCTGACCTCCATGGGTTACCAGGCACATCTAGACATACATGCAGGCAAAACACTCATGTACATAAAATAATAAAATAAATAGATCAAAAATAATTTTAATATGTACTTTATTATCTTTACAGTATCCATGTATATCATTTTGGCCCAGTTATCAGCAATTTAAAAGCTCCCTTTAGAAAGGGAGGGGAGATTACCAACTCATTCATTTTCTGTGGTTCCATCCATACTGTTGCACAAAGCAGAACTTTAGATAGGTTTCATCATTCTCAGTTGACATTGAGAAAGGCCACACATATAGGCTCTGTCTAGAGCTTCAACACTAAACAATATGTTTTCTCTGCAGTCACAAGGTATCTATATAAACCTCACACAAGTGAGTGTGAAATGCCCAAGAATTGAAACGTGGACAGCTTTATATATTCTAATTTTTAAAAAATATTTATTTTTACTTTATGTGTATGAGTGTTTTGCCTGTGTCTTAGTTAGGGTTTTACTGCTGTGAACAGATACCAAGACCAAAGTAACTCTTATAAGGATAACATTTAATTGGGGCTGGCTTACAGGTTCAGGGGTTCAGCCCATTATCATCAAGGGGGGAACATGGCAGCATCCAGGCCGGCATGGTGCAGTAGGAGCTGAGAGTTCTACATCTTCATCTGAAGGCTGCTAGCAGAATATCGACTTCCAGGCAGCTAGGATGAGGGTCTTAAAGCCCACACCCACAGTGACACACCTACTCCCAACAGGGCCACACCTTCTAATAATGCCACTCCCTGGGCAGAGCTTTATACAAACCACTACAGCCTGCATGTATTTATGTGCAATACATGTGTACCCGGTACTTATGGAGGCCATAAGGGGGAGGCACCAGAGCTTCCAGAACTGGAATCGCAGACAACTGTGAGCCACCATGTGGACAGTGGAAGTCAAACATGGGTCCTCTGAAAGAGCAGCCATCTCTTATAAGCCATCTCTGCAAGCTTGTAGTTTTCTTTAATGCAAGAAAGAAAAGAAACATGGTATTATTCTTTTGTTGTTGTTGTTGTTTTAATAATAAAGAGAAGCATCTTAAAGTCAAATTCAACTTTTGAAGTACACTCTCACTTTTACACACACAGTTAAGCCATGAGTCTACACTATCTTTCAGAGTCTCACAAAGTAGAACAATGTTAGCATCAGACATGGATGTTTGGGACCATATATTTTTAGCCTTTGGCACTATAAAGATGTATGCTGTAGCACATGCTTTGAGTGGGAAAGGGCCATAGGAGCAGCAGTGCCGAGTGCAGGTCCTAAGGAGTCTTGTGCTTAGCTGTCAGCTTAACAGAACTTAGAAACACCTAGAAAGAAAGCCTCAATGAGGGATTTTCTACATTTGATTGGTCTATGGGCCTGTCTGTGGGGAAATTGCCTTAATTAACTGATGTGGGAAGCCCCAGCCCATTGTGGGCAGCACTATTCCCTAGGCACAAGGTTTCGAACTATGTAAGCATGGAGAAATAAAGCTGAGGGCAAACAAGGAAGCAAGTGAGCATGCGTGTGTTCCTCTCAGCTCTTGACTACAGATCCCACATGACTAGCTGCTCCAAGTTCTTACATTGGCTTTCTCTTCATGATGGGTTATATCCAGGGGCTGTGAGCTAAGATAAGCTCCTTCTCCCCTAAGCTGCTTATGGTCAGGGTAGCTCATCAAATTAACAGAAATGAAACTACACTTCAAAATCTGTGGCTGAGAAACTGAAAAAAAAAACCTTACATTTTCATTAGTTCTTATTTACTTCTCTGAATTACAAGTGAGCACAGCTATAAAAGTATAATGAGTGACCTCAAGGGAAAGGAAAGTGGGGGCACAGCCCAGTGATGGGCTTACTAGACAAAAAATGAGCCCAGTGTTTTTCCTTTTGCCATAGCCCCAGTTTTTATCTATAGCCTACACAGGTGTAACCTCTTCCTTTGTCTTGCATTTAAACAGAGGAAACAGTTGACAAAGGAAATCTAGCTACAGTGTGATACAAGAAAACACAGCCTATGCTGTTTGCAGAAGAACAGGGCTACAATGGAGCTGACAGGGAATTCCTGGAGACCTACCCACAGGAGTGAGACTACTCACGAGCTCATCTTACAGGAGGACTGCTCATTCTCCCAGGGGCAGCTCACCTGAGGAGTCCACCACTTAGTATGCACTAGAACTTGCTTCGGAGACAAAGAACATTTAAAAGACCCTGGGGTTTATAATAACAAGTGTTTATTTTCTACTAGCATTTATACATCTATCAGAGTCTGAGACACATATTCTGTTTCCTATAATCAGTCAGGAGCATTGCTGGTAGAGTGTCCTCATCAACAAAGGCTTCTAAGAGCATGCAGGAAGTGGCAAAATATAGACTAGGTTTTCCACCCAGACAGCTGTCATTCCAGTCTTCCTTCTCATGGATCAGAGCAAATCACTGGGATACTGCTAACCTCAGAGGGAAGTAGGAAAAAGGAGTAATTTCATTATATGTTCAGAAAGAGACATGGAATATCGAGGAATGAGCTCTGTGGGCACCGTAAGGAACCGCAATGCTAACTTAATAGGGGAGCATGCACACTGTTCACCCTTAATTTCTGTGCTTTCAGAGGTTACCAAGGCTCTCTATGTGCCTGGATTCATGGCATCAGCCATTTTGAGTTAGTTTTGCCATGGGTCTTCTACACCTTAATGAAGAGGGACTCAAATAAATATCAGAAACCCTTCACTTCCGACTCTACATGAATAAATCATGCGACCATCATTGCGGGATTAACTAACTATTGGCCAAAGTGGAAGTTTCTGGATATCTCCTGGGATGACTGTGTGTCATGTATGACTCACATGGTGTTTTTCTGAGGCAAGACCCGTGGGAGGACACGTGATGTTTGGAGAGAGAATAAATAGGACTCAACAGACAGTAATGGGGGCAGTTGCACAGCTAGCTTTGCAATGCTTCATTGGTCTCGAGTCTTTGCTGATCTTCCTTGAGAGAGATGGCAGAGAACTTTTCCTGGTGTCCTGGCTGGCTCTGGTCATCCTTGCTGATTTGTGTTGATTCAGTGGAGCCTGGCTGTTTCTGCGGTGATTCAGGTTTGGTATCCTGACCCTACTGAACTATACTGCTGCTATCCAGACAAATGGAGATAGGAACTGCCTCAAATAACTACTTCTAAACAAGTCCAGGTCCCTTTGTCCTATTTACCATCTTTTCTTCTCTACCTTTGGACGGTGGGCTAGTAGTGAGTTGAAGCATTTTGAAGCCCTTATTAAAAGTAGGTTTTAAAAGATCGAAGCCTCCAGGGTCCTATGGGAATCCCCAAACTACCTAGGCTGTTACCCAAACTATAGGTTTCTCTCCACAAACTGATGGCAAATCCCCATCAGTTGCTCAAGACAACATGCACACAACTCATTGAACATGGAGAAATCAAACTGGTGCTTACATAGAGCCTTCACTCCTACATGCTAACATTTCTGGTATAGGAAGATACTCTGCACAGTACCAAAGGAGAAATGTAAACACTGAGCCAGCCCCAAACCCTTTGATGTACAACAGTGTCCGGTCTACAAGATATGCTAAGGCAATAGTGTCACACAACTTGTAGGAATAACCAACCAACATTTGATTTGACTTAAGGCTTACTCCATGAGATGGAACCCATATCCAACACTGCTTGGGTGACCAAGATCCTGAGACTACACAGCTCAAGGACCTCAGGGAAAACCAAATACTGTTCCAAAAAGAAAAGAACAACAACAACAACAAAATGTAGCAACAAAACAACTCATAATGGCATTCCACTATACACATAGATCAGGGCCTTGCTCAGCCATCGTCAGAGAAGCTTCCTCTTCCAGAAGATGGGAACAAATAGAGAAACCCAGAGCTAGACATTCTGCAGAGAACGAGAGGCCATTAGAACACTCAGACCTAAATGGGATGTCTCCTTTAAGTTCCTCTTCTCAGGGATCAGGGAACCTTGTGGAAGAGGAGGCAGAAAGAATGTAAGAGCTGAGGGGATGGAAGACACCTAGAAAACAAGACTCTCTAAATCAACATGATCAATACACACATTGTGGGGTATTGGACTGTGACAGGCAGCCTGGCCCCTGGCTGAGCACAGGCTTAACCCCAGGCGACCCAGTGAGGCTAGCCCTGCAAGGGACCAAATGGAGTTTTTGCCAAGGCTCCCAGGAGGCCCTTGGTTCCTGTCAAGTAGCTAAAACCCCCACAGCCCCCTGTAGAGAGGTCTGTCACGTAGGAGCAGCACACCAAGCCCTCCCACATGCAGATAAGGTACCCTTAACCTCTCAGACCAAGCCAATGGGAAGTACCTGTTGTCAGGCCACTAAGCCATCCCAAACTATAGTATTAGACCATTCCAAACTGTATATAAGAGATTCTATCCAGAAGGAATAAAGGTGTGAGAACTACTACGTTGTCTGAGAGCTTCTATCATAAGAGCTGTAACACTGCTGCTTGGGAAGAGGTCTGCTCTCCCAAAACGCCACCAGAAGCTTCCTGCACTCCTCGATGGCTAGTCGGCCTCTGGTAGGCTCAGCCCAGCCCGACTCAGAACAGGGTCCCTGGTGCAGCTTCTTAAAGCAACCAAGGCGGCAACTGCAGAGACCAAGGTGGAGGTGACTCCTGTCCCTGCTTGCACTCTCCCCTTTGCCTGAACTCTCGCACTTGGCCGGGCCAGAGATCCCTGTGGAAAGCCTCCAGCACTCAGGCCCACAGTATATGAACTCACAGAGAATTAAGCAGCATGCACAGGGTTTGCCCAGATCTGTACCAGGTCCTCTGCTTATGAATTATGGCTTCCAGTTTACTGTGATTCCTGAGTGTGCTAAGGAGTGGGTCTCTGTTTCTTGTGCCTTCTTTTGGGGTCCTTCCCATCTGTTTGTTTTGTCCAATTCGAATGTACAAGTTTTTATTTTATTTAGTTTGATTTTATGATTATCCATTAGAATCCTGTCCTTTTCTAATGAGAGACAGAGAGTGGGTGGATCCAGATGGCAGAGGAGGTGGGGAGGAACTGGGAGGAGTAGAGGGAGGGGAAACTGTAATCAGGATACATTCATTATGTGATGGAAAAAAATCTATTTTCAATAAAAGGGGAAAAAAGAGTTTAGCTGCATATAATTCGTTGCAAAACAGATTCAGCCTTTTTTCAGATAATGTCCTTAGTCACCAGGAAGTAAAAATCTCAAGTAATTGTAAAACAACTATCTTTGAATTGGGATCTTTAAAGAAATTGGTTTTAGTTACTGCTCAGTGTGGGAAACAGCATATTGAAAGGAGAGTGCACATCCCTAGACGCTCTGGCCCTGGAGGCAGGAGGTCTGTCCTTCTGCCACACTCACTGGAGTTCACAGCTGGACCTATCTGTGCGTAACCCCAGACCTTTTAAAAATCGCTTTTATATATTTTAATGCTGCTATGGGGAAAGGGATACAAAGAGTGGCTCAGTTTCCATTTATGCTCAAGACTATAAGCAAATCAATTTTCCCATTTTATATTTTATATCCTTTTCTGTTGATGTGGGAAAGAAATTAAACACATAACCAGGTCTTTGCCTGGGGTGCTGGGTAATGTAAAGACTCATCAAAAATTTGTAAGAAAGAGATCGCCCTATTCAAGTAATAAGAGAATCCGGCAAGACCCACTTCTCTACATTTTTATGGAGATATAGTTTGGGACAATTCTTTGGGAAGAAGAGACTGAAATTATCCTTTGCTCATTTACATATCAACTTATCTACTGAAAACCAGCCTAAAAAATACTTAATGTTTTTTTACCTGAAACATTGTGTTCATTGTCAAACTGTATATGGTAGTAAGATTATTTTAGACAGGCTAAATGTTCAATAGCAGAAGAATTATTTAAGCAAATTATGGTAAATTTATATGAAATACCTATTAAAATAGTAACTTTCAAAAGCCATAAAATTTATACAGTATAATAAAATCCAGGTAGAATGTGAGTGTGGTGTGTGTGTGGGGGGGTGTCTGTGTAGTATGTGAACAAAATAACTTCATACAATGATGCTAAACAAGTCTTGTTTCCCTTTTGATATTATGACTTTTATACTGACATGAGCAATGGACTATATTCTTAATTATCAAGACAGACAACTACAAATTTGCTGTAATGGTTAATCTTAATTTCCAACTTGACCGAGTTAAGAAGCACTTAGACTACAGGAAAGCACACCTCTGGGTGTTTCTGTGAGGCTGTTTCCTGAAATAACTAATGAAGGATAAGAGAGAACTTTTCTGAATGTAGATGGTACTACCTTACAGACTGTGTGTCTGGGGACAGAGAAAGCCTGAAATGAAGACACTGTCCACTCTTCCCTCTGACCACCATGATGTGAGCTGCTGGGTTCTACACTTTTTATGATGGACTGAAACGGCTGCACATGTGACCCAAATCAATCACCTCCCCATTAAGGTGTTTTGAAAGGCATTTGTCCCTGTGACAAGAAGTCTGACTACTGTAGAAAAAAATTGGCAACAGAAAGCTGTAATGAAGCCATCTACATTGTTCTCAGGCCTTTGGAAACACTAGAGAAGTTGAGAGAACTGTGTGGAAAAAAGCAGTGAATGCTCAGAGTAGAGTGTAAATAGAAAAGCTGGGGGAAACTCAGGAGCCCAGAACACTGTTGAGAATATAGAAAATGAAGCCTGGGCTGAGGGAGAATCCTACAGGACGAAGGATTTAACTGGAAAGTAGATTTCAGGCCATTGGTCTCCGTATTGTTTACACTTCCTGTGTCCTGAGACTTGTGAGACTGAGGTTAAAGGAGATGAACCAATCAATGTGACAAAGGAAATCAATGCAACCCAGCACTCAGGCAGTCGCATGGTTTAGCCAGACATACAGAGAGAAGAGGAAGCAAAATGCAGAGCTGAAATATTTGAAGACCTTGTAGTTTGATTAGAAAAGTCAGCATGAAGTTGAGACTAAGGAAACCAGGGTTTCTTTTTTGTAATTGTGTGTGTGTGTGTGGTGGGGTGGCATGAATGTGAATTCAAGTGCTCTCAGAGACCAGGTGTCAGATCTCCCTGGAGCTGTAGTCACAGGTGGTTGGGAATAGCTCAATGTGGGTGCTGGGAATCAAACTTCGGTCCTCTATAAGAACAGTATGGCTCTTAATCACTGAATCATCTTCCTAGCCCCCAAACTACAGTTTCTAAAAAGACTACTAGCATTAAAAAAGCAGCCAAGAATTTTGCATCGGGGCAATGGCATATCTCAGGAACTAAGGAAATGCTACCCATTGCAAGCTCAAGAATATGAAAAAAGCAAATGCATTTGAAAGACTTTCCCTTGAGAAGAGAGCATCTCCAGGGTACCTCAATTGCATAGAGCAAATTAGAAAAGTCCCACATGAACCCTGAAGCTGCTACTGCTATAACTGTGGTCAAAGGAGACCCTGTTACAACTTGAGATGGTAGCAAACCTTGGCAATGTCTATTTGACAAAATATAAAAGTTACAAGGTGATAGAGGTTTCAACTCAGGTTTTAAGGGATAACCTGGGAGTCAAGCAATGTGTGACAGGGTCAGAATTCCTGCAGGCAGCCCCTGAGAGTGTGGTCTGTGAAGCACAGAGGTGGGTGGAGCTAAAAACGAAATGAAGATCCCAGGAAGTTAGACATTCTAGATCACATGATGTCTGCTTAGGAAAGCCACAAACAAAACTTCCGGCCAACCCAGAGGAGAGACCAGGCATTGTCCATAGGGACAAAGATGCTAAATCTCTGTGGAGTGGATAACTGACCATGTGTGAATCTAGGAGACTTCATGTCAGCCTTGCTGCTTTGGTTCAATTTTTCTGTTTCTCCTTCCACCCCAATGGAATATAAATTGTTTGCTAGAAACTTGTGACTTGCTGTTTAAGTTTTATAGATGCTCACAGCTAAGTTTGTCTTGAGTCTTAGAAGAGACTTTGGGCTTAGGCTTTTGAACAATGTTCAAACTGTTAAGGCAATGGGAACTCTTGTCTATGGAGTGATGAACATGATCCATCGTGAGCCAGCAGCAGAAAGTTACGGTTTAAGAAAATACATTTGGGGACTGGAGAGATAGATGGCTCAGTGGTTAAGAGCTGTTCTTTCAGAGGTCCTGAGTTCAATTCCCAGCACTCACATGGCAGCTCACAACCATCTGTAACTGGAGTCTCATGGGATTCAGTGCTGTACTCTGGTGTGCATAGATGTACATGTAGACATAACATTCATGTAAGTACATTAATCTTTTAATCAATAAAATGTGTTTGGGTGGCACCCCGTCAAGCTGTATACTTGTGATGGTTAACTGTGTCAACTGGACTGGATTGAGAATGGCTAGGGTATTAGTAAGCACATCACTGAGTGAATCTATGAAGGCGTGTCCAGGGAAGGTTAATCGAAAGGGGAAGAGCTGTGCTGAGTGTGCACAGCACCATGTCATAGGCTGGGGCGTGGAGGAAATTAAAGAAGAAAGCAAAGAAAAGCCCAAGCACAGCCATCATCTCTCTGCTTCTGGGCGGCCATGATGTCAGCTGCTGTGATATTGCTATGCCTTCCCCCGCCAGGATGGACAGAAACAATGAGCCAAAAATAAATCCTCTTCTAAGTTTGCTTAACTCAGGTGTGTTGTCATAGCAACAAAAGGCTAACGTGTATGTTGACAACACAAATGTATTTAGTAAGATTTTGAGTTTATTTTTATAAAGTTGGAAGATAGAAACAAAATGTATACGGGGCTTTTATATAAAAAAATATTAGGGCATTATCTAATACATTTTATAAAATCCTTATTTTTTTATTTTATGTGTACAACTGTTTGCCTATATGTGTACCACATGTGTGCAATCACATGTAGCAAACGTTCTTAGACACTGAGTCAGACCTTCAATCCTCTTTTTAAAATGTTATTAGACGGAATCAGTTTGTTATTTAAAAAAAGACATGTCAGAAAAAGACCTGCTAAGAACATCGAAAAGGCTGTGTGCATACTTCTTGGACGTGTATCAGAAATGACATGGCAGAAAGGGGTAACCACCCCATGTTCTAAGAGATGCTGTCTTCGAATGGTAACATTGCTTGGGAAATGATTACGATGAAGAACCACAGAGGGAACTCATGCCTAGAAAAGGAAACCTGCAAAGAAAATGGCTTGGTACTTGAGAACGAGGATGTTTGTGAGAAAGTTGGACAGCTCTTTTTTCATAACTAATGTGTCTTTATAACTTCTCTTACGTGCATCCACAGTAGCCCGTGGCTCCATCTATCAACATGTAAAAAGTACAGCGCAGAGACGCACACACACCAAAGGAAACACAGTCTGTCCACCATTGTGCACTGTGCCTGCTTTTCAATTTTCCTTGTCTTTTAAATTAATTAAAGTATTTTTATTAATTCCGTGAGAATTTCATGTAATACATTTTGATCATATTAACCACAACACTTTCTCCTTTCTAATACCCTCCCATCCCCTCTTCCAACAACTTCAGATTGTCTTTGTCTTTTATAATAACCCATTAACTCCAATGTGTGTTGTCAATATACTCCTGGGTGTGAGGCTACCCACTGGTGTACAGTTGACCCACCAGGAGCCACATCCTTAAAGTAAACCGACTCCCTCCCCGGGAAGCCATCTACTTTCCATGGCTCCTCAGGCATCTGGACTCATTGACTCCTTCCCACTCTGTGTTGGAATGTTGAAGGCTTGGTCTTGTGCAGGTCTCACGCAGGCATCCATAGCTTCTGGGAGTTCATGAGCTCAGGAATCTGTCATGTCCAGAGGACACTGTCTCACGCCAGTCTTCCCTGGCGTCTGACTCAACAGTCTTTCTTCCCCCTCTCCTGTGATGGGCCCCAAGCCTCGGAGAGATGAGTGATGTTGATGTCCCATTTGTGCCTGAGGACTCCACTGACATTAGTCTCTGCACTTTGACCAGTTTTGAGTTTCTGCAGTAACCACTGTACAACAAGACCTTTTTGATGAGGTCTCAGCGTGCCATCAATCTACGGGTTGGGAGACATAAATTTAAAGGTCAGTTTGTTACTCTATTCATTTAACAGAGTAATGGTAATAGGCTCACACCTGGGGCCTGTAAGCTCCGTCAGATTTATAGTACTAGCTTGTCTTAGTCAGGGTTTCTATTCCTGCACAAACATCATGACCAAGAAGCAAGTTGGGGAGGAAAGAGTTTATTGAGTTTACTCTTCCATGTTGCTGGTCATCACTAAAGGAAATCAGGACTGGAACTCAAGCAGGGCAGGAAGCAGAAGCTGATGCAGAGGCCATGGAGGGATGTTACTTACTGGCTTGCTTGCTTCTCCTGACTTGCTCAGCCTGGAGAACCCAAGACTACCAGTCCAGGGATGGTACCACCCCCAGGGGCCCTTCCCCCTTGATCACTAATTGAGAAAATGCCTTGCAGCTGGATCTCATGGAGGCATTTTCTCAACTGAAGCTCCTTTCTCTGTGATAACTCCAGCTTGTGTCAAGCTGACACACAAACCTAGCCAGTACATAGCTATATGCTCCCTCCTGTGGACTTGACTTTAAAGAGGAAGTGGTTGGTAAGTACTCACATAACACTGGAACCATGATTTGCATATCTTGCCACCCAGGTCGTTATTACGGTTCACAGCTTTTCTCCCTAGTAGTCTGCATAGCATCTCGCAGTACTGTGCATAAGCAAAGCGAGGGCACAGTGAAGGAACCGTGAAAATGAACCGTCCGCGGGAAGGGACTTTCATTGTAGACACAAGAGAGAGAACAAGCAGACTTACCATTGCCAGGGCTATCTCAGAGCAGAGAAGACAGCAAAAATGGATAGTACGATGCTTTGTATATGCTTTGCCCAGAGAGTGGCACTATTAGGTGTGTCACTGTGCGCATGGGCTTAAGACCCTCATCCTAGCTGCTGAGGAGTCAGTCTTCTCCTAGCAGCCTTCAGATGAAGATGTAGAACTCTCAGCTCCTCCTGCACCATGCCTGCCCAGATGCTGCCATGTTCCCACCTTGATGATAATGGACTGACCCTCTGAACCTGTAAGTCAGCCCCAATTAAATGTTGTCCTTATAAGAGTTGCCTTGGTCACAGTGTCTGCTCACAGCAGTAAAACCCTAACTAAGACAGTTGGAGAGTCCTGTCAGTCATATGGAGTTATGCTGCAGGGGAAGGAGGTGAGTTAGCTAGAGCAGCCTGGGAACTAGCATAGTAGGGGTGGGCGGTGAGAAGGGCCCGGAGACTAGCATAGGGGCTTTGATATGCATAACAAATACGTGTTATCATAGGCTGGAGGAGGCTGGAGGTTAGCATAGACTTAGATATGACCACAGGTAAATGCCAGGGGAAATGGCTTTTTCTGACTGCAGAAAGCTGCTTCGCAGGTCCCTGAGAAATGCTGACTGTAAGCAATCATCTCTCCACCACCAGTCCTTCTATTGTTTAGCTTATAGACAATAATATTTTGGAATATAGTAGTTTAGACATTTAAAAGAAGATAATACACAACTGGATATTGTGACATACGTCTATAATTCTGGTAGAGGAAAGTAAATTAACGCCTCATAATCACGAGTTTAGAACAGCCAGGTTAGAAAAAGACACTTTCACCTGCATAGGACTGGACCGCCAACCTCCTGTCATGGATGGGGGGGGGAGATGGAGCAAAGGGCCCAGGCTTCCCCAGGAGGTCTGGGCAGTCAGCGTGTGCTGGGAAGAAGAGTGGCCTCAGTGGTGTGGCCACTGGTACAGTTCCTCATTCAAGAAAATTAACTCCAGGCACATGCAGATAGTCCTAATTGAATGCTAGTGTAATGGCCACAAAACACACAAATAAGAAGTGAAAGTGGGGGGTGGACTTGGAAGGCCCGAAGGGGAGGGTAATGGGCCCTCGTGATTAAAGAACTTTATGCATAGGAATACAATTCTGATTTCTTTTAAGTTTAAAAGATGTTTTTAAAAGAATCTCTGTTTTTTAAAATAGCTTGTATGTATATCCATATATAAACACCGAAGTGTGTGTGTGTGTGTGTGTGTGTGTGTGTGTGTGTGTGTGTGTGACAAATATAAGAAATCATGTAATACTCTCCATGAAATCTTGGGAAATACCTTCACTAACCAAAACCAGCATCTTTGGCATGATACACGTATTAATGCAAACTGATTTAAGGCTATGAAGAACTTCATCGCAATTTCTAAGTTATATTTTGCATCAAATGATTACAAAACCCTTCAAATAGAGAGTTTCAAAAATAATCAGGAGGATTTCATATAAACAATAAATAAGTTGTTTTGTTTGATTCATTTGTGTTGTGTGTAGTAAGAGGGTTGGGGACAAATATTTGTTAATATTCATCACAAGTACTAACTGTAATATACGCTGAAAGAGTTCAATTTATATCTTGAATTCAAGTGTAACTTGAATGTAATGTTTTCTGTTTTTCAAATATGACTTACTGAATTTTTAAGTTGCAAGTAAGGGCTTATGAAAGTGTATCTAGAAGTATCTTAATTGAAATACTATTAAGATTGCTCTTCCTAAACTGTAGTGACTCAAGCCCTATTGAAGGGAGTCAAAGGCAAAAATGTATTAAATATGCTTATATCTACAGCAAAGCCAACCAGATCAACGACTCGAGATTCCAATGCTTGAAATAACATGGCTATTCTAAAACAAATTTATGGCATGCACTTTTATAAACAACTCTTTCCTGTCTTGCTTTAAAATTCATTCTCTATAAAATATCCTCTTACACAGAACAAAATTGTGCTGCAACAAAGCTATAGCCCCACCTAGTGGCAGAAACTTGTGAGTGCAGTCCCTTGTGGCTCCTAGAATAGTCATTACAAAATGTTAGCCTGGCAGTGGTGGCACACGCCTTTAATCCCAGCACTTGGGAGGCAGAGGCAGGCGGATTTCTGAATTCGAGGCCAGTCTGGTCTACAGAGTGAGTTCCAGGACAGCCAGGGCTACACAGAGAAACCCTGTCTCGATGCACCAAAAAAAGAAAAGAAAATGTTAGCAAAGTGGCTCGTGCGGGCGTTCTCCTTTTCGTAGTTATATGGGATTCAAAATACCCAGTCTGGTTCTTTTAAGAGCCTCTCCTTTCCGTGGGTTGGACCAGCTTGAGTGCTGTGTAAAATCTCCCTGGAGTGGTTTCATTGTCTCGTTTTCCAAGGCAGCAGACATAGTTTACACGGAGGAACCCAGGACCCACTGCAGGGAATACATCTGTCATCAGGATGTTAGAGTCTCTGACCACAGTTTCCCCTTTGCACACAGTAGGGATCTTACACACCGTTTATTTTAAACTTTAAAAACTGATTATTATTTTTACTGATGTGTAGGTACCTGTGTGTGGGTGCAGGCACAAGTACCAGTTTGTATCCAGAGGTCAGAGGCCCCAGATCCCCAGGAGCTGAGACAACAAGATACGGGGTGTAGGTTCTGGGAGCCAAACCCAGGTTTTCAAGAGCACTGTGCACTCTTAACCACTGAGCCATCTCTCCAACCTCCTACCCTTTTGTGTGTAAAACTTTCCATATATATATGAATGTATGTATGTCAAAACTCAAATTCAGTGATGTCAGAAATAAAAGTTCGTCCTCATTTATTAATCTGGAAGTTAAATCTGTAATAAATTTTATCTCCACCTATGGTTCATTCCTCTCTGCACCCCATGATCAAATCCTGTTGTACTTTACATGAGATCTGTGTGGATAAAGCATATATTTATATTTATATATATATAATATATTTATATTTATATATAAAATGTTTATATATAGTAAACAATAAGTATGTGCAAAATTTCTTTTAAAAAGAAACAAAGGTTTACCATATCCATCCATTAAATTTTTTTTTTTTTTTTTTTTGGTTTTTCAAGACAGGGTTTCTCTGTGTAGCCCTGGCTGTCCTGGAACTCACTCTGTAGACCAGGCTGGCCTTGAACTCAGAAATCTACCTGCCTCTGCCTCCCAAGTGCTGGGATTAAAGGCGTGCGCCACCACTGCCCGGCCCACTAAAATTTTTTAAAACAACTCCTGACTAGTCCTCGTCTGAGTCATCATTATTATCCCTCTCTTCAACTTTCTTTTCTCACAAGTTTCTTGCCTTTTGCTAATTTCTCCAGCCATTTTGCTAACTAGTGTCTCCCAACAAATACATTTTGCATATTTTCAGCATGTTCCTGTACAAATCCACATATTCCCGTTTCATTTTCCTGCCTTCTTTCCGCTAACTCCCTCTCTGTTTCTGTCCCCTTTCTGTCCTTCCACGCCCCAGCTCTATTTCCTCCTGCTTGGTCACACCTCAGTGATGTGGCTTAGTAGAAGAGAGAGTGGTATTAGGCTGAAGGCAAGCACTTCAGAGTCTGGCTGTTCCGTCATTGTTACGACTCTCAATTCGCCGCTAAGATGGACCACTGGAGAGCAGGACAACGGGCGTTAGAGAGACAAATCAGCGGGAAAGGCCTTGATGTGCAAGCATTAGGGCCAGAGTTTGGATGCCCAGAACCCATGTTAAAGCCTGGCTTGACTGAGAGTGGATGTAGCCTCAGCACTTCTGAGCAGTGGGGGATGGGAGGGTGGAAGTGGAGATACGGAGGAGAGAGGACCTGGAGACAAGCAGAAGGGTGAGGGCATGGCGGGTCGGGGTGGGACTCACAGTCAATCTGACATGGTGAGCTCCAAATTCAGTGAGAGACCTTGCCTCAAAAAGTAAAGTAGAGCCGGGCAGTGGTGGCGCACGCCTTTAATCCCAGCACTTGGGAGGCAGAGGCAGGCGGATTTCTGAGTTCGAGGCCAGCCTGGTCTACAGAGTGAGTTCCAGGACAGCCAGGGCTATACAGAGAAACCCTGTCTCAAAAAACCACACACACACACACACACACACACACACACACACACACACACACACACACACAAAGTAAAGTAGAGAGGGGCTGGAGAGATGGCCAGCAATTAAGAGAAGTCGCTGCTCTGGCAAGAGACCCAGGTTTGGTTGCCTGCACTCTCATGGCAACTCACAACTGTCTGTATCTCCAGTTTCAAGGGATCCAGTGCCCTCTCTGGCCTCTGTTGGCATCAGGGACAGAGATACATCCAGACAAGCAAAACACAGAGGTACATTAAAAAAAATAACAAATAAATGTTAGAAAAAAACCTAAGGTGAAGAGCAACAGAGAAACATACTCAAATTCCACCTCTGGCCTCCACAGACACGAGCGAGCGCACGCGTGCGCGGGTACAAACACACACACACACACACACACACACACACGCCCACTGGCATACACATATGCATACCCACATCCATACAATGCACAATGCACACAAACATGTATATATATAATGAATACATATATATGCACTAAATATATATCCATTATATAAATTAATATATAACATATAAATGTATTATTCATTATATATTGATATATACATTAATATATTATATTAAGATGATATTTATTGTATATTAATATAATTAATTGCTGTATTAATTAATATAAGTCTTGTACATAGCATTGGGCTTTCCGTCTCCACTAACACTGCATGGTCTTGAGTTATGTACCTGGGTCACAAGTCTTGAAATTTGGCACCCTGTTTTCTCCCATTGGACTCCAGTTCAAAATGTTTTCACTGTTATGGGTCCTCAATCTTTTCATATAAATTTTAGCATTCACAGTTTTTTCAAGTAAAACTGAATGGGCTCTTGATTTCCTTAGGGAGGTCTTTCTCTCCCACTTCACTCGTGGTGGGGATAGGGGAGACACTCCACCTGCTGCCTTCTACCTCAGAGTTATGCCATGACTGGATTAAGCTCATCGGTTTACTCTCAGGATTCTAAGGGAAGGACACCTGGCCTAGTTCCAACCAAGGAGACTTTAGCCCCAAACTTCCTTTTTGTCTGGCAGATTGGGATTATTTTTTATTGTTTGTTCATTTGTTTTGTTTTTCTATCCTTTGCAATTTATTGGTGCTTAGCTGTTGAGAGCCAGAAAAGCAGCTAGGAGCTAACTTGACACTCCTAGCTACAGCCACATATTCTGTAAAACATAAAATTTTTCATAAAATGTGCCCTGCAGACACAGGTGCCCTAACTGTGAAGCAGCAAAGCAATAAGACGAAGCAATTCAGAATTATGTCTGAGCACAAGATCAAGAATGCTGACAAACCCACAAAAATAATAAAGTATATCCCTTCTCAGTCAATATAAGGAACTGCTGTTGTTTCCCTGGGATAGCCTTAGGCAGCTGATCTGAGGTGAAATCATACCTCAGAAGATGATGGCTGAACTTGGCTGTCAACTTGACTGGATCTGGAATCAAGCTAACCCCTGGCACTCCAGTGAGGGTTTTTGTTTTGTTTTGTGGTTGTCTGACTGTTACATTTTCCTTTTTCAAGACAGGGCTTTTCTGTGTAGCCCTGACTGTCCTGGAACTCACTCTGTAGACCAGGCTGGCCTCGAACTCACAGAGCTCTGCCTGCCCCTGCCTCCTGAGAGCTGGGATTAAAGGCGTGTGCCACCACTGCCTGACTCATTGAGAGATTGTCTTGATCAGATTATTTAAAGTAAGAAGGTCAGTTTAAATGTGTGTGTGTGGGGGCACCTTGTGGTGGAGCACTTAGAAAAGCACATAGAAAAAGAAAGATTTCTTGTTCGCGCTTACCTCCCTGCAGGTTCACCTGCTCTTGCTCTGCTGATCTTGCTCTTGCTCTCTGTTGGCTAACAGAACCTGCTTCCAACAGAGCCCTAGCCCAGCAGCTCTCCAGGAATGCTCCAATCCTCTGGTACTGGATTGGAACTGCTGAGCCTCTCAGTCTCTGCTGAGAATCCACAGAATTCTCAGCCTCTCTGAGGTGAGACAGTCATGGTTGGGTTACTCCAGCCATATTGTATGAACCCTTTTAAATTCATACTCATTCTGTCTTGCTGTCCCTCTGGAGAGCCCTGGCTAACGCAGTGTCCAGTCACAGGAAGTCACAGAATGACTTTCTGGAAGCCCTAACCTGAGCAAATGCCTACTACCTTGAAGACACGGTCAAACCACCCACCGGACGTCCTTTTAACAACCTATACTCAGATGTCCCTGCAGAACTAGTAACTCTGTACCAGTGTGTTCCCCAGAATGTCCCCAAACTAGTCTCCTCCCCCAACCAAATTATGTTATACACAGCCTTAAGCAAAATAGAAGGCCAGCTTAAATGCTTTTTTTTTTTTTTCCTTTCTCCTACCAGATTTTATTGATTTTCCTCTTGGGAAGGGCACACACAAGCATGCCACAGCGTGGGTTTGGAGCCATTTTGACAGGTAGCTTGGGAGTAGTTTTGTGTATTTTAAGATTTGTTTTATTTTTAGCTATGTGTATTAGTTAGGGTCGGGTACATGCTATGAGAACAGATGTCTACACAGCGCAGAAGTGCAGGATCCTCTGGAACTGGATTTATAGGTGTTTGTGAGCTGTTTTACGTAGGTTCTGGGAATCAAACTCTGGTCCTCTGTAAGAGCAGTGGCACTCTTAATGCTGAGCAGTGTCCCCAGCCCTTCTGCAGGGGGAAGTGCGGGTGCCAGGAGGAAAGACCTAACAGAAGCAGAGCAGAAGGCAAGGTCAGGGAGAAGGACCTCTCAGCCGCCATTCATCTCTGCAGAACCCTGACTTCCTGTGATAGCTGTCATGTTAAATGAGAGAAGCTCAAGTTTTTCCCAGTTTCGTTTATATTTGTGTATCACACTGGCTAGAAAGGAGAACTCTCAATTCTAAATGGATTTCCATCGACATTTCTCTTACTAATTTTGTATTTTAAAAAGCTGGGCAGGCTGAAGAAATGGCTCAGTGGTTAAGAGCACTGACTGCTCTTCTAGAGGTCCTGAGTTCAATTCCCAGCAATCACATGTGGCTCACAACCATCTGTAATGGGATCCGATGCCCTCTTCTGGTGTGTCTGAAGACAGCTACAGTGTTACTCATGTACGTTAAATAAATATTAAAAAAAAAAAAGTTGGGTCTCCCTTGAGGTTTTTAATAAGAGTTTATAATCAAAGGGCATTTTATTTTAAAAGTATCTCCCTCTTGAGGGCACTGCTATTTATGTGCCAACATGCTATAAGTTTATTGAGCACGGTGATATAGATTAATATATGCAAATGGAGTTAAGGATGCAAATATCTTTAGAGCAATCAAATGGCAGCTGATAACATTTAGAGCCACAACCTATCAGAGAAACAAAGACCTATCTGATAAGACAGACCATGAAGAACTGCGGGAAATCAGAAAAACCCTAATTGCTTAGGGGGGTTAGAATCAGTACGGCCTCCACAGGCTCATATATTTGAACGCTTAGTCATCGAGGAGGGGCAGTCCTTGAGAAGGAGGTGTGGTGTGTTGAGTGGGTGTGGCCTTGTCAGAGGAAGTGTGTCACTGAGGGTGGGCTTTGGGGTTTCAGAAGCCCAAACCAGGCCCAGAGTCTCCCTCCCCCCCCCCCCCCCCGCCTTTGGATTCAGATGCAGAACTTTCTGCTTCTTCTCTAGTACCATGTCTGCTTGGATGCTGTCACAGTCCCCACCATGATGATAATGGACTGAACCTCTGAAAGTGTAAGCCAGCCCCCACGGAGTCAGAGTTTCTATTCCTGCACAAACATCATGACCAAGAAGCAAGTTGAGGAGGAAAGGGTTTATTGAGCTTACACTTCCATGCTGCTGTTCATCACCAAAGGAAGTCAGGACTGGAACTCAAGCAGGGCAGGAAGCAGGAGCTGATGCAGAGGCCATGGAGGGATGTAACTTACTGGCTTGCTTGCTTCTCCTGGCTTGCTCAGCCTGCTTTCTTATAGAGCCCAAAACTACTAGTCCACAGATAGTACCACTCACAAGGGGCCCTCCGCCCTTGATCACTAATTGAGAAAATGCCTTACCTCTGGATCTCATGGAGGCATTTTCTCAACTGAAACTCCTTTCTCTGTGGTAACTCCAGCTTGTGTCAAGTTGACACACAAAACTAGCCAGTACACCCGCTAAACGCTTTCCTTTATAAGAGTTATCATGGTCATGGTGTCTCTTCACAGTAATAGGACACTGGCTACGACACTGCTTCAGTGTCTAGAACCATGACCCAGCAATTAAAAACATGTAGTTGCTAAATTTATAAAATGAATAGACTTACCTGAAGTGAAAGTCAGTTATGTCAAATGATGTTTTTCTGGGGCACACAGGTGAAAGGATGTATTATGCTCAGGAATATAAATATAACCCAACAGACAGTGGATGGTATTGGTACGCCTTGCCATTCCTTACTGTGGAATCATCGTCTGTCATGACTTCACAGAAAGAAACATACCAAAATCTTCTGGTGTTCTGGCGGCGTCTTGTTGCTACTGGGGCTGATTGGCAGAGCAAAGTGGAAGTTTCTGGGTATGTCAGCTGATGCAGACTCACGTGGAGTTTTGCTGAGGCCAGACCCATGGGAGAACACGTGATATTTGGAGGGAATATAAATAGGACTCAAGGGACAGTGACAGTGGGCTTGCATAGCTAGCTTTGCAATGCTTCCTTGATCTTGTGTCTTCGTTGATCTTCATTTTGTTGAGGTACTGCAGAGAACTTCTCCTGGCATCCTTGCTGGTCCTGGACCCTCCTGCTGACTTGTGCCAATTCAGTGGAGGTCTGGCTCTTTCTGCCGAGTCCTGTCACCACTGCTGATTCGTGTATGCTGTCCTGACACTACTAAACTGGACTGCTGGTATCCTGACAATTGGAGATTGAAATAGCCCCAAGGAACTACTTCTAAACAGCATAGAGCAGAACCTCTCGGCTTCTAGATTGAGCTGCCACTGTTGATTCATGTGCACTTGATTCTTGTGTGAACTGCTGATTTCCTGACAACACAGACTGGGTTTGCTCCAAAGAATATTTCTAAACAGGTCCATGTCCCCCGTATCCTAATAACTGTTCCTTTCCATGACCTCTGGTGGGTGGTGGGCTAGAGGGGAGGTTAAAGCATTTAAGAACCCTTATTAAAAGTAAGACTTGAAAAATCTAAGCCTACACTTACCTCAAAGAGATATTTCCAAACACACAAGTGCACACGCAATAGTTGCCTCTAAGTGAATACTGGAGATACTCCACCTCAGGAAGAGAGGGTTATTAGGGGCGAGGAAGAGCAAGATGCCTCTTAATACACTCCTACTGTGAAAACTGGCTTGTTTTTATTTCTAAAAAAAAATTTGTGTGTGAGTGTGCATGTGTGTGTGTGTACACATGGGGCATGGAGGCGAGGCTCCCCTGCAGCTGGAGTTGGAGGGAGATGGGAGCCTCTCAACGTGTGTGCTGGGAACTGAACTCCAGCAAGGGCCGTATGTGCTAACTGCAGAGTGATTTCTCCAGCCATATAAACTGTTTTGTAAAAGCCGTCTATACATACATCCGCGAATCTAAACAAAATACCCCCTCGAAACCCAATAAATTACACTTTATAAAATGTCATAGAATGTACATTAAACACGTAAGTCTGAAGTGTAAAGGATAACAAATACTCCTAACTTAAGAGCTATGTAATGAATGTTTTCTTCACTCCCTGACACATGCAACGAAAAATGTGTCAGTAGCATTCGCTGAAAAGAAAACCGGAACATTCTACCACCGTGCAATATACGCTTGTTCATGCAGATTTTCTGTACATGTAAACTCTTGCGCATGTATCTTTCCATTTTCATGTGTGTAGGGGTATTTTGTCAGCATGAATGACTGTGTGTAACACTTTTGTGCTTGGTGCCCATAGAGGCCAGGAGAGGTCACCAGGTCCTCGGGAACTGGAGTTAGAGACAGCTGTGAACTACCACGTGGGTGCTGGGGATCAAATGTAGGTCCTCTGGAAGGGCAATGGTACTCACATCGGCTGAGCCATTTCTCCAGCAGGATATGCAGATATTAGATTAAAAGGATCCCCACAACGGGACATGTTGGTGCATTGAGATCTCTGTACTTTAGAGGCCAGCCTGGTTTATATAACAAGTTCCCGGCCATCCAGGACTATATAGTAAGACCATGTCTCAAAAATGAAAACATAGGGGCTGGAGAGATGGCTCAGCAGTTCAGAGCACAGACTGTTTTCCCAGATTATTGTATTTCAGTTGGTTAACAACAATCTGAAATTCCAGTCCCAGGGGATCCCATGGCCTCTTCTGTTTTCTGTGGGCATCAGGCACACTACAGTACACAGACATACATGCAGGAAAAATACCCATACACATAAAATAAGAATAATAAATAATAAACAAAAATATAACTATAGGGGCTGGAGAGATGGCTCAGCAGTTAGAAGCACTGACTGCCCTTCCAGAGGTCCTGAGTTCAATTCCCAGCAACCACATGGTGGCTCAAAACCATCTCTAATGGGATCCATTGCCCTCTTCTGGTGTGTCTGAAGACAGCGACAGTGTACTCATATAAATAAATCCTCTATCTATCTATCTATCTATCTATCTATCTATCTATCTAGTATCACAACCATACCCAGTAAATTTAACAACTATTACTTTAAAATATTTAATTCTTACTTTTTTCCTTCTTTCTTTTAGAAACTATACTTCTTGCAGGTAGCTTATTTTGAGGAATGTTCTGCATAAATAAATCACTCAAGGTAATTACATTTTCACTGTTAAGAGATTCATTTGGAGACTGGAGAGATGGCTTAGCTGTTAAGAGCACAGGCTGCTCTTCCAGAGGTCCTGAGTTCAATTCCTAGCAACCACATGGTGGCTCACAACCATCTGAGTTCTGATGCCCTCTTCTGGCATGCAGGTGTACATGCAGATAGAGCACTCATACATAAAATAAACCTTCAAGTTTCATTTGGTTGGAACCTTCAACCTCCCAAGCAGTGTTTGAACCCACGGCATTCAGAACTGTATCTTTAATCCACCTCCCTCAGCTGTAGGATCAGAGCCCTGCACTACCACCGCTGCCACAGGGGACCTGGAGTGATTCCTAGCACCCATACGGCTCACACCCACCCCTAATAACTCATTTCACCCTACATACACTTACAATCTAGGGCTGCAGTTACACTTAAAACACTTAGTGTCAAATTCTCAGAGGAAGACAGGCTTGCTGGGCAGTCAGTCTAGTCACAACAGTGAGCTCGTGGTCACTGAGAAACAAGATGGAGCTGGCTGGAGTGTTCAGCAGTAGTGACTGCTTTTCGGAGGACACGGTTCCGTTTCCAGCACCCACACGGTGGTTCACAACCATCTATAACTTCAGTTCCAGAGGAGCCAACACCTTCTTCTAGCTTCCTCAGGCACATCATACATGCAGTGTACTTATATACACACAAGCAAGACACCAAAACACATCAAATAAAAATAAAGGCCTTAACAAGCAAAAGGTGGAAAGCCAGAGGAAGAAGGCTTGAACATCGGCCTCCAGGCTCCAGACCTGCACACAGGTAAGAATCCCTTCCCCAGCTCTCAATCAGCCAAAGGTAAAAATAAAGCAAAATTCTTTGATACAGCTAGAGACTCCATAAGGGGAAAAAATTCTCCAGAATATCATGTTCAAAATGAGTGAGAGCTCTCTCGGGATCAATGTGATTTCTTGTCTTGAATACTCTTGACTAACAAAGTACAACACTATAACCATTCGTTTACAAGGTAAGTTAGGTCAGGACACTCACAATTATCAGTAGCCTCCCCTAAGACCCAGCAATTATCCACACTGGAGATTCAGTTGGTGTTCCCTGAAGTATTTTGACAGAGCAATTACGTCTGACCACAGTTTAGCTGATACTCACAAAACCTCAATCACTCAGGTAGACTGCCTCGGTTCCTGAGGGCCAAGAACTGTGAAGGTCTGAAGTTGCTACCTTTATCTAACACAGCACTCTGAACTCTTGCCCTCAACACTCCTTTGACTCCATTTTTAGTTCCTACCTACATGCTTCCACTTCCAGGTTTTGTTCTCTGCCTGGACTGCTACCCCTCTATCTCCTTGGTTGGATACATGGTTTCCTTTAAGATTATTTGGCAAGGGTCCCTTCCCTGTGCGTGAGCTGCAGGCCCTTCTCTGAGGCCTGGTTCCCATTACCTTTATTTTTCTTCATAGCATATGGCCATGAAACATCCACTCAACTCTTTTGTTTTCCTCTTTCTACACTGGGCTTAATAATGTAGAAATTTCTGATTAAGGCAGTATCCCAAACACCTAGCAGCAGCTACCAAATTAAGTAAACGAGTATTTGTTTTTTAACTCCTGAGTATGTTATATAAGTTTACCCAGGCCCTAGTACAGAATATTAAATGCAAAATTAATTTGGAAGTATTTAAATACATGACTATCAGACGTGCTTCAAAAGCTTCTTGTAAGGAAGGCATTTAGCAGGTGAGAGGTGGGAGCCCTTGATCCTATCTGCATTTGCCATCTTTTTTTTTTTTTTTTGAGATAGGGTCTGATATAGCCCAGATTTGTCTCAAATGCAGTGAAACCAAAGATGGAGAGGCCTGAACATTTCATCTTCCTGCCTCCACTTCTGGGATCAGAAATGACCCACCATGCCATAGGTTTTCTGTGAAGATTAGATCTCTTTTGGTCATCGTAAAAACACTTCACATTATTTCAGCGCTTGAACTGAAATCACCTGTTTTGGTAGTGACATCTAAAAGAACTGAATTACCTGTGGCATTTTCCCCTTCATCCAGGGCCCATGCCACCCTGAAATCAAGTGACAGGTGGTGGGGCATTTGGGAAGTGATTAATTAGGACAGACTCCTGACGAGGATGTCTTACAACCCCAACACCAAATTCACCCCTCTACCAAGGGCATACCTAGCTGGTTCTATGAACTAGAAACTGGACCCTGCCCAGCATCCAGAAGATGCAAGGTCTATTACAGCACTACAGGACTGTTAGAGCAGCAAAGACTAAATCAGCCTCACTAAATCCTCTCCAAATCCATTCAATCCACCCATTTCTCTTTCCCACCCTCCTCCCAAGACACTGCATACACTCAGCCTGGCTCCAAAGCCTGGCTCCATCAGATGTCGTTACTCCCACAAAGCAGTTCACAGACATCTCTATCAGCTCTCAACACCCTGGAATCATTCTAAGAGTTATTCCTCTTCCCTCTATACTGCCTACTCTGTTTAGGACAGACTCAAGTTTTTGTTGCCTTACCTAACAAAAGGTATCATTGGTCCCTTTGTAGTGCCAACTTGTGGTAAGCAAACGTGATGTTTTTCATTTACAGCCTTACACCAACTAGCCCAGGGCCAAAAGAAAATACATAAGCAGGTATCCAACTTTGTGGAAAACTGGAGTAAGACACAAAGCTGAGAAAATTCATGTCTTGTCACACTAAGGTTGTTCAGGAAAACTAGCACGCACCTGGCACCTCCAAGTCAACCACTGAAATCTATAAATCAAGTTGGAAGGCACATCAAGGAACCAAAATACTGGAAAAATACTGGGGTTATTACAAGACTTCTGCCTCATCTCCACAACCTAGACTTTTGCTCCAAAGCTTTCGAATCCCACTTACTGGGGAATGGCCCATCAAGGCAAGAACTCAAGTTCCTTTTCAGTGGCAGCCGACTGTTGACTGTCTCTAACAGGCAGTAAGCAGGGATGATTCACCCACAAGGAGCCTTCCTGCTAATTAAGATCATTCTCTAGGAAAGGCACGAATCACTCAACAACCCAACTTTTTCCCTAGGCACCCAACACACTGATGAACCATACTTGTTTTATAGAGTAAAATGACTTTTATTTACTCATAAAGTCTGATTTTAGGTTTCCTTAGTGTACTTCCATTTTTATTAAAAGCAAAGGCCAATTAATCCTCAGACTCTGAACCATCTTCATCTTGACTGATCTGGAAATAACGGAGTTCGTAAGTCTCCTTGTCAGATGCGACCACACGAAGCCAATCACGGAGATTATTCTTCTTAAGGTATTTCTTGGTAAGATATTTCAAATACCTTTGAGACAAAAACCGAGATTTTATTAGATGTATGGTCAACCCTACTATGAAGGAAGACAGGCACTGCCACATTTGTCTTGTAACTCCAATTCACTAGACTTTGATTTCAAGAAGCAATCAGAAGAGCAGCCTCTCAACCCCAGTACAACACACCATGAAATCTGCTGTCCCTCTACCTAAATATACTAATAGTCCCTATGTTTGAAACTAAGCAGACAGCAAGAGTCACCCTGACTCTATGTGCAAATACCTGCAAACAGGTTAACAGTCATCTAGCAGAATGCCCGCAAGATATTCCACCACAAGTGAAAAGAGAAGAACTCACCTTTTGGAGAACTGTTTCTCAGAAACAACTGTGATTTTATTCTTCAGGCGTTCAATGTGAACAACATTTCCAAGATTTCCAGTTTTTCCATTGACTTTAACCTTCTCCCGTAGAAACTGTTCCTGTTTTCAAACAGAAAGAATGCAAAACTAGGGAAGGAAACCCTAGATAGTCACTAGGGAAGGTACCCTAGGAGCGCAGCTTAGGTTAATATCAAGTCCTGTATTTAAATGCCACGAACTAAGCAATCCCAGTAAGACACTTACAAAATTGCCAGAATCAAAAATTCCATCTTCTACTGGATGTGTCAGGTCCAAATGAAACTTCCAGGTTGACTTCTTCGGCTTCTTGTCTTTCTGCTGCAAGCATTAATTATGATGGCATTAAAGCAGTTTATTCATAAAGCAGTTAATTCCCAAGAAAAATTTACCAACGAAGCATATTGTATAATGGGGTTATAAACAGAACTAGCCAATACCTAAAGGAGCCCGCACTACATGAAAAGGGTATTCATTAACTTGGTTTAAACCAAGGTTTCAATTCCCATGGAAACTTCATTTTGCCAGTAAGAGTCTCCCAAATGTAAAGTTATATTAGAATATACCGTGAGAAATTTTGCTTGATTACAAAGAACTGCCTCCTACTGTAACTGATATACGTCCAATTTCAAATCAGAACACCCACCTTGGGTGGTTTTTAAAATTTTGTCTGAACTTTAAACAGCATTTTAAAAAAGGTAACCCCGGTGGGTTTATCATTAGACACCACTCAGTTTTGAATCCTTACCCACCAACCTTATTTTCAACATTTGACTAAAGTGACTTTCCAAATGTTTAAATCACGCTCTTCAAATAGCTAACGTCATTACAACCGCGGACCTGGCCACCTAGCCTCTCTTCCGGTCACATAGTGACCACAGGCCAACAGAAGCCGGGGAGAAACCAAGAGATCCAGAGACCGAGCTCGCCTGCCGATACTCAATTAGTCGCGGGCCCGGATCTAGCCCCTACAGGCCTCACGTACGGCTCAGCAAATCGGATTCTATCGCACCAATAGGGAACCCCGGGCCGACTCTATTACGACCGCCTTCTCAACTGCGGCGGTCCCACTCGGTAGACGCAAAAGCTACCTGTAGCGACCTAGACGGGCAAACGCGCGTGCACTCACCGGCGCCATGTTGAGCTGCAGCCGTGGGAAGAGGACGGCTCTCCGCTGTACGCATGCTTTTATATAGAAACGTGTTGTGTCATACGCAGAGCGTGAGCGCTGCGCAACTCGGAACCGGATATACGCCAGAGTACAAGGCAAGTCACCTAGGAAACGGAGGCGTGGCGTTGGAGGCTCAGATGCCCCGGCCTTTGGCTTCCGCCTGCGCCATCTATCGGGCGGCGGGAGTTGAACTGATTCTCTGCTCTCATTGTGGACTTTCCAAACTTACAAACCAGAGAGGAGTGACTTTCTAAACTTACAAAGCAGAGTGGAGTATGTTGAAAGGATGCAGGAGTTACCTGTCACAATTCAGGACAAAGCGTAATCTCAATGTTGCTTTAAGATCGTTTCTATTATATTGCGATTATAATCCTCCAGAGAAAAAGTTCTATGTTTTGTCTAGGTTTTAAGGTAGAGGATGCTCTTCTGAGAAGAACACATTAAGTACACTTTGGGTTTACAGGATGGGCATAATTTATTCTACTTTCTACTAATGACTTCACAATTTGCTGAGACCTAACTATCAATGTTTACAAAGTACACTAGGATGGAGGTACCTTGATGACAGAAAGAAAAACAGCCTTGAGTTTTGAGTGGTTATAAATTGACACCAGGCCAGAAAAGTGGTGAGCCTGTTGGTGTTCAGCAGTAATGCATTTTTGTGGGTGTGAAACTCTAGTATTTAGGGACAGGAGATGGGATGGACTTTAGTTGTTGATTTTGAAAAGGCCCTAGAATGTTCAAGTTGTGTTTGTGTTCTATCCAAACGATCAGTTATAAGCATTAATACAGTGTAGGGTATGGTGCTAGTGGTGCTGAGGTTTTAGAAGAAATCAATTTCATTAAATTTTAAAATATGTTTGCCTTAAGAATCACAAAAACTTTTCGTTCCAAATGTTCAGGCAAGGACTGGGGTTGACATTCCTTCCTAAAGGGCTTTCTGTTCTGCAGAGCAAAATGATATTTGGATCATTAGATATTTTGAAAATAAGCCATTAATTGACATTTTAAAATTTTGTTTTGCTTATCTTTGGCAACTTTCTAAGTCATAACAATAAGCACTTAAGCCATTTATATAAAGGAGACATAAAAACAATATGTGATTCTAATTAACTGGTAATCCCCAAATACTAAATTAAAAATATAATGGGTGAAAATGATTAGACTTTTTCTCTCTGAATTAAAATAATATTAACCAGATAGCAAGAATTAATGTTGTCAATAATTCTCTCTAAGCCCTGGATTTCCTACAGTGTATCGTGACATATACATCTGTCTTAGTTACTATTCTACTGTTGTGCAGATACCATGGCCAAAGCAATTTATAGAAGAAAGCTTGTTGGTGACTTATATAGTTTCAGAGGGTGAGTCCCTGACCATCAGAGTGGGGAGCACAGCAGCAGGCAGACAGGCAGAAAGGCATGGCACTGGAGCAGTAGCAGAGAGCTTACATCTTAATCCACAAGCACGAAGCAGAGAAGATTAACACGGAACGGTGTGGGCTTTCGAATCCTTGAAGCCTACCCTCAGTGACACCTCTCTTCTAACAGGTCCACATTTCCACCCTTCCCTATTGGGGCACTCAAATATAGGAGCTTATGGGGCCCAATGTCATTTAAACCGCCAGTTTTTGCTTGTTTGTTTTTTTTGGCTTTAAAAAGCTGAGAAAAATTAGAAGGAGGGCAAATGTGCAGTCCTAGTTACTTGAAAGTTATTACAATTCTGTCTCTGTTTCTATGTCTGTCTCTCTGTCTCCCCCCCCCCCCCCCGACAGGGCCTCACTATGAAGCCATGGCTATCATAGAAGCTATGAAGACTGGGTTGGGTTTGAACGCAAAAAGATACTCCAGCCTCTACTTTATAAGTGCTGGGATCAAAGATGTGCACCATCATGCCTGGTGGACAGATATATTTCTAATAAATTATAAAATTAACTCATTGGATGTACTTGATATCAGATCATGAGTAGCTGGAATACAGAATATTGTATTCAGTTTATTGCAAACTCCATATTATATGGCCACCTAAAATGGGTAAGACACAATGTTTTAAATGACTTGTAATATATGGTTAAGCTGATAGCGAAGTAAAAGAATATTGAGGCCAAAAAGCAAGCTATGCTCATACATCTCTGAAGTTTGAATTAGATCTACCAAGATAGAATAAAAAAAAAACTCCTAAAACTGCAGCTAATATTTGCTTGGACTGATGCCAGGAAGAAGTACACGCACTCTCTGGAGAAATGCACCTTTGATATTATCAGGAAGAATTCCCTGAGCTAAGCTTCTAGAAATATGAGCTGGCAGCTTTCAAAATCACTGAATACATAGGAAAACAAACCACTATGAATAAAGATCAACTACCCATACCTATAAAATAAGACCAACAGAGCCTATTGAAAATACCCAGAACATAAAATAAGTATTTTCATTATGATTAAGAGCTAAAAGTATCTCAAAGTATGAGGGAACCAGAGATTGTTAAATCTTGTCAGTATTTAAAAAAGAAACCACAAAAAAGTATGTTTTGCATTTAAAATACAAAAGCCGAATTATAATTATTTTATGCTAAACAAGAGGGTAGACCCAGTTGAAGAGAAAATTAAGAGATCAGCTATTAATATGCAATAGAAAATTAAAGAAGCTGAGCCTAGTGAGGGATCCCAGTAATTCCAGCTGCTGCTAAGGGTGTAGCAGGATGCCTTGGTTCCAGAGGTTTCTGTTCAGCTGACAACATATAGAAACTTTGAAGACAACAACAACAACAACAACAACGACAATGAAATAGGACGGAGAACGAAGGAAAAGGAGGGACGGGGAAGACCGATTAGAAGGCCTAGCAAGTAAAGGTGCCTGTTTGGCAAGCCTATTGAGCTGAGTTCAATTTCAGAACCCATGGTGAAAGGAGACCCCTGATATTTGTCCTCTGACATAGGTATCACATTTACACATATTTTACACACACACACACACACACACACACACACACACACACACACACACACACACACACTAGTAATAAAGTTGGAAAGCAAGCAAGCAAGCAAAGAAATTATAGATACAAAAAGTAAAGACAGAACTGCCAGAATTCTTGCTACTTGCAAATGCACTAGTTGGGAGATCCAGTAGGATGAACCAGAGATATCGGGAAAAAACAGATAAATGGTTGAATTCTCAGATTTAGGGAGCCCTTCAAGGTACAAAAACAAAATTATTTCCAAACAGTCCAGAGAAGGATCCAAAATATCACACTAGCAGCAATAAAGCCAGCAATGTGATAGTGATAGAGAATAAAACTGGAAGATGCCTTTGAGACATTTTTAGCCAGCCTGCTCTAGAGTGAGATCCAAGACAGCAAGGACTACACAGAAACACTGTGCAGAAAACAAAACAAAACAAACAAAAATCCCCCCACAAATGTTCCATATGAATCTAAACAGTTAAAAGTATAAGTTATATGAAAAAATATGGCAAAGAAGATGTAAAATTTCCAGAAAAATACAACTTACCAGAACTTCCATAAGAAGAAACAGAATATCTGAATAGTCCCGTATCTCTTAAATGGATTCATTTTGTAACTAAGATTTCCAAAAACAAAAACAGTTCTATAGCTTCACTGGTTACCTCTAACAAACATTTGAGAAATAATGCCAGTTATAGTAGCCTTATGTTCAAACTCACATTTTGTCTTTTTTTTTCTTCTAGAAGAGAGATCATTGACCCAGTTTCCTGCCCTCCAAGGATACATGCTGCCCTTAAGGAGTTAAACCCTTGTACTTTCAGGCTGTGGGTTTGAGTTCTGGTAGAAAGTGTGAGTTCCCATGAGTACACAATGCTTCATGTCCCAGAATCCCTTAGGTAGAAGTGAGTAGTGTGCAAGGCATTTCGGTCAAGCGACATCCTTGCAGTTCAGAAGTGTACTCTGCATGACTGTGTGGGAGATTCTAGCAGGACTGAGCCTTGCTTGTCACTAGTGTATTGCTAGTTGCTTCTGCTGCCTTCTAGTTTCTTACTTCTGTCACCTTGGATCGTTCCTAAGTAAGCCAGCTATATATCACTAACTGGCAATGGCATGGATTTACTCAAACTTTTAGATAATAAACAAATTCAGAGCTGGCAAGACGATCGGCAGTAAGAACACTTGTTTTGCAAGTCTGAAGCCCTGAGGTCAATCCCTAGATCTTAAGGTAGGAGAGAATCAACTCCTCTGGTCTGCACACACGCACATGCACGCGCGCGCGCGCACGCGCACACACACACACACACACACACACACACACACACACACACACACACACCATACTCACAAATTATTAGTAAGCCATACTTAAATGTGTCATGCAGCAAACTGGGCATTCTATAACAATGTGTGGTTTAAAGAACTGTTGTCAAACAAGCTTAAAATCTACATAAAAATGGTCAGAATTGGTATGAGTTTGTCAAGATTGCTGGATACAAAGTTAATGTGCAAAACCAATTGTATATCTCTGTACCAGCAACAAATTAGAAAACAGAATTTGAAGAAGACATTATCTCTAAGAGCACAAAATATAGCAAACCCTGAAGGGAAAGGTGTCAGAAGATGTATAGAATCTGTTTGTAGGAATTGTAAAGAAGCAAGTCCCTTTACAGAGTAAAGAAGATGTATTTGAAGAAAAATAAAGGAAGGCTTTTCTATGAAATTCAGAAATTTTGACACTTTAATTGCAACAGTATAGTGTTTTGTGGGTAGATATATGAAATGGAGAGTTCCCAGACATGTATGTGTGTACATGTCAGTTATGGTAAAAGGAAGTTCTCCACAGTGGGAAAAAGAATCCTTCCAACCCTAACTTCTCATGCTAAAAGTATGTAAACCAGTATACATGTGTAAAAACATCGGTGAGTAGAGACCAGAAGGTCCGCACTACTGTTTTGTACTGGAAAGGTAAACTGCCCATACATATATACCATCTCGTAAACACTTGAATGTGTGCCGATATGTATTTTGCACCATGAAAAACTGCGACGAATGCAGCAGGAGCGCTCTGAACAGGCTTCTCACTATGATCCCTTTGTGTTCCCACATCTGCTGTTCTGGACCTGTGCATCACATGACGGTTCTTACAGAGCAGACGGTTCATGCTCTTCTGTAGGGCCTTCTTTTGAAAGGTCTCTGTTCCATGAACAGTACCATGATCATGGAGCATGTAAAGCAGATGGTCTCTGTGTCTCTTTAATGTACTTATCCTTAACATTTCATCTATTTGCTGATTTGTAAAACCATCACATGTACTTGCTTCATGTTTCTGTACTGTGATCTATGAATTTGCACACATAGCCAAGACACACAGAGGACAAGTTGTGGATTGAGTCCTCCATCCTGTGCGTCTGAGGGTCCAGCTCATGTCATTAGGCTTGGTGACAAGCACATTTTACCTGCCGAGTTGTCACACCATCCCTTTGTTTCTTTAAATTATCTGATTTGTTCATTTTGTTAGCTTTTGTTGTTTTTTTGAGACAGTCTCACCACGCAGTTATGGCTGGCTGGCCCGGGACTTGCTATATAGACCAGGCTGGCCTTGAACTCACAGAGATCTGCCCCCCTACCCCTCTTTTAAACTAGCAGTTCAGTTGGACCTCTCCTCTTCTTTACCTCCTTCCTTCCTGCTTCTGTCTGTGTTACTTCCTTCTTTGTGTTTCCTTCTGCTTTGCTGGCTGGCTGTTTGATTCAGGAATGAACTCCCTCATAGTCACACTTCCATTTTTATTGACAGAGAGAGAAATGCTATGAATTTACCTGGTGCTACTTTATAGAGATTCTGAAATATAATGCTTTCTTATCTTTGAGAAAAACTTTACAGACTTTCGTTTTATTGTATAGTATGTTCCAAAATTTTTCAAGCAGAAACTCCTTTTATTTTTCCATTTTTAAAAATTTCACTTGGAACTGGTATTACAATGCAAGTTGCATGTGAAAGACAAGAATCTTGCTATGTAGCCCAGGTTGGCCTTATACCCACCATGTATCCGACTCAGGAGCATTAGGATTAGAACCACAGCCCTGTACTCTACCTAACTTTAAAATCTCTACAGAAGCTTGTATCTCCTTCATGTTCTCAGTATCTCAGTATTATTATTTTTGTGCATGGAAGTTCCACATGATTTGGAAGAAAAGGTTCTTATCCCCTAATTCAGGATGTTAGTGATGTGCGTGCCATACATAAATGAAAATGGTGACACCCACAATTTACATGAAAGTACACACGACTGGAAACAAAAAGACTAATGTACTATGAACATTCCTTAAACATACGCCATCCTCCCACCAAGAATGGGTTGGGATCTGATGGTAGCCAGGGTTGTCAAACCTTGTGAGCTCTCCTGAACTCAGGACACAACTCACTTGAGTACTGGAAATCATCTCTGGGTATGGTCAGAATATTATTTTGATTGCATTTAGAAAGAATTCCCAAGAGGTGGCTAAGACCTTGGTAGTTGGCCTTCTGAGACAGTACACCCAGTGACTGTAGTTACGAGCATCTGCTGAATGTACTGTGGGAATAGATGCTTTAATCTCCCAGGGAGCATACCCGTATAACCTTAACATGTGGTGATGTCTAACAACGAAGGGACAGAGAGAGAATCAGACAGTGACACACGATCCATCATCTACCCTTCTCACCTTTCTCCTCTCTGCCATGTACTCCTGGGAAATGGGATCCTAGTATCTGCAAGTGACAACAGAATGTGGGGACAGAGGATGGGAGCCTAAGTGGATATTTCTTTCACAGTATACCTCTGGTTTGTATATCTGGAAGGTTAAGGTTATTAGTAATACTGATCATGGACATACAGTCAGTGATACTGATATAGTATCCTGGCATGGCTTATAGTGCCAGAGAAAGTGCATGAACTGAAGCACAGAGCTACTTACAGTGAACCTGGTCACGTGGTTCCCACAGGGAGGGAGGGTCACTTCAAGGACTCATCAGTAGGCCACTGTGGAGAGAACAGCAATCCCTGCTGGCAGGGTAGGGATGCCAGCGGTGTCTCTGGAATGATGCAGAGGGTTAGTAGGAAGATGGCAAGATGTTTTCTATTTTATGGTGACTCCTGAGCCAAGCAACTATTTTACATACTTAAAAAAAATTAATGACCATATATGGGACTAGTATAATCCCAGCATTCAGAACTTGGAGGAAGGAGGACCCGAAATTCCAGGTCAAATCTGGGCTACACAAGGAGAGCACATATCAAAAACCAAACAAACGAACAAAAAACCCAAGATCAAACAAAAGCATCCTTTTTAGTCGTATACATGTATTTGTAATGGTAATTATCGCATGATGTGACACATAAACATAACATATACCGAGCACTCTCATGTCCCATGCCCCTGCCTTCCAACTTTCCTACCCCGCTCCTTACATTCAGGTTTCTTTACTGAGTGTTTAATCAGAGCCAGTTTAAGTTGGAGCCTAGTGGACTCAGTAGTGTGCGTAAAGTAGAAACAATGACTTTTCCCTCTTCCAGAAAATATCAATAGCCAATACAGTTGAGCGGGAAAGAGGCTGGTCCTGGGTGCACTTCTTTCATGAGTGACAGCTGACACGGTCAGTTCTGTGGGGGCTCAGTACAGTGACTATGGCTGTGAACATGACTGTGATAGTTCTGTCGAGTCTACAGTTTACTTTTTGAGTGAGGGTCTTGTTACACAGCTCAAGTTGGCCTTCAACTTAGGAATACTCTCCTGCCACAACTTCCTGTGCACTACCACACCTGGCTAGCAAGGAAATTCAGAATTTGAAAGAAAGGAAAGTTCATACCTAACCTGGAACTCAACATTAGAAATTACTATTCTTAGTCATAAAGGCAGTACACTGAAACTGAGGGCTTTGTATATGAAGTAATAAAAATGGAAGACTTTCTTCTAGAAGCTCTAGACACATTGAATAAAATTTTGTAGTATAAAAATATTTTAAGAAATACACATATAAGAACTGTGCACTGTTAAGTTTATTTTTGTTTAATATAACATGAAGTTAACAGACATAGTTAAAGGTAACAAAATGTTATCATTCATAAGGATATTTTAGTATAGCCGGAGATTTAACATTCAAAGTTTACTTACTTTTAAAATGTAAAACACACAATTATAATATTCAGATCTTACAATTTTAAAGTTTTAACAAAACATTTGCATGTAAATTCAAGAAATATCCTATACTTAAGACAAAAATAATACTAACAAAGTGCCAACGGATCAGACAATGTCATTTGATCTGTTTTCTTCTAGGAAGGGACGAAGAGTACATGAGAATAGGGAAATGCCATTTTTTTTTTATCATGGTTTAGTGCGAGTACTGTGATAATGATGAGTGCTTACTTGTAGTGGATAAACCACCATGAGGAATCAGCTTAAGAAAGAGCATGGCCACAATCTCTCATAGGCTCTTCAGTCATTGCTGAAGAGTTTAGTATCCAGTGTTTTTAAAAGTACAGTTTCAAACTAAGATGAACCAAATCCCATCAACATCTAGAAATGGTTTCTAAGAACGTCATATACATAAAATAATCTCCCTTGCTACTGTAAGAGGTGCAGGCCTGTTTTAAGTGTGGACAGCAGTGATGGAGAAGTTTGGCAGTAAACACATTTATAGCAGGGGATGGCCTTGTGAGCAATGTCCTAAGATGTGTCCTCCAGACGAAGAGAACAGATTTATTGGATATTTACAGCTCTTTTCAGGCATGTGACCTCACTTGGTAGTTATGTTTGTGTTTGAGTTAATGGAAAAATTAAATTACATAGTGACCTCAAACCCTGTTTCCACAGAACATCTGTGCTCTGTAAGCTAAGTCCCAATGTTCCCTCTACAATCAAATAATGTTGTTTGTCCAATTCAGACAACACATTTCACAGATTTAAGTTAATAGATTCGATTTTAAGATTTGTCTACCATAGATTTAAAAAAAAGTCTTTGTTGCCTCTTATTCATCAAAATGTTAACAGAAAAAAGGCTCAAGAACTATGAAATATTATACTTAAATATTAGAAGATTTAAAAGTTCATATCAGTATAATATACTGTTTATGGAAATATGCCTTGATAGCTTTGATCTTATACTAGACATCCATATTTTCTCATAGCAAGTGTGAATGCAGCATGTAAACATTTTAAGATACCCAAAAGCGTTAGGAATTCCCTGTCCTTGAATGTGTCTGAGAACCGCTGCATCAATGTCTAGCTCCAAAACTCTCTTTGGCATCCGTGCCAAAAGCATGCTGTCAGATCCATCACCTAGGGCAGGGTCCACTGTAAGAGCCCTGGGATTTTACTTGAAAGTAAAAAGTACAGCAGGATTCCAGTACAGCTGCTACTAGTGCTCCCATTTTAAACACTGCCTACCAAAATAGCTTAAATATGCTATACTAAGAATTCTTATTTGTATGTATTACAGTATTATGACTTGGGAAAAACTTGCAATATATTTGTAGGCAGCTATCTTTAAAATAATGACACCTCGGGTAGTGGTGGCGCACGCCTTTAATCCTAGCACTTGGGAGGCAGAGGCAGGCGGGTTTCTGAGTTCGAGGCCAGCCTGGTCTACAGAGTGAGTTCCAGGACAGCCAGAGCTACACAGAGAAACCCTGTCTCAAGAAAACCGAAAAAAAAAAAAAAAAAAAAAAAAAAAAAAAAAAAAAAAAAAAAAAAAAAAAAAAAAAAAAAAAAAAAAAAAAGACACTTCAGCTCCTAGCACAAACAGCCCTGAGAACAATGTGTTTGAATCCCAGCTCAACTAGAAACGATTTAATTGAGTACCCTTAAAAGTACAAAGACAAATTCTGGAAAACTTATAAATTAAAACAACAAAAATCAAAGCAACATTTGAGTCACTAGCAGACTACAGTACGTTTAATAGTTGGAAGGACTTTGAGAAATGAACAAAGCTATGAGTATTTCTCCACACACTCACACTGTGCACTAATTAAAAGCGTGTGTCCCCAAATTTTCTAAACATTGCATTGCAGTGTGCTCTCTTAAAGACACCACATCTGGCTGCGAGCGTTTTGGGCACTGATATAAAGCACTGGCATAGAAATCTGTACTATGAAAGGGAACAGAGTCAAGAGCTTGATAATCACTTCAAGTGACTGGCAGCCCCCCAGGGGGCATCAAGGATGCAAAGGCCAAGTCAAAGCCAAAAGGGTCTGACCTAGGTCAGAGGGCACACAATTGTGCCAGTGTGGCAAACTCTTCATGGTAGAAATTAAGCTGTTACTCTAGAACAAAAATGTTCAAGCTGTTAATACTGCCTAAATGGCAAAGAAAGAAATGTGTACAGAAGCAGACGCATGTGATGTCCGAATGATCTCCATTCTCCACACCGTGCCTGGGAAACCGGAGATCTGCTACAAGTACAACAAATACTAGGAATCAACTGTTAGCATTTCTCTGATTCAAAAGAAGTAATTTCTGAATTTCTGTTTTCTGTTAAAAAATACATGTTTCCTGCTTCCCTTTAATATAATTTATAAAGCTTTACTAAATGAAATATTTTGCTTTAAGAGAAACATCTACTGACTTATGTGAAAATAAACAGTCCTGTATCTTTAAAATCTATAGTTATATGTTGGAATATGTACACTTATATATTATTTAAAATGAAATACTTAGGCCTAAGTAGCTTTTGCCATTCAAGGTATGGAGCTAGAGGTACATTGCTCTAATTTATATGCATACACTACAGTGAAAAATAGAGATGTATGTGAAGTCTGACAAGTTAGGAAGGCTAAGGGCATGCTACTCCTGAAGAAATACGAAATCAAAACAGCCGAGTGGCTACTTATCGGCCAGACAATGACAGAAGACAGCAGAGAGAAGTAACTTCCTGGAATTCCTGTGAGTAATGTGTCAATCAGTCCCACCAAGGAACACATCCCAACAGCAGAAATCTGCTGGGATGTGTTCAGCATAGAGCAGCAGCATAGAGCAGATAACCTGGGGAGAATTCAGCCTAATTCCTAATTGTGCTTTGCATGGGCAAAAGCTAAAGGGTCACACTGGCTACAGCCTCAATATTCTTGTGCTTTAGACATCTCTTCCTGGCACTTCTCTTATAGTATCTTGCTTTTCTGGATTGGTTTGTGGAGGTCAAGACAAGATTTAAAACTGCATACAAATTAAGCAACTAAAATCTTAGGATCTTCCATTTGTAATGCTATTTCAAGTCGCTCATTAGGTGAGTTACATTGTCACACATTTTCTTCTAGACGGGAACAAAGGGAGCAGACGTGAGGAAAGAGCCCCGAGCGCCAGCATCAGAGGACCAAGGTGTTACCAAGAGGGGTTTTGCCCTAAGCTGCAATCCATGCCATGATTGTGATTTCGTCTTCCTCACAAGCTCATGACTATGTCTACAATTTTTAGACACAATTTACACATGATCCAAAAGTCTAAACAGAAATGGAGAGTCATCAGCTACAGTGCAGTAAAATAATCCGGGTCACAGAACCCTTTCCTAGTTGTATTTCACATCAGTAATAGAATTAAGTCATAAGAGAATAAAAGTACATACACACTTAAAATCATTTTCAAATAAGGTAATCTTTCTTCCATGGTTTACTCCTACTCCACTTTAGAAAAGTGTTCATATATTTAACAAATCAATTTAAAGTCAAGAGTTCCAAAGCAACTTTAACATTCCTAATTTTAGTCTAATGTCAAAAACAAATTACTTAAAAAAATTGCTGGGAGGGCTGGATTACCAACATCATGACCACTTAGGCATTATGGCTGGAAGTCGTGAGCATCTCTGCAAAGGTCAGTCCTGTGCTGAGGCAGGGGCTGGGGACATAGCCAAAAGCAAAAATACAACCAGAGCTCCTTCACTTTGTGTGCTGATTAAAAGGTCTTAATACAAGTTAACCCCTGCTTTGCCTCTGCCCCATGGACCTCACCGCTTGGCGGACTTGCTCAGACTCACTCAGCAGTTCTGTTCCCTCCGTCAACCAAAACTACTATGTAGGTCTGTCATCACCAATCTGGCACAGAAAAACATGATGAAGGTAACACATGGGACACCTGGTCACCAAGAGAATGACACTTTTGATAACAAGAATTTAGTCTCAAGATGTGTGTGCCACACGGACCATTTTATAATCTATGAATTGTAGATATTGTCTGAAATCAGCACAAAGCAATTCAACTGAAATGCTTGATACCTCCATTCCACTAGATGCTACACTGCTGATTTAAAACCCTGGTTTGTTAACCTCTTAAGTTCAGGAGTGATTTGCTCAGACAAGTGACATTTACCGAAGCTGTTGTATTTGTTTCTTATGGTCACATGATGAAAACCACAGGAAAGATACTTATAAAATTATACATCTTGGTATATTTGTTTAAACTTACTAACTGCCTGCAAACCTAAGCCAGCACATTCTTAAAACAATAAAAACATAACAACAAACATGAGGTTGCTTATGAAGGCCATAGCTTTGGGACAACTAGATCCAGACCCAGTGGACCTGCTAGTGCTGATGGTCCTGTCTATTTACAGGGCTTTATGGCTACAGCGTATTCCTCACTCATGGCGCACATGACAGACACCTGGAAGGGAAAGGACAGGCAGGGTTACTCAGGAGGTCAGACACGGGAAAGATGTGTTCGCTAAACACCGTGTAGTGGGAGCCTTTTAAGCTGAATTGGGAAAGGTTCAATCCACAGAGATTCTCCTCCCTGCCTGCCTTCCTATTTCTTAAACTCACAGGGGGATTTCCAAAGCAATATGGAGTTCCCTGTTAATCCAGAATTAAAAACCAACCAACCACCTCCCAAATTTGCTGCTTTCTCTGGTCACAGGTCTTTAAGAGTGTGGAGATGCAGTCAACATTTCAGCAGTGGTTTGAAGTTACAGTTCACAGTTTTGAAATTTATATATTATTGTTGTGTTTGTGCATGTGAAAAGACACAAATCTTTTTATTGAAGGTGAAGAAGCACACATGCAGCAAGGCACAGAGAGAGAGAGAGAGAGAGAGAGAGAGAGAGACTGCTCAAAGCTGAGGGTCGGGAAGCTGAAGTCTGCACACAGTCTTCCATGCTAACTTGTTCAGGGCCCGAGGTTTATGCAGTGGTTCTGAGACGCAGCTCCCATTGGCCTTACCTGCACATCTTCACCTGCATTGTATTTCCCTTCTATTTCTTTTCCCAGTTCACCTTCTGGCAGCTTCAGATCCTCACGGACTTCGCCGGTTTCTGTCAGCAGGGAAAGGTAACCATCCTGAATGCATATGAGCTATTAAAGAAATTACAGGGGCGTACGGGTTAGATCATATCCACCTTGCCGTGATGCTTACACAGTCCAACTGCAACACACGCCAGTCTGGATAGGAACACGGCAATACGCTAACAGATTTGTGGCAATTAAAAATGCTAACACAGTTGAAGGCTTTAGTACTAGCATTAGGGACACAGAGGCTAGCCTGGTCTACACTGCAATCTGCAAGCCAGAAAGCCAGAACTAAATAGTGAGACCCTGTTTCAAACGAACAAACAAAAACAAAACAAAACAAACAAAAACCAAAACAAACAGGAAACTGCAGGCTATGGGCTACACCTAGAAGAGATGTGTAGCTCCCTTCCCGGACCAGCCTCCTCGCTCTCTGCACCCCAAGGTGTTTATATCACATACACGATACACACGGAGCTAGTCTTAAGAAAAATCATGTATTTCAGTAAGTTTTTAAATGCTTTAAAAACTTTCCAAATCAGAAAATATAGACCTATCTTCCTCTTCCCACCACACATGTGCATGAATATACTGTGAGCAAATTTTCCTGTTAGTGGGCATATTATATATAATGTATATATACTATATACTTACATATAGTATATTTTTTATTATTTACCCACACTACCATCTTTTGATCCCTCCTCTGCAGCTGATCTTCATTAGTGCCTCTTCTATTTTATGTCTTCTTTATTTCTTGGTGACCTGGTAAGTTTCACTAGAGTTGCTTATGGAAGCATGGGTGACATTTTTTTTAATAGGAGCCTGGGCCCCTTCTCAGTGGCTATATGACAGAAGAAAACGTCTGTCATAAACGTGGTTCCGTGACCATCTATAGACCCTCAGGAAGGGATAGTAGTGACAGACTTTTAACACAACCTTATCTCATATTGATGAAACAAACCCAATCATGATTTAACCTGTAGAAAGCATACTTTTTGATATAATGCTTAAAAAATTAGTTTTTTAAATTTGTGTGTCAATGTGTGTGCATCTGTGTCTGTATCTGTGCAGGTTACAGAGGTCAAGGTGCTTATATCCTCTTGAGATGGAGTTACAGGCAGGGTGTTAGGAATTGAACTTGGGTCCTGCAGAATAGCTGTCCCTGCTCGTAACTGCTGAGCTGTGTCTCCAGCCCCTTGACACAGCTCTTTTATTTCAGGAAGGAGGAAAACAGTAAGTCCCCACCATCAGTGTGCCTACAATTCCAAGAGACTTTGCAAAAGCCATTCATCCAGACTATTTGCTGCTAGCACACATAAAAGAAATAAGCCATGGGCCCTGATGTCTCTAACCAGAGCCATGTAAGGCAGCAGACCATACAGCAGGAGTGTCAAAGTGCTCTACCATCAGCACCGCTTCACTGATCACCATTTTTCAGATACAGATTCTACAGTGTGGCTACCCCGAGAATGAGGACACACACTCTTACGGAACTTTTCAAAATAATCTATTAGCCATTTGCAAACGTGCCAGCTGCTCTGATCTGCTCCTGGATGACACGGTGGCTTAGTGCTGTCGTGTGGGTTGTGTTCTCTTTTCTGTGGAGCAGTTTGATCACCCTGCCTTTCAAGGCACTGACACTCACTTGGTTTACAAACTGTGTCTCAGTCTGGATCTGCCTGTTGCCTTATCATTCACGTAATGTGTCTTTTGAAAGAAATACTATCTAAATGATGTGTTCCCAGAGTACCAATCACACCAGGAGGCAAATGGATCTATCCCACTAATGGTGACACTAACTTTGACCAAGTGGCTACTAAGATGGTATCTGCAAGATCTTTATAGTCTAAATATAACTCTTGCTCTCAAAAAAGAAGAAAGAAGCCAATGGTGTTACCATTAAATCTCAAGTATGTTTTGTGCAAAATTCTACCTTTCCTCACAGCTTTTCCAGCCTCCTGACCATCGTGGCACTAGGGATGCAGCATCTTTTCCTTCCTGAAGGGCTTACTAAAATAACGGAGGGATACTTGGGAAAACAGGTGATTTCACGTCCAGAGTGGGAACCTGGACCTAGCTGTTTACTAGAGGATGAGGAACTATCAAGACCATGAATTAGGTACATTCCAAAGGACTCAGGAATTAGCATGACTAAACTCTCATTGGCCAATGACAAAACAACCCCAAAATCAATAAGGATGACAATATAAATGTACTGAAACTCAGGTGTGTTGTTGCCTGAGTTCACAGTAAAATATCAATTTATTGGTCAGCTTCAGTGGGTACTGGGAACAGGCCATCTCAACACTGATAACGGGGGAGGATGAGATGCTTCATGGGTGAGGAACTTGCTGCCAAGGCTGACAGTTTGAGTTCAATGTCTAGGATTTACATAGTAGAAGGAGAAAGAATGCCCTTTTGTTCTCCTGACCGCAACAGTTACATCGTGGTATGTGCGTGTGGCCCTCTGTGCACACATGTATGCGCATGCACACACATACACATAAGTAATTGTTTTAAAATATTCAAATCTCTGATAATGAAAGGCAGAGGGAAGTGTTTACCCTGGCTTCCTTGTACGCATGTCTCCACACATGCATGAGAATGGGCTCAGGACATACAGCTCAGGTCCTCGACGTAAAAGAACAACTGAGGAAGAATTTTCCACAGCAGCAGTCTGGCTTTCAACGAGACGGAGGCGTGCCGATCACGACCACCCTTTCCTTCCTTTAAGTTCATGGAGTGAGGCAATGATGACATGTGTGTAATAACCTTACAGAAAAAAGTAAGAGTCTAAGGGGAGGGTGCGTTGCGTGCCCTTGACCCCTTATCCCAGCACATGGGAGGCAGGGAGGGGATCTGAGTTTGAGGCCTGCCTCGTCTACACAGCAAGTTCCAGGACAGCCAGGGCTACACAGAGAAACCTGTCTCAAAAACAAAACAAAACCAACAACAAACAAAAACAAAACCCAAGAAAAGTAAGATTAATTTACCTAATACCTGATAAGTGTACAGAACTTCAACTGTGGAGGAGCCGTACTGAAGCAACAACCACAAAGAAGGAAACAAAAACTAATGTGTCTCTGACCTCTCCATCTTAGAGATACAGAGGAGGAACGTGGGGACGGTGAGGACACGCAGTTAGTAACATGGACAAATGATCCAGTCTCTTCACTGAAACACTGCAGGAAGGGAATGGGGGCAGGGAGAAAAAAGAATTCAGTGCATGTGAGAGAAACTGCACAACACAGATTCAGGAGCCCTATCCATCAGCCTCATTGTGTGGACCTTAGTCAGGCCTGCATTAGTTCACTACACTATACAACAGAGCCAGTGACTATGGCACTCACAGAAGCAACACGAAGCAATTAGGAAACTGGAAGAACCATGGGACACTCTCCAGGAACGAGCAACTGTTTTAGGTCCGGTAGTGTGTCTGCCTTTGTTCACAGTCCTTAGCCTTTAGAGATATATAATAAAATATAGGTAAAATGCTAAGTATCTGAGATTGGCTTCAAAACAATCAAGAGGAAGAGAACATATAAAGAAATACCAAATGTGGGATACAGGCCAGCATGATAGCACATGCCTTTAACCCTGGCACCTGGGAGGTAGCAAGAAGTTTGTGAGTTCAAGGCTAACCTTAGTACCTGATGAGATCCTATCTCAAAACCAAACAAGCATGACAAAAAGAGTTGGGGTAAGGCCCAGGCAACATTACAGAAGAAGAAAAGACTGTACAAGGCAGCTGTCTGAGATGACCGCTGTGTGAAATAGCACCATCTGGACATAAGAGCCTTGTACTCATGGACTCCCAGAAGCTCTGGTGGCCTGTGCAGACCTGCACACGATCAAGCCATCGACACTGCAGCACAAAGAGGGAAAGAACGCACGAGGCCCCACCTCTAACTGAGAAGCCAGCTGACGGCCACTAGGGAAAAGAAAGTCAGTTTCTTCAGTAGGGTGGACCTTGGTTGGTTTCCCACACTCCTGTGGATGGTGCCGTTTGCCATGTGCATATGGCAGCACTAATATAACTGTATATATATAATATTGTATACCTACCTACTTATTTATCATCTATGTACGTATCTGTCTTCTATTATCTATCTACCTACCTATACCTATCATCTATCTATCTATCTATCTATCTATCTATCTATCTATCTATCTATCTATCTGTCTGTCTATGGATATGAAGTTGGGAGGAGCTGTGGGAGGGGTGGGCCCAGGAGGAATCGGAGGAAAGGGAGTGGCTATCATCTAACTCCATTGCATTAGTGTATGACATTCCAAAGAATAAATAAAATGTTTTTCAAAGGAGTGGGGTACAGATAAGGCAAGACTTGTCATGTACTGATAAGTATAAACCCGGTTGATGTGTATATGGGATTTTGAAACTTAGGAAATTCTCACAAAAAAAGTAAAATACAGCGGGTGAGAATGTTCTGCAGGTAAGAATGTTTGCTACAGAAGCCCGGCGACTCGTTTGACTCCCGGAACCCCACGGTGGAGGGAGAACTGACTCTTGCCGTGGCGTGAGTGCGCGTGCATGCACACACAGAATAGCAAAATGAAACAGTGAGATGGAAAAAAGGATACAGGACTCCAGAATGAGGGACACGGTAACTCCTAAGTGCCAGGGCGCACAGTGGGTTGAGAAAGCGGGGGAACAGGAAGGAGCATGAGCAGCGGGCATGAGCAGCTACAGGTCCTGCCAGTGATGTGCCAGAAGAAGAAGAACATGGACACGGATGATGGGAAGGGTGTTTTTTCCTTTTGCCTGTGTTTGTATTATTAATATACTATAGACTGCAGGGAAGATTATCACTATGAGGGCTTCCTTAACCCCAGCTTCTGATTTGTCTTCTATTCCAAAATAAGCAGTCACTAGGCACGGTAAGACTTCTTTCTGTCAGCGTTTGCCTTCTTCCCCTGACACTCTTCAGCTACCTCCCAGAAGTTACTGGTCCCTGATACTGTGAATTCTTAAACATTATTATATCACCTAAATAAATAAGACAACATTAGTTGGGGTGTTATCTGATCCAGCAAGTCACTATGTTGGGTGTACACAATACACGTCATCAGCTTGTGACAGAAACATACAAGAGGTGATGTGAGCGGGTCCAAAGCGTCAATTCACTTGATAAAGGGCTCAGACTCAGAAAGCACTTTCTCCCACACTAGCCATTTCTCCCCTGGGAACTTAGACCAGTGGCTTGACGGAGAACTCTCCCTGACTAGTTGACTGTAAAAACTAAGAACTTCAGAATGGTTTCCAGTGGCCATGTATAATAGGAGGGACCATGCAGAAGGCTGTATAATAGGAGGGACCATGCAGAGGGCTGTGAAAAATAGGGGGTGGGGAAACTTGTACTGTGTGGATTTCTACTGAATATGGGCAAAGTCAAGAGCTGGGTTGGAAAGTCAAGGATGCTGGAAAACCAAGCCACAGAAATTGCTAGTGAGGTCTAGGGTAGTGGTACGTGCACAGACCTCTCCAAATGTTAGCAGGTGTTCATTGGTGGGTGCCAGCTATCTATGCGAGGCTCTCGATTAGATAAAAAGGTAGTGAACAACATTCAGCATTTTGTTATTGCTGCCTCAACAGCTCATCAGGCTGACACAGCTTCCTCTCACTAAGGCTGACAGAGCACTAAGAGCCTCCCAGACAGGAATGATGCAGGGTCCCTGATTTGGCAGCTTTCCTCAGTGGGACATCTAGTACCTGTGACACTGCAGAGGCAGGGGCTACTTTTTGCAGTAGACCCCATCTGCACATGGCTTCGCTTTTCCTGCTGTGGTGCTTCTGCTAAGACTCCACCAGGGTTTAGAGTACGCCTCATCTCTGTTACAGCATCTCATGTTTTCTGAATAAAATACCGGCCCACAGGTAAAATAATGAGACAGTGAGATGCTGCCCTGAGAAGTCAATGGTTCATGAACTCCACCTGTATAAACAGTGCCTACTGGACTGACCCTGAAGACCCATTTATGGCACCTGCTGGGTAATGGTTTGTGGGCCTAGGGTTCTGTATTACATGGTACAGTGTATTACATGCTGCTGTTTTTCCTGTAAGTAGAGCACACTGACTTAGCAACCTAACATGCTCTTTTCATTGTTGTCTTTAACAATCCTGTAGCACTTTTGCTGCTTCCCCCTAAAACACTGGGCTCTTCTGGCTCAGTGGTTTTCCATTCCCAGATAAAGAATGGTTCCATGAAGAACATGAGTTATTCACAAACACATTAAAATGATAAAAAAGACTTTAAAGCACAGGGAAATCACAGCATCAATATTTTCTGTATTACTACTATTTTAACTTGCAGCATGGAGTCTGTAAGATGGCTCAGGGGGTAAAGGCGCTTGCCTAATTGCTGATGTCCTGACTGACATCCCTAGGAGTGAGAACCAACTCCTGAGAATTGGCCTCTGACCTCCACATGTGTGTACACATGCAGGTACACACATACACTAAATGTCTGACCTTCACATGTGTGTGTGCCCATGGGTGCATGCGCGCGCACACACATACAAACACACACACACATACAAACACATACAGTGTCTGACTTCCACATGTGTATGTGTATGTGTGTATGTGTGCATGCAGGCACACAAATATACTAAGTGAAGTAATGTATAATTTGGATTTAAAAGTCAGTTCTGTCTGGCAACCCACTGATCATCTGAAGATCTATAAAATGTACTTCATATTCCTGTACTAAGTAGATTTCCCTATGAGGAATGGTCTGCAAATGACAGATAAAAGTGCAACAAAGCCAGAAAGTATTTAATTTAGAGTAGAGTATACAGCAGTACAGACATTTTTTAAAAATATGATTCCAAAGAGAAAGTCAAGCAAGCCATTTCTACATTTAACAAATTGGAAACTCCCTCAAAGGGTCTGAAATCATTTTCTATTTTACACCACCACAGAGCCCCAGACAATTATAACTTCTTTTGAGAAAACTAATGAAAATTAGCAATTCGAATCTGAGCCAATCTTGGAATGGGAGTCAGGAGACACACTTTCTTGTATCCTGAACTTATTTTAAGAATACACAAATTACATCTGTAAATATTAACATATTTTTCCTCCCAATTCTTTTATTTTTTAAATTATTAAAATGAATAGATGTTCACAATCCACTTTGGCTGGCTGCCAAACTGGCACTCAAAATATTGAATTCAGCAGATGCAAAGGAGCTGCACGTAGCCAGATAACAACGGAAGCAGGGCTTTAACAAAGGCACATGGGTAGAGGGGTGAAGATCCCCAGAGCATAATAAACAAACTAAAGAGCTCACAGGACTAAGCTTCTACATGAGTGACCAGAAATAAATATCTGATGGCAATTTTATAATAGGGAAGCTGAGTCCTCCCAGTGTCCAAGGTACCCATGGAGCCTCGGAACAAACCTGCGAGAGCTTTGATTTCACTTCCCAATTTTATGAAGTAAAAGAGATCAAAAGAGGTCAAAAAACTTGCCAACCGAGGTCACACCATGGTAAGTCCCAAAGCAGAGACCTAGATCCAGCAGCCTGACCAACACCCTCCCTGGCTATCCACTCTGCCATGTCAACTTCTAGGGGCGGGTCTAGGGAAACTAAGCAAGGCACCTTCTTGGGTGCATACTTGAGGGGGCACCCAAACACCTCAACCACAGAACACTTCAAGGAAAATTTAAAAATGAGAATGCAAAACTCACACGACAAAACAAAAATCTGAGATGGAGACAGGACCACAATTACTAATTCTCCCTTTGCCCGAGGATAATATGTGGCTTGACATTGTTATTAGACTGTCTGTGCTTCACTTCTGCACAGGAGTTGAAGAGTACGCTGGACCTTACTAAATACCCAAATAACATCCAAACCAAGTTAGTCTCTGAGGTTAAAATTTTATGCTTCAATCAATGGTTCGTTACTTTGGTAATATTATTATGTGAACCGCTGGTGTAGCCTGCTGAGGCTTCCAACAGGTAGAAGCGTGGAATGAAAACTACTGAATATAATGAATACTGAGAACTCAAAGAGCTCACAAGGCAGGATGAGAGAAAAAAAACCATTTTGGCCAAAGTAAATTCTATACGTATCCTTAATCTGACATGTTAATCTTACACACCGCCACAATGAATAAAGGTGTATTTGTTTAACTAGTGCTGACTGAGCACCTACTATGTACCACATCTAAAGCCAATGACCTAAGGATAATGAAAACAGGATTCTGATATAGGAAATGTGAAGCAGAACAAAAGTACTTGCTGTTATGCACAGCTACCTATGGGCGCACACTTTCTCATTCAACACACGTCACCCTGGTTGGTAGACAGAAAGGCAGAGGTTTAGAGAAGACACACATCTTGTAAAAGACAACCTAGCTAGAGAGTGCCAGAACCAGATCCAAGCCCAGATCTACTTGACTCAAAACGTCACTTCCTTTGGCGTTTGATATAGCTATCAAAATATTCTAAATTGTACAGACTCAATACATAAAACATTCATAAGTGGCACTGTGAAAACATAAAACTATTCACCAAATTAAAACTAGAAAGTATGTTTACACATGGATAGCATAAAAGGAAGTCATTGAGCCAATGCAGGTGATACCAACTTTCTTAAACCTTTCTGATTCTCCTGCCTCTGGATACTACATTTAAAATGTTTACTTACATTTATTTATCTAGTGAATGTGTGTATGCCAGTATGTGTGTTCCACAGCTTGCATGTGGACACTAGTTCTCTCCTTCTGGAATTGAGCTCCAGAGTCAGGCTTGACAGAAAGCGCCTTTAGTAACTAAGCCATCTCACTGGTCCAATACAGCATTGTTAAAATGCAGGAATAGAGGCTAGAGATACAGCATAACTTGCCCAAAGCATGCACAAGGCCCTGGGTTTGACCTCCAGCACAGGATAGCCAGGCCTGAAGATGTAACCTATAATCTCGGCACTCACAGGCAGAGGCAGGAGGATCAGAAACTAAAGATCATCCTTGGGTGAATAGTGAGTTCAAGGCCAGCCTGAGATATATGAGCCCCTATTTCACAACAAAAAAGGCACAAAATATTAACCACAGAACAAAACAAAACACTATTTCTGTAGGTAAGGAATATACTCTATAAAACTACTCTCAGGTCTTGTCCAAGGACTACTAAGGAGGGGGTTTACACCCTTCTGAAACACTGTTAGGGAAATCAGTACTTACTTGATAATCATTTCTCTTAATGTTTGGAACATCCATGTTGTGAGTAGAAGGACAAATATCTTCGTATTTTTTGCCAGTGAAAATGTCGATTCCAACAAGGTGCACCTGAGAGAAGAGAGAACACCAGGAAGCATGTTTAATCTCTGTCAGCTATGTCATTCCTTGCACAGGAGCGCAATCCCAACACTGCCTGGAATGGATCCTTTCACCTCTTTCAAGGTCATCTTACTTTCTTTTAAAAAGTTGCAGGGGCACGGAACTGAGATTCAGTAAGTATCCAAAACCTGAACAGTCTCATGGCATCAAAACTCAACACACTTCACACTTCAGCATTTCAATTAACAGGAGTCCACAGAAAGTGAAAACGAAGTCTCTTAGAATTATAAGAACAGGCTTGTTTCAACTAAACAAGATGTTTTAGACCACCGGATTCAAAAAAGTTTTAGTTTCCAGTTAATGAAACATTCTAAGGGCCCAATTAAAGGAGAGCTTTATTGAGAGTAATGCCTCATCATTCAAGAGACCGAGGGAAGAAAAAAAAAAGTTATTTTAAATATAGAAACCTTATGATGTAGAATGGAACACAAATGATCTTATCGATGAAGTCAGAGAACTACCTGGAAGGGCCTACCTTGGCATGACCATGCTTCCCAGTCTTGGAAGTTGACATCTCCACGATTTTGCATGGTCGCCCTTTGAGCACCACGAAGCCGTTTTTGCGCAGGGCTGAGCACTGCATAGGATAAGTGCTGGAAGCCCCTGCATCTCCAGTAGTGAAATCAATTTCGTCTGCCATGGTGGACTGGGGAGATGTGTGGTTTTTCTGAGGGAACTATACGAAAAGTTTGTTTGCTTTTTAATAACGGGCATGCAGGCGGGGATATGTCTCATTTTGAAGGCAGGTAACAAGCCAGGCATCACTAGCCCGTTATTTTTGCATTTATAGGACACCTACTCTGAGTGGTGTATACTTTGCCATTCAGGCCTCTGAAAACTTTTCCAGCCCTTGGTGGGAGGTGGGGAGGGAAGCCGCAGAAGAGCTCACTGGAGAGTGAAGGCGACACGAGCGCTGGGCCGGCAGGTCCGGTCCCTACCACCCCACTACAAGAAGTGCCCACGACCTTCCTCCGCCGGGCAGCGGGGCCCGGCGCCACCCTCCGCCCATCCCCGCTGCCAAGGCATCAGCCAGGCCGCAGGTCCGAGGAAGACTGGGACACGAGCATCCGGCCGGCTGCACCTGGCCCTCAGAGCGCCTAGGACCCGCAGCGGCGCCGCCCTGGCATCCCGGTTCGGCCCAGCGGCTAAGGGCCCGAGCCCCGGCGGTCCCGCGCCCGCCCTCTAATTCCCAAGCATCTCGGCTCCTCCCCTCGCCCGGACCCCAGCATCACCGGCTGCATCCCCCGCCCCGCCCGCCGGCCCCAGGTCTTCACCTTCCGGCCCGCACCGCACGCCTTTGCTGCGTCCGCCGGTCCCTGCGGCTGCGGCGGCGCTGGCGGCCGCGGCTGGTCCAGGAGACGGGGCGGGGCCGCCACGCTTCCCACACCCGGCTCCCCGCCCGGGCCCGCCCTGCCGCGGCCACACTTCCGGGATAGGCCCCGGCGCGCCACAGGCCCCGCCTCCAGATCTCCCATTGGCTCGAGGCTTCCTCAGGTCCCGCCTAGTCACGTGAAGCTCGCCCTGGCAACCCCACGTGCTGCGGATTAGTGCACTTCCGGCGTGCGGAGCTGCCTGCAGTCGACTGCTTGAAGCTTCTCTGTGTTACCGGGCGGGATGCATCCTCATCTTCAGTTTGGGGCCCAGTTGACCTTGGGGACGACCATTAGAACCACGTAGATCACTCTGGGCCCTAGCACGCAGGTGCATGGATGCTGTCACTTAATGGTCTCCAAACTCTCATGTCCCGCGGATTTTTCAAGAGTCCCCAGTGTCGGTGGAGTGGAACTTTGTTTCAAGTTTCTGGTACAGCTTGCAGCCCTCCTTGGGGTTGGAATCCATGCTTGGAACTCGAAAAGTGCTAGGTGTAGTGTGCCGTTTCATGACTCTGCATCGTAGGTCCTCAGAGTACTCCAGACATTCTATGGTGAGATTCTAGTGCAGCCTGGAGAGTCAGCAGTGTTCCCAGGGGCGGGAAACCCCATGTGCCCGGAGACTCTACGCTGCCCTTTGATCTTTCTGGCATCGGTGTTTTGTTGTGGTTTGTACTGTTAGGGATTAAAGACAAAGATACCTGAGAACTGTGCTTTCCTTTCACAGTTTCATCATAGCTTCATCTCTCACCTTGGAGAGAGTCAAGGTAATTAACTTACCACCCCACAGCCCAGTTCATGTCGTTCAGTGATTTGGTATTGCTGTCTTGTAAGCAAATCCAGTCAAATATTCACGTATACATATATGCAGAACACATTTCATTTGTGTGGTTTAGAAGCAATAAGCCACATGGCTTCCATAAAGTAAACCCCGCCTCTTGTTACTCTATGAAAGAGCCAAATTAGAACCCCAGGCTTCTGAGTTCCCTCTGCTGTCCCTTATACTGCCTAACTTTTCCCTGTTGTTGTTGTTACTGCTGCTAATACTTAAATAAGAATTACATAGTGTATTGTTTCATCTCCATTATTTAATCTTGACTACTAAAGTTTTTGTTCAAACTAAGGTTAATGTTAGAATTTATTTGAAATAAGGTTCACTTTTCTATGAGTTTTGAAAAAGAAAATCAGATATACAATCACCTCCATAATCAAGATAGAGAATATTTTCGCATTCCAAAATTTCCTGTGCCTCTTGGCCATCAGCCCTGTTTTCCACCCCCACCTTATGCCCAGCCAGACCTTTCTAACCATTAATGGTTACTCTTTTATCTTCATTTTGAATTATGGGAAAAGGCCAGGACAATGAAGCAAGTTGCCCTGAATCATATAACTTGTAAAAGTTGTCAGAATTAAAAGTGGAAATCACTTCTTTATCTATCACCGTATTCACATAAGATTTGTATGTGGACCCAAATGACTGTTTAATTCAACAAATACAGTGACTTCTGAGGTCTCTAGAACCCTGAAGTAGCAAATTCCAAGCCCTTGATTCTAGGAGAGTGACAGTATTAGGTTCCTTGTAGGTTCCCATGAACGAGTCGTTGTCATGTGTATGTCTATTAAAGGCACTTTATTTCATATGTGTTTGTTAACCTTGGGTGTGTGGCCACTAGCACTGTAATGTAAGCCTGAAGGTGTTTTGTCTTGTCTTCTCTACTTGGCACAACAGATCCTTGTACATAGGGACACCAGAGAACTTTTCAGCATGATATTTGGGGCGCATTTTAAGTAGGAATATCACCAACAGAAGGCATAAAGTGCAAATTAGAAAACAAAGCTTGAAAAAACATAGTAAATAGACTGGAAAGAACATGTACACACAGTGTGATAGCTGAAACTATAAAAGAGAACACTGCTGTGTTTGGCCTCAGCTCAGTTCTCTGCACATGCACAGATGATTCAGAAAGCATGGTGATTTGGAGGTTTTCTTTTGTGTCTTTATGCAAACCTACACATGTAGAATCCAAAAGTTGTGAGGATTGACTTTTATTTATTTATTTATTTCATAATTTATTGACTATTTATTTGAATATTCTTCTAGAGTTTCCAGGTAGAGAGAGACAACACCTTGTCCACCTTTTAGCCTGGGTATTGGTCGGGGAGGAATCCAAGGCAGTCTGCATGTAATTTTGAGTTTTCGATAGATGGGTCGAAAGGATTTTTAAAAGCTAGAATTCAGTCCCATTAATATGATTAGTTTAACCTAATCAAAATGTTCAAATATTCTTTCACATGTAACTATAAAACTATTACTAAACTATTGTGTATTCTTTTTTGTTTTTAAATTAGTACTAAGTTTTTACAATCTGGTGTATAGTTTTTATTTAACATCTAAATTCACGGTAGCCACATTTCAGGTGCACTGTAAGCTGTATGTGGCTGGTGGCTTGTCCGTGGACATCACAGATTGGAAAGTATAGCTATAGCTTCTCTGGAGGGGACAGAAGTTTGGGTAGAAGCCAGCAGTAAGAAGCTGTCAAAGTTTGGATGTGCAGTTTCTCCCAAAAGACAGACAGACTGACACCTTGGATCCTCAGCTGGTGGCACACATTTGGGAGATCTCTGGAAACTTTAGTGGGTAGGACCTGGCTGATGGAAGTAGACCACGAAAGGTGTGCCTCTGATGTTGTCTTGTCCCCTGCATCTTTCTGTCTTCTCTACTTCCTACCGTAATGGGGAGAAGATGCTTCCTGATACAAACTCCCGGGCCACGATGCTGTCCAAGCGTGTGGGGCCAAACCATGGGCCAGAATAAGTGCTTCCTCCTTTAAGATGCTTATGTCGGGCATTTGGGCCTCAACAGTAAAAAGTTAGCACAGAGGGTGCTTGGAAAATGCATTTAAACCAAATGCAACAGGAGTTCAAGAGCCCAAATGACAGAATCATGGTTTTATCTTGCACTGCAAATGACTTAGTACATACTGTAAAGAGATGGGTGAATTTTTACTTTGTTCTAAGAGCAGTAAATGCTAAAACAACACAGATGATGAAATGATAACTTTTCTTTTTAATTTAGAAAGACCGCTCAGTAAGATACCTTTATAGGGGAGAAAACTGGTAGAAGTAGGAAATTAATTATAAGTAAAATAAAGTTTATTTTCATGAACAAGCTGTGACTGTGAAGATACAGAATCGAGAGAGCTTTAACGGGAGAATGAAAGGCGGTCATAATTGAATGTTAGAAGTCAAGACAGAGAGACACAGAGTATAAGGAATTAAACTAAGACACTGTTTTATGGCATCAATATATGATCTACTGACATGGAAAATTCAGAAGCGAGTTTCAAGAAGAACTGAGTTCACTTTGGAGAAAGTGAGTGAAAAAATTCTTGTGGGCCGTGGGATCTCTGACATGGTGAGGCGTTGGTGAGTCATTGGCCTGTGTGTGGAAGTGTGGAGGGGAGAGCTATAGCATAGCTTGAACTGTCTTGGAATAAGTCGGACAGTTGTCTTAGTATTTCTGTTGCTTGGTGAAACACTATGATCCAAAGCAACTTGGAGAGGAAAGGGTTAATTTAAGCTTCCATCCTCCTGGGAACCTGGAAGCAGGGACTGAGCAGAGGCAATGGTGTAGTGCTGTTACAGGCTTCCCTCTTCATGGCTTGCTCAACCTTGTACTCAGGACCACCAGCCCAGGGGTGGTACCAGCTACACTTCTCTGGGCCCTTTCACATTACAGGCCAGTCTGCTGGGGCATTTTCTCAATTGAGAGTCTCTTTCAAAAATGAGTTTAGCTTGTGTCAAATGGACATAAAATTAGCAGGCACAATAAACCCCTTATAAATATGACACATCACTATTCAACTAGAATCTTTCCTTTCTCATTTGTCCCCAAGATGACATGTTAATATTAATATCACAGTATAAAAGATAAGTATCTTAAAAGGTCCCACAGACCTTAAAATTCCAAATATTTAAAAAGTTCAGTCTTTTAAAAATATCTGAAGTCCCTTTCAAAGTTCCATGTTTCACTGAAACTTCTAGTCTCTCAAAAAACTCTTGAGTCTCTTTACAAGTTCAAAGTCTCTCAGTTGCAATCTCCTGGAAAATCAAAATAAATGTTTTTACAACCAGTGGGAAGAACCAGGGTATCATCACAAAGCAAAATAAGAACCAACATTATAAGAAGTTCAGTGCTTGGTCTGGGACCCACTCATGACCTCTTGGCTCCAAAGGGCCGGGGTCACCTCTCTGGCTCTGCTTTCTGCAGCACACACGGCTTGTCTCCTAGGTTCAGCCCAGCACCACACCGGCTGCTGTCCTCTGTGATAGTCCTACAGTATTTGGCATCTCTAAAATGTCAGGGTCTCCACTGAACTGCACCAATAGCCTCTCATGGGCCCTCTTCAGGGACTCAGACCCTGCCACATGGTGCTAACCTCAACTCCTCTCCATGACTGTGATTTTTACTGCTACTGAGTCTGTACCTTCACCACTGGCCTGCCCTGGTCTCCTATACCGACAAGCCTCAGCTGCTCTCTATGACCCCTTCGTGCCTTCAGAACCAGTACCATGTGAGATACTCTTAATACTACCAAGTTTGGATGTCAGAACGAGATGCAGCTTCGACTGCCTCTGGACTACAGCTTCTGTGGGCTGACTCTGAGGAAACACTGCCCAGATAATTTCAATGGACCCAGCAAGGCAAAGGTTTCAATGTTAGTGGTTCTAGTCTTGAAATTATTTAGGTCTAGCTGACTACAGCCAGAGTCTTATTCTCAAGATATCATATAAATAGTGCTGAGAAAGTCTTCAATACCTCTGAAACTTTACAAACTATGTCTCCTTATCTCCACTGTCAGCCTTCTTATCCCCCGGGTTCCTGTAGAGTAGTCAGTCCAGTGAGCTCTGAGCACGAGATGGCTTTTTTTATCTTAAAGTCTAAATGCTATCACAATCTTCCCCAAATAACATGGTCAGATCTACCACAGCACTATTCTGTGACCTGATACCAGTTTCTATTGCTTTGATAAAACTCTATAACCAAAAGCAACTTGGAGAAGAAAGTATTTATTTCATCGTACATGGCCCAACATCACAAAGGAACTCAAGACAGTGACCTAGAGGTAGAAACTGGAGCAGAGGCCATTGAAGAGTGTTGCTTACTTGCCTGCTCTTCATGGTGTGTTCAGCCTGATTTCTTAAGGTACCCATAACTACCAGCCCAGAGGTGGCACCGTGAGCTGGGCCCTCTCATATCAATCAGCAATGAAGAAAATTCACCACTGCCTTGCCTGCAGGCCAGTCTGGTGGAGGTGTTGTAATTGACGTTCCCTTTTCCCAAGCAATTTTAGCTTATGTCAAGTTGACATTAAAACTATTGGGTACAACAGTGAGACAAGAAGAGAACCTAAAACAGTGCCCTGGCAGGTTTAGGGACTATCTAAAGGAAGAGTGTGTTAGCTATGCTTCTGTTGCTGTGATAACACATGAGTATGGTGACTTAGAGGAGAAAGCACTTATCTGGGCTGAAGACATGGTGGCCGAAACAGCTGAGAGCTCACACCTCAAATCCAAGCAAGGGGCAGAGAGCACACTGGCATGAGCCTTCTGAAACCTCAAAGGCTGCCTCAGTAGCTCACCATGTCCAACACTCTTCCTAATAGTTCACAAACAATTCCAACATCTGGAGACGAAATTTCCAGACATATGAGCTAATGGAGATAGCATTCTAATTCAAACTACCATATTAAGAGAATAAGAAACTATATTGAATTTCTTTGGTGGTAAACAACAACAATTTATTTATTTGGAACTGTAAAGTGGTTTATTTATTTTTCTTTTTACAAATTAATTAATTAATTTATATCCCTGCCGAAGTTTCTCCTCTATCCTCTCTTCTCAATCCTCCTCCTGACCCACCCCCACACCATCCTGTCCTCCTTTGTTTCTCTTCAGAAAACAGAGGGCTCCCCATGGATATCAAATGGCCTTGGCATATCAACTTGCAGTGAGACTAGCTGCTGCTGCTTCTATCAAGGTTAGAAGAAGCAGCCCAGTTAGGGGCAAGGGTCCCAGAAGGCAGGCAACAGAGTCAGAGGCAGCCCTGCTCCCATTGTTAGGAGTCCCACATGAAGACCAAGCTGCACTGTTGTCCTGTGTCTGCTTTTTCCTGGGGGGTAGCCAGGCCCAGTGTGTACTGAGCTGGACTGGAGGGAGGGAAGCTTAGTCAGACATGGGTAGGTGCTGTGCAGGATCTCAGTGGGCAATGAGGGTGCAGGCACTAAACACGGCTAGGAACAGCTTTGGAGAACTGGAGAAAGGGATATTTATGTCAGGGTCTCTGGGGCAAGGTTTGTGTATCCGTGTACCAGGGCAGGGGTGTTGGAAGATGCTTCATCTACACAACTCAGGGTTGTGGGTGTGGTCGAGAGGAACAAGGTGATGCCTGATAACTGTCAGGGTAATACATTCTTACTAGAGCTGATGGTGGGAGAGCTGGCTTTATGGTTGGGAGGAAGGAGGTAGCCAACTTCTGCCATCCTCATGGTTGAGGTACCCAGGGTTGGAGCTCCCTTGACTCTTCCTCTGTAGCCCTGTGCCCATTATTGTCCCACACTGCACAACTGTTACATATCAGGTTCAGGCTCCATATTCTCCATTGCTAGTAGTCTTAGCTAGGGTCACCCTCATGGATTCCTGGGAGTTTCTATTGCCCTAGGCTTCTAGATTGTCCCAGAGATGCCCCCTCCCCGTTCCAGTTCTCTCTCCCAATACTCTCTCCTTTTGTCCTTCTCTGACCCAATCCCTCCTACACCACCTCCAGCCCCACTCTGCCCCTTCTCCCCATTCATTCAAGACATCTACTCTATTTCTCCTTCTTGGTGAGATTCACATATGCCCCTCCGCCCCCTTGAGCCCTCCTTGTTACTTACCATCATTGGTCTGTGGGCTGTAGCATGGCGATCCTTTATTTTACAGGCAATCTCACTTATAAGTGAGTACATACCATGTTTGTCTTTCTGGGTCTGGGTTACCTCACTCAGAGTGATCTTTTCTAGTTCCATCCATTTACCTGCATATTTCATAATGTCACGGTATTTAATAGCTGAACAGTATTCAACTGTGAAAATGAACCACATTTTTGTTATCCATTCTTCAGTTGAGAGACATCTAGGTTGTTTTCAGTTTCTAGCTATTATGAATAAAACTGCTGTGAACAGAGTTGATCAAGTATCCTTGTGGTGTGGTGGAACGTCTTTTGGGTATATGCCCAGGAATAGATGGGTCTTGAGGTAGATTGATTCCCAATTTTCTGAGGAACTGCCATATTGATTTACAAAGTATCTTTGGAAGATTGCACTCCCACCAACAATGGAGGAGGGTTTCCCCTTGCTCCAAATCCTTATCACCATGAGCTGTCACTTGAGTTTGTGATCTCCCATTTTGATGGGTGTAAGATGGAATCTCAGAGTTGTTTTGATTTGCATTTCCCTGGTGGCTAAGGATACTGAACATTTCTTTAAGTGCTTCTCAGCCATTAAGATTCTTCTGTTGAGAATTCTGTTTAGATCTGTACCCCGGTTTTATATTGGATTATTTGGGCTTTTTGATGTTTAGTTTCTTGAGTTCTTTATATATTTTGGATATCAGCTCTCTGTTAGATGTGGCGTTGGTGAAAATCTTTTTCCATTCTGTAGCCTGACATTTTGTCCTTTTGATGGTGTCCTTTGCCTTACAGAAGCTTTTCAGTTTCATGAGGTCCCAGTTATTAATTGTTGATCTTAGTGCCTGAGCTACTGATGTTCTGCTCAGGAAGTTGTCTCCTGTGCCGGTGCATTCAAGGCTGTTCCCCACTTTCTCTTCTATCACGTTTAGTGTACTTGGTTTTATGTCGAGGTATGTTTGATCCACTTGGACTTGAGTTTTGTTCAGGGTGATAGATATAAATCTATTTGCATTTGTTGAAGATGCTTTCTTTTTTCCCATTGTATAATTTTAGCTTCTTTGTCAAAAATCAAGCATCCATAAATGTGTGGATTTACTTCTGGATCTTCAGTTCAATTCTGTTGATCAACTAGTCTTTTTATTCCAATACCATGCAGTTCTTGTTACCATAGCTCCATAGTACAGCTTGAGGTTGGGGGTGGTGATACCTCCAGAAGTTCTTTTATTGTTAAGGATTGCTTTAGCTATCCTGGGTTTTTTGTTTTTTCCATATGAAATTGAGTATTGTTCTTTCAAGGTCTGTAAAGAATTGTGTTGGGATTTTGATGGGAAGGAATTGCAGATTTCCTGTAGATTGCTTTTGATAATATGGCCAGTTTTACTATGTTAATCCTATTGACCCATGAGCATGAGAGGTCTTTCCATCTTCTGATATCTTTTTCAATTTCTTTCTTGACATTCTTGTCATACAGCTCTTTCACTTGCTTGGCTAGAGTCACACCCAGATATTTTATATTATTTGCGGCTATTGTGAAGGGTGTTGTTCCCCTACTTTCTTTCTCAGTCTATTTATCACTTGTATATAGAAGGGCTACTGATTTTTTGAGTTAATTTTGCAACCAGCAACTTTACTGGAGGTGTTTATCAGCTGTAGGAGTTCCCTAGTAGAGTTTTTGGGGTCGCTTATGTCTACTATCATTTTGTCTGAGAATAGTGATGCTTGACTTCTTCCTTTCCAATTTACACCCCCTTGATCTCCTTTAGTTGTCTTATTGCTGTGGCTAAAACTTCAAGTTCTGAATTGAATAGATATAGAGAGAGCAGACAGCCTTGCATTGTCCCTGATTTTAATGGAATTGCTTTAAGTTTCTCCCCATTTAATTTGATGTTGGCTATTGGCTTGTCATATACTGCCTATATTGTGTTTAGGTATGTGCCTTGTATCCCTGATCTCTCTAAGACTTTTATCATGAAGGAATAATGGATTTTGTCAAAAGCTTTTTCAGCATCTAATGAGATGATTATGTGTGTGTTTGTTCATTTTGGTTTTTATTTTAGTTTACTTATATGGTAAATTGCATTGATGGATTTTCATATATTGAACTATCCCTGAATCTTTGGCATGAAGCCTACATGATTATGGTGGATGATGTTTTCAGTGTGTTCTTGGATTCAGTCTGTGAGTATTTAAATGTTTTTTTTAGTATAATTGCATCAATGTTCATGAGGGAAATTGGTCTGTAATTCTCTTTTGAGTCATTATGTGTTTTTTGAGTCTTCATGTGATGACTATGGCCTCATAAAATAAATTTGACAATGTTCCTTCTGTTTCTATTTTGTGGAATAATTTGAGGAATATTGGTATTAGCTCTTCTTTGAAAGCCTGGTAGAATTCTGCACTAAACTCATCTGGCCCTGGGCCTTTTGGTTGGGAGACTTTTAATGGCTGCTTCTATTTCCTTAGGGATTATAGATTTATTTAGATTGTTTATCTGTCTTGATTTAACTTTGGTAAGTGGTATCTCTAAAGAAAACCATCCATTTCATTTATATTTTCCAGTTTTGTGGCATATAGGTTTTTGAAGTAAGACCCCATGATTCTTTAGACTTCCTCAGTGTCTGTTGTTATGTTCCCATTTTCATTTCTGCTTTTCTCAGTTTGGATATTCTCTCTGCCTTTTAGTTAGTGTGGTAAGGGTTTATATATCTTGTTGATTTTCTCAAAGAGCCATCTCTTTGTTTTGTTGAGTCTTTGTATTGTTTTCTTTGTTTCTATTTATTTCTTTAGTTTACTGGCTGGTTTTGTGTGTCAACTTGACACAAGCTGGAGTTATCACAGAGAAAGGAGCCTTCCTTGAGGAAATGTTTCCATGAGATCCAGCTGTAAGGCATTTTCTCAATTAGTGATAAAGGATGAGAGGACCCATTGTGGGAGATGCCATCCCTGGGCTGGTAGTCTTGGGTTCTATAAGAAAGCAAGCCGAGCAAGCCAGGGGACACAAGCTAGTAAGTAACATCTCTCCGTAGCCTCTGCATCAGCTCCTGCTTCCTGACCTGCTTAAGTTGCAGTCCTGCCATCCTTTGGTGATGAACAGCAGAATGGAAGTGTAAGCTCAATAAACCCTTTCCTTCCCAACTTGCTTCTTGGTTATTTTGTGTAGGACCAGCATAATGGGTATTCCTGCGACAACCTGACCATCTTTTGGGGGAGGACTGTGGAAGGACTTTGGAACTCTGGGCTAGAAGAACCATTCGGTGTTAATGTGGGATGTAGGAGCTTGGAAGATAATGTTGAAAACAGTGCAGAAGATGGAGGCTTGGCTTGGTAAATTTCAGAGGGAAGATTAAAGACTATTATCAGGGTTGTTGCTGTTTTGATTGTAAAGATTCTGTGGTTTTGGTTAGCTGGGGCTGAAGAATCAGCTGTGATTAACAAGATACCAGAACTACTAAAGCAAATCCTTTGTGTTACTGGGACAATTGATGCTGGTTAGCTGGTAATAAGAAATTAGTGGTGATTAAGAAGAGACCAGCGTCATTGAGGTGAAATCTTGTGGGAAGTGTTTTCTGAGAGCATAAGGAAGCTGTGTTCCAGAGATAGCCAAAGTTGTACTTCATACTGCAACTTGACTTGGTAATGTGTAAAACCAGGTGGTACTGGTTTTGAAGGCATGAGGGGGTCACGAAGAGCAGCTGAAGCTTGACATTGTGAGAGACCATGTAAGGCCATTGGTGAAGGTGCAGCCTCAGTTGCATTGACAGCCTAGTATTGAAGGGGTCATGCAAAGGAGGTGAGACTTGGCACCATGAAGAGAGCCTATGAGAGGCTGTGGGTGAAGCCTAGTTGCAGCAGAAGACAGCAGTGTCTTGGAGAAGCCAGTACCATGAGATGACCACCAAGAACAGCAGCAGTAGTGGAGTAAAGGCCTCTGGAGCCTAGAAGTCAAGATGTGTGCTACAAAGGGCAAAGCTGGAGAAGTGACCCAAGCCCTTGGAGGAGCCCAGAGGATCATGAGTAGATCCCAGACATTGAATGGTTAGAGTTTGCTTTTCCTTTTGATTGTGACTGCACCCTGATATTTTTCCCTCTTGAAGGAAGAAAGTATTTTAGTGGATCCCACAGTTAAGAGACTTTGAATTGTAAAAAGACTTTGAATTTTAAAAGAGATTGGATATTTTAAAGGGATTGAAATTTCAATATGTGAGAATTTGTAAAGACTGTGGGACTTTTAAAGTTATTTAGATCTTGGGGATGAATAAGAAAGTAAGGGTTGAGGTTTAATAGTGATGTGTTTGTGTGTTAAGTTGACATTTTAGTTATTAATTACAACCCAATATGGTTGATAATAATACATGGAAATTTTCAGAAATTAATAATTGATGAGTTTAAAATCATAGGATGTGTTGAGTGGATGATTGAATCTCATGCCATCCTGCTTCCTTCGGCCTAGAATGTGAACCAACCCTTTGTCTGGTATATCCAGTCAGGAGCCACTTCATTATCAGATCAACTGTTGAGGTACAAGTAATCCTCATTTTATTTAATAATGGCCCCAGCACCCAGGAATAGCGATTTGGATATACTAACAGTTTGGTATCTCAAGTTTTAAAGGAGTTCCTTTAAGTGAAAAGCAGAAATGAACCACTTGCATATTGTGTGTCCCAAGCTCTCCAATAGCCAAGAAGAAGGGAAGAAGGAAGAGGAGATCCAGGCTGTTTTTGCTGTTAACTTCCCAGATTGTGAGGCTTACAAGCACAGTGTATGCAGAGTGTTAGCCAAGTGGAGAAGGAATCACATTATAGGCTTCGTCCTGTCTGTGATTTCAGATATTCCTTAGAGGGCTTGGAACATGGCCCCTGCAGAGAAGAGGGGACTATTATGTATAAATAATGAGATACCTGTAATTATTTCTGGGATGATTCCATTTTTACTTCCAGTCTCTGAGTTGGAGTTTGTGGACTAAGTAACCACGCAAGGTTGAGCATCGGGAACTGTTGCCTTCCTCCCCGGGGAGCAAGTATCAGCAAACAAGAAGAACTTTTCAGTCACTTATGTGCTGTTAGTAGTTTTCAGAGGGTGGGAGATGCCTTATCTTCTATTTTTCACATATGCCTCATTCTTTCTGGAGAGCTCTTTCTCTATTAGGTGTCTTAGGTTTGCAAATGAGATCAGCTGCTACCATCAGTACACGTGTGAACAGCTTGGTCTTTCAGAGCACATGTAAGCCTTTTAAAAATTACATCTCTCTCTGTCCATCTCTGTCTCTCTCTCTGTGTTTGTGTGTTTCTGTGTGTGTGTATGTGCATGTATGCATGTGTGCACACGCACATGCATGTATAGGTTAGAGAACAGCTGGCTAGCTTCAAGACTCTTCTTTCACCACGTGAGTCCTGGGAGTTGAACTCACATCGTTGGGCTTGCCACCTGGTGCATTTATGCCCTGAGCTATCTTGCTAGACCAAGTATTAGCCTTTAGTCAGATGTTTTTCTTGTTTAAGGTAGAATTTACAAACTAACCTTTTCTTGGTTAATGTCATACCACTGAGAATAATCATCTTACCCAAAAGTTCTAGAACTTCTGTCAGTTTTTTTGTTGTTGGCATTATTCTGTGGCAGTGTGTCTTAGTTAGGGTTTTACTGCTGTGAAGCAGGACTTTCCCATTGTCTTAGTTAGGATTTCCATTGCTGTGACCAGACACCATGATCAAGGCAACTCTTTTAAGGACAACATTTAATTGCGGCTAGCTACAGGTTCAGAGGTTCAGTCTGTCATCATCATCAAGGCGGGAGCATGGCAGTGTCCAGTGCAGGAGGAGCTAAGAATTCTATCCTGCATCTTCATCTGAAGGCCGCTAGGAGAAGACTGACTTCCAGGCAGCTAGGACGAGGGTCTCAAAGCCCACTCCCACAGTGACACACTTCCTCCAACAAGCCACACCTTGCAATTCAATATGCACAAATCTAATCATGATGGGGCCCCAGTGGGACAAAGAGGCTTTGTTTGAAAATGTAGAGATGAGGAGCATCATCAAGAGTGAGAATAAGGGCCAGAGCGAGGGAGACGGTTAGCCACCGCGAGTCTAGACAGTAGGAGAGGGCAGTGCTTTCCAGTCAGTCTCCAGGACGAATTCCCTGAACAGATCCCAAGAACAAGGGAAATATCAGCCTTTCATAAGTTTCAGGGGCTGGCAAAAAGTTTCACATTATATTGGTTTAGTTCAGCGTAGTGTATGTGACACAGAAGAGCTAGGTTCCATAAACCGAGAGTTGTCAAGCCAGAGCACCAACTGCTGCTTCTCCATGTCCCAGCGAGAGCAGAAGGCAGCCATGGATAGATTCAGGATGTGGGATCAGGCCCAGAGGCACAGGCCTATGTTCTCACACGCCCCTCTGGCTTTAATTTTTTTCAAAGCCTACTTTTAATGATGGTTCTTAAATGCTCTAACCTTCCTTTTAGCTCACCATCCACCAGAGGGAGTGGAAAAGAAAGGTGGTTATGATAGGGGGAAGTGGACAGGTGATTCTTTGTAGCAAATTCCATTTATGTTGTCAGAAAATCAGCAGTTCAGTTCACATGTTAGCAGCAACAGCTTGATCCACTCACAAACACTTCCCAGATACACCAGCAGTCCAGTTCAGTAGTGTTGGGATAGCAGCAGGCCTAGCAGGAAGCAGCAGGCCTCGGCCGAATGAGCATGAGTCAACAGGAAGGGTTAGGACCATCAGGGATGCTGGGAGAAGTTCTCAGCTTGTCTATCTCAACTAAGTGAAGATCAGATAAGATGCGAGAGACCAAGAAGCATTGAACAACTCGCTCTATCTATAAGTAAGCACTTCTCACAGCCTATTGAGTCATATTTATACTCCCTCTAAATATCATGTGTCTGCCACAGGTCTTACCATGAGAATTGCCTCAGCACATGAGTCTGTCTTAGCAAACTCCATGTGAGTCTGTATCAGCTGACATTACTCTGCCAATTGGCTGAGTCTGAAGACACATCAGGAAGCTACAGCATACCCCTGGAAGTTTTTTCTTTTTTGATTGGATATTTACTTTATTTACATTTCAAATGTTTTCCCCTTTCCAGATCTTCTCTTCAGAAACCCCCTATCCCATTCCCCCTCCCCTGCCTCTATGATGGTGCTCCTCCCACTCCTGTCTTCCTTCCCTAGCATTTCCCTACACTGGGGCATTGAACACCCTCAGGCCCAAGGGCCTCTCCTCCCACTGATGTCCAACAAGACCCTCCTCTGCCACATATGCGGCCAGCATCATGGGTCCTTCCACGTGTATTCTTTGGTTGGTGGTCCAGTCTCTGGGAGCTCCAGGAGGTCTGGCCAGTTGACACTGTTGCTCCCTCCATGGGGCTGCAAACCCCCTCAGCTCCTTCATTCCCTTCTCCAGCTCCTCCATCTGGGACACCATGCTCAGTCCAACCGTTGGCTGAGAGCATCCGCCTCTGTATTTGTCAGGCTCTGCCTGAGCCTCTCTGGAGACAGCTTATCATGCTTCCATCATCAAGCACTTCCCAGCATCCACAAGAACGTCCAGGTTTAGTGACTGTATATGGGATGGATCCCCAGGTGGGTCAGTCTCTGAATGGCCTTTCCTTCAGTCTGTGCTCCACACTTTGTCTCCATATTTCCTCCTGTATTTTGTTCACCCTTCAAAGAAACACTGAAGCATCCACATTTTGGTCTTCCTTCTTCTTAGGCTTCATATGGTCTGTGAATTGAATCTTGGGTATTCGAAACATTTGGACTAATACCCACTTATCAGCGAGTATATACCGTGTTTGTTCTTTTGTGACTGAGTTACCTCACTCAGGATGATATTTTCAAGTTCCATCCATTTGCCTGCAAATTTCATGAAGTTGTTGTTTTTAATAGCTGAGTAGTATTCCATTGTGTAAATGTGCCACATTTTCTGTATCCATTCCTCTGTTGAGAGACATCTGGGTTGTTTCCAACACTGGAAGTTTTGTGGTGTGTTTCTCTAATGAGTTTTGACAAATGCAGCTCAACTACGCAATGTAAGGTGGACCAATACATGTGCGTTGTTAGCAAAGAATCCTTCATCACTTGTCATTTCATTTGCTTGCTTTAGCAGAACGTACTTTCTTTTTTTTTTTTAAGTTTAAGAGAGTTATATTTTTTTAATTAATTAATTAATTTATTTTTGATACTTTATTTACATTTCCAATGTTTCCCCTTTTCTGGGTCTCCTCTTTGGAAACCCCCTATACCCTCCCCCTCCCCGCCTCTGTGAGGGAATTCCTCCTCCCACCTACCCGCCCACCCATCCCCATATTCCCACCTTGACATTCCCCTTTACTGGGGCCTCTAACACCCTCAGGCCCAAGGGCCTCTCCTTTCTCCCTGATGGCCATGGAGGGCATCCTCTGCCACATATGTAGTCCAAACCATGGGTCAATAGATGTGTATTTTTTGGTTGGTGGTCCAAACTCCAGGACGACCGGGGGGGGGGGGAGTTCAGGCCCATTGACGCTCTTGCTCCCTCCAT
>CM052704.1:14888655-14906195 GCA_028551405.1 Uromys caudimaculatus | reverse complement strand
TAGATGGTTTATCTGATCCTGACTTAGCTTTGGTATTTGATATCTGTCTAGGAAATTGTCCATTTCCTCCAGATTTTGCAGTTTTGTTGAGTATAGGCCTTTGTAGTAGGACCTGCTGATTTTTTGAATTTCCTCAAAATCTGTTGTTATGTCTCCCTTTTCATTTCTAATTTTGTTAATTTGGATTCTGTCTCTGTGCCCTCTGGTTAGCCTGGCTAGAGGTTTATCTATCTTGTTAATTTTCTCGAAGAACCAACTCCTGGTTTTGTTGATTCTTTGTATAATTCTTTTTGTTTCTACTTGGTTGATTTCAGCCCTGAGTTTGATTATTTCCTGCCTTCTACTCCTCTTGGGTGTATTAGCTTTTTTTTGCAGAATGTACTTTCACCTGTGTCTGCTTCAGTGACATGTTCCTTCACCAGTCTGCCATAGAGAAACATCTTTTCACCTGTATCCACTTCAGGAAAACACTCCTTCATGTGTTTGCCCCAGCAAATCACCATCCAACACAACTGACTCTCCAAAGAACCCTTAGGTTTCCAGTTCTCTCCCCATTCACAGTCTCCTTTCTACTTTTTTGACCTCTTGTCTCTCAACACAAACTTAAGTCTAAATTGTGTTCGGTCTAAATAAATAAATAAATAAATAAATAAATAAATATATGTGTGTGTGTGTGTGTATGTGTGTGTGTTTGTATATATATACATACATACACACATACAATATATATCACATATAATATATAATTATATACTATACATATAATATATAATTTATATTTACAAATATATTTTACATTTGCAAGCTGTATGACTCAACTTGGGTAGTTGCAAGCAAAAACTGATTTTCCTTAAAGTTAAAGAAAACATTGGAATTTTTTTTTTCAGATTTCATCACTCTAATAGAATCAGAAGGTGTACAATCAATACAACTTACATTAAATACTGTAGAAGAAACAAAATTTTGGCATGAAGAATTAATAAAAAATTTAGGAGCCTTAACACATGTACTAACACTTATTCAAATCATAGATCCGGTTCCAACTTTATCTCTTGCTAACATAACATCATAGAGAACTGCAGCTAACTTCCAAATGTGTCTTTGAGAATGTTCATAACCAGCCTTCCCAATGAAGACTGTCATTTCCAATATTGATTTGATTTCTATACCAGTCCATGATTGAGTCAGAATAACTGGTCTCATTATAAGGAAAGAGAAAAGTCATTAAAACTTCTCTTTTTGACTAGGAAAACATTGGAATTTAATGGAGGAGTATGAGGTACGTTTAACAGCTGAGGGAAAAGGAGGAAGAACGTGCAGAGAGGATCCAACTGGACAGTATATGGGTCTCAACACAGCAGGTTTAATTTCAGGTGTTCTGATCATTTCTTTAGTGGGGCCTTTAACTAGATTTTCATTACTACAATGAAATAGCTGAGAGTCTGTAACTTAGAATGAAAAGTGATTTCATTAGCACACAATTTTGGAGGCTGAAATTCCAAGCAACTCTTCCAGTGAGGGCCCTTTATGGCACACATGGGAAACGGTGTGAGATCAAGTAGCTTCTACAGGGAACCCAGTGAGTTTGAGGCCAGTGAGAGGCTGCTGCAAAAGACAAGGTGGATGATAAGAAATGACACTAAAGATTGTCTTCTCGTCTCCACTCACACATATACACGCATGCACGCACGCCCGCCTGCGTGTGCACGTGAACACATGCACACACCTACATTGTGTTTCTTTTCCCGCCCAGACACATACAGACATACCCTCCCCAAACCGAGTGTATTGAACTTCACAGTACAATCTATCATTTCTAATATGTTTAATTGGATTTGTAATTGGAAACAAGGTCCAATTAAAACCTTACATAAAATCAGTTTTAGGTGATCTTTTTATAAGTACAATGATGAGAGTTATATACTGCTTAGTGGGGAAAGCAGATGGAGATGTTAATGTACTGGGGGGGGGTGAGAACTTCTGAAGGACAGGGATGGAGATAAACAGAAAGGATTTTATTTTTTCTTGATTTCTTTAAAACATGATTGGTTAAAGCAAAAATTACAATACATTGCACCATATTCTAGAGCAGTGGTTCTTAACCTGTGGGCCATGGCCCCATAGTGGCCACATATCAGATACCCTGCATATCAGATATTTACAATACAATTCATACAACACAAAATTATAATATGAAACCACAATACAAAATACAAGACGAAAATACAAAATGCAGTAGCAATGAAAATAATTTTATGGTTGGGCTCATCACAAGGAACTGTATTAAAGGGTTGCAGCATTAGGAAGGTTGTGAACCACTGCTCTAGAGTGTATTGTGTCCATCAAGGAGGTGTGTATAATAGCACAAAACGCAGGAAGTAAATGAAGCATGTTTGTGAAAAGTTTTAAAGTTTTGGATGGGTATCAGGGATGGAAGAACCAAGGAAACAGTGCCTTCCAGACACAACAGGACTGTTCCATGTACAAACTCAGAGACTGTAGCAGCATGCACAGGGCTAAGCTAGATGACATCCTAGTGCTAAAAGAGCAAGTGGACACAGCCCCCATCCCTAACCCCCACAGCTGTTCCTGTCAACCACTCACAAAGGAAGCCTAACTGGGTGTCAAACCACACTTAAGGAGGCCCCAGGCTCAGCAGCAGACGGCAGATCCATGGTATATTTGGGATGTTTTGTCTCATATCGCTTGCTTTAACTTGTCTTTTGAGTCTCTATTATGATCTTCAACTTTGTGGTTTTTTTGGGTTTTGTGTATGTGCACACATAAGTCTGCATGTGTATGTGCATGCATGTGTGTGCCTGAGTGTGTATGTGTTTCTTATGCTCTTTCTTTTTATAATTCTGTTTGTTTGTTTGCCTTGTTTTATTCTGGCTTGTTTGTTTATTGGCCTGTTTGCTTTTTATGGAAAGAATGAAAGTGTGCAGTTGGGTGGTAGGGAAGTGGGGAGGATCTGGAAGAGACCAGGGAGGGTAAAGCATGAAAATATATGTACTGGCTGGTTTTGTGTGTCAGCTTGACATAAGCTGGAGTGATCACAGAGAAAGGAGCTTCAGTTGAGAAAATGCCTCCATGAGATCCAGCTGTAAGGCATTTTCTCAATTAGTGATCAAGGGCAGAGGGCCCCTTGTGAGTGGTGCCATCCTTGGGCTGGTAGTCTTGGGCTCTATAAGAAAGTCAGCTGAGCAAGCCAGGAGAAGCAAGCCAGTAAGGAACATCCCTCCATGGCCTCTGCATCAGCTCCTGCTTCCTGACCTGCTTGAGTTCCAGTCCTGACTTCCTTTAGTGATGAACAGCAGCATGGAAGTGTAAGCCGAATAAACCCTTTCCTCCCCAGCTTGCTTCTTGGCCATGATGCTTGTGCAGGAATAGAAACCCTGACTAAGACAATATATTATATGAAAAAAATTATTTTCAACAAAAAATTTTTGGCTGGAGAGATGATTTAGTTTGAATTCAGGAAACCACATTTAAAATCCATATGTGATATACACCTGTAATCCTAGCAATGGGTCGTTAGGATCAAACTCAGGCCATCATGCTCGGGGACAAATGCCTTTACCCAATGAACTCTCATGCTGGCCCTTCAAATTCTTTTGTAAAGATTTGCCACCAAATTACCTTTATTTATTTATTTAGATTAGTATGTGCTCAGGGGTATTTATTTTTATCCTTTTATGTGTATTTAGGCATCAAGATTCCTGATCTCTGTGTTTAGACTGCAAATTTTAATTCATTTTGGCCATGGGATAGGGTCTTGGTCATTCTGTCTCCCCTTCCTTCCCCCTTCCCCTTCCTTCCCTCTCTCCCTCCCTCCTTCCTTTGGATCTTTCCCTCTTTTCTTCCTCCCTTCCTTCCTAAACTTATATACTGCACTCAACTCATCTTGTATTTTCCCTGCCCAGCCCCATAGTCAAATATTCAAATAGCTGCTATATACAAGAACAATGGCATTGGCTTATAAAGATCTTGTTGCTACTAGGCATGCTTCTAGACCCTTTCAGTGAGCAGTGCAAGAGAGCTAAAGGAAGATATATTAAACCCATTATGTCTACTTCCCATGTATTGGGCACTCCGAGTACCTAGATCCAGTGTTTTGCTAGAGGTACTTATAAAATACAGAGCTCATGATGCTCATGAATAGAAATCAAAATAAGCAAAGGGCAAAAACATCTTAAACTGAAGTCTGGAGGAATTTAATGGGAAACTTCTGCGAGGAGATGGCCCTAGAATGCAGAGTTGATTTCTCCAGGCATGTAGCACAGCTACCCAGTAATATGCATGGTGCTGTCTACCAGGGAAGTGTGCCTGCGCCTAGACATCCAGAGTTCTGATTTGCTGCACACAGTCATGTACACTAAGTGGTTTCTAAAGTTCAACGTCTGGAGGGAAAGCATTTAGCATCAATCACACTGATTGCACAAATTACCTTGATTGATTGCACACACCCTCTCGACAAAACAGTGCAGGGCTTCAGAGCTGCCAGTAGGCAGTATATTCATCAGAACATTGTGGGGACTCGGTCTTCAGGAGCAAACTAAGGCAAGTCATGGAAATGGGTCTTCTAGAATAGGAAAGTTTGAGCAGTGGTCCTGCTGAGCCATTGCACATACATCTAGACATAATTATTTCATTTACTCAGCTATGATTAGGCATAGCTCATACTCATATTTCTGGCTAATACAAGATTTATTCTGTGCTCCCATTGTTTCTTTCTCTGACAGTGAGACACCGCGTCATTCATATATATGTGTGTGTGTATGTATATATAGTAGTTTTGAAATTGCCAGCATCTACTCTTGTGAGAAACAACTTTTTTATCGCAGTTGCTTTTGTCGTGTTAGCTTTATGGAGTCCACACTGTCCAGCTCCTCTCCTCTGAGGTTGCTTAGTAAAGTTATATATTTATAATCCTGTTAGGGTCTTCCATTATAGTCGCATTAGATCTTAGAATTCTCCAAAATACTGACTGAATTTTAAATACTGGCTAAGAGTAATGTTCCTTCTATGATACACAGTGGCTTTTGCCACTGCCCAGTTTAGTGACACCGCCCTAAAGCTTCCTTTTTTTGTCACATTGTAATCAGACACCTTCCCACTTCCGATCCTGTAGCAACTATCAACATGTTTCCCATGCTTGTAGTCTTGTGTTTTCCAGAATGTCAGATAAATGGAGTCATAAACCATAATAGTTTCCTCCACCTGTCTGGCTCTTTTATCTGGCAAAATGCATTTAAAGTTAATCTATCTAGCCACACAAATCGATTCTGTGTTCTCTTTTATTGAGTAGCATGTTGTTTATCTATTGGCTGCAGGACGTGGTTCAGTTTCTGGAGATTATTCATAAAGCTATAGACGATTGTGTATATAAGTTGGTACAAACTCTAGTTTTTATTTCTGTTGAAAAAAATTAACTGGAATTGGGATTGTTGGGTCCTGTGTTCAGAAGGAGCTCTCAAGCTCCTGTCTTCCACAGTGGCTGTGCAGTCTTGCAAGTCAGCCGTACGTGAGCATGGGTTCTATATTCTTGTCAGCATTTGTAATAGCTGAATACCTTTATTTAAGCTATTCTGTTGTTAGGGTTTTTTGTTTGTTTTGGTTTTGATTTTTGTTCTTGTTTTGACAACTTGACACAGGCTAGAGACACTGAGAAGAGGAAATCTCAATTTAGAAATGCTCCCATCAGACTGGCATGTTGGCAAGCCCATGTGGGGCATTTTCTTAATGATTGATGTAGATGGTCCAACACAGTGTGGGCCATGTCATCCCCGGGCAGGTGGCCCTGGGCGTGTAAGAAAGCAAGCTGAGCAAGCCAGTAAGCAGTGTGTTTCCACGGCCTCTGCTTCAGTTCCTGCCTCCAGGTTCCTGCCTTGAATTCCTGGCCTGACTTCCTACATGATGGACTGCAACTGTAAGCTGAGGTAAACCTTTTATTCTCCAACTTGCTTTGAGGTATGGCATTTTTATCACAGAGACACAACTAATATACTGCATTTTTGGTATATTGTTTGTATTCCCCTAATAATGAGGGTGCTGTGTCTTTCCCTATAGCTAGTGGATTTGAAGTGTCTGCTCACATCAGCATTTACATTCTTATTTAGCTGTTTTCTTATAGTTCATATGAGCCCTGGGTCAGATTGGCACCATAAATACTGTCTCCTAGACTGTGGCTGATCCCTTCAGCCTTCTCTATGTTTTGAACACATCCTTCTCCCCACACCCATTTTAATGGTGCTACAGATTGATATGGGACCTTATGCATGCTAGGTAAGGACTGTACCACTCGGCTGTATCCCTAACTCAAGCTCTTTGTGATAAAGTTTAATTTGTTAGTTTGCTCAGTGTGTATGTATTGGTGTTTGTGTGCACATGTATGTGTGGGTATGCATGTGGACATGTGAGTAGATATCAGATGTAAACCTTGGGCGTCAGGTCTGAGATTCTGTTCACCTTGTGTTTTCAAACATTACCTCTCACTGGCCTTAAGCTAGGCTATCTGGCCAGAGATGTGTTTATCTCCATCTCTCTGGCCCTGGGATTTCATGTGCACACCGCTATGCCTGTTTTTATGTAGGTGCTGGGGAAAGTTCAGCTCCTTACACTTGCATGGCAAGCACTTCACTGACTGAGCCGCCCTCTCAGCCCCTATTAATTTATTCTTACACGTATTGTGTTCTTGGTATCAGACTTAGGAATCTTAGTCAAGACCATAAGGATTTCTTCATATGTACGTTCATACATATATCTGTACATTTATGTATATATTTTTTCTATCTACTCTTCAAGAATGAATCTAGGACGTGCGCATGCTGGATAAACACTGTACCACTAAACTTTGCCCTATTCCCTTTTTATTTTGAGACAAAGTCTCATAATATAATGAGGTAAGCTGCAGGCCTTGAATTTATTACATAGCCCATGTAGTTCCTGAACTTATCTTTCAGTCATTCCTCCTACCCCACCCTGACCCCGAGACAGGGTTTCTCTGTGTATCCCTGGCTGTCTTGGGATTCATTCTGTAGACCAGGCTGGCCTCCAGCTCAGAGATTCGCCTCCCTCTGCCTCCCGAGGGCTTGAAGGTGCTCATCACCACTGTGCAACTCTACTTATATTGTTTATTTATGTCCATGTGCACATGTGTTTGTGTGCATGAAGAGCACACGAGGAAAGGTGCTCCTAGAGGCCAGAAGAGGGCTCCAGGAGCTGGAGTATACAGGCATGTGTGAGCTCACCAATATAGCTCCTGGGAACTGAGCTATCGTGCTCTGAAAGAGCAGTATGGACTCTTAAACACTAAACCGCCTCTGCGTTCCCTAATCACCCAAAGTAGCTGGGGTTACTGTGCCTGGCTGGGGTTTCTTGTAGGCTCTTCCCAAAGGATTTTCACTACTGTGTTTTTATTTTGTTCTGTAATGAATCTTTATCTGTCCTCCTTTCCTCCCTCTCCCTCCCTCCCTTCCTCCCTCCCCCTCTCTCCCTCCCTCTCTCTCTCCCTCCCTCCCTCTGTTTCTCTTTCCCATCTTCTGTTTCTTTTTGTGTATTGTGCAAGGTATGGATATGAATTCAACTTAGGAAGATGGATAGTCAGTTATTCTTCACCTACTAAAAAGGCTCTTGTTTCTCCTCTGTGCTGCTTTTAACCTTCGGTCATCAGTTATCTTCATATATGTAGATTTGCCTGCAGTCTCTTTGTTATGCTCCCAAGTCTATAATACTTTCTCTTCCTCCCCTCTCTCTTCTTCTCCCTCTCTCAATACTGTTTTGGTTTAATTGCTATAGTTCTAAGATAATTCATGAGACCAGCTAGTATTAGCCTTTCACATTTGCTTTTTTTTTTTTTTTTTTTTTTTTTTAAATCAAACTTGTTTTGGTTATGGTAACTTAGTTTTAAGAATCAGTTTAAAGAGAATTGATATCATACTAGTATTGAATCTGCTCATCCATGAACAAAAGATATTTCTCATTTCATTTAGGTCTTAATTTTATGGCAGAAATATTCTGTAAATCTCAGTGTATACGTTTTTGAAATCTCTTTAGATTTGTCTCTAAGTATTAAGTGATTTCAAAAAAATTCTCTTGACTATTGCTCCTAGTTTATAGAGAATTTTAAATTTTCATTATTTTATGTGTATGAGTTTTTTGTCTACATCTACGTTTGTGTACTATATGAATGCCTAGTGGCCTAGTGCCTGCAGAGATTGACAACGGGAGCTCGAGATGGCTGTGAGCTGCCATGTGGGTGCTGGGAATCAATGTTTAGATTCTTTGAAAGAACAACCAGAGCTCCTAATGGCCAAGTGATCTCTCTAGTCCTCTATAGACATTTTAAAATGAAAACTCTATAATAAAGAGCTTTCAAATAAGAAAGTCTCATATAAAAATAAACCAGAGCTGAAATCTTTATTTCCCAATTAACTTCAATACAAGAACAGACATTTTGAATTAACTTTGAGTATTATCTTTTATCATTCTACCTTGCTAGACAGATTTATTAGAAATTGATAAAGTCTCCTGGAAGAATAGTAAGATAGCAATTAAGGAACTCCAATGAAGAGAGTTTGTGTTCGTGGGAAAGGACATGTCCAGTAACCATCACTCTGTAGGAAACCAACCCAACCCAACCCAATCCAAACCAACCAAACCAAACCAAACCAAACCACTCCCAGACTGGGCTGGCTCCTGACGAATTAAAGAACTTTGCCATTTGCTGTCAGTTGCATGCCAAGACTAAATGGTAAGTCCCATTGTTTCACACGTCACACACTTTTGCCACAGGACATGGAGAAATCTGTCTTGGAATGGGATCAGTTTTCTCTTCTGCTGGATACCTTTTATAGTGCCAGGAAGAGCCATGCAGTGCGTTAGGAGAGAATCGTCACATGCTGGAGAAGATGCGCCTGCTGGTATAATAGCAATACACCTATTGTGAGGTAACCTAAGTTGGGCTCTCAGTACCCATGTCAAGAATGACACAAGTGCCTGAAGATTCAGCTCCAGGGCATCTGGTGTCCTCTTAGGGCTTCCTTGGGCATCCACACATATGCATACAGTTGTTTAAAAGTATCTTAATATTTGATATTTGACAATTTGTAGATAACATCATGGTAAATCTTTGGTTGAGTATCGTTGGCTGCTTCTGCACTTTAAGCACCTAAATATTCCTGTTCTTTGTGGCTCACTCATTGTGCCCATGTATTTCTTTCCTGTTTACAGATTTTAGACTATGAATGTTAGTTCCTGAAACATTTCATAGGTTTCATGATTTCCCCATTTCTTTTAGTTGTTTTTCTCTAGAGAAGGCTGATTATCCCCCTCTCAGCAGTCACTGGCTATCTCTTTGTCTGGGTAGGAATGGGGTATTGTGTAATGTTCCCCAACTAAATTGGCATGTCACCCAATGGTGTCATTATGCAGGTCTTGTTTATGTAACTATACTAGTGAGATGTCATGAGTACAGCATCTCTGTCATGTCTAGAAAACATTGTTTAACAGTAGATGTCCATTGGCTCTTACAATCTTTACATGAAGTCCCTGATCCTTATGTATAGAGCTTACATTGTAGATGTACCAGTTGGGACTGGGCACCCCATGGTCACTTATTTTGTGTGTTCTGGCTAGTTGTGCATGTCTATAGTTAGCCTCTATTTGATGCAGGGAGAAGCTTCCTTGGTGAGGGAGGAGAGTGGTACATGTATCCGTGGATAGAAGGATAAGTAGTTAGGGCACAGTTAGAGTTATATTGGTTTGTGAAAATGGCAGTGTTGGGTCCTTCTCCAGGGTCTATGGCATGTTTAGCCATGAGTAGTTGTCTAGGATTACAGTACCAGACATACATTAACCTAACTTTGCTCTCCTTAATCAGACTTATTTTTGGTTATATTAAGTTAGTTTTAAGAATCAGTTGAGTTTTCTTAACCATGAACAGAAGATATTTCCCATTTTACTTAGATCTTAATTTTAAGGCAGACTTTCCTCCTACCAAGTGGGTCCTAGATCCAATTAGACAGCTGTTTGTTACTCCAAAATAATAGGGCCACTCGAGCATCATGGGGGGTGTCTTGCAGGTCTGCTCATTGTTGTGGTTTATGGGGTCTGTTCATTGTTGTGGTTGTAGAGCTGTGTATGATTGGCAATCGTTCTTTTCCTCTGTCAGCTTACATTGCACATTCAGATGCTCTGAGAGCTAGTCCCCAGGGAGGAGACTTCCAGGTCAGTTCCAGCTCAGTTGCTCCACAGGTAGGTGAAGGTCTTTCCCACTGAAACCAGTCCACAAGGCCTGAGAGAGACCACTGCTCCGTTAAATGTACAGATGTCAGATGTGGCAGTAAGAACTATGAAGAAAACAAAATATGATAGCACCGAAGGAATGCGATGGTTTTTCCAGTAACCAACCTGGAAAACATGGGAAGTGACAAATTGCTTGACAGTTAATCAAAAAAAAGAACTGTATTAAGATAGCCTAGAAGACCTGGTGCTTCGCTTGCTGTTTCAACGAAAATCTACAAAACTGAAGATTTTTTTTGAAAAGGAAGACATGGCAACTGCCTTTTCTTTATTTACGAGGCTTGCTCCACGTAAGGGAGGTTTGCAGTGTCTCTGCCCCAAAGCAAAACTCCCTTCACTGCCACCAGTGAGATTACATATGGGCTATGTAGTGAGAAGGTTTTCCTGGGTAGGGGACTGGATTGGACTTGGTCCCGTGGCTGCAGGATCCTGGGGGTTTCCCATTGGCTGTGACCTGATTTTAAGAATGAAAAGATGGAGAAAGAACTGAAGGGCTGGGATTGTAGCTCAGTATTTGAGCATTTGTCCGGTGTACATGAGGCTCTGGGTTCAATACCCATCATCACAAAGAAAGAAAAAGAAGCATTTTTGAGACTATAGAAAAAATTTTTAAAATCATACTTCTCTCCTACACAGATTCTGTTTATAGGAATTTTAAGAGTTACATTTTAGTATATCAAAGAATACACATGCGTTTGCCTAAGCACTGTGTGTCTTTGTAATGATAAACTTCTCCCTTTGATGGTGAAGCTTATTCCTATTATGCCTAGACTATGTTCTTCAAGTTTTCTTGTTTTTTGTTTGTTTTGTTGTTTTAATGAGGGGTACCCCCCAAGTCTGATAAGGAATTTATGAACTCTACCTTGGGTATACCTTTTATTAAACTGCACTGTTTTGTTTAGTTGAGGTAAATACGTATGCATTTGGAAAACTTGGTGTGTCCTGAGTGCTGTGGTATGAGAAGCATCATGGTCTTTCTACACTGATGAAGTGCAAATAAAATTTTGTATTTATGAATGGCAAAAAGGTAGCCTGGCAGTCACCTCAGGAGCAAAAGTAAATAATAAAAATCACAAAAACAATGTGCATGATTTCCAACCAAGAGATAGAAATATTTTTAAGGATTTTATTAATTTTTAGTGTGTGTGTGTGTGTGTGTGTGTGTGTGTGTGTGTGTGTGTGTGTGTGTGGACAGCTGACCATGGAGGCTGGAAGGGTCATCAGATCCCTAGGAAGTGGTGTTTCGGGGGGTAATTACCCAAGTCCAGTCCTCTGCAGGAGGAGGAAGCACTCATAACTGCTGATCCATCTATTTACCCCCAGAAACGATGTCTTAGGATAACCAAACAGAAATCCCGCAGCTACAGACTATAACAGGACATGAAAAACATACAATGGACAATGTCGACAGGACACTTGAGTAAAAGAATTAAAAGAATGTGCGAACTAAATTCAAGCAAGTCATCAAAAGGAGAGCGAGGAAGGGATAAGCAACAAGAAGGATGTTTGAAACCGCCACGGGGAAACGTTCTATAAGCTTTTAAACCCTGTGTGTGAGGGGTTTGGCTAGGTGGAACACGGCAGCTTTGGTGCATGTAACAGAGCAGTACTGTAGTCTCTATGCAGCTCTGTCCTTTGAGATTGATAAAGATTGCTCAGGTCCTTGGTTGTGAAGGCTGTGGTGTCCATAGGGATGTGCATGGCAGCAGGGACTCTGCAGGCCTTTAATAGTGAATGAAGGCCATTGGAATTTTTATTTTTTTTCTCCCATACGGGAATTAATGATTAGGGTGTTTCTTAGCGCTGGGTCCAGCTTATGGGCAGCGATTGTGCCAGCGTCTGAGGAGCGATTCTTACGGGGTGGTCACAGAGGCAAGGTATGGGGCATGTTATGCATATATGAGCTGTAGAGGAAGGTGGTAGTAAAAGTGTCTGGAAGGCATGCTCCCTTCCTGCTGAACTGGACATGCTGTACAGGGGGCATGTGCTCATAGGGATGTGGTTGAGCCAGCATCCAAGGTATAGGTGCACACAGCTTACAGCTTCGGAGGCTAGAATGGGTGCATTCCTCATGTGCTGGAACATTCAGTATTGCCATCGACCCAGTCTAGAGCACATATATAGGCAGGGACAGTGGCTGTGGGCACCAGGTGTGGGCTCCCTTGCTGTGGTAATGACTCTGATGTCTGAGGAGATGTAGGCACCACTGCTCAGGCATATTCAGAGTGGTAACCGTTGTGTGGTCCAGGGTAAAGCTCACCAGGACAGCAGTAGCTCTGGTGTCTGCAACATGGGTGTATGTAGGAAAGCCTGCGATTCTTACTTGGACCCTTGAGCCCTTCTGTGATAATTTCAATTCATGGATAGCTATCTAATCGCTTTGTTTTTGAAAAGAGTAAAGCTAGTGTCTCCCACTGTGCCATATGCATGTCTTCAAGTCATAGTTTGTACATTTAATGGAAGATGGGGAGGGTTAACTCCATACGTTGAGAGGGCAGAGATAAATTAGATATATATTATAGTTGCTGTATGGCCAAAATTAACTCAAAGAAGTAGAAATAAGAGACAGGAAGATTAAATTTTAAAATTAATCAATTTTTAAAAATATATTAAAAAGAGGCATGACAGTAGAGGCCCTGACTGTGATCATAGCCAGTAGCTAGGCACGTTAGACACAGAAACCCTGGCTATGACCAGAACCAGCAACAGGGAACAAACAGGAAACCACGGAGACATATACCAGTGTTCTTGTTTCAGTTTCTCTGCCGCATCAAGGTGGGGAGGTGGAGAACAGATGGAACATGGCCCTGTATGAGAACCCTCTTGGTTGTGGGTTCTCCACAGAGCCGTGATGTTCACTATTTTCTCCCTCGTTTGCTTGCACCCTGCCAGTCAGAGTCTGGGTCTATATACGCCCTTGGGGACAGCCTTTTGGCCATTCTACTCCCCCTCTTAGCCAGATCCTAGCTTGAGGGTAGAGGCAGCTTCCATGTACTCCTGCTCTCTGGAGGAAGACTTCACCAACTCCACAGGAGACCCAAACCTCTGAAACGAGGACTCCTGTTCTTCTGTGGCAGACCTGTTCCCTGGGGCCTGGGGGGAGTGACTTTCTCCCAGTTGTCGGTGCCACTAAGAGCGCAGGGTTGCCACTCCCACCTTAGTGCCCTCTGGGATTGCTATCCCATACCCACCCATTGCTCAGAGCTATTACTGCTGGCCAACAGAGCAGCTAGCAACTCATAGCCAGAGAGAGCTCTGTCTCACTTTTATGCAAAATATATGCACACATATAGTTATTCTATTAGTTCTTGTATTGGCTAGTTTTATGTTGGAGATCCAGCTGTAAGGTATTTTTTAAATTGGTCATCAATGGGGGAAGGCCAGGCTTATGTAGGCAGTGCCTTCCCTGGCCTGGTAGTCCTGGATTCTATAAGAAATCAGGCTGAGCAAGCCATGAGGAACAAGCCAGTAAGCAGCACCTCACCACGGCCCTTGCATCAGCTCCTGCCTCCAGGTTCCTGCCCTGCCTGAGTTCCTGCCCTCACTCTTTGATGATGTATTGCTATAGGGAAGTGTGAGGGAACCCCCCCTCCAAGTTGCAGCCATAGTAACCCTAACTTTGGCAGTTCTGTTCCTCTGTATTCTGACTAATGTACACGATTAGCCAGGCAGGAACTGAAGCGGAGGCCGTTGAGGAATACTTACTGGCTCTTCTCCATTGCTTGTTAAGCCTTCTTGTACACACCAGGGCCACCTGTCCAAGGATGGCCCTGACCCCTTGACGTGGGTCCTCCCATACCAATCAGTAATCTAGAAAATGTCCCGACTAACCAGTCTGATGGAGGCAGTTCCTCAGTTGAGGGTCTTTCATCCTGGTGCCTCTACTTTATATCAAGATGAAGAAAACAAACCAATACACTTATTTGAGGAATGCAAACGATTCATCACCACAAACTTTAATATGAGGAGGACAGTTGGAGTGCTTTTGAGTGACTTCATGGTAAACAGAATGGATGCTTCCTGCGATAACCATGTTCTTTATTTGTATCAGTGTATGTTTGTATACAAGGCGGTGGGGTTCCAGGTCAAATTTTGCCGAAGTACGCCATATTCACACCCCGTGACTTTTATTCCACACCCTGAGAGTCCTGCTTCCTTCCTAACAGTCCCTGCGTTATTGGTCTGTGTGTAGCCTCGGTTTCACAGACGAGGGAAAGGTTCTTCTGGTCTGGCTTGTGCTTAATATGGTGATCTCCAGTTCTATCCATTTTCCTGAGCATGATAGAATCTTTGTAAATGAACAAAGTTCCTTTGTGTTTGTATCCTACATTTTCATTATAAATACACATGTTGACAGATGTCTGTGCTGTGTTGTGAATAGTCGTAAATGGACAAGTGTCTCTGGAGGGTGCTGATGGATGGAAGTTCCTTTGAGTATATTCCAAGTAGTCGTACAGCTAACCCATATTCAGTTCTGTCTTAGCTTTTTAAGGAGTGGATGTTGGGGCGACAATCCCTTTGTTTTTATTTTTTATTGTTTTGAGACAGGGTATCATAACATGCCTTAGATGACCTGCTTACCATGCAGACCAGAGATCCCTCTGTCTCTGCCTTTGCCTCCCACGGCCGGGACCGCAGGCAGGCATCAGCATGCCCAGCGCCTACTCTTGCCGTTCTGAAGAACCTCTGCACTCATTTCAGTAGTGGCTGCACTAGTTATGTTCCCTTCCACCATGTAGTATGCAAATGTTCTCCCATGGCCTCACCTGCATTAAAACAACAACAATAGCCATTCTGATAAAGTAAGATGGAATCAGAGTTGTTCTGATATGCATTTCCCTGATACATAAGGGTAATGGCGGATTGTCCAGGCATTAGTTGGCCATATTATACTGCCTTTTGAGAAACATCATGTCATGTGCCGTTTGTAGCTCAGAATTAAGTTTTTTTTGATTATGTATTCTGAATATTAATCCTCCATCAGTTGTGTAGGTAGCAACAGTTTTCTCTCATTCTGTAGGCTGAATCTTTCACTTTTTGTTTCCTTTGCTCTCCAGGGGAAATTTTAATTCTATACAATTCCATTTATTACAATTAGCATTGTTTCCTGGACCATTAGAGCTCCTTTCAGAAAGCTCCTGCCTGTGCTGTAACCTGAAGTGGTTCCCTGTGTTTTCCCTCTGCAGTTTTAGCATTTCTGGCCTTACATTTAAGGCATTTGATTCGCTGTGAATTGATTGTTTTTCTGAATATGGATGGTTTCGTTCTTCCACATGCGAAAATTGAGTTTCTCCAGCAGTGTATGTTGAAAAGGCTGTCTTCAGTGTATGCCTTTTATCTTTGTCAAAAATCAAGTGGTTATAGCTTCATGGGTTTATTTTTATGTCTGTTATTCTACTTTATTGGTCTAGGTGTCTGCCATGGTGACTTTGTCCTGGGTCTTTCTAGTGTGACTTGAAATGACTGACATATAGTGACAGCTCCAGTGTTGCTCATTTTACTCAGGAATTCCAGTGTGAGCCTCAAAGACTAAGAGACAGGAAAGCTAATGAGTAAATTCTAGTCTTGGGCTGAAACCCAAAGCAAAAGAAAATCAACACCCAAATCAACCACAGGCAGAGAGCAGAGCTTTGCCCTAACACAGCTCTTCTCTCTAGGGCTTACGGCCCACAAGGCATTGGCTTAGAAACCATCCTGGGGGACTGTATGCGGCTCTGTCAGAACTATGACATGAACGTTTCAGTCAGTAACAGCACTGAACAGTGACGATTGCCCTCTGCACTGTAACCTGCCCCATTCAACCCCACAGACACACACTGATACTCAGACCCATCTTATGTCCTGTGGAGTCCCTCTGTCTAGGAATCAGTAGGCAAGGAAGGCTGCTAATGTAGCTACAGTGGTTATTCCCGAAGACCAAGAAGAAACTGGAGTGCTACTCTATGCTAGTTGCAAATGTTTTGTCATAAATTCACTGGGTCATGATTTACACATAAAGAGTCTACCTATAAATATTTGGAAAGTATTGAAAACATGTTTTGAGTGGCAAAAGGCTTTGGGGGTAAAGTTGGAAAAACCATTAGGCACTAAAACCAGATAAATGGATTTTGTATTTGATGAAACATTATCTAGGTATGCCTATGACTATGTCTCTGGGTAGATTAATACTTGAATTATTAGAATGATTTGTCCTCCCTGATGTGGGTAGATCTTACCTAATTGAAAGCCTGACTAGAGCAAAAATGTTTCTGACCATCTTTGACCTGAGCCACCCACCTCTTCTTCTTCTTTGTTTTTTCTCACATTTTTATTTTTATTTTTTGATACTTTATTTACATTTCCGATGTTTCCCCCTTTCTAGGTCTCCTCTTTGGAAACCCCGTATCCCCTCCCCCTCCCCCGCCTCTATGAGGGAATTCCACCTCCCACCCATCCGCCCACCCACTCCCATATTCCCACCTTGACATTCCCCTTTACTGGGGCCTCTAACACCCTCAGGCCCAAGGGCCTTTCCTCCCCCTGATGGCCAACTAGGCCCTCCTCTGCCACATATATGGTCCGAACCATGGGTCCCTCCATGTGTATTCTTTGGTTGGTGGTCCAGCCTCCAGGAGGACCAGGGGGGTCAGGCCAGTTGACACTGTTGCTCCCTCCATGGGGCTGCTGACTCCCTCAGCTCCTTCAGTCCCTTCTCCAACTCCTCCATCTGGGACCTCACTCTCAGTCCAGCAGTTAGTGTAAAGTGAAACTTGGGTATTCCGAACTTTTGGGCTAATATCCACTTCTCAGTGTGTACATACCATGTTTGTTCTTTTGTGACTGAGTTACCTAGCTCAGGATGATATTTTCAAGTTCCATCCATTTGCCTGCAAATTTCATTAAGTCATTGTTTTTTTTAATAGCTGAATTTTTTACTCCATTGTGTAAAGGTACCACATTTTCTATATCCATTCCTCTGCTGAGGGACATCTGGGTTGTTTCCAGCTTCTGGCTATTATAAATATGGCTGCTATGAACATAGTGGAGCATGTGTCTTTATTATATGTTGGAGCATCTTCTGGGTATATGCCCAGGAGTGGTATAGATGGGTCCTCAGGTAGTATTATGTCCATTTTTCTGAGGGTCCGCCAAACTGATTTCCAGAGTGGTTTTACCAGCCTGCAATCCCACCAACAATGGAGGAGTGTTCCTCTTTCTCCACATCCTCACCAGCATCTGCTGGCACCTGAGTTTTTGAT
>CM052704.1:14853948-14888155 GCA_028551405.1 Uromys caudimaculatus | reverse complement strand
CTGCTTTTAATATTCTTTCCTTGTTTTGTGTATTTTGTGTTTTCACTATAATGTGATGGGATGAAGTTCTTTTCTGGTCCAATCTGTTTGGAGTTCTGTAAGCTTCTTTTATATTTATGTTCATCTCTTTCTTTAAGCTAGGGAACTTTTCTTCTATAATTTTGTTGAAGATATTTACTGATCCTTTAAGTTGGGAATCTTCACTCTCTTCGATACCTATTATCCTTAGGTTCTGTCTTCTCATTGTGTCCTGGATTTCATGGATGTTTTGGGTTAGGAGCTTTTTGCATTTTGTGTGTTCTTTTACTGTTGTGTTGATGTTATCTATGGTATCTTATGCTCCTGAGATTCTCTCTTCTATCTCTTGTATTCTGTTGGTTATGCTTGCATCTATGACTCCTGATCTCTTTTCTAGGTTTTCTAACTCCAGGGTTGTCTCCTTTTGTGATTTCTTTATTGTTTCTATTTCTATTTTTAGCTCCTGGATGGTTTTGTTCATTTTCTTTGTCTGTTTGATTGTGTTTTCCTGTAATTCTTTAATGGATTTCAGTGTTTCCTCTCTAAGGGCTTCTAGGTGTTTACCTCTGTTTTCTTGTGTTTCTTTAAGGATGTTAATTTCTTTCTTAAAGTCTTCTATCATCATCATGAGAACTGATTTTAAATCTGAGTCTTGTTTTTCTGGTGTGTTGGGATATCCAGGGCTTGCTTTGGTGGTTCAGCTGGGTTCTGATGTTGCCAAGTAGCCTTGGTTTCTGTTCCTTAGGTTCTTGCCCTTGCCTTTTGCCATCTTGTTAACTCTGCTGTTAGCTGATCTTACTCTATCTCGTTGTGGCTTGCCCCTCCTGCAGGTCTCTGTGTCAGTACTCCTTGAAGACCAACTCTCTCTGAGAGGTGTTTGGGTTTGGAGAGCTGTGGCACAGGGTCAGCTCTGGGGTGCAGACAGAAACCAGAAGAATCTTGTCCCCAGCTGTCCCTTGGTTCCTGTGTCCCTCTGCAAGGGTCCCTCTTGATCCAGTGAGTTTGAACAGAAGTGGTGTTTTGCCTATTCTCAAAGGTGTGTCAGCACTCCTGGGATACCAGCTCTCTCCTGGAGCCCTGTGGCCCAGGCTGAGGTCCCTAGGTCCTGGTGAGCAGTGGTGCTTGTCTTATCCCCACTCATGGCTTTTCCATGCTCCTGGGAGGGTAACTTTCGCCTGGCGTTGCTTGGCTATGGAACCCTGGTGACCCAGGCCCAGGTGTCCTGCCACAGATGGAAACCGGAAGGTTCCTGTCCCTGACTTTTCCTCCTCAGTCTCTGTGTCCTGAGGGCCTGGGAGGCTAGCTTTCTCCTGGCGCTAATTGACTATGCAGCCCTGTGGTACAAACTGAGGTCCCTAGCCACAGATGGAAACCGGAAGTTTCCTGTCCTTGACTTTTCCTCAGTCTCTGTGTCCTGTGGGTTCCAGGCGGATCCCAGTGAGCAGTGGTGCTTGTCTTATCCCCACTCATGGCTTTTCCACGCTCCTGGGAGAGTAACTTTCTCCTGGAGCTGCTTGGCTATGGAACCCCGGTGGCCTGGGCAGAGGTCTCCTGCCACAGATTCACCTCTTCTGTCTTTAGACTTAAAATTGGTTTTCCAACTTTTCAGGCCTATGGATTCTAATTATCAACATCCCTTTGGTTCTGTTTTTTTTTTTTTTTTTTTTTTTTTTGAATAACCATTGTATCTATATTCCCCAAACAAGTTTACAAGGCTAACGTAAACCTAACATGCTCCCTATAAAGAGCTATAGTCTCTTACAGAGTAAGAGTTAATCATGAACCTCTGTAATGAAACATCTATGTTAACAATCAAATCCAGCATTATATAAAAGCATGTGTATATGATATGAAACATCCAATCTCATAAAAACATAAACCAGTTTTTAATTTTAGGATTAAAAGTTGGTTTAATATTTTAAAATCTATATAATTCACCATGTTTGGAGAAAAGGAGGACACTATGAAATAGTAAAAGCATACGTTGGCAAACTTGCTGCCAGTGAAAAACTGTAAGAAGCTACAAATGAAAGAGAACTCCCACATTATTATTGACATATAAACACCTCGAAGCCAGCACCCCCTTAATTGTACAATATTAATGTTTTCCCCGAAGAGACATAACGAGGCAGGTAGTATAGCACTGTCTTTTCTAGTCTCTCTAAGGTTCTCACCATAGCAACAAGGCAAGAAACAGAAGTTAATGATAAAAGGTCAAGAGAAAACCTTTGTGTTTTCTTTCCTCTCTTTCCCTCTCTGCTTGCCCCACCTCTTTCTATAGGACACATGACTGTATAGAAATTGTAGGGAATTTATATAACACAACTATCATCAGGGTTTCAATACACAAAGCTTACGTGTAAAGAATCGTATGTGAGCTGGAAAGATGGCTCAGCAGGTAATGGCTTTCTCCCTTAAACCTGAAGTTTATTCCTCCCTCTGACCCAAATGGTGGAAGGGGAGAACCGACCCCTGCTAATTGTTCTGTCTGCCACATGTATGCTGTGGCACACACACACACACACACACACACACACACACACACACACACACATACAATAAATAGAAATGTATCTTAAAATGTATTCTTATATAAGCAATATTGCTGGAAAATTAATTTTATTTATAGTAACATCAGAACATAAGTACTTAGGAATTAATTTAATAAAGTCATCCAAGACTTTGGGAAACAAAAACAAAATTTTCTAAAGGTTATTTACATGAAAATCTCATATTGGTGGATTAGAGGACTAAATATTATTAAAATGTCAATTCTGTCCACACTGGTAATAGATTACATATAATTCTAGTCTTAATTCTACCAAGCTTTGTGTAGAATTAGCAAATACTTTCTGAAATGTATTTGAGATTGCAGAAGATCTAGAATACAAAAAAATCTTGAAAAGGAACAAATTGAGAAGCTTTCTGCTTAGCTTTAAGATTTTTTTAAGGTAATAATAGAGTATGGTTCTGACATAGATTGATAAATGACTGAAATGCCAAGGACCAGCCTTGGCTTCAGAGGGGTTCCTGAGAGAAGTGTGTCTGGGAGCCGTGAAACAAATGACTCAAAGTCAAATTGTGGGTATAAGCTGATAGCCTATGTTCTGCTCAAGACAGCTTTCTAGATCTCTCTCTCTCTCTCTCTCTCTCTCTCTCTCTCTCTCTCTCTCTCTCTCCCCCTCCTACTCAAGACAGCTTTTCAGACTATATTTCTTCTGCTCAAGACAGGTTTCTCTTACTATTCTAAAACCTCTCTGGATAGCTCAATTTTTGCAGATCAAAAGCCCAGTCTTTTATTTACATATCAATTCAGTTATTACCCCAGATTCCCTTTTGATTACCTTATGAATCATCATCCCATGAACCTAGCTCCTTGATTATTAGAAAGAGAGAGCAAGCACAAACACAGACAATAATATACCTGGGTGGAACCCTGCCCTGAAATTACCATTCCTACAACACCTGGGCCTAGAGCAAAACTCCCTTTGTCCCAGGCTGACATTGAACTCAAGAATCTGTCTGCCTTTATAAGCGTAAACAAATAAACTTAGCTGGGTAGAATCTTGCTCTGTGATTACCACCCCCTAAATCTCTTTATCTCTTTCCTTAGTATCTTTCTGACAAGCTGGTTCATAGTGCAGCTGCCTCTGTTCCTTTAGATATGTGAAGCTCCTAATACAATTCATATTGCATCCTTGTATTTTGCATAGTTGAGAAATTATATATTTTTAAACAAGTTTTCAGCATTCTTTCCCACAGCCTTGAGGCCTGTCCTGAAGATCTCAGCGTTTTCCATTTTGCTGAGACATTAGACACACCCTCACCTCCCAGACTCTTGTTCTCTCTGATTATCGTGGAGTCATGATCTTAATAATGTGCAAAATATGTACATTATTATACAAAAAGCCGTATACCCACAGCAGCCATCAACATTTGTGGAGGCCCACGCACTGTTGACTCTGTTCCAGGGCCAGGAACCATGTCCTGCTGTCCCTTATACATGCCAAGCGGGACCTGGCACTGAAGCAAAACAGAGAACTTGCCCCATCCCCTTATTTTGAACAAAGTTGTCCAAACAGCTTTTTAAAAACTACATTTCAAGTTTACATTTTATTTTATGTGTCTGAGTGTTTTGTCTGAATGTATGTATGTGCATCACATTTGTACAGTGCCTGCAGAGGCCGGCAGAGGGCGTGAAGATTCCTAGAACCGGAGTTAGAGACACTGTGAGCCGCTGTGTGGTCTTTGGAACTGAACCTGGGTCCCCTGCAAGAGCAGCATGTGTTTTTAACTCCTGAGCCATCTCTCCATCCCCAGAGATTTTTTAAAAAATGCATGTTTGTGTGTATCTGTGTGTGGATGTGTGCCTGTGAGTACAGGAACTTTGAGAGAGGCATAGATTTCCCTGGAGCTGCAGTCACAGGCAGTCATGAACTGCCTGACACATCTGCAGGAAACTGAACTTGCTTGGATCCTCCACAAGGGCAGCGTATGCTCTTAACTGCTGAGCCGTTTTCCAACTCTCTTAGGGCAATGTTTTCAACTAATAATTTTGTAATTACTGAATATCCACAAAAGAACCTTAGTGCCTATTTCACATCAAATCCAGAAATTGAGACCAACAATTCATAAACCTTAGACATAAACCTATACATATTTAAATGCAAATATAATATTAACATTTAAATATACTTAAATTGTCTTTGTGGGTAGGCAAAAGCTTTTTGAGCAGGATATGGAAAAGTAATTGCCATTAAAACAGATTAATTCAATTACATCATAATTAAATGTTTACCACTGAGAGTATAGAAGAAAGTAGTATAGTTTCAGATGACAGCAAACAACCACACACATCTATTTGATAATTAACCGCATCTCCCAAAGTCTGATAACGTGATCCCCTGTCCCGGAGGCCTCTGTGATCTCCACTGTTTTCAAGTACAATGTGTCATAACATTTTTCTCTACCTCATAAAATAATCTCAGGATTATAATATTGGTGTGATTGCTCACAATATACCAAGTTTCTTTTGTCAGGTGAATAGATTTCACCAAGGTTGTTTAGAGTATTGTCAATACCACAGTTGTCTGCTGTTTTATCATCCTAGTTTACAGTTAGGCTAATCTGTTTTGGTTTGACCATACGTCTTAAAGGAGCATTGCCTATTGTTTTGAAAGTCCCAGTGTTACAACTGACTCAAGCAAGACTCATCAACATATGGTAAACCTTGTATAAAAATGTGTTAGGTGTTGTATTCTCTAAGGAACACACCTCTTACGACACTAGTTTACAAATTTGAGGTCACGCCTTAGCCAAATGATCGAGGAGCAGCACCCAAAGTACAGCAGTCTAGCACTGCATTTCCTGAGATGCTGCAGCAAGAAATGCAAAAACTTGGTGGTGTAAGATTCTTGACAAAATATCCCATACTGATTTAATCAAGGGGGATGACTGGACAGATCCAGAAGGTGGCCCATTTTACAAGATGGCTGACCTCAAGAACTTTAGTGTCACAGGTCTCACAAAGTAGTGAGAATATTCTAGATTGAGAGAGCTCCAGAACACATCAGCAAGTACAAAGGAGGAAGCTTTACTGGATCCTGGTTTACAGCTCACAAGCATAAAGATAGATGTCCTGTTTGTGGCTGAGCATTCCACAGACACTTAATCTCTGCGTCTGGGCTCCTTGTGAGTTTTTAACCACCATCCACTGCACAAGAAGCTTCTCTGATAAGGATTTAAAGCTCCACTTATCTTGGGCCAAGAGATACATATTTAGAGGGTGGTTTGGTACTACATCCATTAACAAAACAGTAGTGGTATTTTCATCCCTGGAGCCTATGAGCTCCTCAGCCCTGTTAAATCTTAGTCAGATTTAAAATTACCAGGCTTGTGTTTTACTCCTTCAGAGCCTGGCTTTAATTAGAAAGTGCTTGGTTACCCCGTAATTAATATTCATGACATTGCAGCATCTGTATAATCTATTTGAAAATGGCATACATATGCCAACATATCACAAGGAATATGGAAAAATAGCTGATCGCCGTGGTTGAAGGTATAAAAGTGTTTATTGTATCCTTCTTCCCCATTTTATGCATGTCTGAAACTTTCAAAAGAATGATCCTTCAGGACTATAGGGTGCTTCTGCGATGTTGACACCAGGGGGTGCTAGCGCTTTTCAAATAGGGCTGAGCAGGTAGGCGGCTGATGCAGATCCCTTAGGAGCCACCTGGGTGGACACAGACTTCAAGCCTTTAATTTTGCAGCCCTCTGCTCTTGGTTGCATTAATTTCTTCTATGAAACACGAAGAGTTGTGGGGATGCAGGACTCTTTTATTACATATTTTTATTTATTTATTAAAATTTCTGTGGGTCCCTTCTGACCCTTCTTATTCCTAGGCTTCTATTGGCATCTCACATCTCACAAGGTCTCATGAAGTGATTCCCTGTCCCAGATGCCACTGTGGTTCATACTGGTGTAGAGTGACTTCCTTCCCTGTCAGCTCTGTATTTCCCCAGGAGTAGTTTCTACTCTTCAGCAGTGTCAGGGTTATAGTAACCACTCCACGAATCTTCCATCATTCCTTTTCATTAGCCCTGCTTCTCCTAAGACCCGAGGCTGATGGTATGGAGGGCAGAGGACAGCTGTTGAGAGCTGTTTCTCATCTTCCATCATGTGGGTTCTGGGAATTGATTCAGGCAGTCAGGCCTGGCGACAAGCACCTTCATCCACTGAACCTGACAGAAGAGATGTCCACCTAAGGCTGTCTGTCCTCTGACCCTTATGTACACACATGTGAACACACACACACACACACACACACACACACACACACACACACACACACACACACACAGAGAGAGAGAGAGAGAGAGAGAGAGAGAGAGAGAGATTTACAAAGAGAGAAACACTTGTCTGCTGCAGCCACTGACAGTGAAAGCGCTGCTGTCCAGCACCCAGACTCTTTTTTCACACGTGATGGCTCGCCATTTACAATTCTTCCTTTGTGAAATGTTTGTTGTCTGTTATGGTTTTTGGTGTCCTTCTGGATTATCTCTGCCTATGCAGAAGTGGAGAAGGCAGGGATTGGAGCAGTACTCGGGGGTTCTGACTGGTGGAACTATTTTTAGATAGTGATACTCAAAATCAACTTTTCAAATTATAATAACACGTTAAGCTTTCTCACTGAATTATAGAGTATGAATTGTTCATATTAATTTTTTGGAAAAATTGTCATTTTATTAATAATTCATCTATACTTTATTACAGTGGGACTATATACTCTGCGGTGCTCAGAATCATTTGTGCTAACGACCAGCAGCTCCTTCCTTTTGGAAGGGGAAGCAGCAACAAATGAGTGGATGTTTATTAATGTGTCCGTGTATCTGGGGCTTTCTATCAGCAGTTCATCTACAGATGAGAAACCCCAGGCTGGGACGGCAGGTCTCAGTTCCCAGAGCAGTGAGGGCGTCATTCAGAGCCAGTTCTCTGGCTCCAGTACTGTGCTCTCGGTAGCCGCTAGTCCACCAAGGACACTGGACAAGCCGGGCTGATTGGGGGGGGGGGGTGATCCATGAGCATGTTGTAATGGGGCAGTAGATGTGCTCGTCTGAAGGCGCTGACATGATAGATGTACTGTAATTATTTAAAGAGCTGTCGGATACAGGGGGCTGAGAGACTCCTCAGCTGTAAGGGCACTTGCACCAAGCCTGATAACCTGAGTTCTGTCCCCAGGTCCTAGATTTGATCCCCTCTCCCCACATGTGACATGGCCTGCTACTCCTCAGATAAATGCGATAAAACTGTTTTAAAGGCTATCTGGCACATAGTAAACACTTAATTTATACACTGGTTGTCTTAAAAGGGAATTCAAAGGCAACTGAATGTTTGGATTGTTAAAGGTCACCCTGAGACTGAAGGGATGGCTTGTAGTGCTCTTACAGAGGACCTGAGTTCAGTCCCCAACACCCATGTCAGGCGGCGCACAGCCTTCAGCCCCAGAGGGACCCACTGCCGCTGGTCTCTAGCACACCATATACCCTGCACCCATACAAATACACAATGTAAGGAAAGCCAATCTTTAAAAAGTCCCTCTATTAGAGGCTGAAGCTGAGCCCCTGTAGATTTTTATCTGGAATATATTCCCACCTGAAGGTGGAAGCAGGGTGAGTCCGGTTCCATTTAATGAAGTAGTATCCAACATTTAAAACCATCTATCTAAAAGAAGTAGATTCCCTTTGTCAGGGATATATATATACACACATACATACATATATATATACACACACACACATATATATATGTGTATATATATATTAAAATTAATAAATTAATTTATTTTTGCTGGAGTTGCAGATGACTGTTAGCTACAATATTGGCACTGGGAGCCAAACTTGAGCCCTATGCAGAAGCAGTCATTGCTTTTAGTGACTAAGCCATCCTCCAGCCTGTAGACTTTATTCTTCAATGATTTATTTATCCACTTAATTTAAGCTTCAGAGCAAAGTTGAGAGAACTCCTAAAAATGCCTATGCGGCCTTTGCCTTATGCAAGGCCTACCTCATTACTAGCATCCACCCTCCCACCCAGTGTGGGGCTCGCTGCAATAGACCAAGAACTCACAGACAGGTCCTCATCACCTAGAGGCCAGGGGTCATGGTGGGTTTCACTCTTGTTGAGTAGTTGTGTTGTCTGTAGCTTTAGACAAACATACCAATATGTATCTAACAGTAGAGTGCGGTACAGGGTAGTTAGTTTTGATGTCCTAAAAATTCTTGGTGAGTAAGAGCCAGTGGTTTCACAAGACAGAACAGCCAGACACTTAGTCGCAAATAACCTGGGGTAAAAATCCACAATGAGAGATTTCAGACCTTATCTGGGCAGCAAGTGGACTCTGAGATGCACCGGGAAAGCACATGAACAGCAGCACAGGCCGTTTTGCTTTTGGGCAGAGTGGCACTGTTAATCAGCAAGCCAAACTGCAGACTTCAGACTAGCATCAGGGTGTGTGCACATTTGCTTGTGCTGAACCCTACAGAGAAAGGAGCATCCCCCTCCCCCACAACTCTCAGATCAGACTCTGCTCCCTAGCAGGGACCTGGAGAGCCCCCTCCATCGCTGCTCTTGCACCTACCAGAGGGATTCCGTTTTGACTGTGGTATTGCAGTCAGGACTAGTCTGGGGTGGGGAGACAGCACAGCGGTAAAGTACTTACCAGGGAAGCATGAGGAACTGAGATAGGACCCCCAGTTGTCATGGAAGAGCCTTGGTGCAGTGGGCCCACATCTGTACCCCCAGCAGTAGGGCTGAGCAGCGGTGCAGACGGGTGAGTGTCAGCACTTGCTGACAGTCAGCCAAGCAGAAATAGTAGGCTTCAGGGCTCTTGAGAGACAATGTATCAGAAAACCAAGGTGGAGTGTAACAGAGGGGGGTCAGTGCCTTTGGTCTCCACACTTGCATGCTCAGCTATGCATGCATCCCCTCCCCCAGCACGCATACCACCTTCTATCAAACAGCCTTCAAAATATTTTCCTGCAACGAGGATACATTGAAAATAAGACAGAACCATGTGACATTTTATTAAGCTCATTTCCAAGGCTAAAGTGAATAAATGTGCTTGCTACTGAGTAAGATTGTCACGGTGGGTTTCCCAGTGACATTTTGGATTAATGGAAAACCATTCTGCTTTGGAATAGATTTTTAAGTGGAAGTTGATGTGTTTTGATCGGTTTTGAATTGATTTACAATTCATGAAGCCCTTAGATGCCAGAAAATAATGACTGCTGCGTGAGGCAGCTTGGTGAAAGTCACAGGAATCATCAGGAGAGGTGAAAAGTGTGTGAAGGCAGGGAATGGCCCTGGTAGACGCTTAGACTATGGCTGACAGGCCGTTTGGTAACCGGGAAGGGCTGGCTCTAGGACAGGTCTCTTTCCTGCATGATATTTTAATATTCAAGATATTATCCCATTTTATATAACTGCAGTTTATTCTTTGGTGATATTGTTTAAATTAAATTATTTGTAGAGTCAAGAAAATATAAAGCTTTGACCTATGTGGAAATTTACACTGGGAAATTAGAATTAGTCTAGGATAAGAATATAGTAGGGGATATCACGGCTTATAGTATGATAGAATGCCATAGAAAACAGTGCCGTGTAGATGCCATTACAATGTAGTGTATTTTTTATTTTAATAAATATCCCAGTCCAGGTAGTTTGTCTAACTTTGACGAAGAAATGATTTTATTATCTTCCTCACTTCTTGGTGAGGGTCAGTTTAAGCTAGTCCGAGCTCAAATCTGAGTCTCAGCACCATGGTACACCTGAACTAGAATGGATCTTAGTGACCGTCTGTCATCTGATGCTTCCACCCTTTCCATTACAGAGCTCAGAATTCCCTAAAGTCTCAATTGATATTAGGCACTAGACTCCTTCTATGAAATGATCATGTTTGCAGAATACTGAGCACCGTCGAGAAAGAGAGACTTTATTTATGATGAGGTAATGCTTGCACTAGTGCAGGAGGCAGCTGAGGACCATGTGAGTGCTTTGTATAGATAAAGACTACTGGGAGAGATGGGGTGCCCTGCTCAGTGGACACTCCAGAAAGGAGAGGTTAGAGCCCATTTTCTAGAAAGCAGAACCCTAGAACAGCCCTAAAGATTGAATGGGCATGTAGCGGGTTGGTCTGGTGCTGCCTATATTCAAATGCTAAATCCTGTACCCCAAGATCTAGTTTTTCCAAGATGAGTGAATTCTCACGGGTACAGCTTTTGTTGTGTAAACCTTACCCCACAAGTTATCCCTGATTGGTTAAGAAAGATGCTTACAGCCTAGGCTGGGGGGAAGTGAGGTAGGCGGAGCTTCCGGTCCCAGGAAGGACTATGAGGAAGAGGAAGTAGAAGGAGAGGTCACGATGGGGTAGGTGGATCATGAGCACATGGCCATAAGGGCCAGCCTGTTGGAGTGGGAGCAGCCTAGTAAAAACATTGCAAGTGATGTCTCGGGGTTATTGACAGAGAAGTAGACAAAATAGCATAAAGGGCTGATATCTGCCCAGCTCTAGTGATTCTAAGCTTATTTTTATATATAAATATAAATAATAGGCTTTGTGTCTTTTATTTGGGAACTATATGGTCTAAGTGGGGTAAATCCACTCAAGTAATATTTACTACAATATAGGCAACTAGAAAATTTGTGTGTGCCAGGAAAGGAAACTATAAAGGATACACAATGAAACTTGATAGGATACATTTTCTCATTCTCTCTCTCTCTCTCTCTCTCTCTCTCTCTCTCTCTCTCTCTCACACACACACACACACACACAAACACACATTCATACATACTCATACACACATACACTCACACACATAAACACACACATATATACACTCACACATGTACACACACGTACACACACACTCACACACATACATACATACACACACAATATGACATGAAACCAAGTGGGGGGCTAGGCTGCTAAAAAGAAGGGGCTCAGAGGGAGAGAACATAAGAGGGGTAAATAAGGGGAGAAACATGACTAAAATCATTATATATGCATGAAACTGTCAAAGAATAAAAACAAATTTAAGAAAGTTATAAAACCTCAAGAGAGCCTATGTATACCTCTCTCTGTCTTGTTTATTTTTTTCTTTTTTCATGTGTAATAGTATCTGTAGACATGCTGTGAGAGGGCTTTGAGGATATTTGTGTTTGTAATGGACATTGGCAGTGATTATGTAGTTATTGCAGCTGCTACAATAGAGCAGAGTCACACAGTGACCAGGTGTCTAAAGATATCACCAGATCAATGCACTAACAAATCTGTAGGACAAATGTCAGATCTGGAACGACCACGTAATTACCTGCTGTAATCAGGTAATTAAGTCACAACACTGACAGTCCATGTTCTCCTAGAACCACGCTGATTGGATTTCCGGGCTCAGGGCAGCCTGCATCTCCAGTTGCTCAACAGCTTGTCTTTCCCTCTTATCTCACGGTCCTGTGTGATTCTCACAGACCTTGTCACTCCTCGGTCCTAACTCAGCAATCCCAGAGAGCAGCTCCTGCTGCCACCTCCACTGACAAACACAGAACGAGATCTAAGGTAGTTAAGTAACTTGCACTGTTACAGAGCGCAGAATCAGACTGAGGCCATGACTCCTGACTCCTGCTCTTATCTCTTCATGCACTGGATCCCCGAGTCAGGCAGATCTGGGGCTTACTGGGGAGTCCTGAGCCCATAGTCCAAGGATGGATGGTATGGGTAATGAAGCAAGACAAAGGCCCCTTAGCTGCAGGTACTCTGGGTGGACTTGGGAGCTCCTCTTCCATAGCTCCTCTACCACAGGAGAACATCACCCCTTGCTTTTAAGCAATTACGTGCCTTTGTGGTGATTTTAGCTGACCTACATTAGATCCAAAGTTTTCCCTAATCTAGACCAATGGCCCAGATTTCTGATGAAGAAATCTGGGGTCCATTGCAAAACAGATCTTCTATATACTGAATGTGGGTTTTCATTTCTTAACGTTGGAAGTGGTTATATTCTCATATGGAGAATCTTACAATTTGAATTTATCCTTGACGAAAACATAGAGAGCCATGTAGTGAGAGTTTCAGTTTCTTTTAAAACACAGAAATGTCATGTGACTGTGTTTTGTTTTACTCTAGAGTATGGGATATGGGGCTACTTCAGATTGTCCACACCAGCTAACTATTTGTCTTGTGCTCTGGCACGGGTTGATTTTGACAGCTGAAGATAGCTTACATTTGGAATTCTGGGGACTCTTCAAAGGGTATTAAAAATACCAGAACCCCAAGAGAGGTGGCAGCTGCTGCTCCTCTTGCTGGTTGCTGGTTTCTGGTTGCTGGCTGCTGGCTGCTGGCTGCTGGCTGCTGATATCCTGACAATGAAGATCAAAATTGCCCCAAGGAACTCAATGCCCCTAATCAGCAGGAAGTAGTCTAACAATATTGACACCCCCTTTTCCCTCTAGCCTTCTTTCTCTCCTACCTAGTGTTGGGGTTTGGAAGGGTGGAAAAAGGTGGTAGGGAAAAGAACCCAATGAAGTAGTAAAAAGTCTGGCTGGTCTCTGAGAGAGGTGTCACAGAGACATCTCACACAATCATCACGTTGCTCCTTCTAACTCCTATGAGGTATTCTGTCTTTGCTCCATGTGGCTAAGCTATATGTTAGCTTTAATCTCCCCACCTTGAGGCCTTTCCAGGAATGGGGTCACCAAGGCAGAGCTGAGCAGTTCCTGAGAATGCCAGCATCCTCTAAGAACAAAGCTAAAGAAGCCAAGAAGCAAAGACTGGAGAGAGCCTCCTAGAGCCTCTCCCACTAGACTGAGACCTTCTTTTTACTGTTTGGAGTTTTGGCTCTATGTGTGTCTGTGCATTGTGTGTGCAGTGTTCACGGAGGCCAGAAGAGGCCATCAGATCCTCTGGAACTGGAGTTACAGATGGTTGACGAGCTGGGACTCAAACTCTGGTCTTCTGGAAGAACAGCCAGTACACATAACTGCTGAGCCATCTCTTCAGGACCACACTAAGGGCTTTTTTTTCTTTTTTTCTTTTTCTTTTTTAAAACCTACTTATGACCCATTGAAAGCTGAAACTGCAAAAATATGCATTGCGTGTCGTTAACACTGTCTCTTGACGGGGAGTATGACTTTGAGTAGATATGAATGTGGGAAATGAGGGGGAGGTGATGCTTGAGCACCCCTGGGAGTTGGCTCATGCTGCCTAATAAAGAATAGATAAAATAATGGGTTCTTATTTGCCCTTAAAATTCATAAGACCAGTTGCAGCAGATTACAGGAGAAGGAGTAAGGGACCTGAGAGTCAAGGGACTTCCATTCAAATCCTGCTTGACTAGGTACCAGTTGAGAAAGCTTGTACAGTTTGCTTACATTCCAGTAACTTGGAGCCCTCATGTTAAAATGACAGTAATAGGAGCTGGAGAGAGAGGTCAGTGGTGAAGAACACCTGCTGCTTTTCCAAAGGACTGGAGATTATCACGCACCTCAGGCTGCTCGCAACTGCCTGTAACTCCAGCACCTCAGCACCAGGGGGACCTGACCTCCTTTGATGGCCTGTGTGCCACCTTCTCTCAAAAATAAAAATTATTATTTTTTAAATAAAAATCTGATACTAGCAGAGTCCAGAATGATGGCCACGTGGGAAGGACCGTGAGTGACAGCCGTACAGGCTATTTCGTAAGGCAAACCCATTTTCATAGCTGGAGAATTCAACACTTTCATCAGTAATCCACAGACCAAGGAAGATCTCAGCCCTTTCAAAGCAATCAATCAGTAAGGATGCGGGAGACATGACCGACATTTTCTGGACTGGCAGTCACAGAACACTCAGTCCATGGTACTGAGTACTCAGCAGTCTCTCTGCCAGAGCCAGAGTTAATAGACGTTTTCTTTGCATCTAATTTTTACACAATTAGAATGGACATTCTATACAATTGAGAACTGTTCTTGTTTCACATTATATGCAGCCTGTTTCCCCTTCCCACCTCGGTCATTCCACGTTTGCACCACTTAGATATCTTCAAGAAGCTGTGAGCGAGGGCAGGTGCCTCCTTTACACCGTCTCATCGCTGTGCCTTTTCCTCCTGAAACATGAGATGAGGAAGGTGGGGCTGGGGGAGGGGTGGCACATTTGAGGATGAGCACTGGCTTCCAGAAATATTTTCATGATATCAATCACATGAGAGACGAGGCCGGTCACCGGTCACAGGCAGGGACCGCCGCTGCTTCACCCACCCAGTGGCTCTTCTCAGAAATCCTTGCCACCAGTTTCATAGGCCAGCAAAGTGGTGCTAGGTGATGCAGTAGTTGATTGCTTAAGGTATGCCCAGGTGGGTCTCCCTGCGTGTGAAACCAGCTCCTTTACAATTAAAAGAATGAGACAATACAGAAAAGTTTATATATCGTATGTCAAAATACACATAATATGTGATATGCAGTACATACGTCTGCACATGTGCATGTGAATAAATGAGGAAGAGAAAGTGAACCAACCATCGCCCGGGAACCCCTGGGCTCCTGCTTGCTGGAGCCCTTGTGATGACACAGGCAGAGCTGGAGGTGAATAAATAAGATTGGGGCTGTGTGCTTTAAACAGCACAGCACGTGTCAGTTCAAGAAAGCGCTCACGAAAAGAAGCGTTTGAGTCTTTCGAATTAGGAACTAAATTACTTTTAGAATTAAAGAATCAGAATAGTGGGAGCTCCAGTTACTTATTTGACAAAACCAAGGAGAGCCGATGGAGCTAGTCTTAATGTATGAGGCAAACAACCCCTGGACCCCCGCTGACAGGACACTTTCTCCAAGTGCTATTAATTAGAACGTGTTATTAGCTGACAGCAGGGAGCACACGCCCTTTGCGTGTTAACTCAAGTGCATTCACCATTTAGCTAGTGGGGCTTGCTCAGTCTTCAAAACAGTCTTAATCATTAGCGAATTAGTTAAACTATAACATTATGAGATAAAAATAATCGCCGGTGTCACTTGGGAACAAGTTTGAACTGGACAGATCAGATGTTCTCAGTACAGTCAGTGCTGACTGAGTTGATTGCTGGGTGACAGTCAACTATGGTCGCATCTCGAGTAACCAGCTCCAGATGTAGCCACTTCAACCTGCTCTCCCAAGCTTGTACAGTATCCTGAGATCAGAGATCATCCCCGCTTTGTGCTGAAGTCGAGGGTGACGGGCGCTACTGGGGGCTCCGTTCTCAGTCACCCAGAATTTTACAACATATAGTTGTAATCCATGTATTTCTGATGTTTTATTTTCTTATTAATTATTATTGACTCTGCCGTGGGAGCTGTTGAAATGACGGCAAAGCTCATTCACACCTCCTTGGGGGATCCTGGGAAGATTGCGTCAACACTAGCCCAGAGGTTGTGGGGAGAAGCTAACGTTTTCTTTCAGGGGCATCTCTTTTTCATTTTTAAAAATTATGGATGTGTATAAGATATATACAGAGATGAAGAATAACGTCTTCCTCTATGTGTGTGTAAGACAGAGAGTCTGAATAATGTGTGTGTGTTCTGCATACCAACGCTTGTGATGTTTGCCTTCCTTATCCCACTCAATAAGATGACTTCCCCATTTCATTTACTTCCCAGCAAACGGCATATGTTCATTCTCCTTTATGGTGGAAACAATTCTCCCGTGCATGTGCTTGTGCACAGCGCACTTGTTAATCCTCTTGTTTTTGATAGGCATTTAGGGTATTTCCTTATCTTGGCCACTGTGAATACTCCGGTGTAAACATGGATATCTTTGTATCTCTGTGATATTCTGTCTTAGATTCCATCTTGTATATACCCAGGAGCGGGATATCTGGATCATATAGTAGTTTTACCATGTATTTTTTTTGCGAATATTGCTAGTCACAGTGTTTGCATTAATGCACATACTCACAAGGCATCTGTAAGAGATTCTCCTCACACCCTTACGTGGGTGGTTGTTTCTGACTTGGGGAAGATGGAATCACTGTAGTTTTGGTTAAACATTTTTTTTTACATATGTATTTGTAGGGCGTTTGTATTATTTCTTTTTAAACATTAGTTTACTGGGGCTCAGTAATTAAGAATACTTGCTGCTCTTGCTGAGTTTTGTTCCCAGCATACACATGGTGGCCCATAACTGTCACTCTGGTTCCAGGGGATTCAGTGCCGCCTTCTGGCCTCTGTGTGCACCAGGCATACACATGCACACACACATATGTGCAGGGAAAAGCTTCTACATACAAAGGAAGATAAATATTGTTTAAAAGCTCAGCTTACAAAGCTTTACAGGTTTTCTTGGGAAATCCCATACACCCTTCCTTCTCTTGGCTTTCCACTCCCGTTCTCCGCTCCCCTCCACCAACCTTACCCGCTGCCTCCAGCACCCCCTTTACAGTTTATGTGCCATGTAGTCCTCCCAGGGCCTTTCCCCTAAAGCCTTCTTCTCCATCTCCTGGGCTTCTTTCTAGTTTCCTGGCCTTGCCCCTTGGTGGCCCCACCTAGACACACATATTAAATGGCTGAAGCTGTGATCTATAGAGGAACGAGAGCAGAGGGCATTTGTCTCTCTGAGCCCTGGTTACTTTGCTGTACTTACCCATTCCTCTATAGATTTTATTTTTCTTTATGTACAAATAAAATTGTATTGACCCAATACTCAAGCCAATTTTCTTCACTGCGTATGGATGAAGTTCTGTACCATTTGCTATGAAATGACTACTCCCTTCTCTTGCGAACTCACATTCAACACTCCAAGTTCAGTTAGCTGCTTTGGCACAGTGGACGATAAAGGTATAATGAGTTCATATGTGGGGACCCTAACCTAAGAGGGACAGTATACTTGTTAGAAAGCACACATGCTAGAGGCCTCTCACCCTCCCCATGTGCGCACAGTGAGAAGCTGGCCATCGACAGGATGGGCTGAGTGCCTGCACTTGGTCTTGGACCCTCCTGCCTGCACAACTGTAAGAACCAGTTTAGTGCTGGTCTAGCCTAGGTGTTTTCTCACAGCAGCACAGGCTGGTGAATACACCAGCTAGGGACAAAATTGCTTGCACATCACACAGTCACACTTGAGCTAATGCATTCTTTGAGGAGGGTTATTTGGGCCTAAGCATGTTAATGCTGTCTTTATTTTCATTCACACAGGAGTAAATGACTGAAACTTTGTGACCTGCCCAGAATGACTCAGCTGAGAACTCCATGATGAATGAGAGCACAGCCCTGCAACGCTGCTGGCTCTGTGGGGAGGGCGCAGCCCTGCAACGCTGCTGGCTTCAGTGCTTAATCCAGGAGTTACTTACCTGTAGGAATACCGTTCAGAGCACAAGCCCATCTTATTCTTTGACTGTGGAAGGCTGTCTATACAACAGGAATAACCTCAACTTTTCTACGTTGTCTCGAATGTCTACAGATTTTTATCCATCTCTCATTTCTGCCTTCTTCCTAATAGCAAGCTTTGCCCACTGTTGTTGTTGTTGTTTTAGATGAGTCTTGCTTTGTAGTCCAGTCTGGCCTTGACCCAGCACTCCTCTTTCCTTAGTCTCTGAGTACTGGGGTCTGAGGTGTGTGCCATATGCCCAGCTGTTGCTATCAAACTTTCTCGTGCTCTGTTATTTGCCTTCGCCTAGTTCACCCTGAAGCTCTTTCTCTATTCCTCTTTTCTCTCATCGTAGAAACATTCACATATGATTATGGTTTGCTTTTAATGCCAGCTTGTCACAGATCTCAATGGCCTGAGTAGAGAGCCTCATCTGAAGAAGTTCCCTGATCATCTTGATTGATGTGGGAAGACCTGCCCCGATGGTGGGAGCATCTTCTGGTAGCAGCCCAGATAAAAACAGCAGGAGGAAGTCGGCCTCCTTACCCATTGCTTGCTTGACTTTCCCTCTTGCCTCCAAGTTAACTTGTCCTGTGGCTGTGCTGCTTTCTTTGCTGAGATCAGAATGAGCATTTCAAGCTTTCTTTGTGGCACGGGGACCACCCCCCCCCCCCCCCGTTGGTTCTGCTCCTCTACAGCACCTGACTAATCCGTGCTCTCTTTCGTCATAATAAGGTCTTGCGTTGTTCTTTGACTTGCAGATGCATTTCTTATCCCAGCATGCATCTCTAGGAGAAGGTAATCTGTCTCTCATTTCTTTTATATTGTTAGAAGCAGGATGCATAATGAAGAAAACTGGGAGAACACGTTCAAATGGAGAACGGACCATAGCATACAACAAGTTCTTCATTTCTTTACTTCATAAAATTAAAAGCCAAGATTGTTGAAAATGATTTTAAAATTTTCATATCTCTCTATCTCTGTGTCTCTGTATCTCTCTGTCTCTCTCTCTTTCTCTCTCTCTGTACACATATGGAGGTCTATGAACAACTTGTGAGAGTCAGCTCTCTCCTTCCACTCTGTGGGTCTAGGGATGGAACTCAGCTCATCAGACTTGGTGACTAGTGCATGACCCCTGAAGATATCTCACTGGTCCTGAAAACGTTTGGACTGTGTCAGGGTTCTCCAGAGTAACAGGACTTACAGATGAATCAACCAATCTCTTCCCCCCCCCCCCCCCCGGAAAAATTTCAGAGTGATTTACAGCTAATCCAACAATGGCTTGGCCCTTCTGGTCCAGGAATCCAGTGGTTGTTGGGGCCACGAGGCTGGATGTTTCAGCTGCTCTTCAGTATGTGTTGGAATCCTGAAGAAGTTGGCTCTGATGGACTTGCTAGTGATGGGAAAGCACACAGACAAAGGGCAACAACTTTCTTCCTTCATGTCTTACAGAGGCCTCCAGAAGGCATGGCCCAGATTGGAGCCGGGTCTGCCCATCTCAAAGGCACAGATTAGAACTAGTTCTTACCACTTCAAATTAAGCAAAAGGATCTCACAGGTGTGCCCCGTTTGGGGGCTTGAGTTAATTCAAGATGTAGTCAGGTTGACAACCAAGAATATCCGTCCCAGGCTATGACTTAGAAATGGCTTGTGGAATTAAATAACATCGTTTTATTCCTATTTGTCTACCTGTGAAACCATTTTTATAAACAATTTTTATAGGCTTATTTTTACGTGTGTGTGTGTGGTGTGGTGTGTGTGTGTGTGTGCTGTGTGTCTGTGTGTGGGCATGTGGACATGAGTGCAGTTTCCTGCAGACGCCAGAGGAGTGGGATCTACTGGCCTGGACTTTCAGACAGTTGAGGCTGCCAGGTGGGTTCTGGGAACTGAACCTGATTCCTCTTCAAGAACAGCAGCTGCTCCTAATTGCTGAGCCATTTCTCAAATACTTTACATTTTTTAAACAACTTTTTAATAGACTTATTTTTAATTATCTGTATTTGTATATTGAATATTACTCCAAAATATTCAATGTATTTCAAAATATTATTTTCAATACTTATATTTAGAATAACAATAAATGGTCATTTAATTTATACTGAATACTATCTTATTTTGCCCATAAGAACTATTCATCTATTAACAGGCAGATTAATCACAAAAATACATAAGCCCATACCTTTCCCTTATATATATATATTTTTTATAATGCTAGGCTTGTACATACAAAATTGGTGGTATACAACTGGGCCACACCCAGTAATCCCTCATACTTCTTGTTGAGATAAATTTGTAAAATAACTGATTATTTGATGAATTTGATTTTGTCAAAAGCATAGGTGTTTCATCAATCATATTTGTTAATAACCATACATACTAACACACTCCAGAAAAAAATGGCTTAACATTTTGGGTTTATAAATACACTAGATTTTTCTAGTTAAAATTATAGACATTTTGTTGCAGTGATTTATAATAATATGTAAAATATTAAAACATATATTACTTTAAGACAAAATTCTCTAGGGGAAGTAGAGTAAAAATAGTGATAAAAATACAATAAAATTTACAACTTAAAGAAAAGTTTGTGCATATTCCTTACCATGATAGCATATGTATGAAGAGGAAAGGCTTATCTATGTGCATTTCAGTCATCGATAGGAACACATTACCAATGATAATGAGTTGAACTGTATTGAATAGAACATTATTTACTTTTATATATATTATTGTGCACATAAACTGCGCGTATGCACGCATGTTTGTGTTTGTGTGTGTGTATGTGTGTGCACATGCATGTGAGTGTGTGCACACAAATGTGTGCATCACAGTGCAAGTGGGAGTCAGAACACAGCTTTGTCCATCGGTTCTCCCTGACAATAGCATCTACATCTTCAGGCTTATGGGGCGAGAACGTTAGTCCACGAGATGTCAGCCCCTACAACAGTAACTAACGGCGATCGATCTTATACCCCATTCTGAAAGGCTACATGGTTATCACTTACTTAAATGTGAGATGAGAAATTTCAAGTCTCAGCTGATAATAAAGCAGCTGCCATGAGAATGTAAAATTCGAGCTTAAGGGCCAGAAGCCAGTGTGGTTCTCAGAGACAGAGCCACATCTGTGCGAGCCAGGAGACGTGTCTATAAGGGGCATTGCAATAAACTGTCGCAGCTGTTTTCCAAGTAATGTACATACTCTTCTGTGGTCACGTCCAGCCTCGGAGTGGCACCTCTGAGCTCAGCCACGTGCGTTTGGTCTCCAGTGGTTTTTATATTCAGGTGTTTGAAAGGTGCTCACTTTAGATCAGCAGTGTTGGCCATTTATGCTGCAGAGCTGTGTCATAGCCTTATTAGTTGTGTATGGTTGGTGACCCTCTGGGTACACAAATGTCTGTTGAGTGCTGTCTTACCCATTTGTTGACAAGTGGATGTCTGTGCATGTGTTGTATGTCATGGGATGTCACAGAGGGAGGGAGCAGAACCATCACACCAGTAGTGGACCAAACTACTTCCTTGCTCTAACCAGTGACTTGTCCCCTAACCTGTCTTCAGAAGTCACATAGAGTTACAGTAGTGTATAAATTAAATATTGTGGGAAAAGTTAGTCTTGTATTTCTCTCTCTCTCTCTCTCTCTCTCTCTCTCTCTCTCTCTCTCTCTCTCTGTGTGTGTGTGTGTATTTACGTACTTCTGGAATTCTATCTGTATTTAAAGATGTGACAATCTTGACACCGATTTTAATAGTCATGAGCCTGAACAAAGATGTCCTAGGAGTCAGAGTTGTTATGTGCTGAGAACTTGTCAGCTGATTGGTCAGTTGCCTCTAGTTCTGGCCAATCTTTTTCCTTGTGTGAACATGACAGGTATGTGACAGATGGGAAATAATCCAATAATAAAGTGACATACTGGTGTTCAAAAAAAAAAAGATAGTTCATCTTTTATCCCTAAAATAAGAGTAAGGAAAAATACATACATTGAGGGAAAATACCTTGCAAAGTAAACCAATATAACTATTTTTTATTAATGTGGGTACTTTCCATAGAAACATCAGCAGAACCAAGCATTCAGAAACGTATTTATGGGCAAAAGAATAGTAGTTGTATGTAAGTTTCTAACTTCAGACCAGCTTCCTTTCATGGCATACTTATATTTTTTAATGTACAGCGAGAAATCACTACAAACACCAGCAGAGTGACCACAGTAGCAGCCAGCAGGCTTTCCTCCTTGTATCCCTAATATAGATTTTATAAAAATCACATGTGCACGTGTCTTACACTCTATGCACTATCTCTAGGACACTGGAAGCACGGATATTGCCTAACAAGTTTTTATTTGCTACATGTGCTGGCAAAGAAAGTATATTTGGTACATACACATGGGTAAGTAACATTTTTACAATTTTTAATAATTATAAGCTAGGTTTGATTTTTGTCCTGTTATTGTAATTCTTTTATATATATTTAAATACAATATTTGGTATTTTATTTTGTATATAATATTATCCAAAGAAATAATGTTAGACATAGACACCTTAGTATAACATAATTTTCTTTGTTGTATTTTAAAAGCACATTTCAAAAACAAAATAAAATCTCTTCCAGACTAACTTGGAAATACTGTACTTAGATTTAGGAGTTAGATTAGGTTCTTTTGTGGCATTTTATCATTGACTTGTTTTGTGATATTTTTTTCCTTGAAGTAAGAAAATGTCACTTTGAACTCATAAACTCCCTGTTATTTGAAAGAACTACCGGAGCTGTCTTCCATGCCACGGCCTTTATCTTGACAGTGTTTCTGTGAGCACAGTTCTAGGTACCATTGTGGAGCGCCCTCTATGCTGGGCCCTATGGCTAGCACTCAGGATGGTCACTGAGGTAGGAAAGGGTGTCCTTCCATCTTCCAGGGAAGGTCTTGAGTCCCCTTGTCTATCTTAACTTTCTGTTAGACTGTAACCTCCCTAAAGTGTATGTGAACAGTGTCTCTCTACAGCTCAGGATGTATTACAGAGCAGACCTTGCCCAGAAAGGCTAGGGATAGAAATTTAGACCAAACCCTTTCCCAAGTGCGGACAATAACAAGGTATAGCAGTTATGTGGCCAGACCGGGAAGTCTAGTTGTACTTCAGACAAGGAGAGAGAAAAGTCATGCTTGTATGAAAATACTTCTACAAAAACAATTGAATTTCCATCTAAATTTCCTGGAAATTAATGTAGTGGAGCCAGTTTTGTTATTTACCATTGGAGACCAATAGTCTGATGATTATGATGATGGTGTTGGTGATGATGATGATGTCAAGTAGAACATTTGTCTTTATTCACTTTGTGTTTTCCTTTAATATTTCTTTAGCAAACACAGAGAGCTGCTCATTGATTCTGGTAATCACTGGTAACTCTGCATCTTCAATGAGTATGCTTGCATGTTTTCCTCAGCATTAGTCTCTAAACAATAGAGCACAATGACAATTTGCATAGTGTTTGCATTGTCTTTTCTGTGATCTAGAGATGACTTTTGACTCTCGAGGATGCAGCACTTTATCTAAGGCCCTGAGTATCTGTTGATCTCGGTAGGAGCAGTGGGGAATGAGGAATACTCATTCCAACCAGGAGCACGGTGTACGCTACTTACATCTCTCGGAGACAGAAAGGTCAGGATTGAAATATCTTGAATTTGGGATCAGTTAAAATAAGTGGATACATCTTAAAAGTGATCTTTGGGGGTTGTTCTTTTAGAAAACTTTACTACTTTATTCTTTCAGAATATGGGGCCAGGGACCATGATTTGATAGAAAGCACATTCATCCATGTAAAACCATTAAGTTTCTGTATCATTTGTTGGAATCTGAACTTCCCAGAGGCTGTCAGAATTCTTCAGTAGAGGGTAAGAGCCTCTGGCCCACTTAGAGATCTGCAGTTTTGCTCTGAATCCACAGCCTAGCACAAAAATCTGCTGAACTACTTCAGCTTACTTTTGACTGATTCCTGAAATTTCAAATTAAAAAAAAATCCCCCAAACTGTTCCCGAAGGAGGAAAACATCAACGTAAAAAGCATATATAGAAGTAATTTCATGCTGGTTTAAACTGCATGTATATACATGAACAAGTTTGACCAAGAAAAAGACCCAAAAGCCCTAGAAAGGGTCGAGCACGGTGGCACAGGCCTGTGCCTGCCACACCAGAGGCAGAGGCAGGAGGATCACAAGTTTGAGGCCAGCCTTGACTTCATCATAGGTCCAGATCATGGAAGACTACAGAAATTTTTTCTTAAATAAACAAAGAGATAGGACAGAGCAAGAGGGAAGGAGGAGGAAAGAAGGAAAGAAGGAAGAGACAGAAGGAGAAGTGTTGAGTGAGTGCTCACATTTCAGCAGTACTTTTGTTGAAAAGGTGTTTTTCACTGGCTGGGTTTGGTGGCACATGCCAGCCCTGGCTCTTGGGAGGTCAGTGCAGGAGTTCAACAGCCCAGCCTAGGATGCATGAGACCCTGATTTGACCCCCTACCCCAAATGAAAAAAAAATTAAGCACTTTTCTTCAATATACATGTCTGTCTGTCTGTCCGTCTGCCCATCCATCCATCCATCCATCCATCCATCCATCCATCCATCCATCCATTATCTATGAATAATTGATCTCTTGCTTTGCTTTGTAAGGGAAACAGCCTGGAGACATTTTAGTTGCCTGCTAAGCATAAGACCTGTTTGTCTTTAACTGTAACTGGGGACAGTACTGCCACTCTGCCTGCAGATCAGTGCCAGCAAAAGGGTCATTTACATAGGACCTGTGCGTTGTAAAGATAAAGAGAACCGGGTGAAAGGGGTGACCCACTTGGTGTTTCCAGAGAAATTAAAGGGGAGACGAGTCTTGCTTAGTCCTGAGGGTTCAACTTCTTTTGAGATACCAGGATATGAGAGTTTAAAAAAAAAATTTAACAAATAGACCAACCCTTTATTCCAGATTTCCCTCTGATTGATCCAGTTTATTATAGTTTGGAGGCAATGTGCAAAATGCCTGACTTCTAATGGGCAACTAAAAAAATCCAAGCAAAAGTACAACACAAAGTCCTGAAGTGGGTATACCTGACATGGTTCAGATGCGAATATTAACTGATAACCTAGGCTCTGCCGCTGGGAACGACTCAAGCGTTTAACCTTGCAAATACATCAAAGAAACTAAAATGGTTTCCCTCACTATAGGAAGATTTTGGTAGCTATAAAAAAGAGTTTTCATTACAAATATAGTTTAACATACTCAGGAATTCTATATAAAAATGCAGAAAAACAGTTTTAACCAAAACACAAAGTCTAATCCACATGAGAGAAGCTGAGGAAGGGTAACAGAAAAATCAATTTGAATGTGAGCCTTGCTGACACCAGCTGGATGTCCTTTAGCGTCAGATCTGTGGCTGAGAAAATTCCAGCATAATTATATTTAAATATATAGATATCAGTTGGAGCTTCAGGTTTCTTAGCTACATGCTTTTAAAAGCATCAATATGTTGAAAGCGCCTCAATTTCAGTAGAACAGGGCTAGGAGGGTTATAACATACTTAACCTGTAGAGTAGCAAAATAGCCTCTTTGGTTTACTGAAGAGTTTTACCATCAAAAATAGATTCTCTAAGTTAAAAAAATATTTTCTTTAGTAATAATATATGTTGATGTTTCTAATCAGAGTCTGTACAAATTCTTCAAAAGGAATAAAACAATACTCCTGAGCGTAGTCCTACACCCATGAAGGAATGGCTTTCAGAGGGAGCACGTGGTTCCCTTCCAGTCTGTTTCTGGACTTTAGGCAGGTCATCCTCACGCAGTCTCTGAAGACCCCAGGAATTCCATTTGTACAGCTGCTTTTCGAGGTGGGGCTGAACCACTCTTCTTCCGGAATTCTGCAGCGATTTCCTCAAAAGACTTTCCTTTGGTTTCTGGAACTTTAAAAAATGTGAACAGGATGAAGGCCAGGACCACCCCAGCGAAGAGGAAGAACACGTAAGGCCCGAGGAAGTCCTGCAAGAGAGTGACAGTGGAGTCAGCAGCTGCATGGTCGGCCCTGTCCCCGTGGCTCGCACAGTGTGAGCACTTACCGCAATGTACTGGAAGCAGAGGGCGATGACGAAATTGCAGACCCAGTTGCTGAAGGCAGCCAGGGCCAGAGCAGTGGGACGGGGTCCTTGACTGAAAAACTCAGCAACCATGAACCAAGGGATTGGACCTGGCCCAATCTCAAAGAAACTGACGAAGAGGAAGATGGCTGTCATGCTGACGTAACTCATCCAGGCGAACTTATCCTGAAGACAAAGAGAAAATCTTAAGTGAGATGGGCAGAGTTTGGCAGCTTCCGTGTTCTCTCAGGCCAAGTTCAGAGGTGGGCACAGTTCTTCTCATGTGTTCGTTTGTTATTAAGTTTAAATGACTCTGGTTTGAGACAAGTTAATCCAATCCAAATCTTACTTCTGTATTAGGAGGTCCTGCCCAGCCAGTCCCTTGCTTTAGGGCATTTTGGTTTTTCTGTATTAGAAGGTTCTGCCCAGCCAATCCCTTGCTTTAGAGTCTTGGGTTTTGTTCCATGGCTACTCTTTCCCTGTGACCAGCAATAAGATCCAGAACCCTAAAGTCCTCCCACCAAGATGGCCAGACAAGGTTTGTGACTTGCTCTGAATCTGGATGAGGACACAGGGCTAAGAGGGAGGCTCAGGTACCTGCCCATGGTTATAGCAGCAGGTACACATGGAGCCTGTGCCGACCACACAGCAGTGGGTAGCAGCATGCCGGTACCCTACTCTGTAACCCCAGGAACATAGCTCCCCTCTCCTTCCTACTTCTCCTCTTCCTTTATTTCATAAGCCAGCCTCGAACGCTTGTTATACACAGAGCTCTTTAACCCGGAGGCCAGAGATGTCTGCCTGTGATTGAAAATACCAGTCCAGGTATCAAACTCACCAGCAACACCAGTCCCACCGACATGAAGATGGCACAGAAAAACATGCCAACCATCCCCGTTAGGAACAGGGTCCGCCGCCCTGCCTTCTCCACTAGCAGCACCTAGGAAACATGATGTCAGCATCCTGAGCCAGGCAACAAGACTGTATACTCACATACTTTCCCACCAAGGAGCTTGTTGTAATGTATATGGGGGGAAGGCGTTGCTGTGACCCCATTTTACAGATGCACAACTGAGGTGAGACATGATGCTTATATGTGACGGCGGTGCTAGACTCAGTACACAGTGGAAATTAGACATTGGCTTAATTTGACCGTGTTGATTTGAGAAGTTCAGTCTTGACATAGACTAGGGTGTTCCCAACACTCTGGGGTCATCCCTTTGAACACAGTGGTGAGAGGCTTTATCTCCTGGTGTCTCCTAAGATCATCTCTACAATGTTGCGAACAGCTCTTCAGGGCCGAGGTGGAAGCTTACTTCCTTGCCTCACATAATGAGGCCTTAGATTCAATCCCCAACATCACAGAAGGAAGGAAAAGTGTTGTGCTAAACCAAAAAGGCGGCCCTGGTTTCTCAGCTGCTGATTTTAATCATTACAGAGTCCGTGTGCCACAGACATCGGAGACAGTGTGACTGTTCGGGTGTTAGCCATTCTTATCCAACTCCTCAGTGCTTAATAAAGTCAAATGATGACCACTTACCTAGTGGCATTTAGAATTTGATCACTGTACTAAATAGTGAGCCCTGTGTTTTCCTGCTGTGCTGAGATGTGCAGGTTGTGGGAGTGAGCTGTGTTTGAAAACAAGACATCACAGCAAGACAGCAGTGTGCTTCTTCATCCTGAGGGAACCTGACATTGACTTATGAACTTTTGTATCAATGGGTGAGATTTGCTATTAACCAAGATCAATATTTGTCTGACCCATGGAATCTTGTCAATGCTGGACACACACACACACACACACACACACACACACACACACACACACACACTTTCCCATCTCAGTGAGTACACTGGCTATGCTCATCAATCTAAGTAAGCCCACAGCAAACTAACACCCCAGCATGCTGAGCTCTGAGTGGGCAGGCATCTGTGGCACACTTGTCTTCACTTGCAGGGAGACACACTCATGCCAGGGTTTCAGATCAGTCTAGAAAGGACAATCAGGAGCCTACATTTAATTGCTGAGAAGTAAGCAAAAAAAGAGTTCCTATATATTTCTTTAAAATTGCTATTTATTTTCTGTGTGTGGTGCTGTATATACGTGTGTCTTTGTACCACATTCCTGCAGTCCTTGCAGACCTAAGAAGAGGGCATCAGATGCCCTGGAACTGGAGGTAAAAAAGGCTGTGAGCCTCCATTGTGGATGCTGGGAATTGAACTCAGGTCCTCTGGAAGAGCACTCAGTGCTTATTTTTATGTGCATTGGTGAGAGGGTGTCAGATCCTCTGGAACTGTAGTTACAGATAGCTGTGAACTGCCCTGTAGGTGCTAGGAATTGAACCTGGGTCCTCTGGAAGAGCATTCTTAACCACTGAGCCACCTTTCCTGTCCCTATAACTTTTTTATTCTTCTCTCATATATTACATCCCTATTGTAGTTTCCCCTCTGTCCACTCCCCTCAGGTGTCCCCCCCCCCCCACCTTCCCTCACATCTACTCCCTCAGCCTGCCTCCCCTCAGAAAAGAGCAGGCCTCCCAGGGACATCAGCCAAACACGACATAACAAGCTACAATATGAGCAGGCATGTACCATCACATCAAGGCTGGACGAGACATCCCAGTAGGAGGAAAAGGGTCCCACACATAGGCAAAGAGTCAGGAACAGCCCGGTTCCTACTGTTAGTGTCTCACAAGTACACCCAGCTACTCAGCTCTAACACATATGCAGAGGACCTACGTCAGACCCTTACAGGCTCCCTGATCTCTGTGATTCCCCGAGTTCCTGTCCCTTGATTCTGGCCTGTGTTCTTGTTGTGTCCTTGAACTCTTTGGTTCCTCTGACCCTTCCCACCCCCTCCACAGGACACCCAGAGCTCCCCTAATGTTCGGCGCCTTAGACATCTTTTGACTCTCTCAAAGCTGGTGGGCTGGATGATACATGGTATTGACATAGTATGGTCAAGGTATGAGAGAACAGGGATGTTTCTGCAGGAATAAGCAAAGGCTTCCTTTATGTCTGCTTCCTCTGCCTATGAAAAATATCAGCTAGATAATAGATGGTAAAAATGGGAGTTTTGAAAATTGAGCCACATTCTCGCCTGGAAGCCTGGTGACGCTGGAATGCACAGGAGCACTGGGACATCGGCCAGAGCTGGGCAGCCACAGCTTTGCTCTGAGAGCCATCTGGCCCCTCAGCTCCCTCCATCTTTCTTCCTGTTTTGTTCTTCTCTTGAGTTTATAATCATCCTCCTGTCAGCCTATCACTATGGATGAAGTCAGGGAGCCAGGCACCATTCACATCACTGTGGACAAAGCCTGGGTGTCTCAAAGTGTCACTGGGATCACCTGTTTCTCAAGCACTCTGAAAAAGTGCACGGAGTGATAGGTGTTGCTCCCGGGTTAGTGAAACAAAACCCACAAGTGCTGATTCTTTCTACACAAGTCAACATGAACATTGCTTTCAATTTCAGGGACACAGCTAAAAAAAAATCTCCTTTGTTGTGTTTTGATATGGTTTGGTTTGCTACAGTGTCTTACTGTGGAGTCTTAAGAGCCTCCTGCCTCTGCCTCCTGAGTGCTAGGCGGAGTCTGCCACTATTAGAAAACCTAAATAAAAAAACCTTCAATGCTTTCTCTAATTGTGGAGTGTTAATGAACTGATTTTGTGTGTGTGTGTGTCTGTCATCTGCTTTAAGTCTTTGTAAAAGAAAAGAATGAGCTCAAAAAATTCCATATTCAAAACAATTAAGATGCTGATTATAATTACAATTTATAATAATTATCAATTAAACTCCTCCTCCAATCAAATGAGGCTGAACACAGGGGAAAGAAATAAAATTCTACACATTTTTTTCTGTGTTTTTTCCCCTTAGAATTTGGATTACCCAATATTAACAACTTGATGCTTTATATAGAAAATGCTATTATAGGCATTTTGTTTTGATAATAATGTCCATTTAAAAAAAAAAAGTCATTTCCAGGAGACAAAAAGGACAGCAAGTCTCTTGGATTGTGTCCCAGCAAGGGCCGTTATTGATTGAAGCAGCCTTTGGCTTGGGCAGGTACTGTCTTTAAAGTCGAGCTGTAGAGCCCCACAACATTGTGATTTGTTTGTGTTTCTCTGCTCTCTGAGATCTGGCACTGTTTACTATGAACCGGGGAGCCAGGCTGTAATTTATTGACCACCCCAAGGTAAACGTTAAAGTCCACGTACAGAGAAAAACCACAAGTGACCAAAAGAAGCAGAGTGTAGTATTATGGCCAACATAAAAACTCGAAAGCATTTTGAACATGTTGTATTCAAAGATAAAAATAAATCAAGTTAGTCTCATTTTGAGTAAATTTCATTAGTTGAGAAATCTTTGTACTTTTTTTATGTCAAAATATCAAACTACTCATAGGCTTTAAGAAAGTAAATAACTTCTTTCTTTTGTTGGAATTGGGAAAACAATGATATTTCATATTTTATATAATTTCTACCCAGACTTCACATATTTGTACATATCACCAGGGACTTGTGAACTGCCTGGAAGTTCTGCCCTGTGAGCCAACATCATAGGAATTTGCCATTTGTTTAATTTCGTTTACAGGTTTAGTTATCTATTAGCTTTTTAAATGTTTTCTCCAAAGATGCCAGAATGAGATATCTCCACCAGGCATGGAAAGGCTAGGGAATGTGCCCTACGTGGTTACAATGACAGTCTGTCCGCAGGCCCTGCGGTGCTTAAACAGAGAAGAAAGACAAGAACCCAGAGTCTCCTACAGAGAGAAAGTTTTGCCAGTGAGTTATTAATTCACCAAGTGAGTAAGTGACTGGCATCCTGTACGATGGCTTTCCAGTGACTCACCACCTCGGTCACTCCTGTGAGCACCGGCAGTGGCTGGGGTGTGCATGGGACGCGCCCACCATTCACTTATCCCACGTCTCTCTTATGTAACGCGCACACACAGTGCACGTGGACAAAGCTGCCACTGATCACTGTTTGACATAAGCCACCATTCCCACCTCCACTCCTGGGCAAAGGAACGAGCAGCGTGCTCATGGAGCCAGTGACTTACAGAGACAGCCGTGAAGATCATGTTGATAGCGCCCACACCAATGGTTGCATACACAGGCTGGCTGATGCCGGCTGTCTGAAAAATGCTGGTTGAGTAGTAAAATATCTGCAAAATAAGAACAGGCCAGCCTTAGGCAGGGAGCCTCCCACTCAAGTCCTGGAAGCCAGAGATACGGCTGCTCATTTTTAGTGTTTGTAGAATCATGGTCTCTAGAATCTCCTAAGGTTGACCCCACCCTTTGCTCAGAAAAGTCTTCCATCAGTGTTTAAAGCTCCTGGTCTCTTACACGTTCTTGGCTTAACCTGAAAACTCCCTCACTTCATTTTTGTTTAATTTCTAAACCTTTTGTTAAAATATAACGTGCCTATAGCAGTACACATAAGTAAACATCTCAACCATGTTAAAAACGGATTACATCCATGTAAAGAGAACTCAGGTTAAGGAATAACTCATTTGCAACTCTGATGAACACCTCTGTCCCTTTGTTCATTTCCTAAGAGAATCGCTTTGCTAACATCTGCCATGATCGGTGAGTTTTGTCAAGTCCTGTACTTGATATACGTGGAAATGTATTCTACATATTGTCTTATTATGGCTTCTTTTGCTAAACATCATCTCCATGAAAATCCTTGCTGTCCGGTGCGTTTGGGCACTGTTCATTGGCACCGCTATGTGGCATCCTGATACTCCTGCATACTACAATTTCGTTACCTATTCTACTGATGCCTTTTAAGGTATCTGCTATTTTAGGGTGTTTATAAATAGTGCTGCTGGGTATATACCTTTTTTATTTGTTTGGTTTGAGATAAGTCTCTCTGTAGCCACGGCTGTCATGGAACTCACTATGTAGACCAGGCTAGCCTTGAACTCATGGAGATCTGGCTGCCTTTGCCCCCAAGTGCTGGGATTAAAGGCATGCACCACCATTCCTGGCAAGTATATACTCTTAACAGTTATTTTGGCGGAGTATGTGAGTATTTACACATAGAATTAGAATTATTGGGCCATGGTGTCTGTTATAAATTCAGCTTTGATATAGATGCTGCCTAATATTTACAAAAAAGTAAAAAGTTTTTATATACTCACTCATATATATAACAGTTCTGGTTGCTATTGCATCTATCTATCTATCTATCTATCTATCTATCTATCTATCTATCTATCTATCTATCATCTATCTGACTATCTATCTGAAGTATACTATCCAAATGGAACCATGTACTCCTTTTTGTGTAGATTACTAGAAATCTGAGATTTTGTATTCTAAGAACCTTCTAATTTAGGTTGGAGGTGGGAAGTAACTTAACTAGTGCTCTTTCCTCATTATATTTCCTCTTTAATTCATTACAGCTTTTGCTTTATGCTCATACGCTTAACCCCCACCCCTTGTGTTGGGTATATGCATGCAAACTTGTTTGTGTTTTTGCATGTGTGCATTTGAGTGTGTGTGCGTGCAAATGTGTATGGAAGTAAGTGGTTGGTATCGAGTGTCTTCTCTTACTTTTTGAGACAAGGTCTTTCAAAATCTGAAGCCCATCAGTTGGCTAGACTGTCATGCTCACGATCCAGGGGTCTGCACATTTCCTACCCTTAAGTTCTGGGATTTTATATACAATTGCAGCTAAACTCTGCTTTGTATGTGGGTGCTGGGGCTCTGAATTCAGATCCTCTTGTTTGCAGCAGCAAGCAATATACCAGCTGGGCCCCAATGTCTCCTCCTTAATGGACCTAAAGTCTTAATGTTGACATTTTAAAAATATTGAGCTAAATTTAGAGAGCCATTGAAACAAAGCAAGGGAAATCAATCATTATCAAACATAACACCACTTGATATCAGTGTTTTCAGATGTCCTTTAGTGACTTCAGCCTGAGCCTCTGTCTCTGCCTCAGCTCCCTTTGCTCCTTAGTGCTATGCATTCTTAAGCTCACCGCATTGATTCCGGAGAACTGCTGCGCCACGTGCAGCATCAGCGCCACGAGGATGGGCTGTCGGTAACTCGAATCTGTGAATAGCTGGATCACAGACACCTGCTGCTCAGTGGACGCCTCTTCCTTTTCTTTCTTCATCTCATTAATGTCTTTGGTGACATCCTCAGTTCCTCTTAGTCTCTTCAAGCCTATCCCCCCCAAAACAGTCAGGTTGAAACAACCCAGATCAAACAGAACTGGTTTTACTCTGATCATGAAGTTGTCACTACGGTTGTGCACGCCCCCCCTTGACCAAGCAGCACAGGTACTGGAGATTGCTGTTGTTGAATTACATTTTGTTTTTTGATTAAAGAAAGAAAGAAAAAGAGACTATCTGACGAGGGAGGGAGGGAAGGAGAGAGAGAGAGAGAGAGAGAGAGAGAGAGAGAGAGAGAGAGAGAGAGAGAGAGAGAGGAGTTCCTCCTTAACACAAACCCACAATTCTAGAAGGATCTGTTTAAATCTGGTAGGCTACCTGTGAGTTCCTGGTGTGGGTGAATACACAGCTCACCAGTCACTTCTAAAACACAGTACAGCAGCCATAGCTAAGTCCTTTGTATTCTTCTGAGCAATTACAAGGTCCATGTTCATTTTAGGGGCACCCATTCACACATATTATTTGTATTAACTGATGATTCCTCAATAACAGGAAGAGACAGTTCCCTACTCCAGGCTTACTTTTCTTTGCCCTGACTTCCTCTTCCAACTTTATGTAAAGGTATCTGGGGCTTTCTGGACAGAAGAACAGTAGCAGACACTGCAGGAGAGCTGGTACAGCAGACAGGCCAAGTAGGATGTGCCAGTGATCCTGATTGCCCAGAATAAAGCTGAGGCCAGCAATCTGAAAAGACAAGGAAGGAGCATATGAGCCGCACAGTACTTTGGACCTGCCTTCTACAGAAATTCATTAGAAAATGCATTGGCTTCTTAGTAGTGATCCTTTACGATTTATTAGTTCATATTGGCATAAAGGGGAGGCTGTCATCAGTGAGTCCCATTCACACCAAGTCAAGAACAATTTGCTAGTAAAGAATTCATCTATGCTAGTCTTCATTCTCTCCAGTTGGATATTTATTCTGGAGATCAACTCAACTTTTACAGATACATTTGATATCAGAAGCAAAACACACAGTGTTCTCACAGGCAACCAGGTAGAATTATACTGTTGGAATCACTACCAGGCGTGGCGACGTGTGTCTGTAACAAA
>CM052704.1:14824877-14853848 GCA_028551405.1 Uromys caudimaculatus | reverse complement strand
CCCATGTGACTTCGTGCTTTGCTTTAAAATCCCATCTTAGGTTATGCAGAACGTAACAGTTTCACAGAAGAACAATTACATAATGATGACCAGCTTTATGATACCCACGTGGCAGTTTACAGACTTCCTTTTAGATATCTTAAGTGCGGGATTCCAAAGATCCTTCTGAGGTCAGAGGGTAGAATGGAGAGAGAGAGCACCAGCTGAAGGAGAGTTTTTGTGGTAACTATTTGAAGTTAAATCACTCAAAGCAAAGAAAACTCAAGCAGTCAAAACTCTGGAGTTGGCTATTTCTTGATATCCACATGTTAATTCTAGGATAGCACTGGGACTTTCATGTGCACTGCCAATCCCACCAGCAGCCCCAAGTTGGATGTGAGGAGTGGAAATCATTCACCTTCGAGCTAAAAGCCTGCGTTTTACACTGTCTCTTTTACCATTGTGGGAAACAACGCTCCCCTCCCTACCCTGGCCGTGGCCGTCTGCAGTCAGTGTGGGATAAGAGCAGGGAGAGGGGAGAAGTAGAAGGTGGCCAAAGTGAGGGATGAGGAGAGTTTACCTGACTAATAAGAATGCCTGTGACAATAGCCAGTTGGTGAAGAGTGCCCAGGGCACCCCTGAGTGTGGTTGGAGCGATTTCGCCAATGTACATCGGAACCAGTCCTGAAATTAGCCCTGTATGAGACACAAACATATCAATGTTAAAATGCAACCTGGGGCATTTCAATACCCGTTGTGTAGTTCAATTATGATCAGTGTCCTTGCTGAAAGTCACTCCCCAGACATGGGCACGGTTTATGCAGAAAACTGGTTGCTCTTAGTTTATGCCGAAATCCCTGGCTGGTATTGCACTAACTGAAGGTGTCACTGGAAGTATTAGTGGAAAGAAATGCTTAGTTATATTTCCAGCATGTATTTCCACAATCTTACTTTAAAATTTTTCCATGTTAGTTTAGTTTATATCACAGCAACTTAGTCTTGAGAAAAGAGCCTAGAGGATATTTTCATAATCATCCAGACTTACAGGATTAAAGGAAGTTAACATCAAGGAAGCCAACTTCCAGAGAGAGGCAAGAAATGCCTCAGGGGAGAAGAGCACTACACATAGGTTCCGTGCCTAGGTGAGTCCACACCACACGGGGATGACTCAAGATCTCTGTTGGGTGGCATCGAGGTGCAGGGGGGCAAGAGGGTAGGGAACTCACGGGCTCTTTCCCAGATGCCCAGTAAGGACAACCTAGCTTCTTTATTGCAGCAAAAATCTCAGGCTTCAAATGCTCGCAAACAAAATCTAAGAACGTATCAAAAAAGATCACCATGATTGAGTAGGCTTCATCCCTGAGATGCAGGAGGGGTTCAGTATACAAAAATCAGTCAGTGTAATGCACCATATAGACAAACTGAAAGGAAAAAAACCTCACGTGATCATCTCATTAGATGCTGAGAAAGCCTTTGACAAAATCCAGCACCCCTTCATGATAAAAGTGTCGGAGAGATTGGGAATAACAGACACACAATCAAAAAGGCAATGTAGCAAGCCTCTAGCCGACATCAAACTAAACAGAGAGAAACTTAAAGCAATTCTACTAAAACCAGGAACAAGACAGGGCTGCCCTCTCCACATCTATTCAATAGAGTACTTGAAGTTTAAGCTAGACCAATAAGACAACCGAAGGAGACAAGAGGATACAAATTAGAAAGGAAGAAGTCAAAGTAGCACTGTCTGCAGATGATATGATAGTATACATAAGTGACCCCAAAATTTCTACTAGGGAATTCCTACAGTGATGAACACCTTCATTAAAGTGGTTGGATACTCAAAAAATAAAATAAAAATTTTAGTAGCCCTCCTATATGCAAATGACAAACGGGCTGAGACAGAAGTCAGGGAAAGAATGCCCTTCACAGTAGCTCAAATAATATAAACTATCTTAAGGTAACTTCAACCAAGCACGGGCAAGACCTGTATGACAATACATCAGACCTTTGAAGAAAGAAACAGAAGAAGATATCAGAAGATGGAAATGTCTCCCACACTCATGGATCGGTAGGATTAATATAGTAAAGACGGCCATCTTACCAAAAGCAATCTACAGATTTTATTTGAAAAAAGACTTAAACACAAAGATTTTGAAAAGTACTGAACAATTATGCTTTCTATATCTTTTTAATTACATTTATTTATTTGTTTAGACTGTGTGGGTCCATCTGTCCATGTAGAAGTCAGAAGAGAATTCGTAGGAATCTGTTATCTCTTTCCCTGTGGGACTCAGCAATTAAATGCAGGTTTGCAGTCTTTGTGGCAAGGGCTTTGACTTGCTGGGACATCTCTCTTGCTCTGTCTATAGCTTTCTTTTGTAAACCTTGAGATCAGGTTGTGAGCTGCCATGTCGGTGCTGGGAATGGAACCTAGGACCCCTGGAAGAGCAGCCAGTGTTCTTAGCCACAGAGCCATCTCTCTAGCCCTCCTGTAGCTTTCTAAAGCACACAGATGATTAGGTATGTTGTAAATAGCATATGCAGGCATTTGCTAATTGCAGAGTTTGGTTTTCTTAAAAGTTTAAAAATAAGATTTACTGTAGGCTTCCTATTCGAGAACACCCATCTTTTAAATGATAATAAATGGTCTTTTGTTAACTATTTTAAACATATAACTTAACACTCCAAATTGTTTCAAATGCCTCAAATGTAGATTCACATGGTTGGTATGTCTTTTGCACATGTGTAGAATTTCCCATGTGACTCTGACCTGCGGTCTGTGGAGCCTGACGAAGAGAGAACTATGTGGTTGGCCCTTTCTCTAGCAGCCAGGGCGAATGACATAGATAAGCTCCCTGGTCTGAGGTCATAGGAACTGAAGTTTAAATTCTATTTCTTGTAATTTTAAAAAGCAACTTTTAATACTCAGAATCCTGGGAGACATAACTTTAAATGACCGTGGAGAGTACAAGGCACTTAGTAATGCTAGATCTCTGCTGCCACACTGCACGGTTTTCAAGTATGAAAAAAAAAAGAGTAATGTTTTTCACACTATGTTAAAAGGAGACAGGAGGGGGCGGAGCATGGTCTGGACCTGTTTCATAGTGCTATTATTCATCTTTCATAGGAGAGACCGAGGCCGAGTTTTAACTAACCTATCTAAGGTAGAGATACTGCTGGAATTGATTCTGTCTGAGTCCACGTCGTGTTCCCCACTAACCTGACTCTCCTTCTCTTTTAGTTGTTTGTATTATCATTGAAAATAATGAGATATCTAACTAAGTTCCACTTTTGCTTCAACTGAAGGACACATGGAGTTATAATCCTTTTTGCAGATGAAAGGATTGGAGGTAATCATAGAAGTTTGGTATCCTAGCTATTTCTTCCCTACCCATCGGGGATATCTGTGCCTTTAAGGTCAATTCCAATTGTGAAAACATGTTAAAAGGCCAGCCCAGAGCCATCAGTTCACTGACACCGAGGAGCCACCAGTTCATTGACATCAAGGAGTCCAATATCTGTCCATTCGTTTGTGGTTGACTTTTCCTATCTCTGTTCAGACTCCTGCCTTTGAAGGTCGGAAACCCTGTCTCCAAAAACTAGTGCTTTTTCTGGATACGAAGTTGAAGGGAGGACAGAGTCCACTCTCTGTTTCTGTCCAATTCCCTCTCCCTGTGGACATCATGGTTTTACTGCTCCAGGCAGCCATGTCTGGAATGAAACAGGGTTAGGTAGGATGGTCTAAGAGATGAGTCTAGGAGGTTGGGCCTTATCATATCAATGAAAGACAGAGACACCATAGCATAGGCCATCAGTGGGGGGTTAGGGTCTGAAGAGAGCCAGCTTGTTGGTTGCAAAGCAGGGGTAGTAGCAATAGCTAGTGTTTATCTACAGTTCACGTCCACCAGATGCTATGCTCAACAGCTTATATATACTCTCTCAGTTCCACTAGAGGCCGATGTTATTGTCCTCTTCATTTCACAGATAAAGAAAGAGAATCAGTTACATAATTTGTCTGAGACCAAACAACTACAAGTGATATTCCTGGGATTGGCAGGCACAGATGATGTCACAACTCACTCTTACTGTGCCACAGACACGGATAGTGTCACCACTCATTCTTACTGTGTCCCATTACCTTCCTTTTGTGATGCCGTGTTAAGCTTCACAGATCTATGCCTAGACTAACATTTATACGATGACGTGTGTGTGTGTGTGTGTGTGTGTGTGTGTGTGTGTGTGTGTGTGTGAGACTCACCACAGTACAGTCCTGATATGCTTCTTCCAGCAATGATGAGGGTGTGTGCCGGTCCGAATTTAGAGCACCCCATCAAGAGGGCTCCAGTCAATGAGAGGCTGTTTGCAGCCAACATGGCTTTGATCCTGAAATTTTAAAAAATAATTTTAAATTCAGCACCAAAATGTGAAGAAATTGTTTTTAGACCATGTTGAGAGTTTTACCTATGAATAATATTTTTATTTTTACTGAAAAGCTAGTTCCTGAATTGGGCCTGCTACTACCTTACCTATGACCTGATGCATGAGCTATGAATTCTATTCATGATGGGAGACTTTCATCTACCTGACTCTTATTTTCATGAGAGGATTTCTTTGTTTTGCTTTGTTTTTGTGTTTTGTAGGTCAGGGTCTCACACTCTAGCCTGGGCTAACTGGACCTTACTCTGTAGGCCAGGTTATCCTGGACCTCTCAGAGCTCATCCTGCCTCAACCTCCAGAATGCTGAGATTGTAGGCCTAAGTTCAAGATGACACCTCTGATACTTACTTGTTATTTGATTTTTCTACAGCTGGATTGTTTTAAGGAGCAGTGTTTTTGGTGACAGAAAAACTGATTTAAATAGTTGCTACCCATTATTTGTTTGCCTCTTTAGCATTTTGTTGACAGTAAAGGTTTTTAGTTGCTGCTTTGAACTCAAATTTCCTTGGGTGGGAATTGTTTGGATAAATTAATATGTCTTCTAAAGCTTGTCTCAATTATAATGATCTTCATTTTCACCCAAAGCCAAAATATTTCTTTATAAAATCTATGAATTCATATTAGCCAAATGTAAAGAATTACATTATTTTTGAGATAGGTTCTCATTCAAGAGTCTAGGCTAGTGCAGAGTTAACTCTGTGACCTAACCTGTGGCAATTCTTAAGTCTCAGCCTCCTTGGTGTTTCAAGTATAGACATGGGCCACCCCATGCAGCTGCCATAAAATACATTTAAAGCTGCAGTAGCAATAAAGCCATCACCAACAAAATCAATCATATGAAAACCACACATGAGCTTTCTTGAAAGTTAAGTCAAAAGTAATAAAGCCAATACAAGAATCTGAGAAGACCAGCTTGACAGTGTTGGTGCCACAGTGACATGTGACATGTAAGCCCCCTGCTGAGTCCACCTTGTCGTTCTGTCAGTGTCTCACACCCTGATGACAAGTGGGCTTTTTATAAGCAAACATCTTCAAGTCCAAATATACCTTTTCCTTAGAAAAAAAAGCTAGGCTTCTACCCTGTAGCTGTTGCCTGATAGCCATGTGGTAGGCTGAATGGTGTCCTCAAGGAGCCCAAGTCCCCAGGCTCTGTAAATGTCACCCTTCCCAGCAGAAGAGGTCTTGCAGATGTGATTACAATAATAGCCCTGGGCAGGAAGAGTGTCTCGGGATAGTCAGGTAAGAGAAGGAGAAGCCATCACAGAAGCAGAGAATGAAGTGAGGCCCTTCTGAGATGGAGTGCTGGATAGTTCTAACATCTATTTGGCACACGCTAAAGTCATCTGAGAGGTAAGAGCCTCCATTAAGAAAATGCCCCAATCTTATGAAAGTGCTTGGGAAGTGTACGCAGAATAAACCCTCTCTTCCCCAAGTGTTTTTGATCATGGTGTTTCATCACAGCAATAGTAACCCTAACTAAGACAGAAGTTGATGCCATGAGTGTGGTACGGCTGTGACAGATCTGAACAAGTTTTTGGAAGGATTGTGGAAGGACTTGGGAATTTGGAGGGTAGAAAAGTCATTGAGTGCTGAGAGTTCAGGGAGCTGCTCTGTAGGAACTCAAAAGATAAAAATGAGGAGGGCAGTGCAGAAGATGGAGACCTGGCTTGTGAAGTTTTAGAGGCAATTTTAAAGGCTCTATTGGGGACGCTTGTTATTCTGTGGATCTGGTTAACAGGGGCTGAAGAATCAGCTGTGATTAACAAGAGAGCAGAACTACTAAAATGAAACCTTTGCTTTGCTGGGATACTCCATGCTGGGAAACTAGTGGTGGTTAAGGGGACCAGCATCGTTGAGACGAAATCTTCTGGGAAGTGTCTCCTGAGAGTACATAGAAGCTGTGTTCCAGAGGCAGTCAAGGTTGTACCTCATGCTGCAGCTGAACTTGGTAGTGTAAGAGTCACCCAGGTAGTACTGGATTTGAAGGTATGAAAGGGTCTTCAAAAGCAGCTGAGGCTGGACGGCACCATGAGAGACCAGGAGAGGCTGTTGGTAAAGGTGCAACCAGAGTGGCAGTTGAAGACTCAGGGTTGAAAGGGTAATGCAGAGAAGTTGAGGCTTGGCACCACAAACAGAGTCTGTGCAAGGCTATTGGTGGAAGTGCACCCACACGCAGCAGAAGTTTCTAGCATTATGTAGATGCCAGTAGCTTGGATGACCACCAAAACCAGCAGCAGAAATGCAATGCTTCTTCCTTCTCTTTCTTAGTAAACCAATGAGTTTCATCAAGGTAACTTGCACAAGCACGGAGGAGTTATTTTCAGGAGCACGGGCAACCTAACAGTAGTTAAACCACTGAGAAGAAAATCTCTCTCCTTCCAGCAGCCATTTGCTGCCTATAGTCCCTTAGGGACTTATGAGGCCTCGGGGGACCTTTGTTCCCCTATGATAGACTGTTGGCAAGTACAGAAGTACTCTGCCTGAGCTTAGAAGACAAGCTTGTGTGCTGCAGAGATTGCAGTCCGAGAAGTGACCCAAGCCATTAGAGGGGAAGACAGTGAGTGGATCCCAGCCACTGGACACAGAGTTAGTTATACAGTTGGAGCCTGTTTTTGCTGTGTTCAGACTGTGACTCTGCTTTGGTTCTTCCCTCTTAAAGTAAGAAAGTATTTAACTTTTTATCTTATTACAAAAGCCCACAATGCAGAGATTTTCAACTTTTAAAAGAGATTTTGGATTTTTAAAGAGAATAGATGTGCTAAAGAGATTGAAATTTTAATGTCTTTGACTTTGTAAAGACTATGGGACTTTTAAAGATGGGAAGGGGCCACGAGCAAGGAATGGGGCGGGGCAGTATTGATTGGGATTTGCCCCTCGGAGCTTCTCTAAGGGGCCAACCCGGCTGACACCTTGGCGTTAGTCACGTATAAAAGGATGATGGAGTTCTAACTTGCAAAACTGAAAGAAAATGAATTCATGCTGTTTGGGTCACTAGGCTGGTGGTAATTCACTACAGTAGCAAGAGCGTATACCGAAATCACCAGCTACCTTAAAATAGGCAGTATTCTGGACGGCCCTGAGGTTGCAGTGCAGAGGCCCAGTTAAAGGACCACTCTCTGCTCAGACTACTGGGAAATGCTTTTTCTCTTGGCAAGAACAGAGGATGCACAAATCCAATAGTTCACCCCAAGAAGTTGTTATGAGCTGGTTAGAGTCTATTTTATCAGGCTGGGCAAAGTCAAAAAGCAGACGATTGGGTCAGTCAACAGTCTGTCATAGTGGAGCAAGGGCCCCATGACGCTTCATCCCTCCATAAGGATCTATAGGTAGCAAACAGCTGCTGGAAGGAGGGTTTGCTTGTTAGTGGAATAACAGCCATTCTGAAAATAACTTCTTCCCCATGCTCATAAACGTTACCTTAATTAAGCTCATTGGTTCACTAAGAAAAAAAAAGAAAGGAACAAAGAAAAACAGAAAGAAACAAGGTAGTTAAGAGGAAGGGTGTCTGAGAGAGTGAAGGAGCAGGAGTTGGGGCAGGGAGACTACGGGGTGGGGGTACGAACACGATGAAATACACCGTGTACATGTGTGGAAATAGGATATCGAAACCCATTACTTTGTACATTTTAAGCCATCTAGTGGTCAGGTGTGGTAGCACACTTTTTATTCCATTATTCAGGAGGCAGAGGCAGGCAAACCTCTGTGACTTCACATAGAAAACTAGGAATTTTCTTAACTAAGGATATTACAATAACCCGAGCTTTGTTATATATTTGAAAAGGTATTTCCTTTATGAATAGTCAGTTTTTACTGTTCTTTGAATTTTATATAATTTCAGTAGAAGTATCGGAATTATAATTAGTGAGTCCAAGACTACAATTTATACTAGGAAATGGAAAAATAAAATGATTTAAAACCCATCATTATTATGCTAACTACAAAACTGCCTTTTTTCTCTTTCAAAAATTTTTTGCATTTCCTAAATTTCCCATGTTTTGCATACGTTAATTCTGTTATGAAAATAAAAGGTAATTAACACACAAAAGTTGGATTTATTAACAGGAAATCAACATAAAGATAATAATATGCTATTCTAAGTTTGTCAGAAGCCCTAATGACTTTGGTACATCCATTGGCAAGTGTATAATGCAACTGACTCCATGTTTGCTTGCTTGTTCGTTTTTAAACTTGATTGTGTGTGCTTGTGTGTCTGGGGGAAGGTATATGCAAGTGTGAGTGTAGATTCTCTTGGAGGCCATGAATGTCTGGGTCACTGAGTTACAAGCAGAGGATGCTGGGAACCAAATCCAGGTCACTGCAGGTGCAGTATTGCCTCTTAGCCACTGAGTCAAGCCTTCAGTCATGATACTTGTTTTTAATCCAAAACATGGAATAGGGACTGGAGTTGGGAAGTGCTTCATTAGCTTCATCTCTGGTTAGGGCTTTGGGGTAGCATCGGGGTACAGCGGGAAGTGGAAGCCATGTTCCTTGTGTGCAGCAAGTTGTCAGGATGCTTCAGTGGCCATAGGACTTGACTAATACGAGTGTCAAATTTAATTTTAAAATGAAAATAATGCTTGAGAACAGGTGGAACTTGGTAGAGCCTTCCTCATGGGTTTTAAAACTTACAAAGCTAGAGGATCAGACTGTCCAGAAATACAAACAGAATTCACTTTTCTTCAAACACTTTCATAGTAACTAGGACTTACCAGAGGATTATAACAACATTTTCTATTAATTTGGCCCAATAGTGACCTAGCTCAGAGGATTCTAAGTTGAAAAACTTTAATACTATCCCACAAATGGGAAGATGCTATCTGTTGATAAAATTTCCAGCAGTAACAAAATATCAAAGCTGTGTTCATATTTATTTATAAAACTTACCTTCCAAGTTTGTCCCCAAGCCACCCACCAAAGAATGAGGCGACCATTCCGCCCACTGCGAAGCTGGACACAGACAGAGACCAGAGCATAGTGACTACGTGAGCAGATCCTTCAGCCTCCTCTTCATCCCAGGGGGCTGGTGTTTCGTATGCTGCTGTGACTACGAGTGGGGTGTCTGTGCCATTGACGTCATAGTTAATGGTAGCTCTTCGGTCATCCAGCGGAACACCCAAAACACGTCGATAATGGGATATTATTACCTGAGGAAATAAAACCATGACCTCAGAATTCCCCGTACAGCATTTGATCTTCCCTGATTTGTCTGTGAGGTATTTAAACAAGGCATCCTAACTGTGTGAGCTGCCTCATACAGATGTGGGTAGATCATGTCCTACAAAACGGAGATGACAGACTCAGCCCAGTAGAGCGAGGTGGGAAGAGATAACTGTAAGTGTGGAGTATCTAGGAATAGCACACAAAAATATATTTTCTACCAGTAGAAAGACAGAAGCGTGCTTGCTTAGTGGCATGGTAGCCTCTGCTCCAACCAAGCAAGAAAACTGCAAAGGAGAGTGTCATTAGTGAGTAGTCTTAGATATTTTAATACCTACCAGAAGGCTTTTATGGAAAGCCTTCCAAGGTTTAAATGTTGACAACTCTTTACACTGAAGACATTCTCCAGCTGAAGAAGGTATACCAGTGTTAGCTTTGCACAAAAGATTTAATGGTAACATAAAAGGAAAAAAAATACAGCTAAGTTCAGAGTAAAAACTAAAGTTAGGACTATATGAAGTTCTAGCACTCGGTAGATGTGAGCTACAAGCTTAGTCATAGACTTCCTAGCAGTTAGTGCAAATAGATCCAAGTGGTCGAGTCTGGAGTTGATGAGTTTTCAAGATAGAAACACCTTAGATAGAACTGAGAAGGTATAAAGACTTCTGTGGGTCCTCAGAGAGGTCAGTATGTCCCAGAAGGAATGGTCCTCAAAGCTAAATTTCTAGCCACATTTTATTTGGTGCTTCTGTAGCCATGAATAGGCATAAAATAGACTTTAGCAGTACGTCCTTCAGACTTCGGTCCTCTGTCCCATTCCCAGCCGTGACCTGGTCCTGTTTAGCCCCAGTAAGCTGAGTAGCTCCTCCAGCAAGGACCTGGACCTCAGCCGTTCCCCATTCTATTATGAGTACAGTCCTATCTGGTAAAACAAGCTAAGCAACAGGGAGATGCGACATCCTCTGACGAAGGTCTCACCAAGACTTCTTTGTAATTGATGACTGCCCCATAGAGACAGTATGCATAGAGAAAAGGCTGAAAGGAATTATGTATACCATCCTTAGCAGTTTAATGTATGGTGCAGAAATAATTGCAGGTGGTTTTTGCCTTCTGCTTTCTCTAGGGGCAAGTGTAATTTTTATGCTCATGAAAAATTGTGATTTAAAAATACCTTCAGATGTTATTCAACCAGGAGAAAATGCCAACAGGGGTCCCTGTTTTCAGTCCTGACTCAGGGGCTTGGATTGAAGGAGGGACGATCTTAGAAGAGGTAGTTTGAGTAAGGATGTAAACAGGGACTTCGAGAAAGGAAGGGTTTCTAGGTTGATCCAGATTTTAGGAGGCTTGCCAAATTGGCGCATTCTTTCATTATCTATAGAAAGATGCCTGACCCTGGTCTCCTGACCCCTGACCCTGGTCTCCTGACCCCCTGCTTTATACCCTTAGTAGCCAGAACAGGAAGTTTGGCACACTTGGGATGACGCACACTTAATGAGAAAATGCCTCCTTGTTAGCCCAGGAGTTTGAGGAGCAGTCCCGTCAGCTAATGGACTGTGGTCAGCACACATTCCAGGCGTTCACACCCCATGGATCTGACGTTTTCCCTAGAACTGTAAGAGAATCTGATGCAATGATAACGCATGATGGGTGTGCCTGTTACCCCAGCACACCCCCAGGCTCCCTTTCCTTACTGCACTTCTCCCCAGGTGTGCTTGCTCCCGTCTGAGTTGGAGCACAAGGGCCAGGGTCCTGGTTCCCTAACCAAGGGTTGTGGCAGCTGGGAAGAGTTAGATGTCTGCTTGCCTGTCTGTCTCTGTCTCTCTCTTTGTGTCTCTGTGTCTCTGTCTCTGTCTGTCTCTCTGTCTCTCTCTCGTCTCTCTGAGAATCTGCTGCATAACAGAGACTAGATACACAGACTACACTCAGAAATGGCAGGCTCTGGTAGGTTTCCTTACTAAGTGCCTGCCCTGTACTTCCTTCATCACAACAGAGGAAATTCAAACGTTGTGGACCCCTTGGCTGTTCATCTCACGCTTGTATTGCTTTGTGCTGAAGGTCTGTGGGTGACAGGTAGGGGGAAGGACAGCCATTGTTTTAGTGTTAGGTCCCTGAAGTTCCTAATCTGCCATAGAAATGTGTGTAAAGTTGGGATGACATGGTTGTGGAAACTCTGAAGCCTATAAGGAGGTGCTTACGACAGCACCGAGTGGAATAGATCTTTCTGTTGTTTGCTCTTGTTCCCTGGCATTTTTTCAGTCTTGCTTAGTGGGCAGCTGTGACTGAATGCTGCAAGCAATTCTTGCCTTTAGATTTCCTGAGCAGGAGGTACGGAGTTAGCACTTTCTCTGAGCTCAGAGTCAGAGATCAAAACTTATGCGCTGCCCTTTTTGACTCAGAGGGTTGTTAAACCAGGAGTCAAGGCCAAATTATCAGCTGTGGACCAATGCACATTGTACCTGGCTGGCCAGAATCACCTCGTGTAGCTCACGTGGACAGTTTATCTCACTGAGGGACATACAATACAGCAAGCAGTAGGAACCAGGAGAGGGCTTGGCTCCTAAGGAACTCTGTGTGTCTCACTTGCCTCTTGAGGTGCGTTGATCACACCGATGTCATATCCGAACTGGAAGGAACTCAGCACAGCAGTGAAGACAGTGAAAGCTAAGGTTCCAGTGATCTGAGGGATGAAACAGAAAGCTGTAAGCAAGGCCACTGCCACCCAGACCTCCAGCTCCTTCGCTGCAGTGACTCCCTGCCAGCTCCCCGAAGGCTCTTCTTCTTTCCTCCCATAGCTGTTCACAGTAGCCCGTGCTCAGCAGGCAGTTCGTGAGGAGAAACTGACAGCTGTTCATTTTCCTTATATTGCTAAAATGGAAAGAAAAAACCCCACAAAACAAACAACAACAATAACATCATCAACAGCCCCCACTCCAGCAGAACAGCTTTTCCAGGGGACTAACTTACACACACACACACACACACACACACACACACACACACACACACACGCACATGCACACACATTGGGGACAGGGAGAAGGGGTACAGAGAGGTAGAGAGAAGAGGCAGAAGTCGTACACTGGGCAGGTTTGAACGCTCCAGTTTGTAGTTGAGGATGGCCTTGAACTTCTCTTGCCATCTTCACGCCCAGATGCTAGAATTATAGGCATGCACCACCATACCCAGGTTATGGGCTGTGAGGAGACAAACTCGTGGCCTTCTTCCGGTTAGGCCAACACTTCAGCAACTAAGTTTAATCCCTAGCCCCATAGCAATATTTTTTTCAATATCAAAATCGGAGCTGAGGAATGGAATTGCTGCTAAAGGGAAGGAGAGCTGTCAAGGCACAAACAATCATGGGGCTGGGTCAGTATGAGGTGAGAGCTTTACGGACATTTCCACACTGCAGAGGCACCCAGCAAGCGCCCAAGGGTCACCACCTTTCTCTGTGTAGCATCTGGGCATGAAGGCCTTCCAGGTCAGCCCTCCATGGGGCTGAGCATAGAGATGTGAGCCAGGCTGCAGTGCTTTCTCTCCAACTTGAGGGAGCTATACTCACCCTGCGGAGCATTCAGCTCACAGTTAAGTACTCATCTAGTCAGCTGACGGGGTCATGCATACAGATTCACACATTGGGTGCTTAGAAGAGCAAGTGTAGAAAGAACCCAACCCAGTGCCGTGTGCACACTAGGGAAAAGCTCTGCCTCTAGTCTGCAGCTTTAGCTCATTAATGCTATTAATGCTTTTAAAACAAGTCACTCAGGAATGCTATCTGACATGTATGGAACATGGTTCCTTGAAAAATAAGTTAAAAAGTGAAACTTTTGGCAAAGAATGTGAAGCTAGAGAAGTGGAACTAAAAGGGATTTTTAAAAATAATTATATTGTTAGATATTTTATAGGGAAATGTACGTGTCATAAAATTTAACATTTTAACCAAATAGCATAGGGTATGAATGAGTCCCATCAGCATGGATTTTGTTTCCTTGGATTTTTGTTTGTTTGTTTGTTTGTTTTTAACCTTGAGTGACTTTGCCTATTTTCCTTATAGGATCTTTAGTTTTTGCCTAAGTTGTGAGATTATAAATCTCTGCACTTGGGCATAAAGAATAAATAATTATCCCAGACCTGGAATCTCTAATAAACCTCCAGTTCAGTGTTATCATCAACGAAGTATCACGGGACATTCTTCAGGAACCTAGAAGTTCTTCTGCCCACTGACTCTGAAGTAAACTCTACTCTGGGGACTTAGCCCGTGAATAACTCTTTCTTAGGGCCCTTCCAGGCCTCCCTGCCACCCCCCACCCCCACCCCCACGTCCTTCTGTTTGCTCAAAATCTCACTTGGGTTTGTGGAATCTGTAGGTTACTCAGTTCCCTTCTGTTTTACTAGCTTTAGGTGGCTTTTTTGCACCCTGGTGCTGTCAGCAACTTTGTTCCCTGAAAGGACTACAGAACATGTGTTCATTTTCCCCCTCCCTTCCCCCTCCCTTTCCCCTCCCTTCCTCTCCTTCCCTTCCTCTCCTTCCTTCTCTCCTTCCTTCTCTCCTTCACACTCTAAAGATACATGCATGCACTTAAGTCCATATATTATGTATTTACTACAAGTAAAGAAATACATTTGCACACAAGAATATCTTATGTACAAGAAAGTAATACTTAAAATATGCATGCATGCACATACTATGTGGCATATGGTATGTAGGATTATGCAGGGTTTTGAATGACTTTCTAAACTGTAGTGAGACTCCTAAAATTCAGAAAATAAAGGCTAAAATGGGATTCCATTTCCTGAGTGAGTGGTTTATCCCTAAGTCATCTTTCCTTCATGCTGTTTCCAAGGGCCAGGATTTCTTTTTGTTTACAGAAAGTAATTATCAGCAGCAGCAAGGGAGCAGATGCCCTGGGCGGGCTGTAACATCCTCTCCATCCCAACAGCGGATGGCACTGATGTGAGGTGCAGCCCAGGCACAGCGTCAGAGCCCAGCGCTGAGGATGCTTCCTGCACGCCTCATTGCTCCGTTAGATGGAGTATCTCATTTATTCCTGGCATTCATTTTCCACTGATGCTACAAAAATTCTTAACAACTCAGTGGTTTAAACAATGGGACCCAATTTATCTTATAGATCTTCAGGTTAAAGGTCTGGTCTGTGTCCCTGCAGACTAAATCAATACGTTAGCTGGTTTATGTTCCTTCCTGGGAACTGGAGAAGGAAACTTTTGGTTGGTCATAGAATTCACTTCCTTGTGGTGGTAGAACTCTGAGGTGAGGCCTCTTGGTTGCAGAGGTCAGCACGCTCCTTGGCTAAGGATGGTCTTTCTCCATCGTCACAGCCAACAACAGCTGCTGTATCCTTGGCGCATTGCAGCCCTTAGGTCCTGACAAGTCAGACACTTTCAGGAATGTATGATGTTACACTTAGCACCTCTGGATGAGCCCAGAACATGCCACTCCAACTCAAGGTCCTTAGAGATCCTGTACCTGCAAAGTCATCTAGGTGGTGTGGCTGTCTACTTAGTCTGAAAAAGTTTTGTTCATGACAGCGAAATTTTATGAAGATCACTAAGTACAAAAAAAGTCCCAGCTAAGCCCCCAAAAGTCCCAGCTACCCCCATTCACCCATTCTAATGGCCAAGAACTTGGCATGAGTAGGTAGACAAAGCTAAGAAAAGTGTTGAGAATTCAGAGGGGATCTCACTCAGTCAAGGCCTTGGGTTCCTAAAGGGTTTGCCTGTTCTCTCAAAGACCCTGCTGCTCATCATTGTTTGAATAAGGGGAAATGTGGAAAAGAACAGAACTTGTACAGAAGGCAAGGGGAAGAAAATCTTCAATCCTTTTTTTAAATTTCTTCACGCTATGAGATAATTAAGCTGGAAGCAATTTTTAAAGTCAATTTTTACTTGGGGCTTAATAAATTTTGGTTAGAGAAACTAGTTCTCATGCCCAATTTAAAATATATTGCAGATAGACATGGAAGGATAGAATAGGAGGAACCATGGGGAGATACTCAGTGTGACTGCTCAGCAGCTAAAGGCAGGTGCCACCAAACTTGGTGACAATTTGTGTTCAACTTCTGGGACCGACATGGTGGAAAGTGAGAACTGACTCCTGGAAGTGGTCTTCTGTGCACATGTGCACTGTGATAGGATCACATGCACACAGGACACACGCACATATACATAGCACACACATATTCCACACACCACACCACACGCACACTACACACAGACACATACACACACACAGACACATATCACATACTCACACACACACACACCACACCACACACTACACCACACTACAGCACATATATACCACACACAGACACACATGACACACAGACACAGACACATACTCTCACACAGACACATATCACATACTCACACACACACACACACTCACACACACACACACTCACACACACACACTCACACACACACACTCACACACACACACATACCACACACTCACACATAGACACACCCCACACACTCACACATAGACACACCCCACACACTCACACACACACACACACACACACACCATATACATACATCACACACACTATGCATATACCATACACACATCACCCACACAGACACATATTACACACTACACATATACATTACACACATCATACATACACCACACACATACCATATACACAGACACACACCACACATCATACCCACATCACACATACACATATCACACAGACACACTGACACACTCACATGCACACATACATAACACACCACACACACACACACACACACACACACACACAAAGAATAAAAATACTAAACCGAATAAGGAAGTAACTGAGCCTTAACACGGAAGAAAACGTGGCATTTGTTTTGTGGCTTAGAAGTCATGTGTCATCTGCTGGCATGGACAAGTTGTGGAGAAAGTCAGAAGACTGAGAAAGGGGCCCCAGACGGCTTCCAGGATCCCTATGCCCCAATTCCTTTAGCTGTGGAAGAGCAGTGACAGCAGGTGACAGGGGGTTAGAAAGACCGGCGTGCTTTGCGGCTGTTGTCTGGAGGCACGTTGCGTGCTGGTCTTTACGTAGAGGGCACTGTCATGTCATGACCTGGGCTTATCAGCAGCCATCTGTCAACTTTCCATACATTATCTATAAGATCCAGAACCGTGGGCAAAGCCTGAGAGGTGATCTGCACCCTGTGACTGAGGAAGCCGTGCTCAGGGAGGGTTATCCGGTTGGGGGAAGATATCCCAGTAGGGAACATTTCAACTCCCACTGCTAAATAAAGAACGGACTTTCCAGTGATTGATTGACTAGGAAAGCATATGATTTGTCTCCACGTGCTTCCAAAAGCCAGGCCAAAGGTGACTTCACTTCCGACTTGGAAAAGGCCAGCTATGTCTCATACTGAAGGAAAGAAATTCAAGAAGTAACATGTTTATCTGGCACCTCCATTTTCCAACAAAAGAAATGGAGAACTTAGAGACCATGCCCCTCGTCTGAATTTTCTGTGCATTGCGGGTTTGTCCATGCTGACACTCTAACTCTTCTGAGCACCACCCCCCGCCCATGCCCTTAAACTCCAGTGCATCCCCAAAGCTGAAGTGTGCTGCTCTTTATGTCGGTCCCCACACCTTCTGGGTTCTCCTCTTAGGCAGTTCCTTAGCTCTTGAAGAAGGCTCTTCCTTAGTCTCTAAAGCACAGGGAAGTTACCAGAGTCTGAGCATCTGCCCCGGGCTGGTGCTGTTAGGCACAGTACCTTCCTCTTGATAACATGGTATAGACATCAAGTCTATGGCTGCTGCCTTCCATAGTTGCTGAATCTGTACAGCATCCCTGAGGTTACTAATGTCAGATTCATCGTTAGTGAACCATCATTACAGTTCTCCCTGCTATAGCTTTATCCTGAGCTGTAGTACTCACAGAATCTCCATTTCGAGGTCATTCTTTAAATATGCATTGTACAAATCCATAAATGACATTTAAACATTTGCCCTCTAAGCCTTCCTCGTGTTGTCTTTTATTTACTCTGAGCTCCGAAGAGATCATTTCATTCACAGATCACTAAAATAAAGCCCAGATTGTCCATGTCATACCCCAGGAGTCCTTAGGTTAGCACAGAGTAGAAAACACAAAGGTCAGTTGATTTAGCCTGAGTCTCAGCAGCACACACAGCATTAGAACCCACACCCGAGCCTGATTCCACAATTCATGGTGTCTCTCACAAAGGAGCACTCAGCACTGTCCTCACCAGGTCAGTATGTGAGTATCCTAACAGAGGTAAAGATTTATCAACTTCTATTATCATTACCGAATGCAGGGGTTGGGGGGAGCTTGAAGCTCAGAAGAAAGACACATCCTTTTGAAGATTTTATTTGAAAAATGATTCTATCTACAGAGACATTGAAATACCAGAGAAATGAAAACCCCACGGCCTTCACTTTGCTCCCCACTGATTACCTAACATCCACCACGTTGGTTTCTTAATGTGTATTGGTTTGGCTGAACCATTTAAAAATAAGCTGCTGATAATTTGTGTCACCTCATTCCTAGTGACTTCAACAGGTACTGTCCTTCAGAACAAAGGCATCTCCGTGTCTGACGGCAATGCTGTCACACCCATGAACACAGGCTATGCTTGTATGAGCTAAGAGTCAGTCCAAAGTCATAATCCCCCAGACGGTGCTTCATCAGGTCATTTCTCCTTCCCCCCATGGTCCAAGGTAACCTGCAACAGTCCGTTCTCAGTCTCCTAATGTAGAACTGTCTTTCATTCCTGGGCGATTTTGAACACTCCAGATCCACTTTCATGATTAGAGTCCTGTTAACTTTCCCCGGATCTTGGGGGTGGTAGGCACATTCCTTCAGTAGCAGGCTATTCAAAACAGCAAATATCCTTAAAAGTCCGATTACTGAATGAGAACGTGGGATTTGCTTAGCAGCCAAAAGGATTAGTAATTGACCAAACAAAGAGGTAGCCTGGATCTATGGTAACTGCATCCAGTGTCAGCGTATAAGCTCACTGCCTTGAGTAGATTCCCACCCTCCTCAAAACCAAAGCCAAAGGAACCCAAGGTTGCTGTACCTTGTCTTCTGACATTGTGTGAGTGTGGAACTGTCCTCTTAATCCAGGTCCTGTACTGAATGTGGACGAGAAGCTGACCAGCCAGAGTCCTCAGCTCTGCCTGGTTATACATTGTAGGAGGAGGAGCAAGCAAAGGTGAATTCTGACCTTAACAGAGGCTGAGTATTGATGGTAATCCAATCAATATACCCTTTACCTCGGTGACCTGTGGCTTGAGAACAATAGTAGGTCTCATAGGTGTAAGTTACAAGCCAGAGACAGACACATTTTAAGGGCTGATGAATGTTGCAGAAATGGGACAGGGACAGGTGAGAGGAACAACCTGTGGGGTCTTGTGTAGAAGCCGAGGCATGCTGTGTTCTGGGGAAGACAAAGTTGGGAGGGTGGAGGGCGCAAAGCAGTCTGCTCTGCAGAGAACTGGTACTGTGGGCTCTGTGGCCGCAGACTGTGGAGGCCTTGGTTATCCGTATGAGGTATGGAGGGGTCTGCACTGGGGTTTGAATCACCACAGTTTACTGAGGGCGAACTTAAGCCAATGAAACCCTGTGACTTTTCTGAGTCTTAGGTTTGTAATGTTTGGTTTTTGACCTGATAAAATAGAGATAATAGTGCAGGCACTTTGATTTGTTGTAGGGATTAAAGGAAATGACATGATAAATGTCTGGCACACAAAAAAGTCCTCAGTAGATGGTGGCGATGTGCATTCTATTGTTATATTAATTCAGGGTATTTCAAGATGAGATTGCAGAGCCAGATGTGGTGGCACACATCTGTAATGCTCGCACTGGGGAGGCTGGCACAAGAGGACTATGAGTTGGAGGCTCATTGGATCACATGATAGTTGTCGGATAGACTTGGCTACATATAGAGAACCTGGTTGGGAGAGGGAGTGTGCTTGTTATAGCCGTGGGCTTCCATTGAATTCTGCTTATATGTCTTAACCTTGTTTCTTTCTAGGAATCCCCTATGACGTCTGATCCAAAAATAATGGGGGAGATACCAAAGTTAGGGGAGCTTCGCTGTGGCTGCCAGCTGTGGTTACTGGCGTCTATGGAGTCCACATGGAGCCAGTTCACAGCAGAAGAAATGTTAGAAGCAATGGCAAAGGGACAGGACCATGAAGGTCAGAAGGAAACTGGGTTTAATTGGCCTGACATTTTCCCACCACTGTCCCTCTGTCCCTCTGTCTCTCTGTCTCTCTGTCTATCTCTGTGTCCCTGTGTCTGTCAGTCTGTCTGTCTGTCTGTGTTGTATGCACATGTGTGTGTACTCCTCTGTGGAGGGCAAGGATTGGTGTTGAGAGTCTTCCTCTATTACCCTATACCCATCTCTATTTGAGACAGGGCCTCCAAGAATCTGAAAGCCACACGTGTGACTTTCACAGGTCAGCAGATCCACTCCTGTGCAGGGATTATATGCAGTGCCAGGCCATGCCTAGCTTTTGTTTTTAAATGTGCATTGGAGACTTGAACCTAGGTCCCTTTGCTTTCCCATTGAGCTCTCTCTTCAGCCCCTCATTTCTGTAAGGTGATAACACAGGAAGCAAACAATTCAGTTCAAAGCCCAAACTTCAGCAGAGCTCAACATGGTTGTATGCTCTAACTCACCATCAATGAGCTCCAGTCACCTCCTGCTAGGACTTTACACTGAAGTGGGGACACAGCGTGCAGTGTCTTAGAAGGCAGGCACCAGGAGTGCTAATAGCAGTGACATTAATCTTTACAGCGTTCCTATCTGTGCCAAGAGTTGCTCAGCACTTCTCAGGACTTGACTGGCTTCCTCATCACAGAGTGCTGGTGTGGTGGTTTTAGAGAGAGAGTCGCTGGCGCTCTGCTTTGGCACCAGACTTTCCAGTGCCCCAAGATGCGCCAGAGGCTCATGCGTCCAGTCCTACACAGCACCACAGATGATCTAGAGGGGAGATGCCCTGGTAACTGTTTTCCACTGACTTGACTCTGCACAAAACACACTTGTGCTCCAGTCAGGAATGACAGCTGCCCTGGGTTGTTTTTCTACCTTAGTCTTTTGAAGTCTGCTTTGAAGTAATGGTGTGCCTGGGACTGCTGTGCTTCTCTCCAGTGGATGGCCAGAGGCCAGGGAAGCTGCTCCTCCCCCATTGCAGGCACAGCTCATTTAGACTATGCAGCTTCTGGGGGTGGGCTAAACCTACTTGCAGGTTGAGGGTGGAGGGAGCATCTTGCACAGGTTGATTTTGGCAGGTGAACTCAGGCCACAGACTGGCCTCAGGCAAAACTGCAACTGAAGCTGGGCCCACAGAGGAGCTGCGAGTTTTTGTGGGATAAAGTTTGGTAATGAAACCTGGCTTTTTGCACTTTGCCCTGGGATGATGTCTACCTACTGGGTTCTCAGAAGCATTCAGAGATTCCTGCTGCACTGCAAAACCAGCTCTGCTCGTGATTCATCTGTCTCGGTGCCCCTGTGCCCATGTTATATGCAGGCACAACCAGTACTAGGTACTAGAGATTGAGTGCAGGTCCTTCTGTGTGCAGAATGTTCCGACCCAGTAGGTGGCCTCCCTAGACCTGGCTTTATACTTTTAAACCTTTCAGGTCACATCCTGGTAACATCATTATTAAGAGAGGAAACACCTAAAATTGTAAATGCTCACCTCAGCTCCCTTTCTCTCCTTTATTATCTGTTCTTTTAGTAAGGTGACAGGAATTGTTTTTTTGTTTTTGTTTTCTCTATATAGGAGAGGAGACAGCTCAGAGAAGCCTGCTGTGTTCCTCTCCCACTGATGAGTCAGGTGTAGGTAAGGGCAAAGGCAAGAGTGCAAAGCAAGTGGGTAAGTTCTTCTCAGGAAGAGCTCCATCCTGAAGGTCAGGTCCCCCTGCTTGACTTCCCTGCTCCTCTTGTCCAATTGCACATTTTTGATGTGGAAATCAAGATTGATTTTAAAAGTTAACTCACACTATGAAACCTGCTTGCAAGTCTCCACAGGCCTAGTGTCCCCTGCCCGAAGCAGGGGACTCTCACTGTGCACTTTGGCACTTGAGATAGGTCTGACTCTGAGGCTGTCTTTCTTACTCAGGGTTCAGCCATCTACCTCAAATTTGTCTGACATAGTACTGGGGAGACAGACAGCAGCCATAGATATGCAGGACATCATAGACCACCAGGACAGGCTAGAATTCACATGAAAGACCATGGGAAATCACCAGAGAGAACAAGTAGTATAATACTATGATCTACTGTTTGTTTTAAGATTGCCTCTAGTGGCTGGCATGCAGCCCAGCTGATAGAGTGCTTACCTCACATGCATGAAGCCTCAGTTGAATCTGTTCCCCAGCACCTCAGAAAACCCAGTGTGGTGGCACATATGTGTATCCTGGCCCAGAAGCAGGAGGGTTAGAAATCCAGTCATCCCCAGCTACCTAGGGAGTTCCAGGACACTTAAGATACAGGGAGCCCTGTTTCAAAGAACAGTAAGGATCCCCAAACACAACAAGAAGGGAATCCCTGCTGTTATGTGAGGGGTGGACTGGGCAAGAACGGCAGCCAAACAAGGAGAAGCAAACTGGAAGAGTGTGGTGACCGTTCATGCTTGCTTCTGGCTGCCAGAGCTAATGGTAGGGAGGAAAAGGAGCAACAAACTCAAAATGTATTTTGGTCCACAAAGAAAATGGTAAAGTTTTTAGGAGAGGGGGCAGGACGGGAGATGACAGGCCATTTTCCTGCTTGCTAACCTGTGGTAATGGACACAATTAGAGGTGCTAGGGCTTCAATCTGGAATAGCCATCAAGAGCTCCCTCCCGGACCCCACAAAATGAATCAGATACATTCTTCTCCACTTTCTTTTACAAGATTAAACTTTTTGAGGTATTTGCCAGTCTATGTGCAGGTTTTTTGTTTTTTGTTTTTGTTTTTTTGTTTTTTGGATATTTTACTTATTTACATTCAAATGTTATCCCCTTTCCTGGTTTCCCCTCTGCAACCCCCCATTCCATCCCCCCTCCCTCTGCTTCTGTGAGAATGTTCCTCCACACCCCTACCCTCTCCCACCTCACTGCCCTGGCATTCCCCTACACTGGGGCATCGAGCCTTCACAGGACCAAGGGCCTCTCCTCCCATTGATGCCTGACAAGGCCATCCTCTGCTACATATGCAGCTGGAGCCATGGATCCCTCCATGTGTACTCTTTGGTTGGTGGTTTAGTCCCTGGGAGACAACGTGGAGAGCCTAGGTGTACTTCGCCTTGGTTTCCCCAGCACTTGGTGAGTTTAAGGCCTGCCTGATCTACACAGAGAGGTCCAGGCCCCCGAGAGCCACACCAAGACCTTGTCTCAAAAAAGAAAGGTTTTGGTTTCAAGCCTTAATTAAAATTTGCATCTTTAAGAAAGACACAAAAGCAGTTATGCTAATACTAATTAGGTCACTATTTCTTAGGGCATGTCTTAGAGATAGATAAGCCAATATGAACTAAAGCCTGAGTTTTGATGTCATAGATTTTGAGAAAGAATTTTTCATAAATATAAGCTGCTTTTCTGGCAGACAATATAATAAGTTGATTGTGTGAAGAATGAGGTGGAGAAGGATGATGGAATGATGATGAAATAATAATAATAATAATAATAATAATAATAATAATAATAATAATAATAATAAGCCACAGTTTGAGTCTCCGGGGGAGTCTGACCAGGCTGACATTCATTCCCTTTGGCGGATGCTCTGGGACCTAAATTGACTATTTGGACTTCCTCTGGAAATGAGCCTTCGCAGGGAACAAAGGAGAGCATTTGTGATCTAGGTGCATCCTTACAAGAGCATCCTGTGTTACACCAAGAAGGAAAACCGATACGCATACCATTTCTTTTATTTTTTTTAAATCCTCCTTCTCTTCTTCCTCCTCCACCTGTTGTTTCTTTTGTCCTTTGAGACAAGGTCTCAACTATCCCAGGCTGGCTTTGATCTCTCTGGTCTTCCTGCTTCCGTGTCCATAATGCTGGGGTTACAGAGGTATGTCATCACACCTGACTTCTTTTCCTTCTTTTATAGTTATGTAGAATTTGGTCCAGCAGCTCTTTGTGGATAGGGTAATGAAGAGTTAGTGACTTCTGATGGATAACCTGGAGATACTCACGTGATCAAAAGTGAAGAACCAGATATATATCAGTCTCAAGGGACCACTCTCTTTTACAGCAATCTGATGACTTTAAGGTGGATAACGTGTACTTTAATTAAAAAAAAAAAAGAATGCTTCCAAGGCTGAAATGAGAGACTGTATCTATGAAACTGACAAGGATTAAATAGATATGAAGGAAGAAGAGAAAGAGGGATATCCGGGAGTCATTATAGTCTAATAATACAATAGCAGGACCAGAACCAAAGGAGAGCACTAGAAAAACCCAGAATGTGTAAAGCAGTAATGAGTATAACAAGAGAAGAATAAAAGGACCGAACTCCTTCCTCCAAAGAGTGGTATAAACTTTCAGCTCTAAAGCACGTTCTTAGTGCTGTGATTTATGAGGGATGAATGTACATAAGGCTCTGTGCATAAATGCATTGACATGCATAGATGGGAACACAGCGTCATGATCTTGGAAATGACACAAAGGAAAATGAAAGCACATTAATAAATCATATGATGTTCCTGTGGAAGGAACCTGTTACAGTGGGGGAAAGAAAACCGGGAATGTTTCTTTTATATTGTCATGTTCTCAAAATTGCTCTATTTACAGCTAAAGCACCGGTTACAACATTGGCTGGAGATGTGGTTTTTTTTCCCTAATGAGATTTAACAGGAAAAACTTAATGTAGCTATGGCTTGCGTTGTTCTTGAAGGCCATGGTTATGTGCACAATGTGGTGGCTGCTCTTGTTTCTCAACTGGAGCACATAAAGAGAAACTGAGCTCTGAACAGCTTCGGGGGCATAGCTAACCGGGAAGACGAGGGTTGAAGAAAGGACGGGCCCGCACAGAAAAGCTAGGATCAGGTGGGCTGTGCTCTCACTGATGAGGGCCACCAGCTGGAACACTAACTCAGCTCAGGGAAGGGACTCTAGTAGGCAAGAGCATGGCAAACAGGGTTCTTGCAGGCTCTGCCACCCCTCGATTCCCTCTGCCCAGCTAAAAACCATTAGATGACCTAAAGCTGGCCATCAAGATCTATTCTCTTATTGGCCACAGTCTTTTCTTGAGGCTGACTACCAAAGTCTAGTTATCAAAGTATCGAAGTATCAAAAGCCCCCCTTTGGCTCACCTAATTAACATGTTCAAATGAAATTAAACACTTCATCCTAATACGGAGTTTGAACCTTTAAAAACTGCCATTTTACCTATGGGCCATGGCTGTCCCCTCTCTATCTAGAGACAGTACTTTGGCCCTCTGGGATGCATATCCCTCCCCCCCTGCCCCGTTCCCTTCCTCTTCTCCCAGGTGCTCTATCTACTGTTTTTGTCTCTTGTTTTCTGCCCTTTCTTCCTCTGGGGCAAGGGAGCAGGCTTAGCTAGTCTCCGTAAGAGGTCTCTGCAGAGGGACAGTCTCAGGCTGTAAATATCCTGGGGGAGGAAGTTGTGGTGGTAACTTCTGCACACACTGGTCAGTCATTGATAAACCCTCATACGTGGACCAGAATAAGACTTTGCCAACCTTCTGAGCCTCACACACAGAAGGCTTCACCACTTCCACGGGGCTGAGGCATCGGGGTCCTTTGTATGGCTGCGCCCAAGTCAAACTCAAGACTTCATTCACTCTCCACAGAAACCCAGGAGATTATAAAGTGCACCTCATGGTGAGGCTTAGGGCCATTTTCTTTTTTCCTTTTTCTTTTTTAAAAATTTTATTTATCTATTTTTTGGTTGGATATTTTCTTTATTTACATTCCAAATGTTTTCCCCTTACCAGGTCTCCCTTTCAGAACCCCCCATCCCATCCTCCCTGCCCCTGCCTCTATGAGGGTGCTCCCCCACCCACCCACTCCCATCCTCCTGCCTTGGCATTCCCCTACACTGGGGCATTGAACTCCATCAGGCCCAAGAGCCTCTCCTCCCCCCTGATGGCCAACAAGGCCCTCCTCTGCCACATTTATGGCCAGCACCATGGGTCCCTCCATGTTTATTCTTTAGTTGGTGGTCCAGTCCCCAGAAGCTACTGGGGAGTCTGGCCTGTTGACACTGTTACTCCCTCCATGGGGCTGCAAACCCCCTCAGCTCCTTCAGTCCCTTCTCCAACTTCTCCATCTGGGACACCCTCCCCCCCAACTCAGTCCAATGGTTGGCTGTGAGCTTCTGCCTCTGTATTTGTCAGGCTCTGGCAGAGCCTCTCAGGAGACAGCCATATCAGACTTCTATCAGCAAGCACTTCCCAGCATTCACAGTAACTTCCGGGTTTGGTGGCTGTACATGGGATGGATCCCCAGGTGGGGCAGTCTCTGGATGGCCTTTCCTTCAGTCTCTGCTCTACCCTTTGTCTCCATATTTCCTCCTGTATTTTGTTCTCTCTTCTAAAAAACACTGAAGCATCCACATTTTGGTCTTCCTACTTCTTAGGCTTTATATGGTCTGTGAATTGAATCTTGAGTATTCTGAACTTTTGGGCTAATATCCACTTATCAGTGAGTACATACCATGTTTGTTCTTTTGTGACTGAGTTACCTCACTCAGGAGGATATTTTCAAGTTCCATCCATTTGCCTGCAAATTTCATGAAGTCATTGTTTTTAATAGCTGAGTAGTATTCCATTGTGTAAATGTACCACATTTTCTGTTTCCATTCCTCTGCTGAGGGACATCTGGGTTGTTTCCAGCTTCTGGCTATTATAAATATGGCTGCTATGAACATAGTGGAGCATATGTCCTTATTACATGTTGGTGCATCTTCTGGGTATATGCCCAGGAGTGGTATAACTAGCTCCTCAGGTAGGGCTATGTCCAATTTTCTGAGGAACCGCCAGACTGATTTCCAGAGTGGTTGTACCCAGCCTCAATCCCACCAACAATGGAGGAGTGTTCCTCTTTCTCCACATCCTTGCCAGCATCTGCTGTCACCTGAGTTTTTCATGTTAGTCATTCTGACAGGTGTGAGGTAGAACCTCAGGGTTGTTTTGATTTGCATTTCCCTGATGACTAAGGATATTGAACATTTCTTTAGGTGCTTCTCAGCCCTTTGAGTTTCCTCAGTTGAGAATTCTCTGTTTAGCTCTGTTCCCCATTATTTTAGTAGGATTATTTGGTTCTCTGGAGTCTAACTTCTTGATTTCTTTGTATATATTGGATATTAGCACTCTATTAGATGTAGAATTGGTAAAGATCTTTTTCTAATCTGTTGGTTGCCATTTGGTCCTATTGACAGTGTCCTTTGCCTTACAGAATCTTTGCAATTTCATGAGGTCCCATTGGACAATTCTTGATCTTAGTGCATAAGCCATTGGTGTTCTCTTCAGGAAATTTTCCCCTGTGCTTATATGTTTGAGACTTTCCCCCACTTTCTCTTCTATTAGATTTAGTTTATCTGGTTTTATGTAGAGGTCCTTGATCTACTTGGACTTGAGCTTTGTACAGGGAGATAGGAGTGGATCAATTTGCATTCTTCTACATGTTGACTGCCAGTTGAACCAGCACCATTTGTTGAAGATGCTGTCTTTTTTCCACTGGGTGGTTTTAGCTCCTTTGTCAAAGATTAAGTGACCTTAGGTGTGTGGGTTCATTTCTGGGTCTTCAATTCTATTCCATTGATCTACCTGCCTGTCACTGTACCAATACCATGCAGTTTTTTTATCACTATTGCTCTGTGGTACAGCTTGAGGTCAGGGATGCTGATTCCCCCAGAAGTTCTTTTATTGTTGAGAATAGTTTTGCTATCCTGAGATTTTGTTATTCCAAATGAATTTGAGAATTGCTCTTTAAAACTCTATGAAGAATTGAGGTGGAATTTTGATGGGGATTGCATTGAATCTGTAGATGCTTTGGCAAGATGGCCATTTTTACTATATTAATCCTGCCAATCCATGAGCATGGGAGATCTTTCCATCTTCTGAGGTCTTCTTCGATTTCTTTCTTCAGAGACTTGATGTTCTTGTCATACAGATCTTTCACTTGTTTGGTTAGAATCACACCAAGATACTTTATATTGTTTATGACTATTGTAAAGGGTGTCATTTCCCTAATTTCTTTCTCAGCCTGTTTATCCTTTGAGTATAGAAGATGTATTGGCTAGTTTTGTGTGTCAACTTGACACAAGCTGAAGTTATCACAGAGAAAGGAGTTTCAGTTAAGAAAATGCCTCAATGAGATCCAGCGGTAAGGCATTTTCTCAATTAGTGATCAAGGGCGGAGGGTCCCTTGTGAGTGGTACCATCTGTGGGCTGGTAGCCTTGGGTTCTATAAGAAAGCAGGCTGAGCAAGTCAGGGAAAGCAAGCAAGCCAGTAAGGAGCATCCCTCCATGGCCTCTGCATCAGCTCCTGCTCCCTGACCTGCTTGAGTTCCAGTCCTGACTTCCTTTGGTGATGAACAGCATCATGGAAGTGTAAGCTGAATAATCCCTTTCCTCCCCAACTTGCATCTTGGTCATGATGTTTGTGCAGGAATATAAACCCTAAGACAAATTGGTACCAGCATAGTGGGGTATTCCTGTGACGACCTGACCATGTTTTGGGGAGGACTGTGGAAGGACTTTGGAACTTTAGGCTGCTTTATGGAATGTTCTGTAGGAGCTTGGAAGACAATGTTGAGAACAGTGCAGAAGATGGAGGCCTAGCTTGTGAAATTTCAGAGGGAAGATTAAGGACTTTTATCAGGGCCATTGCTAGTTTGATTTAAGATTCTGTGGTTTTGGTTAGCTGGGGCTGAAGAAATCAGCTGTGATTAACAAGATACCAGAACTACTAAAGCAAAATTATTGTATTGCTAGGACTATTGATGCTGGATGCTGGAGCTAAGAAATTAGTGGCGATTAAGAAGAGACCAGCATCATTGGGGTGAAATCTTCTGGGAAGTGTTTTCTGAGAGCACAAAGAGGCTGCATTCCAGAGATAGCCAGGGCTGTACCTTGTGCTTGTGGCAGGACTTGGTAATGTGTAAGAGTCACCCAGGTGGTACTGGTTTTGAAGGCATGAAGGAGTTGTGAAGAGCAGCTGAGGCCTGGGCACTGTGAGAGGCCGTGGAAGGCCATTGGTGAAGGTGCAGCCTCAGTTGCATTGACAGCCCAGGACTGAAGGGGTCATGCAAAGGAGGTGAGGCTTGGCACCATGGTAAAGCCTAGTTGCAGCAGAAGACAGCAGTGTTTTGGAGATACCTGTACCATGAGATGACCACCAAGAACAGCAGCAGCAGTGGAGTACAGGCATCTGAAGCCTAGAAGACAAGGTG
>CM052704.1:14790105-14824777 GCA_028551405.1 Uromys caudimaculatus | reverse complement strand
TGGAGTTTGATTTTGCTTTTGATTGTGACTGTGGCCTGATATTTTTCCCTCTTGAAGAAAGAAGGTATTTTAGTGGTGCCCACAGTTAAGAGACTTTGAATTTTTAAAAGACTTTGAATTTTAAAGATTGGATGTTTAAAAGGGACTGAAATGTTAATATGTAAGAATTTGCAAAGACTGTGGGACTTGTAAAGTTATTTAGATCTTGGAGATGAATAAGGAAGTAAGGGTCGAGGCTTATTCATGATGTGTTTGTGTGTCAAGTTGACAAGGGGTCAATTGTATTGGCTAGTTTTGTGTGTCAACTTGACACAAGCTGAAGTTATCACAGAGAAAGGAGTTTCAGTTGAGAAAATGCCTCCATGAGATCTAGCAGTAAGGCATTTTCTCAATTAGTGATCGAGGGGGGAGCGCCCTTTGTGGGTGGTACCATCTGTGGGCTGGTCGTCTTTGGTTCTATAAGAAAGCAGGCTGAGCAAGCCAGGGAAAGCAAGCAAGCCAGTAAGGAACATCCCTTCATGACCTCTGCATCAGCTCCTGCTCCTTGACCTACTTGAGTTCCTTTCTTTCGTGATGAACAGCATCATGGAAGTGTAAGCCGAATAAACCCTTTCCTCCCCAACTTGCATCTTGGTCATGATGTTTGTGCAGGAATAGAAACCCTGACTAAGACAAGGAAGGCTTCTGATTTGTTTGAGTTAACTTTATATCCGGCCACTTTCCTGAAGTTGTTTATCGGCTGTAGGAGTTCTCTGGTGGAGTTTTTGGGGTCACTTAAATATACTATCATATATTTTGATTTCTTCCTTTCCAATTTGTATCCCTTTGACCTCTTTTTGTTGTCTAATTGCTCTAGCTAGAACTTCAAGTACTATATTCAATAGATTGGGAGAGTGCAGCCTTGTCTAGTACCTGATTTAGTGGGATTCCTTCAAGTTTCTCTCTTAGGGCCATTTTCAAAGAAGAGAAACCATGGAGAAAGTCTTGACTTTGGTGAACTGACACCATCCTGTAGACTGGAGACCCAAAAGAAATAAAAGGAAAAGGAGAAAATAGCCCATGGTTGTGGTTGTCATGGTTATGAGGTGCTCTATCATGTCGCCTTTTCCAATGACAGACCAAAACTGCTGTAATTATGGAAAAATAAATAAATCTTCTGTCTCTTGAGTTATTTTGCTCAAACACTTTGTCAGTGTTGTCAAAGTCTGTCACTACTACTGCTCAGCCTCAATTCCTACCCATGGATGATAACAGGAAAATTAAGGCTCAGAACTATTAGAATCCTTTTCTTGTGTTTACCTTAGTTAGGAAGCACACACATAAAGAATGGTACTGCACATTCTAGAGTGGCTCCCAGTCATAAATCCCCTCGCAGTGCAATTATGTTGAAAAGGACATAATATGTTCAAATTTACAGCTCATTATTCTCCATCTATTTCAGCTAAACAGAAATTATCATATGAGTAGTACTAGGTGTTGTTGGTATTTTATTTAAAAATGAGGCAAGAATAGTTAACATGAAATCTATACTCTTTAAAATATGTATTTTAAAAATTTAGCATGCAAGATCTTAGGCAGTATCATTAGGACATTTCAAATAGTTTGTTTTAGTAGATTTTCCTTTCCCTTTGTCTCTTCAAAACCCTTGCTTTCCAATCCCTTCTTGTAACCCAACCCCATTTCTTTTCTTCTTTTGTGTCCCATGGGTTCCTTTGTCATTTTTATTCATCAGCTCTATATTTCCGTCTTTTGGTCTCCTTTCTAGTTTCTGAGGCCTTAGCTATATTCTCACACACACACACACTCACACAGAAAGAGAGAGAGAGAGAGAGAGAGAGAGAGAGAGAGAGAGAGAGAGGCTTAGATTTTTCCAAACCACTTCTAATAAGGGTTCTTAAATTCTTTGTCCTCCCTTCCAGCCCACCACCCACAGAGGTAGTAGAAAGGAAAGGTTAATAGAGCAAAGGAGGATGTGGGCCTGTTTAGAAACAGCTCTTTGGGGCAATTCCAAATTACACTGTCAGGAAATCAGCAGTTCAGTTCACACAAATCCACAGCTGCAGCTCCATCCACTCGCAAACACCATTCACAAATCAGCCATAGCTGGTTGATCCAGAAGAAAACTGAAAGGCTCTGACAACTGGCTGGAGTCTGTGGAAGCAGCAAGAAGCCACTGGAACACTACAAGAAGTTCTTTGATCATGACAAACAATGACCAACAAAGAATGGCAAGGTGTACCAATACCATCCAGCTTCGTCCACTGTCCTTTGGACTATATTTATATCCAAACATCATGTGTTCTCTCAAGCATTCTCTCTAGCAAAATATCACATGCCCTTTTCCAGGCTGCCTCCAGAAAAATACCACCTGTCTGTTCTCAGCAAAACATCCTCCCCCAAGCCTGCTTCAGCAAAAACACCCTCTCATACGACAGTTTACAGAGAAACATCACACAACACAACCGAATCTCCATAGAAACCAAAATTTTCCCCTCCACACATACCACATACATGTGTTCATAACAAATTAAGGTTTACACATAAGAGAGAATATATGGTTTTGGTTTTCTGAGGTTGGGTCACTTGTTTAGTATGCTTTCTAGATCCATCTATTTCCTGACATTTTTATGATTTTATTTTTCTTTATGGTTGAATACAATTCCATTGTGCCAATGAATAAATGTTCATTATCCTAGGTTTCTGTTGGCTATTGGACCTGTAGGACTTCACACCCCAATGGTAGGTCTGTGGCACTGGGTAAGGAGGAGTTAGTTACTAGGATAGGGACTTTCAAGCCTTCCCACATTGGAACTACAGGTGCCAGATAAGTTACCAAGTAGGGTGTACCACTGCCATACCTATTCTAATTTTCCATTTATTTATTCTTTTATTTTCAAAATTATGTATTTAATTTGACTATCAAGCTAAATACAAACATACAAGGCCAACCTCTTTTGGAAAAATTTAGAAATCCTGTGATGAGCTCCAGATGTCCCTGCTTCCACCTGGGCACAAACATCTTTAAAGTCACCTTTGTGACTTCGGTTTGGTTACTATTGTTCCCATCTACCCTCCCCTTTGAATCTGTTTCCTTCAGTGTGGCACAGGAATCCACAAACAAATAATCCTCAGCTCCCCCACGCATACTCAAGTCCCTGGCTGGACACCCTCCCTCAACACGGCAGGCTTCCACATGTCTAAGATCCAACACAAGGGAGAACCAGATGCCTCACCACCCCAGCCATGTCAGATGATCCCCTGGTGACCCCTGAAAGTGCTAAATATAGCTTTGGAAAGAAGAGAAGTTAACCCCTCTAGAATGCTTCTTTAGAACCCAAGGTATCTATGAAAGAATTCACGCTCCCGAGACTTTGGAGCACCACACCAGTGGTGGAGGGGCATGGCTTTGTCCTTGGTCTGCAAGGGTTGTATCATGGGCAAGTCTTGCTTCATTTTTTTAGATACCATTTGTAAGACACCCCAGATGAGCTCTTGTTATTGTCTCCTGCAAGACAGGAAGAGCATCAGCTTTGTGGGATTGCTGTAGAACAAAATAACCTAGTCTGGATGTAGTGCTCAGAACAAAGCAGAACATACGATGATCGGAACACACCATGATCACTCGCTGGTGTTGGTGTTTAATGTTTCTATGCTCTCAGTTTCTCTAACTCTCTCTTCTCAACAACACACCCCCTCCAACAGCTAACATGGATTCCTGGGGATCTCTGAGCTGGCTAGCTAGAGGAGCTGTGCTCTGTTGTTCAATATGCAGTTTGTGATATTTGGCCATCATGGAATTTTTAACTGAGAGAACAAGGGGTCACTTACTGAATGGGTGTCCCCCGGATTTGTACTGTTCATACCCTAGAGGTGTGACAGTCTGTGGCAAATTGGTTTGACAGATGTGTATCGATGGCAATTTCTCAGTGAGCACTGTCCTAAATTAATTAATCACCAGGCAATTTAATCTAAATTGAAGGCTAGTGCTGCACACAGAAAATTTTTGTTTATAATCCTTGAATCATCCCGGTTTAAATGAAGTCAATTAAAATGCTCTGTTCCTAACTACTTTTTCGAATTGGATGTACCTAAACGGACACAATACTCGGCAGGGCATCTTTCTCTTATGAGTTTGTGTCTCTTTAATGTCCTCGGGTTAATCATTTTCAGACACTCTTAGAGCTATTTTCTGCCATTGCCTTGAAAAGCATCTGCAGTTCATTTGCAGGCTGCTGAGGGAAGCTGATGAGGTGGACATAAAAAATGGGAGCGAAGATCATGAGGTCCTTGTTGAGGGTTAACAAACAATGTGGCTCGTTGTTATTGATCAACAGGTCACCAGTGAAAGGAGCAGCGTCAGGGCCAGAGGAGTCAAATGTCAGCTGTTTAATGAGATAGGAGTTCCAGGAATGTACAGAGACAAACAGATGGTGCAACCCCCGGTGGACTAGTTGTTGACCCAAGGGCTCCTTTGTCCTGTGGATCTCTGAAAAACGACCAACTTCATTAGCCCTGTCCTCCCTGTAAATCCTTGTGTAAACACTGAATGCACCTCTTCTGATTCCCTGAGAGTCAGGGATAAGATTAGCGTGATAAGCCCAAATGGCATGTCCTCTTTCTTCCTGACTTGAAGTCACCTCCTGCCTTGGAGCAGGGCGAGTGGATTTAGTCAAGCACTAGGAGGTGTTTGGGGTGGGAAGGTAGCATTTTGGCTGTTCAGAGATCCAAGGCAAGGCTTGAATCAGAGTCCAAGGTCACTGCAGCCAATGATGTAGCTTTGTGGTCCTTAGAGCAGTCCTATGAGCTGCTCTGGGTGTTCAGGGCTGCACCAGAGTGGAACCCTGTGAGCTCTCCTCTCTTCACATGGTGTGCAGTCTAGCCTGTGACTATACTGACTTTCCTCTCCCTTCTTTCTGTCTTTTAAAGCTTTCCTTAGGAGATTCTTTCCATAATGAAAGCAGGGCACATGCTTCTTTCTCTCTGAGCCCTCTGCAAGGATCGATCCATCCAACACACCAAGGCCTTTGCCTTTGCCTTGCCACGGTCGGGGACAAATTGCTCCATGTTTTCCCAGGTAGAGAGTAGGGTGTCTAGGAAGAGTCAGGTGAAGTGGAAGGAATACAGGCTCGGTCTGGCACCAAGCCTGCATTCCTCTCCTGTGGTAGCCTCTGGGCTACTTGAGCTACTCAGCTCACTAGCTCTGAGAGGTTAGGCACTACGTTCCCAGGAGTTTCATTTATATGTTGTGAGGGTATGCAAGGGTATGGTTGGGTCACCTGATGCTCCATTCTCAAAAGCAGAGCGTCTCAAGTGTCCGCTGGGGTTAGTGTCCTGAGTGAGATTCTCATCCAGTTCATGTCTGCTGATGATAACCCTAGCAAGAGGCCCCTTCTAACCCTCCTGTCCTTGCCACCGACTCACCAACCGGACTCACCCATCAGCTTTTCAGATTTCTTGCCAAATGAAAGCCCACTTAGCATCTTAATCCTTTAGCTGCTGAGCAGAATCAGCTCCACCAGAGATAATGTGAGAGTCCGGAAGACTGATATTTCAAATGTCTATTGAGTAAGGGAAGGAAGCAGCATCTCTGCAGCAGATGCAAGGCAAGACTTTGTCTGCTGCCACTGTGAACTTTCACAAAGATTGCTGCTGCACTGGATGGCAAAGGGAAGGAACAGAGCTGGAGGAAACTGGGTTTGCAGTGAACGTTCCTGTATTGACAGGGAAAACGGAATCTGAGGCTTGCGCCATTTTTTTTTTTTTTTAAGTATTTTTTATTGAAGTACAGTCATGTTATAAAAAAAAGAAAGAAAAAGAAAAAACAAACAAACAAACCCCCTTAAAGCTTGAAAGGTGAAGTAGACTCTTATGCAATGTAGCAGGAATATAAACTCAAAGACACCAGATAGAATGTGCACTAAACAAAGGCAGTTGGTGTTTGTTTGTTTTGTTTGCCTTTGCTTTTGTTTTTCTGGGAACAGGGTCTCTCTGTGTAGTCCTGACTGTCCTGGAACTCACTCTGTAGACCAGGCTGGTCTTGAACTCACAGAAATCCACCTGCCTCTGCCTCCCGACTGCTGGGATTAAAGGCGTGTGCCACCACTGCCCGGCTGTGATTTGGTGTTTTAAAAAGTGTATGTACAGGGCCAGGGAAACATTCTTAGTTACTTAGAACAGCACAGATAATACACACATACAAACATACTCATATGTACACACACACACACACACACACACACACACACACACACACACGTACATACATCCTCACACACATACCCTTGCATACAGACACATTCACACACACATACATGTATATATGTTACACAAAATGTTAACACTCACACATATGAACACATGGATTTCTTTGTAGATATGTAGATACATAGTATAATTTAATAATAATTCCTCTATGTAGTTACTCCTCTAATCTTTCTTGTGTGACTTTTTCAACATTGTAAGAATGACTGCTGAGCCAGTTCACAGAGACCTTACCCAGATGTAGGCAGGATGGTTTGACCTGTGTCAGGAACGGGAAGCAGGTAGGCAGGAGGTGATTCTCTGGTATCAGTCCCTGACTTGCTCCCACTGTCCTGACTTCAGAAGTGTGTCATTCTGTCTGTCCTTCCATGTGTCCCTTTCTCCCTGCTCCTCTTTTTTGTTTTATTTTCACACACCCTCTTAGACAAAGACCAAGGAACAAGCTGCCCCGGGTGCTGTCACTGATATCTGTAACATTGATTCTGACAGACTGATCTTTGGTGAACTATTGTGGAAGCTCTCTTGTTTCACAGAGTGTGGTGTTCTCCTAACCCTAACCCTAACCCTAACCCTAACCCTAACCCTAACCCTAACCCTAACCCTAACCCTAACCCTAACCCTAACCCTAACCCTAACCCTAACCCACACCCTGTGATGTGGTGGTAATAGTAGAGATGGCTTCTTACTCAGAGCCCTGAGCTAGACCGGGGCAAGCTCCTTCTCGATCAGGCTCATGTTCTATTTATAAGATAATAGAGGACAGAGGATAAACTACAAATTAAAATTAAAACTGGAGAGAAAAATTGAAATGTTTCAGAAACATAATCCAAACATTTAGAAACATAAAATGGTGACAGTTCTAAGACACTAAGAGAAAATGTATATGAAAGGGCGCATAAGTATACACTAAAAAATAAAACCAGACAAAATGTAAATAAACAGCAGGAAAGGGTTAAAAACAACATCTAAAGGTAAATGCAGAAGCTTAAGCATTCAAATATGCAAGTATGCAGAAGCTCAAACACTCAAAGAATGTGAGAAGCAAAATGAAGACTTTAGAATCACAAAGAAGTGGAAATAAAGACAATTACTAAACCAGATAGAAAGGAAAAACCTATTTAAAAAGTCATGTATAAAAGATGAGTATTAAATAAATCTTTACTCTCAACCTAAATGAACGAAGGTTTGAAGATAAATAAGACAGTACACGTGAACAATGACACCATTCAGAGTGATGTCAATGAGAAATGTTGGTAAACAAAAATGACAACCATTAGATAAAACTGAAATGACTGACCTACAAAGGCATGAGTCTTCTAGCTGAGTTGCTATGCCATAGTGTACAGTCTCCAAGTAGGGGGCCCAAGTCTCTAATGAGTGGCAGTGCTTTAGAGAGCAGGAGGGTGTGTTTTCAGCTAAGCTCACTGTGGACTTTTAACTCTGAAGGGCTGTAAGGATAAGGGTGTAGAGTGGCCAGTATCACTCCCAGCCTCTCTTCTCAAAGCCTTATATAGGAAAAAATGGTAGCTAAGATAAAGAAGTAGTGGTTTGGAACCTTGACTTGTGTGTGTGTGTGTGTGTGTGTGTGTGTGTGTGTGTGTGTGTGTGTGTGTATGTGTGTACGTACATATACGTGCATACATAGGACAGAGGTCAATGTTGAGTGTCATTTCTTAGGTGCTTTCCACTTGATTATTTTTCAGACAGGTTTTCCCCTGGCTTGTAGTTTATCAACTGGGCTAAGCTGTTTGCCGGAGAGCCCCAGAGATCTCCCTCTTCCCACTTTCCTAGTGCTAGGGTCACAAACAAGCATAATGCCTGTTTTTTTTTTTTTGTTGTTGTTGTTGTTTTAATTTGTTTTTTGTTTTGTTTTGCTTTATTTTCATATGAGCTCTGGAGATAAAGCTCAGATCTTTTTGTTTGCACAGCAAACGCTTTACCAACTGATTTTGAAGGGAGTGAAGTAGCAGAACAAACTCCATTTTGTTCTTAAGACTCCATTCTAAGTTAACTTGCCCTTAGAGAGGCATGGCCGGTAAAGAGGCAGAATGCAGCAGGACAGATTCCATCTTGTCCTCCAAACTCTATTTAAAGCTGCTGTCCTTGGAGAAAGCTACTGTCTGCGTTCTTGGAGTGATATGGCCCCCACCCTTGGGCTCTGGGAAAGAGACTAACATTCCTTTACCCTCTCATGTAATGCCAAGGTTTGGAAACCGCCCACTTGCAGTTTTTTCCTTTATAAACGCCCTTCACCTAGAGCTGGGGGTCACTCTCCTTCTTGTTCCATCAGGAAGGTTTGTGGCCCAAGCCTGAGCTTAAATTAAGACTCTCATGTGCTTGCATCGGCATTGTGGTTCCTGGTGGTCTTTTTGGTTTTTTGTTAGTTTATTGTTGTTGTTGTTTTTTTTGCAATCTGGGCACAACAATTTGTCTGTTTGACTCTGAGGCATTCAGTCTCTGTATCTTCTGGACAATCAGGGGATTGTGCAGAGTGGAAGAAGAAAGAGCACATGTCCTGATGTCATGTTTCTTTGAGATTGTCATGCATTGTCTAGGAAGATAGCATCAGCATACCAGACTGCTGCTTACATGGGGTGGGATGGTCAAAATGTTGCCTTAGTAATAGACAACTGAGTTAGTCTTTTCTCCAGGAGCATTTGAGCCAGTGGGACAACAAAACAGTTCCATTCTGCAAAGCTGGAGCTCACAGGAAAAACAAAACAAAAACAACAACTGAGGTTTTTTAGTTTTTTAGTGTTGCAAGAAGCAGCTGAAAGAATCTACTCATGGGCTAGGGGCTTGGGAGCACATCCCATCAACACATGGGAGTCAGCAACAGTCCTAAGAGATGTTCTCCTTTTACTAGAGGCCAGGAAGTGGGCTATCTCTGTTCTGGAACCCTTGTCACCAGTGAGAAAGGTAAGCATGGGCCCCAGAAGACATGATATACATTCACATGGCCAGATGATTGTTTTTCTGCTCTACCAACACTTTCTTTGTCATGTTGAACTACTTGCCATTTTTTGCATCCATATGTTTTTCCATTCCTCTGGGCCTTGGTTTCAACTATGCTGGCTAACGATGAGACTTCCTTCTTGTTTTCTGTTTTAACAGTCTGGGGAAGGTAATTTCTTCCAAGCTTCCATAATCTTTGTTGTATAACAATCTCCTCCATATTGAAAATTCTCTCTGGTGGGAAACTTGTTAAGACTCAGGAAATATATGAAACTTACAAGGCTTAGGAAGTTCCTGAATCTTATAACTTTTATAAGGACCCCCATGAGGTTATATAACCAATAATGATTGCTATGGAGAAAAACTCTGTAACCTGCCAAACTGCTGGTTATGCACTGACCTCTTAGGGGTGTGGTGTTTTGTCTTGCTTGTTCTGGTTTTTTGTTGTTGTTGTTTTCTGGGGTTTTTTGGTTTTTGTTTTTTGTTTTTGCTGATTCAAGTACCTGTGAATCATCCATGCTCCTGTAAGTAACCGCAATAAACTCTTGTGCTCTAAACTAGACTTTGGTGGAATCATTCTTTGGTCTGTTGCTAGTGCCTTATCTTGGGTGAATAAGTATTTGTGTCTCTCCAGGAAAACTCATACTTCTCTCAGGTTCCACCAAAGTTTCTGCATTTCTCTGTCAAAAATTAGACTATCCTTCTGGTATTACTGAGAATGTGTGTTTTCTGCTCCTTGCCTTACCCATCTCAGCTACCTAAGTGACTGGGGCTTTTTGAGAGGAGGAACAGAGGTAGGCAGGGCTAATTTCTTCAGCAGTAGCTTCTACCTCAGCATCCAGTGTGGAGCTAGCTGCAAGTAGCACAGGCAGCTGATAAACAAATAGGTACCTTGCTTACCCTCACATACATAGAATTGGCAGCTGTGCCGTAGTCAGATCATAGTTGCCTTCAGATGGCATATGAACTGGTCAAAAAGTAAAAAGGTTATCATTTTGAGTCCTCTTACATATGAATGTGATTAAGATAGCTTTATGAGAATGAACTAAACCAATGATCATTAGCCTATTCTCTACATATGAACGTTGTCATAAAACACAACTAAGGCCCAAAGGGAAGTCTTAAGGGCCTCTGCCAGGGTGAGAGTTGCAGGAAACGGTTCAGTTGCCTCGTATGTCCACCAGACAATGTCTGTAATTATGTCATACATGCCCAAATATTCCTTGTAAAATGGAGTTTCATTTGAAAGAATTCGTGAACTTTTTGTTGCTTTTCAGTTCTCTGGCATATATGACAGACTCATCATACTTTGAAAGAGTGGGAATCGGTATTTTTCTGACAAAGCACCTGGAATATGATGGGTTTTGTGGTGACTTCTGTCTCACAGCATGTCCACCCTTTGATGGTACTGGCACCTATAGAGGTTTCTGGAAGGTCCTATGAGTTTACTACTGTAGGGGGTGGTTCTGATGCTAAGTTTCTGTTCCCCAACTGGTTCTTGATCTATCAGTAAAGATACCTGGGCTAATTGTTGGGTGGAAGGAAAGAGGCAGGACTTCCAGGTCCCTGCAGGAAGAAGCGAGGAGACACCATGCTTCAGAGGGAGAAAAGGCCTCCAGCCATGTGAGATCTAGGGTGGAGTGGCCCAAGTGGGTCTGGGGTAGCAACTAAAGCTGAGGGCAGATTTAGGGTGCTGAGCTAAGAGTACTGGGAAGGGCACGCTAGCTGAAGAAGGCTTAGAAGAGCCCAGCAATTGAGCCAGTAAGGCAGGTTGAAATTGAGCAATGTGTGTGTTTGTGTCTGTGTTTTTCATCCACGGTTCAAATATTCTCTATTCTCTAGATGGGGGCTGGTAGCATGGTTCGCCTGGAGCTTAAAGCAGGGAAGCAAGAACTGCATGCTACATACTACCACTTACCTTGTGAGTGGCCAGCCTTGGTTGTAGACTCTGGGTAGGTACCACTAGGCTCTAGTGTGGGAGGATGATGCTGGGTTTTGTTGTCCCAGGTTTTGAGAAGGGCAGTGTAGTCCTGCCCTGACATAAGTCAGGACATTTGTGAATCCTCTTGAGCAGTGCTCCCATGTTCTACATTTCGCTAGGCAATGTAATGTCAGAGCCTTCCAAGTCTCCCAGCTGCCGACATTAAATGGGCCTAATGGGAACATTTAATGGAATGGGCAGACATCTCTTATCAGCATCCGTCTCCATCATGTCCGAACACTAACGTGGTGATCACCAGCTCTGAATGTGAAGGTTAGCCCACTGGGTCATTTCAAATCCATCGATGGTAATCTTGATAATTTGATAATTCCAACTCTGAGTGAGTACTCTGTTTCTTTCTGCTGCAGCAATGGTGTCTAGCTCTGAATACCTCTTAAGTTGGTTAAGAAGAAGAGGAAACCTGAGATTATATAGTCTCTGGTGAAGCCACAGCTTCACCAACCCTATCCTTATGACTTCACTTTGTAAGTTGACTTGGAACAAGATAATTATGTTTGGGAGGGAGTCAGGAGTGTTTCAATTTGTTATTGTCACAAAATATGGACAGAGGTATTTGTGACAAATGAAAGCATGCTGTCAAGTTGGTATGATACACTTTTAGAGAAAGCTAATAGTAAGATATTTTACATAAAATATATTGCAAATATATTTTTAAAATATTTATTGGATTTTAACAACTGAAACTTCTGGTTTCTAGATTGTTCTGGATTACTGTCACAGATTGGGTACTTATGAGCTTCTGTTCTACATTCTCCATTTATACCTGTAACCATTCTCTTGTAAAGGACTTAAGATATCTGCAACTCTACATGATTTGGTCCTGGAAAGATGAAGACCTTGACCCTGGCTATTTAGAATGAATTACGTATCATCTTTCTTTGTCTCAGCATCTTTGTGAGAAGACACAGAATGGGAGGAACAGTTTTTTCATTGTTAGACTGCTTCAGTTACATCATTGACTGCCTTCTTTTTTAAAATATTTCTTTTTATTAAGGGAGGAGATAAATACATGATTGAACAAATGGAACTACAAGGTGTGCCCTTTACAAGACTTGGTGAAACAATGAATCCATCAGAAGGCATGTGTCAATATCCTACAAGGAAACTTCATGCAACAAATTCAATGACGCTGAATATATACAGATGTAAAAGGCTCAGGGAGGCCTCACAACTCTTGCCACTTGAGGGATTGTTAAGACCCAAATGTCATCAGGAATTTTTTTGAAACTCTATTTGGCAGAAGGTCTGTGACTGTCATTGCGATTTAACATTTATGTCATAAAACAAAATTAAGAACCCTCTTCCCACACCCTCAAATCTGCATCTCTTTTTTTTCTACTGATAATAGGTTAGAGGGAGCCATTACTTGTGTATGTCTAAGAGTTTTGAAATGCTGCTTTCTTCAGTGGTCTATGTAATAAGCTTCTCTTCTAGTCCTTCGACTTAGTTTGTGAAGATGATTCATGAAGCAAGAAATGATAGCCAGGGTCAAAGTCGGGTGTCTTCCCTGCAAGGACTGAAAATCCATAGGGTTTTCTATTTCTATATAAAAACAAAGCTGTGTTTTATGATTTTATGGCCTCTGAAGATAGCTTTTTAATTTTGGTATAGAAACTAAAATTAACCACATAGTTTATGCCATTTTGATTTCAAAATTGTTTATTTCCATTCAAGCACCCACCAGATAAACCTTTACTAAGTAGCTACTGACTGCAAGGTATTCTTCAAAGCACTTCAGAGATGGACCCAGGAGCAAAGTAGCTGGTGAGAAGGGCTATGAATGGTGGTAAAGCAGAAAGTGGCTGTAGGCAGTGAGTTTCTATACTACAGCTCTCTGAGGGAAAAAGATTTGTCAACGAGATGTCAAGAAAGCAAAGGGGCAAGCCATGCAGGTAGGTGATAGATGAGGTTTCTGAATAGCCTATTGGGAAGGAGCATGCTGTCAGGGAATTCTGGGTGAAGCATAGATCCAAATGGAGAGAGAAAATCAGGTGAGAGAAAGGGGTATGGTATCTGGGGAGGATGAAAAGGTAGGGCAGATTTCATTGGCTTTATTGGCCACATGAATATTTTATTCTGAGCCAACTAGGAGAACATCGTAGACCTTAGAAGAAGGGTGCAGATTTTGGCTTGTATTCTAAAAGCATCATGGCAGGTAAAAAGTGGCCTGGGCCCAGATCAGATCATGGATATACCCTGAATCTAAGAAAGGCCACATTTCTAAAATGTAGTATTTGAAAGAGTAAAATTAGGGTGTGGCAATGAGATTTTTCTGGTGTGGAAGAGTGGAGCTGACATTTTGCCAATCTGGAGAAGACCATGAGTCAGTTTTGTTTTGTTTTGTTTTGTTTTGTTTTGTTTTGTTTTGTTTTGTTTGGGGAGAGGGACACAGCACACATCCAAATGAAGATATGTGTTAGGGTATTAGGCCTATGAGTCCAGCATTTAGGAAGGAGGCTGGGGCTGGAGATAAAGATGTGTCTTATGCCATTGTATAGTTGGTTTCTAAGGCTCAACATTGAAGAGGTCACCTAGAAAAGGGAGATCCAGCACCAGCTACTAGCACACGCCAGCAAACAGGGAACAAGAACTATTTCAAGAAGCAGTTCTTCTCTGTGTCAAAGATTAAAGATTAGCAGCATGCAACCAAAGCTGGTTGCTGCACTGGGCAGGGAGGCAATCACTAATGCCCTTAGTTAAGCCACCATTCTGGGAATGAAAGACCGAGTTTAAGTGTTTCTAAAGACCAAGGACAGAAAGAAATGTTGTTAGTGTGTAGACACAGTTCCTCTGGGGTAGTTTTTCTTTGAAGGGAAGCAGACCAATAGATGGAAATGAAATGGGGTACTAAGGCCAAGGAGACGGTTGTAACACAGGACATGGGTAGAATTCTCCAGTAGAATGGGAGACGTTGGTAATGCAAAAGGGAAGGGGATAGAGAAGGTGACACAACAGCCTTAGCTTGGGAAGGATGTGTAAGACACACCAGTCAATGGGAAGAATTTCCCACTATGGCTTTAGGAACTTCTATTGTCATTGATAATAAGTTTCATCAGGCAAGATGAGAGAGGAGAGAGAGAGAGAGAGAAAGAGAGAGAGAGAGAGAGAGAGAGAGAGAGAGAGAGAGAGAGAGAGAGAGGCAGGCCAGAGTATTTGTAGGTGTGTCTCAATGAGTACTAAAGTCATCACACATTCAGAAGGGTGGTGCTGGAAATGGCAGGGGCCAAGGACTGAATACATGAGCAACATGGACGAGTGACTGAAGGGGACCCAGGGACTTCCTCGGTGGATGAAAGAGCTTCAAGGAAGTGGCTGTTAGGAAGAGGGAGGAGGGCTTGTGACTTGGAAATGGCAATGAGGAATTATCATGTGTCTGTTCCACATGTGTTCGCTACACATAGTCCCTCTGTAATGGCGTAGCATGGCACATCTCAGGTGATGGGTCTAGGTACTTTTTCACTTAGAGCTTTCCGAACTCCCAACTGGAGGGTGAGCATCTGTAGAAAGTACCTGAAGAACTGTGGTGTAAGTGGAGGAAAAAGCATACTTAAAAAGAAAAGTTTCAGACTGGAAGATCCACGGGTACAAGTACATCCAGTTTTGCCAGATTTTTGACCATTCAAAAACCTTTTGAAAACTAGAGGTTTAAAAAAAGTAAGCAATCAGGCTGGAGAGATGGCTCAGCGGTTAAGAGCGCCAACTGCTCTTCTGAAGGTCATGAGTTCAAATCCCAGCAACCACATGATGGTTCACAACCATCCATAATGATGAGATCTGATGCCCTCTTCTGGTGTGTCTGAAGACAGCTACAGCGAGTGGGGCCAGAGAGAGAGGAAAAAGTGTCTGAAGACAGCTACAGTGTACTTACATATAATAAATAAATCTTTTTTAAAAAAAGTAAGCAATCATAGGCATAGCAAAAGAATACTTTTCCCTTCTAGTATTATAGATTCGCCACCTCTCTACAGTTTTAGTAGCATATGACAGCCAAAATGTCAAAAAGGAAAATCCCTTTAAAACATACAGTTTTAAAATGCACTTAGGCCCCTGTCCATACCTTCACTGCTGCCACTGGACATGTGAACTTCTGTCTTAGGGAAATGTCTCAGGTTCCTTAAACAAACTATAGTAGGTACTGCTATGCTTTAACCTGGGAGAAGGGATACGCCAAGGGGCAACTGAGATAAGGGTAGTTGCTGGGACTGAATACATGCCTTCCTGTCAGCATTCATGAGCCGTTCGTTCTGCAAAGCAATTTGCTCTTTATAAGAAATAAATCATCAAAACCCAACTCATGCAGAGGGAGTGAGTGAGTGCAAAGTTGATTACACACAGTCAGAAGTGGAGAAACACTCAGGGCATTTTTTATTTTCAACTGTATTTTCTAGATTTCATCCAAATCTTCAGCAGGATTTTGATGTTACTTAAAACAGTACCAGCCTTACCTAGGGAGCTTTTGCTTAAAAATGCTTGGGGAGATCTTTGTTGGTCTGTATGTGGGCCTTCATGGACTGGCGTATGCAGCAGAACAAAGTTCACAGCACAGGTCACGATCTCAGACTGTTTAATGCTGTGCAAATTGTTGAATCGCACAATTGTCCATGGAGAAATTTCCAGAACAATGACACAGTATAGAAACAAAAACAACACTAGAAAATAGTCCCCCAAGGTGTATGGGTTGTCAGCTGGGGAACTACAAATGGTGAAGTGCTTCTACTTGTTGTTTGACTCTGGAAAAGAGATCATTTTATAGTCACACTGTGTGAGGCTCATGAAAGGAAACTCTATCAGGTAAAAGAAAATAGACTTTAGAGGTTAAATTTTGTGTTATGATTATGTAATCTCAGGGAAAGCAAGTTCTTGACTTGTGACATGGTTCGTACGTGTTCTTTGAGACATTTAGTTTTAAATTTTCAGGAATGAACTAAAAAACTAATCAATCATTTCCAACTGTTGAGATGGTCAGAACATAGCACCAGAGAGACTGTGGAGTACGTGGAGCCTGGTAGATATTCTCAGGCTTTCCTGCAATGCATTAAGATCAAGTTTCATCAACACCTACATCTTCTTCCATGACAATAACGCAGCGCACTGTATACCGGAGAGCAGTCAGCGCAAAGGTATGGCATCTGTTCATGCAGACTTTCCAAGACAACACACACAGAACGCTGGCACGGGTTAGGAATGCAGTGACAGGAACTTGTACACGCAGCAGCAAGGAAAGCAGCTTTTAAAGAGAACTTTATGGACTGTGAAGTCAGACTTTGGCCCTTCTCTGTCAATGGACGAAACCCGAATGGCTCAGGCCCGAGTATCACACACCTCTTTCTACTCTACTGCACAAGAGGGATCAGAGACACAATCATCAGTGTATCACGAGAGCAGACAGAAAACTGTTAGAAGTATGTAATGACAACCAGGAATTACGATGATTTTAAAAAATGTATACTCGATGCAAGGTCTGTTCAGTGTGTATCCCAGTAAATGATGGTAGTGTGGTAGTGTTAGAGACATGGGACCCAGTCCAAGTGGCCTCAGGAGAATTTTCCCTGACCGCAATGGATACTACTGAATAAACACAACAATAACAACAACAACAACAAAGTCTAGGTCTTGAAGTTTGTTTAAAATTCCCCAAGAAAAACACTGAGCTCCATCTAACTAAAGCTGTCAGGTGTCATGTGGTACTTAATATAGGTTGTTGTTTGTATGGTGTGAGATGGCTCTGTATGATCTGAATGGAAACCAGCGTGGTGAAGATTCACAGTCCATCCATCTCTACCATTCACTGGATACAGGAATCCAAGCTACAACATCCTAGATAGCACTCACACACAAGGGTCTCTTTCTAGGTTCCAGACTAATGCTGTGGCGTGGGCTTGCTGGATAGCCAGCAATTTCATGCATTGAGAATGGACATGTCTACTAAAGGTTAATTGAGGGTTGGAGGTGGGAGCTATTCCTCCTTGTAGAAAAACAGAAACTTGGCTAATTTCTAGGAAAAAAAAAACTTTTAAAGGGAAAGATCAAAACAGAAGAAATTTTAAATTATAGTCGATAAATAGATCACACCCACCAGAAACGAACAAAAGAAAATCAACCCAAATTTGGGATCTACATGGAGGATCACTAGGGCACCATTCAGGTACATTTTGCATGACTAAGGTCTCATGATGTCAGGGTTGAGACCTGTCATAAGTGCCAGAATATTTACTTCTGAGGATAACTGCTTCAAAGAATTCTATAAATGTGTTTTAAGGAACAGAGATTACTGGGGCCCTTTTCAATTTGGTTTGCTGTATGCTCAGTGCAAAAATATTTGTACAAAAATATAAAAGGCATGGCTCGATGTTTAACGTCTGTGTTTTATTTTCTTGGCACCAGAAAAAGCTCATGTAATGTTATGTCACTGTACATACTGTAAACAAGACGGCATTAATATGTTTTCTTATGATTTTCTTGTTCCAATGAATTCTAGATTTTAAAAAATACATTCACAAACTACCTTATGTTTAAACACAATGATTCCCTTTTATTTCTTAACTGTACCCAAAGTCCCACAATAAAAAAATCATTTAAAGCTGTGTGTTTCAGATGTATCACTTAGAACTAAGAACAAAACGAAATAAAACATAAAAACAAAGACCAGTTTGCAACATAATTTAAGAAGCCTCGGGTTCAAAACATCAGAGCAGCAATATAAAGAGCCGGTGGCAATCACATTTGGAGACAAGACCCAAATCCATATTATTTTTGTTCACATCAGCATCCAATTATGGTAGTTGCTAAATTCAACCCAGAGCTATTGCTGAATTTGCCCTGTGGAATTCGTGAAGACAATCTTGTTCGGCAGCATAACCCCAGCAGTAAAAATGAGAACGGGAGGCTTTCATTGCCTTTGAGAGCTAGAGGGACCATGAGGGCACATCCTGGTGATCGCTTGAAGACCACCCTCAGTACATTTCTATGTTTTACCTGCTTCAGATAACTGCAAACAACAATCACCTTTGGGGATTACAGATTCACCTAGTCCAGAACTCAGAATATTTCCCTTTCTTATCCCCTTTGGCCAACCACCAGATTAAAAAGGTACCATTTTTCCTAACACATGTTTCGTTCTCATTAATAGTACATCAGCTGCTCATTTGTTTAGGCAAAATCAGGAGAATCACAGTTTTTTTGTCTTTCTTTTTTGATCCATTTATAGTTATTGCAATCTTTAAAAACAACCCGCATTAGTTTTTTGTCATTGGAGATTTTTTTTTTCCTCTCTCCAATTTTAAAAGAACAATTTGGTCAACTACTGTTTGGAAAATGTTCAATACAGCTGAGATTGCCAGGTGAGCTCTCTATATGTCTCCTGGAGATAACACTGCTGTGATGAACAGAGAAACAAAAACAAACAAAACGAGGTAGGTTAAAACAGGAAGCACAGCACAGATACTGTTTCTCAACACCTGGATACCATAGGCAGCCATGCTTATAGCTTTGGGGAAAATCCCAGTCAGTCACATAAAGGTTCAAATCATTCGAGTAAGGGTTTCTATAAGGACACAAGTCAATCTGAACTAAATACATATACATCTCTGCACAGATGTTGTTAACAGTATGTTGGGAAGTTTGGAGGAACATAACATGATTAGAGTCTTAGAATTTTGTCAAAGCCTTGCCTTTAGGTTCCCTAAAATCCGAGCTGTTGGTGCCTGCTGTGTCCGTGGCAGGCTTCCAAGTCTAGTCCCTTGACCCAGTAAGAACACAGGCAGCTCAGAAACATTTATTAGTAATTCTTTTCTGTCACAGTTTTTATGTTGAGAAAGTGGCACCCTTGCAAGGGTTTCCAGAGCATGGTTGTCATGTAACCACTCAGCTCTGGGAAAGATCTCAATCAGTCGCAGCCTAACAAAGCCCAAATGAAGGGACCTCTTTACAAGGAGGCTTTGTGCCTTGAAGAAAGAACATGTGTGTATTTACATAGACATATTAGCTCATTTCTCAGAAGCTCCTTCTGGGTGACCCACCTGTCATCCCATCTTTTGCCCTGATCTGTTGCATAATAATTGAGGGACAGTCGCATCCTAGAGTCCCTCCCCAATCACAAGCCCACTCAACTCAATGGCACCTCTGTCCCATTCAACACCCTCCATTCTAAAAAGGGCCATATCAAAATACGGCCTGACAGACTCACAAGAGTGGTAGTTGATTTTGTTAGATTAAGGCTAATAGTTTAGCCATTTAAAATCTATTTCCCCAGAGAGGAGAAAACCAGCTATTTTGCTTCTCTTTCAAAAATTCATTAGCCAGTAGTAATTTAAAAAAAAAAAAAAAAGACAAAACAAAACAAAATAAAAACAGCCTCTTGGGTTAGTGAAAGCAAGAGAATTCTTAAATTACCCCACTATGCGGTTATGGCCTTCAGTGCAGGGAGATAGGGTCCATTTATTGCGCTGTTTCTCACTACTGGGAGTTGGAAATTTTACAACATACCATATACTTAAAGCTAGCAGGCAGACAGAATTTTAAAAAGACTAAGTTCCCAGTATGCATTTCCCCCCATTCTTACAAAGTAAGGTGGTAAAGGAAACAAAAAAGTTAAAAAAAAATCCAAACCAAAAAGAACTGAAAAGCCAGCATAAACACAGCTTAATCCTAAGAGCACACAATATTTGTCTCTATCCCTAACTCCGAAGGGTACAAGATCCATCTCTGTCCACAGACATTGCAGCATCCTTGGGATTGCTCACCCAGCCATTCCTGCCACCTCTTTCTCTCCTTCTCAACCAGGCTGCAACACCAAAAAGGACTATATTGGGAGAGATGGAGGGAGAGGGAACGGAGAGAGTGGTAAGTTCAACCACGCCTTCTGATTCTGCCTCTAGACTGGCATACGTCCACATGAGTTATGTTCTTTTACATTAGAACTAACGCCATGAAGATAAGTGCCAAGTGCTCTTCTGTTACCAGTTCATCATGGAATTTCTGTTGAGGGTCATGAAAAACACTTGGCTACTCCCTCCAGATCGCACGGATGCAAAAAATACCTGTTTGAAATTAAAAACAAGTTAGTTCAACTTCATGGGTTTCTGCTTCCCCCTTCTCTTCTTCAACTGTCCAGCCATTTCCTCTCACATATCCTAGCCTCACTATGTGTCAGCTAAGTGTCAATGGCCAGTGTTTACAGTGTTCTGTGGGTTAACACTTAGGCTCTCTGCTGATGCTGGCAGATCCCAGGCCAAAGAGATAATGGCATTAATAAGCAGAAGCACAGTCCATTAGGTCTGAGGCAGTTCAATCATTTTATCAAAGGCCTGGGAGAAGTGAGCAGAATTTAGATTACTGCTTGCTTGAGCTGAATGTCAGTGAACCACTGCCCCAGGAAAGTACACTATGGGGCTGTGCAATAGCCCTTCAGTCAGCCAGTGTCTGTGGTCTGAGGAATGAGTGTGTCACTAGTGAAAGCTTGTGCTACTTCATTTCCATGGCTTCTTAAGAAGCTTGTGGAATTGCTTGACATTTAGCTAAAGCTACAGAGGAAACTACAGCTACTCTAAGGGGCCAGGGTTGAAAAGGATTGCTTTGTCCCCGGTTGTGAGCTCAGGGGACTAAACCAGAGGCGCCAGTCTGAGAGGATGGGTTGGACCAGGCCTGCTGGGGTGAATCACTGAGAACTACAGTCTGGTTGTCCACACCCAGAACATTTCCTGTCTTAGGATCTAGGGGCTGCAGAAGTTGGAGTCTCAATTGTTAAGTCTAGTTTCTGACATACTCTGATAAGACCCCTGGTAACTATCCTTGTCTCCCACAGCTTCTGTCCACTAGACTACACTAGGTCGGAAGCAGTTAGCCAGGGTCAAAGACTCCAGATCCATATTACCAGGGTTGGATAAAGACCAGCCTGGCCCCTGGGGAACTGGGTGAACATAGAAGTGTAAACAGTTCAACCCATCACGTTCTTCTTTATGTGGACATGGTTGCTAGGGTGAACATAGGCTCAAAGGGTGGGCTCACACAGGTAGATTAGCTATTAAAGACTCCGGTTTACTCTCCAGGGAGGGCAAGGCAGAGCATGACCACTTCAGTATACTCCTGTGAGGTGACGGATCATGCTGGACGGACATGGTCACTTGTGTTGGAATGTAGCCCACCCCTGTGATATGTCAGGAGACACATGGCTGAAATGAGACAGGACATGGCAGGAGTAGAGTTAGAGTTTGTGACTAAGTTTCTTAGGAATGAGAGATATTGTTTAGAAGCTCATATTTCTACATGTCAGATGTTCTGTGCTTAAGGGTGAATATAAATGAAAGCTAGCTCCCAACAGTGTTTCTGTGAAAGGCCTAAAAGTGAAGGCATCAGGCTAACCCACTATGAGGTGATTGATGATGGGCTAGCTGCTCTAAGTGCATAGGAAAGTCTACAATGGTTGTTGGTTAAGTCACCAGAAGGCCCTCAGGCCACAAAAGTTACCGAGAGTTTACAAGAAAGGTTTAGATGTTTTATGTTGGTTTGGATGCATGAGTCATAGATTCTGAATGTTCACATGAATCAAACCAAGTAATGCCATTCCAAGATTGTCAGTGATCATTGAACGCAGATGTGACTCAAGTCAGTATAAAGGAAAATGAAGGTTTCACAGGTACCTGGTGGTCTCTTAAAATGCAAACACTAAAGCAAAGTTGAAACGGATTTACCTTATCATTTCTTTCACATAGAAACTTTAACCTTTGAGCTCGTTTATGCATAAACACTCCATCCAAATGTCCTGTTTCCACTGACCGGATCTCAATAGCTTTCTCTCCCCAGCCCATTATCTGATTGGAATGAATGTAGGCTGTCAAAAGGAATTTCCAAAACGGCATTAAAAACATTAGACGGGCAACAACTCACAGCATTTGTTCACATCTTAACCACAAAAAAGACAAAGGACTTGAGATTAAACAGACAAAGCAAGTCTTACAAGTGTCAGTCACAGACTTTTTTTTTTTTTTTTTTTTTTTTTTTTTTTTTTTTTTGGTGGACTCAAATGGTTGTTTCACATTTCTTGCCCTTCGTTTCATTTGGGGGGTGTAACTGCTGAAGGAGATAAGGAATGGTTAACCTACCCACAGATGTGGGCATTTCTCCCCATTGGAGCACCACATCCTTAGTGATCCGGCCGTAGGTGTTCACATACACCCCCTCATCCTCATAGCAGACAAGCATCTCCATTCCGTCTGTTTTAGGCAAGATGACGATAGCATGAGGAGTGATATTGCCCTGAATCTAGAAGACAAAGAAAGACCAGGGATTACTCTGCTTCAAAACAAGACAGCCAGCCCAGCAGGGTGGCACACACCTTTAATTCCAGCCCTCAGGAGGAAGAGGCAGGCAGATATCTGTGAGTTGGAGGCCAGCCTGGTCTACAAATGGAGTCTAAGGCAGACAGGGTTCTATTACACAGAGAAACCCTGTCTCAGAAAAACACACAAAACAAAACAAAACAAGACACCAAGATAACCTCTTGACTTTTATCTTTAAAAATTACAAATGAAATTTGTGTCTCTTTCACTGTAGAAACTGAAATCTACTTTAATTTGATCTCTGCTCTTGTCAAATGCATCAGGTAAACACAAACACAGTTACTTGATCACAGATCCGATGGTTCTTAAGGACACTGACACTGGGCGTATGGAGTATCTAGTGTGCCAATCCTTGGACAACTTGTATACGTCATTTCTAGGCCTTAGAAAAGTTTATCATAGAAAGTTTTGTTGCAGACAAGGGACCTATATCTCAGGGTTATATAACTTGATGAAAGCGATAGAAGCAGGCTCTGAGCAATTTTTTCTAAGACTGAAATTCCTGGGTTCCCACTAGAAAGACTGCTTCCATATATGGTGGTGAGGTTGGTGGGTGCCCATAAGAGGGCCACGTGTACATAACCCAGGAAATTCACCTTGGAACTCCAATATCATAATGATTTCATTAGGAGAACGACCTTACCACTGGTCACACTGCTAAAATAAGCGTAGGTTGACTGGTTCTATGAAAAGGGGGGTGCTCCTCCTCCTCCTAATTGACAAATGTCACATCATTCTAACATGTGATTGACAGGGCCTTGGGGATTTGAAGACAATCAGTGGTGACCCAGCATCTCTGCTATGATGTAGACATACAAGTAAAAAGCTATAAAACGCAGCGTGGATGACAACTGCATGTGTGTAAATGCATCCAAACAGCACGCATAAGTACTGGGCTGCTTTAACAACTCAAAAATGCCAATCAGTCATAGACCAGCTTCAGGATATCCTGAGAGTTTGTTAGCTTTGAGATTATATTCATGAAACATAGCTTACTAGCTGTCATTTGTAGATCCACGTGGCATTTCTTTAAAGGTAATTTTTTATGCAATGTGTCAGTATAATACATTGAGTATCACATTATTAATAAGAAGAACTTGAATATGTTGGGTCCTGAGACAACTAAATGATCACAGTATAGGCTGTTGGAGACCCATCTTACAGCTGGGAAAGCTGAGGGTTGGAGAAGTCACTCAGCACGTCTACTAATAGCAGAAAAGAGATTTTCTCCCAGAATTTTGTATCTGACCATTTTATTTCTCTAGCATAGAATAAATCAAACTTCTTTCGAAAACTGAAACAGGAATTCAGCTATGGTATAACATATGCATATGAAGTCCAAAAAAGACAAGATAATATCTTCAAAATAATTTAATTTTTGGGCTACTTAGCTTGAGGGAGCAATAACACTTTAAGAACATTCTGTCTATTCAGAGATACCCAAAGTTTAGCAACTTTTACAGATTAGCACAATTTCAAATAAAAATAAGCACAACCAAATCTCTGTACATGCAGGCTATCATACAGGGGCCTTGACAGTAGATTCCTGAAACTTACATGGGATGGTATATAGATATCGTAGGAGTTTCCAGAATCAACATCAATTACATGGAAACCAGTGTGTGAGCCAAAAATGACCTTTAACCTTTGACCTTCTTCTACTGTAAGGTCAACGAGCAGAGGCTTATGCTGAAGATCTGCAAAAGACTTTAAAAATCACCTCATTAGCATCCATATCATTGAAAGAGGTTGTCTTATTCCTAAGAGTTTCACGTGGCTTTCTTCAGTTGAAAAGCTAGGAAAAGGTCACTTTTAGGTTTAGGTCTCTTCAGGGCTGACTCCAGAAGGAAAGCTGTGTTGCTCATTTTCTGTTCCCCTCTTTCCTTTTCTTATCTTTCACAGTCAAGACAGTTTACAGCTGTCAGTTTTGACAGTTTCAAAATCGTGTGTCAAAAGCTTGGGTTCGAGATGCTGCTGCTCTTCCCTGTGTGTCTCTGGTCTTTGTTCTCTAGAGCGTGTGCAGTTATTTCTACCCCCCCCCCCTCTCATGTGGTAACCATGATCAGCTATGGTTGCTACCTTCCCAAACAGCTGGGAACAGTGCTGCTAAATCTATTGGTGATTAATAGGAGTATGCTGCTTATGGCCTTCCTTCCTTGATTGTCAATTTGTCTAAAAGTCACGCAGCATTTTGAGGGATAGGTTCGGGTGATAAGAAAAGGAGACGTGGAAGTCACATCGTACTACTCATAACTTGTAAATAATAGTCCTTGTCTCCAAGGATTTAACTGGAAAGGAAAAGCAGACAGCTCTGGCCAAGTTTACCACAGTTCTGTTTGATTGGATTCAGGGCCTTAAGCTCCATAGCTATAAAGTGTTTCTGCCTGTCTGCCTTTGTCATGACTCTGTACTTTTATCAGCTCCTGGACTCTAGGAAAAGATTCAAACAACCACCGCTGCCATTAAATACTGCTCTCTCCCCATCTCTTATAGTCATTGTCACAGTACAGGACGTTGATGCCTTTTGTCCCTGTCTTAGGGGATATTTCTACTTCTGGCCTATGCCAGTCTTTCCTAATCTGTTGAGGAGAGCATTTTGTGGTTGCTTTTGTCTCATGGGCTTTGGCTAGGACCCTGAGGGCAGATATCAGGACGGGAAGGGGATCTTGATTGAAAAGCTTTTCTGGAGAGAGATTTTGGCAGCAAAGTGGCCCCCTGTTAGCTTTGCGAGTCAGCTTTTCATTGCCGTTATAAACATAATGTAATAAAAAAAAAGTCTTTCAGTAAAGTGGGCCTGCAGAGGAGAGCCCATTTCTGTTACGCAGAGCATATCCCAAATGGGTCATCTGAACTAAAAGAACAAGACGGGAGTGGAGTGGTTCACTCTCTAAGGGTATTGACAAAATCCCATGGCAGATTTGGCTTTTACATAGTACAGGTGTCCTGGATGAATACAGATCCAAAATTCAGTTGTAGTCCCAAAGATAGAGAAAGTTAAGTAAAACATGGAAAGAGAAAATGGGAGATAAATTCTCAGTGGATATGGCTAGGCTATATGATTCTGAATACATTGGTGTGATTGAAAGTAATTTTTTTTTTCTGGCAATTGGGGCTCATTTTTTATAAAATGGGGTCAATGGGACAAAGCACATTACCATCCCGCTGTCACTGAGCCTTTGAGTAGCCAACCTATCTGTGATGAGTACAGACCAAGGCGAGGTAAACAAACACAAAGGCAATCAGAAGGGAAATTCAGAGGAATGGGGCCTTTTCCACGTGACTGCCTGCAGCATTCAACTCAGAGATGGCTTCATGCAATAGGGTAAACAAAAATCCACTGGGCCTTAGATAGTTTCTTCCAAAATGTTAGTGATCATTAGCAGATCTGGACCCCAGTGCTGCCACAGATCTGCCTTTTTCAGACAAAACATTAGACAATACTTGACTTAAAATGGCTTTACAACAGAGAATGCTGTGTAGTGTTGTGTTTGGTACTTTTCCTGGTACCCATTTCAAACTAAATCCTCTTGAAGTCAGCAGTTCATAAACTTCCAGTGGAGGACAATCAGATTTTAATGTGATGAGCTGGAGAGCATTTTATTTTTTAATACTTAAGTCTTTGAGATAATAAATTTAAGAATTGTTTTTTAAACAAATTTTCTCTGTATAATAAAATTGATATTGGCTTATGTGGAAATCAGAACTCTGGCAAAAACTGAGAATTAAACTTGAGACATCCACACTTACCTTAAATGCCATGAACTTATGGTAAGGTTTAGGGGCCCACGCATATATCTCTACTGCATTCTTTAAGGCAATCACCAAGAACTTGATCCTTTCATACTTAACTAAAATGGAAAAGAAGAGTAAGATTTAGAAACCATGTCAATTTACCCAAGATTTTTTGTATTAACGATATAAATGAATGTAGGTATCTGTCTAGAGGCATTCACAGTTGAGGGTGTCATTTTTCGGAAGAGGTTACTTTTGTTTTGTTTTTTTGTTTGTTTGTTTTATTTTGGGTGGTTTTTTTTTTGCATACAAATTTAATTTGGTTTGGTGTACCTGGTTAACAAAATACTAGAAGGTTTTGGGTTTATATTAAAGGATTTTTCTTTTATCTAAAGATGGGACTACTTCAGATTAGATATACGTATTCACTCTGATGAGGACCTACACTATCTTCTTATATTAGATGCTTACTTGAGTGTAGTTATGGCAAGATGCTAGAACAATTAACAAACTTGAGGAGACATAAGCTTATTGTTTATTATTTCATTATTATTCACATTTTAATTATGATTACAGGAAATAATTATTTGTATGCCTAATGAACTATGTAATGACAGGAGCCCTGGATTCTGTCAATGGCTTATCCTTAAGGGATTCATATACTTGGACAAATATTTTCACTGTGTATGAAAATAGAATATTATGCATCTTCACTTGGTGAAATGAGTGAGTGACTAATTCATTATTCCATCATATAAAATAGCACTCAGTAAGTGCTTACCAGGAGAATAAATGGCACATTTATCTGAACAGAAGTCTTAACGACTAGTTACTATGGTCTATGTATTTCTGATAACATAATGATCAGAATTTACAGTGATGACTTTGAAGGAATACAGAATTCTTTAAAGGCTTTTTGGAAGAGTCTAATTCTACAAACAACTGATACACATGCCAGTCATTTTCTGTATAAAAAATATAAAAAATATACTATATCATAAGAAAGCTAGCTAGGATAGGTTAGGTGAAATGTCTGGTTTCTAGTTGGCTCCTTTATAATTTTTTATGGTGTGAAATCTTTCTTCCTTTCTTTTTTCTTCAATGCTGGGGACTAAACCTAATCCCTCACGTTTAACACTTTGCCACTGAGCCACACCCCAGCCAACATGGTTTCTTTATGAATCCATTCTCTGACCTTTCCTGAGACATAGAAAAAGATTCACAAAGGTTAACACATCTTCAAAAGAAAAGTTAGGTGAGCATACATAGGACAAAAGAATCTTTTGCTTAACTTTAAGACAAACCACTTGCTTTTCTGTCGTGCCTATTTTATTGTTTACACAAGATGAAATTTGCTCAGTGTATTATTCAAGTTCTTTGTCAAAGTTATTAGCACATATCGTCATTCTTGTCTTCTATTTTTGAAATTTCATAGAAATTTGAGCACATGGGATTAGTTACATGCATTATAAGGCACCATTGCTGTCTTGGCTGGAATCCCACAAGCAAGAAGCTGTGGCCTTCTGGATAACTGAGGTAAAAATGTTTCTGATACTTAAGATAGCCTCAAATTTCCGGTAAATACTGATCAACTATTGCTCTTGGGTTACACCTTCTTTTGTAGCTTTGTGTTATCAGTCAGCATGTGCATGTCAAGCCAATGAAATGGGACGGCCTTGATCAGAAAGACCAAATGTTCAGAAGGCTGATGGAGACATGTAGGTTAAACAGGATGCAGACATTTTATTTATTTATTTATTTATTTATTTATTTATTTATTTATTTATTTATTTATTTAATTCAACACCTAGTATTTTATTCAGATAGCAATCCCATTACACATGGTCCAAGAACATTCAAATAAGAACTCAAATCAGAAGTTAAAGGTTGGTCTTCAAACATCCTAGCCAACAATGCCACGTTTGCCTATGATTGCTCCAATATAAAACCACATCCACACCCTGGTGACCACCAAACCATTCAGCACAGCTTCCTTAGCTGTAAGGTGTTTGAAGCTACCAGTTTTAGCACTTTGGATTATTTTTTTCAAGCTCTGAATAGCTGTAGGGATTTCACCAGGGGTTGGGGAACCAGCTCAACCTTGGCATAGTGCCAAGATGTGGCCAATGGAGGCTTCGAGTAAGTCACGGCAGCGGCCACCATTGACAGTGCCTTCTCTGCCAAGTTACAGATGAACTTGGCCATGGACTAAGGTAGAAGGTATGTTTTTTTTTTTTTTTTAAAGATTTATTTATTTGATGTATATGGGTACACTGTCTTCAGACACACCAGAAGAGGGCATCGGATCCCATTACAGATGGTTGTGAGCCACCATGTGGTTGCTGGGAATTGAACTCAGGACCTCTGGAAGAGCAGTTAGTGTTCTTAACCCCTGAGCCATCTCTCCAGCCCTGGATGCAGACATTTTAAAAACGTTTTGCAGATATACCCAAGACACAACATTCAGAAATGTTATTATCTCCTGCAATTAGTTTTACAGCTTTATAATTACATAGTCCTAGTTTATGTGAGAAAATCTGATCACTAAAATATTTGGGCTAATAATTATCAAATAATAATAGAAAACTATTTCTATGTAAAGGAAATTCTAACAGCTTTTCAGAGCTATCTTTAGAAGCAATTCTAAATGTTTTCCATAGTCACGCTTGACGTGTCTGCTTCTTTCTGCAAACAAGCATGGCTCTTCCATGAAGAGACCCACAGTCTTCACGTGATGAGGGCATGTGGACCTGAGACTCCCTGCTGCCTGGTGGGGATGGTGTGGGTTGTGTCTGATACTTTGCTACACAATCAGACTAAGGTAAGAGAAAACTGCAGTTTCAGAGTATGACAAGAAAGGACCAAATAATCCTGATTCCCAAACAAAAGCAGCAGTGGGGCCTGAATGTCACTGGATTGCTATGGAAAACATGCTCCCCCATGTGGTCTGCTTTGTGAATAGTACTGTGCCCATTCAACATCCTCCCTTGGTCCAACACTGCTTAGCTGGTTTCAGTGCCTGACACTGTACTCTGCTGGGAAGCCGTACAGACAGGCTGGGGCTGTGGTGATGTACTGTACAGGCACTGTGTGTGTTTGTGAACCTTGTCTATAGCTTCCTGTCACATCTTTGTATTTCTAAGTAAGTGCATATAGGTAAGCCCATTGTGTTATAAAGATTAGAAGGGCTCCTTTAGGCACAAAAACAAAGGACCATCATTTATGAGTGGAGGTGCAGCTTTCTCGCTTGGATCTTCTAGTCACTCGTTTTCCTGATGTCAAGATGTCTAAGACAGAAAGGCCATGGAGAATATTCTAGAACAAGGCCCTCTCTAGTTGTTAAAAGATAAGACACTAGGTTCCAAAACAGACAATACAAGCACCTTGGTTCTTGATTTCTGAGCTCCTTTAGAGTGTCTCCCCCAATTGCTGTTTCTGCTTTCAGTCACCGTTACATAACACCCATGGCTGGACCAACTCGATGCGGCACAGTTTCAAACCCATACAGTGCCTTCTTGAGGGCAATCTTTGAAGCAATGTCAAAAGCCTCTGTGCCATGTCTTTGCTGTTATTTCTCAGTTAAAAACCAAGATTACGTCTTGTGTACATCTCATAAACCCACAGAAATTTTCTTATTCATCCCAGGTTGCAATTGACAAGTTTTATAGGAAAATATTCTCAAAAGCCACATCATCAGTCCCAATTCCAAATATGGACAGTGTCTACTGGTTTCACAATATGAAAACAATCCATTTTTAAAACCATTTCCTCTTCCACGCAGCTGTTGCTTAGCGCTCACTCAAATATACGACTTCCTACCTCACACCCTGAATGTACTCATTTCAAAGCCTGGGTTAAAGCATCTGCAGAGCTCAGATAATTTCTGCTCATACCTATGGCATAAGTACACCACGATGAAGCTTTTCTTTTTAACTCTTCCTCATTTTCTCTCACTTCCTTCCTTTCTACGTATTAAGTGGATGTGAACTTTCTGTTAGGAAGTATCTTTCCGCATGGTTGAGCAGCCGTCATCTATGGATGCCGTTGTGTTTTCCCATGGTGGTACACCTCTGGTGCTCTGCACTATCTTGCTTTGAGGGCTGGTGGTCAAGTGGTCTCCTTACATTCCTTTGGGCATCATTCTGGGCATTTCCTTTATCTTTTTTCCAGAATCACTAAGTTTTAGTTTTCTATTTTAGTGGGACATATCCTTAGTAGCTTTCTCAGAGATGGTGCATGAAATGGAATGTTCTGGAGCTAGGGCCTGCCTATAAATGTCTTCATACTGACTTTAATTTGATAGCATGATGTTTAATTTTATTTGTTAATTTGGCTGGACTAAATAAAATATTTGATCAAATATTATTCTACGTGTTTCTATTAGAGTTTTCCTGATGAGAATAATATTTAAATTAGTGGCTGGGGTAAAGCAGAGTGCAGTGTGCTTCTGCCAGTAACTTGAAGATCTGATAGAACAAGAAGGTAAAGCTTTCTCCTGGGCCAGGCGAGATACGACTCTTCCTGTCTCCAAACTCAGGCTGGACTGGCACTTCTGCGGTCTTGAGTCTGGAACCCTGCCATCAATTCACTGGGTACCCAGGCTTTTGGACTTGAATTAAATTACAGTTGGCTCTCCTAGGCCTCCAGGTTCCCAACTGAAACATTTTGGGGGGGCACGTCTTAGTTTCCAAAGTTATGAGAACCAATTCCTGATAATAAATCTCTGCCACGGTCTTCATTCTTGTTTCAGTTTCTTCTCTCTCTCTCTCTCTCTCTCTCTCTCTCTCTCTCTCTCTCTCCCTCTCTCTCTCTCTCTCTCTCTCTCTCTCACACACACACACACACATTCACACACAGAGACACACATACAAACACACAAACACACACAGAGACACACATACATACACACAGACATACACACACAGAGACATACATACACACACACACACACACACACACACACACACACACGTTGAAAATATTTTTTTCGATAACGTCTCCTGTATTGCAATATCTTGAAGTTCTGATCTTCTTACGTCTACTTCTGAAGAGCTAGGACTGCACTGTCGCACCCAGTGCGTCCACTGCTGGGACCGAACTCAGGGTTTGTGCGTACAAGGCAAGCTCTCTATCAAGGGAGCAACATCCCAAGCTTCTAGCTAAAAATAAATTTGCTTTGGAATTTTGAAGCCTTGTTGGCTCTATTTGTTTTCAACAAGTCCCAAGACACTCTGGTTCTGGGATTATGTTACACATGTTCTTCATTGCTTTTCTTATAACCTGAGGATTTTAAGAACTCGCTCCTCTCTTCTATACTTAAACGCCATATTGGTACAGCTCGTTGTGAGCTTTCTTTTTGAGTAGCTATCCTGGTTTCTCAGAATCACTGTGATCTGGTGGTCAAGGCCTCTTGTCTAGAAGGTGTTCTTTAGTCTTCCATCTCTACTTATTATTTTTTCTCTTTTACTGAAGCTCATAGTTTGAACCTCTTGGATTAATTTTTTTATTTCATTATATTTTTCTTTTCTTTTAAAAAAGGATTTATTTATTTTTACTGTTGTGGTGCTGTGTGTATGTGTGCTTGTGTGTGTGTGAGAGAGAGGGAGACAGAGAGAGAGAGAGAGAGAGAGAGAGAGAGAGAGAGAGAGAGAGAGAAGTTTTCAGCCTCTGTAGGGAGTAGATGAAGTTCTGCATGACTATGCACTCTTCACATAGGCCTGGGCATGTCAAAGGCCCCAGTGTTTCAGACTCATGAGAATAGCAAAGCCTTCCTCATGTCAGGCTCAGGGAAATTGCAAAGCCTTCCTCTGGACCATTTGTGGATGTTGATAGTGTGTACAGAAAATGATGACTGCTCCCTCTTCCGGGGTGTTTATAGCCTGAGACTGTTCCCCTACAAAGACCTGTAGAGAAACCTGCCTCGATGATAGGCTGGACACACTAACTCTGTCTCCTCCTTTAGCTGTAGACCATAAAGCTGCTCCCCAGACTGAGACTCATAAGACACATACAAAGCGAACACGTGGAGCTTCCTGGATGCTAGTGCATCTCCGTCAGGGTGCATAGCCACAGCGCACAGGTACAGTGCACGGAGCATGCACGCAGCGCCCGTCCACAAGATCCCAGCTTTTGTGAGTGTCTTTGTCTACTCAGTCCCTGTCACTCCAGTCAGGCCATCCCTGAAGCTGTGCAGGTCAAGGCAGATCTCTGTTTGCCTTAGTTCTACTTCCTGGGTAAGTTCTTCATTCTCAACATTAAATACTTACCTTATTTTTATTCCTGGTAATTTTTTTCATCTTTCATTGACCTCCCCAACCTTACTATATCTTTAAAAATACTCCCATTTTTCCTTCATAGAAACACTCCCCATCCCCAATTATTTGTAAAATATAGTTTCTTCCTTTCTTTTCTCCTTCCTGAATTTTCTCCCACGCCTCATCTTCTGAAGTTCTACTTCCTGTTTGTTTCTGCTTCCTGAACGTGAGATCTACCTATCTGTTCTCTGGGAGAAGTGGGCTAAGCAAGTGCCAGCAGTCACTTTAGAGAAGAAAGGTGCGGGGCTTTCCCCCCCATGACTCTAAATGGTACTATCTGTCTTTTCCAAAGACAAACTTTTCAAACTCCTTTCTTGGGCATAGAAACATTGTGCCAGCATTTTGATATCTGTGTGGGGAGGCCTGTTGTCAGTGTGGGTGTGGGTGTAGGTGTGGGGGCATCTGTGTGGGGAGGTGTGTCAGGATGTGTGGGGGTGCAGGTGTGTGCCCTTGCCGGTGACTGTGCACACATCCACTGGCTGTGCACACTCTTCCCCTGTTGTAGGACAGTGGCCTGCCTCTGTGTGTGTGTGTGTGTGTGTGTGTGTGTGTGTGTCTAGAGGACTTTCAAGATCTCTGCTTTTCAGCAATCCTGTTTTCAGCTCTGCTATGCACCTCTGTCCTGTGGTCTTCCCAGGGCTTCTGGTCTTAATGGGCTCTGTGGGATGGATGGATAATATTGATAATGTGTGGGGCAGTGATCTATGACAGGCAATCTAGCACCTGGTCGAGCACAGACGTAAACACTGGGCGACCCAGCGGAATCCGCAAGGGACCGAAAACGTTATGCCAACGCTCCCAGGAGGCTTTTGGCTCTGGTCTCAGTCTTGGTCACGTACCACCCTTCCTCAGGTAGAGGCGTGGCCACACAGCCCCAAGCCATCCCCATGTTAATGAGACACCTAGAGACTTAGCCACGCCCCTTCCCAGTTACTATATCTGCCTCACCTCTCCCAGAGGGGCTGGGGTACAATTCTATCCATGCCACTTGTACTGGCTAGTTTTGTGTGTCAACTTGACACAAGCTGAAGTTATCACAGAGAAAGGAGCTTCAGTTGAGAAAATGCCTCCATGAGATCTAGCAGTAAGGCATTTTCTCAATTAGTGATCAAGGGCGGAGGGCCCCTTGTGGGTGGTACCATCTGTGGGCTGGTAGTCTTGGGTTCTATAAGAAAGCAGGGTGAGCAAGTCAGGAGAAGCAAGCAAGCAAGCCAGTAAGAAACATCCCTCCATGGCCTCTGCATCAACTCCTGCTGCCTGCCCTGCTTGAGTTCCAGTCCTGACTTCCTTGGGTGATGAACAGCAGCAGCATGGAAGTATAAGCCAAATAAACCCTTTCTTCCCCAACTTGTTTCTTGGTCACGATGTTTGTGCAGGAATAGAAACCCTGACTAAGACAAATTGGTACCAGCAAAGTGGGGTATTCCTGTGACAACCTGACCATGTTTTGGGGAGGACTGTGGAAGGACTTTGGAACTTTGAGTTAGAAGAGCAGTTAGGATATTAAGAGCTCTGTTGGGTGTTCTGTAGGAGCTTGGAAGATAATGTTGAGAACAGTGCAGAAGATGGAGGCCTGGCTTGTGAAATTTCAGGGGGAAGATTAAAGACTCTTAACAGGGCCATTGCTAGTTTGATTTAAGATTCTGTGGTTTTGGATAGCTGGGGCTGAAGAAATCAGCTGTGATTAACAAAGATACCAGAACTACTAAAGCAAAACCATTGCATTGCTGGGACTTTTGATGCTGGTTAGCTGGAGCTAAGATATTAGCGGTGATTAAGAAGAGACCAGCATCATTGGGGTGAAATCTTCTGAGAAGTGTTTTCTGAGAGAACAGAGGCTGTGTTCCAGAGATAGCCAGGGTTTGTACCTTGTGCTTGTGGCTGGACTTGGTAATGTGTAAGAGTCACCCAAGTGGTACTGGTTTTGAAGGCATGAAGGAGTTGTGAAGAGCAGCTGAGGCCTGGGCACTGTGAGAGGCCGTGGAAGGTCACTGGTGAAGGTGCAGCCTCAGTTGCATTGACAGCCCAGGACTGAAGGGGTCATGCAAAGGAGGTGAGGCTTGGCACCATGG
>CM052704.1:14711283-14790005 GCA_028551405.1 Uromys caudimaculatus | reverse complement strand
GTATTTTAGTGGAGCCCACAGTTAAGAGACTTTGAATTTTTAAAAGACTTTGAATTTTAAGAGATTGGATGTTTAAAAGGGACTGAAATGTTAATATGTAAGAATTTGCGAAGACTTTGGGACTTTTAAGGTTATTTAGATCTTGGAGATGAATAAGGAAGTAAGGGTCGAGGTTTATTGGTGATGTGTTTGTGTGTCAAGTTGACAAGGGGTCAATTGTACTGGCTAGTTTTGTGTGTCAACTTGACACAAGCTGAAGTTATCACAGAGAAAGGAGTTTCAGTTGAGAAAATGCCTCCATGAGATCCAGCGGTAAGGCATTTTCTCAATTAGTGATCAAAGGGGAAGGGCCTCTTGTGGGTGGTACCATCTGTGGGCTGGTAGTCTTGGGTTCTATAAGAAAGCAGGGTGAGCAAGCCAGGAGAAGCAAGCAAGCAAGCAAGTAAGTTACATCCCTCCATGGCCTCTGCATCAGCCCCTGCTTCCTGCCCTGCTTGAGTTCCAGTCCTGACTTCCTTGGGTGATGAACAGCATCATGGAAGTGTAAGCTGAATAAACCCTTTCCTTCCCAACTTGCATCTTGTTCATAATGTTTGTGAAGGAATAGAAACCCTGACTAAGACACCACTCTCCACAATGAAAATAAATGTCTTAGAATTATGGACTATCTCTTCATCTGGACCTACAGTGGGAAGTGAGGGATCCGACCCTCGATTAAGGAGCTGCGTCTAATCTCACGCTGAAGGCATCGAGTGTCTCAGTGCTTCTAGACAGCCAACACATCCCTCCCCAAGCCTAAGCAGCTAGCCTGGCTCCCTAAGCCCCAAAACCTGGTCTCAGAGGGAACCCCAGCTGCATGGCTATTGGGGTGCCCCGGGCTAGAGGAACCCACGGCTGCCACGTGTTCCTAGGGAATGGCCCCCTCCCCCACCCACAGGCAGGGCCCACAAAGGCCTTCCACAGCCCCCACCTGCCCATAGGGCTGTGTGGGAAGACTCGAGGCCACTTCCTGTGTCTCCTGTCCCACCCAGAGCTGCAGCGCCCGGAACGGACATGTGGGGCTTCTTTCCACCACTCGGGGTTTGTTCCCACAATAATGTTCCTCTCTGTCAATTAAGAATCCAGCATCTCTGGCTTGTTATATCTTACCCCAGTCACATAGCTACTCTTGTTCAGTTTTATGGCTATCGACTAGTTTCTGGCTCCTCTTCTCTTGATCTGTTCAATCTTGGGGGTTTATTGAATTTTTTAACTGTTATTTAGGGGGACTTTGGGAGAAGTATATATAAATATTCAAACTGGAGCCTAGCATTTTATTCTAAGTGCATTCTTTGAGTTTCATCACTCTGACTTTTGGGGGAGTAATTCACTTTAGGGTCCAGCAAGATCTTAAACTGGTGATACATATACCATCAAGGGCAGATAGAAAGCATTAAGTAAATTTAACCAAACCATTGGGACTGAGTGGAGACTCACCGACTTTGTAATGGATGCAGCCTTCCAAGTCCCCGACGGTGATCCAGCCCTGCTTCTTTTCCACTTCTGGGTCGTTGTGCAGGATTCTGTTTCTTAACCATGAGAGATAGTACACACGGAGCTTGTTCTTCTTTCCTGTGGAAATAAGAGAGTTTTAAGTTCATGCTCTGTGATAGCCTTCTCTCTTTCCCCCCTTACCTCCTCTGGACTCCTGCTGTCATCTGTGTGTCTATGAGGGCAGACTAGCCAGGGTTTCTAGCTCTTTCTCACTGTTACTTCTGTCAGGACTCAAAATCTGCAAATTGTACTTTTTATCTTTAAGTGATTTCTTATTTGCACAAGCCAGTCTCCTGAACTCTATAACAGAGTTCCAGAATATTCTAGATCCAATCTTGATGGAGTGTGAGTAAGTGGGCATTTTAGCCTACCTATGTGTGTCTCCTCCTCTCATGTGTCTCCTCCTCTCACTTTCACTCCTCTCTGTCTCCTCTGTTACATCAAAGATAATTGTTACCAGTTTTATATATTTAACTGGTAAGACAAAGGAACGGAACATAAAACAGAGAAACAAATTCAGGAAAGCTATTTGAGTTTAGGGGATGATATTAGTCAAAGTTATAGTGCTGAGGCCATCAAAAAGAATATTAAATAAAAACATCAAAGGAGAAAAATAAAAGATGAGGACTCAGAATTCAAAAAAAGGTTAAAAGTTCCCTTTGGTAAAGAGATTCAAAGCATGCTCAGGACGATAAAATGCCAGGTCGGTGGCATGAAGATCTTATGGGAAGCAAAGTGAATCCACTCCGTTGGATTATCTGAGTACCACAGGGAAATGCACACTTCTGTGGCTCTTTCTTAATGAGAAATTCAGGCTTGTGAATTTTATTTCTCAGATATTTTCCATCGCACTGAAAGAGGTTTTATGTTCTACAGATGGGATATGTACTAGAGGATGAGGATTCATGAGAGCATCCTTCACGGGCTTGACAGCGGAGTGCGATGAGATGCAAACCCCGGGAAGCTCGGCCCAGCTGCTGTGCATTCACTGTCAGCAGCAGCCTAGAGCCCAGGTCCTTAGGATAGCCACAGAGAGGCGGGGCTGTGCTCCATCTTTCTGGTGCCAATAGGAACTGAACAGTTCCAGAACCTTCCTTCTTATTTTATTATCTCTTTTCTTCTTTTATGCTCCATGATAAGAGGAAATAGTTTTACCCTGAAGGATGAAGGCAGTTACTAGCTTGAACTTGAACTTTCTGATAGCATTTTCACCCTGGACAGAGGACAGCCAGATGTGAGATTTCAGTTTTGATTTGGGAGTGTAAGTAACCAAGAAAGCAATTAGTCAGAAACAAAGACCACACAGAACTCAATACCAATCATAGTACAAGAACAATTTACTTGGTTAATCTTAATTTGCAATGATAAAACTCTAAGCAGTCAGTAGAGAGGTAGAACACAGAGGGGATTATGGGCTAAGAGACTGCATTTTTCTCAAACCACGAACACACCTGGTGACTTAGACTTTCATCTTCAAGGTTCAACCCAGAAGCCCTGTGGGGTCTCTTTGCATAGTAAAGATGAAGAATAGAGCTCATAAACTAGATTGCATGCTGGGAATGTGCCAGAGCCATTCATGTTGAAGGTCTGCACCTTATCCCAGAGATTCTGAGGGGCAACTTGGGTTTTCACCTCTTCCGGGTGTTTCTAACACAGAAGGGGGACTATTGATTTCATAGTTGATAAAGTAAAAAGGGAAGAGGGTGATTTGGTCAAACAGAATAGGGAAGAAAAAACACCCTCTTATCAATAAGCATAGGCTCCAAGTATATTTTTCACTTGTTAGCAATGAGGCTTACTTGTTGTCTAACAGAGTCTTTTTCTCATTTTAAAAAGCTATCCATATTGTAAAGATATACCAGTAAGGATGTCGCCACTCCATCCTCTTTGTAGAACTGGCTCCCCACTACTGCAACTGTCAGTCTTAAAACATTAGTGGATTATAAGCAGATGTTTTGAGAAAAAAGACTAAAGAAACATTTGCTTGCTAATTCCCCTCCAGGAGCCCAGATTTTGATATTCTCCATATGAGAATACGGTAGTAACTGCAGTCCAGACAGCTTAAGAAAATTCTTGATGAGTTTTAAGGGAGGTAAAGGCCAAAATACACAGGTTTATGATATGGGTCTGCCTTACACAGGTTTGAAGCACAGGAAAATCTTCCTGGGAGGCTAGAATCCCAGCATTACAGTACGTGTGGGTGATCTGCCCCCAGTACGGTGCTGTACATCTCCTGCAACGGTTGGCTAGGCAGGGCTTCTTCAGAGACCAGGATGTCACCTTCCCACCTGGGCACACCGGGGGGTCAGGTCAGCTTAGCAACACACCTGATATCGTGACAAGAACGTTTAGTCCTTCTAGCACATCCATCTGCTGAAATCGCCTCCGGTTGATTAGGTTGTAGACTTTGCCTTGGCCACTTCTGTCCAAGAGCATCAGGCCATTTTCAGTCCCCACCAGAAGGTTCACACCTGCAAATTTAAGATGCACTCAAGGACTGACCTTTTATGGGCCTTAACCCTAGGCCACCCAGAGAACGGTTTCATGCTCATATAAACACATGGGCAGGTAGCTGCTAGGGTAGACAGTCTAGAGGTGGGAGATACAACTCACGTGATACATCACTGTTCCTCTGGTAACAGACTACAGTTTCAGTTTGTAAAATGGAGGTAGCAATACATCTCATTTATTTACTACTTAGCTCAGAGAGTACTTGCCAAGGAGCCTTACGCAGAGATATGCAAGCTAGCAAATGTGTTCATTCCCCCGTTTATGGAGGGTCTCTTCCTTGTGCTCTCAATATACCAATCTCCCTAGAGTGCCCCAACCCCAGTACCCGCGTGTTTGTCTGGTGATTTCTGAGGCAGCTAATCTATCTACCTTCAAAACACAAAAGACTCCACCTCCACAATCTATCAGCATGGAAGTCCTTGCTCCTCCTCACACACACAGTGATGCTTCTGTTTTTTCTGGTCAGGGAAATGATAAGCCAGTTCATGAGAAGCTGAGTCATAGGAGTATTGATTTCAAAGAGTTCTCAATTACCCAGTTCTAGCACACTTGTAAGCAGTGTTCCTTATCCTAAAGCTGGCAGATCTGTCATTTCATCTGATATTATTACCCTAAAATTCCATAGCTAAACAGATTAGTCATCCACTTACTAAAATGTATCTCTATGGGGGAGTCACTGTGCAGTGCAGTTTGGACATCCCTGGTACATTTCTATCTCCCGGAAACATGACCGTCCACTGGCCAAGCCCTACCTCGTTCAATGTGGTTCTGTTGTTCTCTAAATAGCCATTGTGTCTCACGTGGAACAAATCCCAGGTTTCAATATTCTTTCCTGCTGACATGGCAAATGCCCTTAGCCTTATAAAACCATGATGTCCCAATCCAAGCCTGGCAATGGGGATGGGTTCAGGTGGACCCCATCCTGATTCTTTCTACGATGTTGTGAGTAGTAGAGACCAAGACTTGGATAAAAATCTCCCCACGCCTATAGTGAGTTCGAACCCAGCTAATATCTGCAGATCTACTCGATGAAAATGCCACGGATGGTTTAAACCGAAAAGGAGGCCTTATCCTTTGCTGTTCAAGTTTTACCCAATTACTGCTGATGGTGCAGCCTTGAGCAAGTCACTAAGATATGCTGGGCTTGTTTTTCAGCTGTGAGATGAAGGTAATGGCATTAGACCCCCTGCAGGCTACTGCATGAGTCACAGAGATAGAATGTGGGGTGCCGTGGGTAGTGCTTCATATAGAGTGGCTGTGTCTCAAGTGCTGACTAGTTCTGTGCTGATATTGATTTGCCCATCACTCTAGATGCCATCTTGAATACCACGTCTTTCTACATATAATCTATGTTTGCTCACTCCTTGGCAGTCCCACGCCAGTACCCTAACAGCTGTGATGCTCCTCGTGTGTTCTGATAAGAGCCAAAGGCGTCTAATACTTGAAGGTAAACTGACCAGTGAGTGGAAGAACAAAACAAAACAAAACAAACAAACGTACAAAAGCCATCAACGTACCCCACAGAGCTGCACAAAGTATTTCTGAATTGAAGCGTTTCTTGTATTTTCTGATCTCCGGTGTGTCACTATGAGGGCGAATGTTTGTTGGGTTCACATTTACCACTGAAATCTTCCTTGCTTCATTGAGTTTGGCCTGTTCTTGCCTAAGAAGTTCGCTAGTAAACAGGGCTTCGAGAGAAAGAATTAGAGAAGTCAATAGCATCTTAACAGACAGACAGTGGAAGTACGGAGGAAGGGCGTGGCTTGGGGTGTGTCATAGTAAAGGCACAGGAACTATGAACCAATACCTATTTTATACTCTTCAGTCGGACAAAGCATGTCATTTGCAGAAGCAGTATTTTGTTCATTAGCAAAACAGGCTTAGAGACACTCCTTTGAATGGTATAGACAATTAATACCAATCTCACAGATACAAATATGCCATTCCTGTAATTACAAGCAAGGAATGGTTCCTTTTTGAGATTCCACATAAGGTCACTTCAAGGATTAGTAAGTTGCAGAAGGCAAAGAAGCAAGGCCATCCTCTTAGTGAGCCAGACCTGCAACGTAAGCACACGCCTGGGGCTCCACACAGTTCAACATGCGTTCATGGAGTGTTCAGCACCACACTACTTTGAGCATAGCAGTATACCCAGAAACTGTTTTTGAGAACTATGCGGTAAGTCTCGAGATCGCTGCGGGGTGGCTTTTCCTAGTGTCCTGGGATACCTCTGGGTCTCTTCAAGAAACATGATAGAAAAAAAAAAATCAGGGGTAAGGGAGGGAAGAAGGAAAGTAATTTGCCTTAGGAATTCCACAAAGTAAAACTAAAAAATATCTTTATCTTAGGACAGGGAATGTATAAGCAATAAATGGCGTAACCCCTGACTTGATGGATTTTTGTCACTGGGCTGTACTGGAAAGGATGCCAGTCCCTAAATCACCAGGGCCAGCTAGCTCACCAGCAGCCGAAGACTCGTCATCCTCTTCATCTTCATCAGTGGGCGATGTCTGGTACACTCGAGGGTCCACGAAGGGCGTGAAGGAGGCTTTGGTGCTGCTCCCCATACCATACTGATCAAAAAGCAGGAAGGAGAAGTCAGCGCTACAGGGACAGGTGGTGCTGATCTTGTTTTGCCCAGTGGTGACAGTGACTGCAGACTCCTCTGCTGTCCCATTCCCACTCCCTAGAAGCCGAGAGTCCCTAGGACTCTGTCCATCTCTCACCAGTTCTGGGACTCTCCAGACACTGTGTGTGCATAGGGCTTCCTTAGTGATCAGACTATGCGTGCTTCAGGAAGAAAATTACATTTCAGATGGCAGGTGGCAACTTGATAACTGGACTACTCTTATTGGCCATTATGCCTACAGAACTTATTTCTTTCTACTTTTAAGTCAAGTCTTCATGCATCAACCAAGTGGCCTTAAGAAAAGCAAACTCTAAGGCATGTTGGTACAGCGATGCTCCAACCCAGTTCAAGAGATCTCATCATGGAAGGTAGCCTTTGGGCTCTTCCATTCTGGCCTGATGAAACATGTGGACTTGAATCAGCTCTCATGGCGTTCACTTCTTTAATCAGAGATCATTTATCTTGGGATTGATGTTTCTTCAGTGGCTTAAGAGGATGCTTATGTCACATGCTTTACATGAGGACTTGGCACAGTCACTGAGTTTCTATGCAAAATTCCTGGAGGACTTACTTTAAATATGTCCCAAGGGCTTAGACATACAGAGGCATGAAGTCAGAACTAGATTAGGGAAAATGTATTCAATATTAGCATTTGGTGTCATAATGTAATTGAATTTTGTCAAAAGGGGTGCTGTAACTCTTTGCCTGTTTTGCCTGTTAGATTTTCCCCTTCTATAGTATCCATCTTGTGTGTATATGTATACATGTGTGCATGCAATATGTACATGTGTGAATGTGGGGGTCAGAAGTCCCTGTCAGGTGTCTTCCTTGATCACTCATCTACCTTACTTTTTGAGACAGACTCTATGACTGAGCCCAGAGCTCATCTGGCTTGGCTGGCTGGCCAATGAGACTGTTTCTGCTCTCCTACCACTGGAGCTGGGGTACAGCCCTCTGCCACCACATCTGCCTTTTTACATGCATGCTGGGGATGAGAACTCAGGTCTTCATGGTTGTGAGGTAGGCGCTTTACCAACAGAGCCATCTGCCAAGCTCCCTGCTCATCCTTTTCATATCGCAAACACTGCAGTGTTCAACATCATGAGAACTCTTTGTGGGTATTCCTGTTTTAGGCATTTTGTTTTGTTGTGTTATTAGATTTTTATTTCAAAACAAATCAACATACCTAAGCCCTAATTATATAAGGACAAACTTGCAAATATCCAATTTGATTTCCCAACTCATCAAGATCCAGTTCAATTCCCTTTAAGATTTTCCCTCTACCCTTTGGTATCAAATTCCTTTCTTCCTCCCCAGATAGGAGTCCCTCCCTAAACCAGTACTTTTGCATGTTTTCTCTTTCATCCTTAGAAGTCCAGGAAAGAGATGGCAAAACATCTCCTCTTATAGCTGGGACAGCAGCAGCATCTGAACCAAAGTTCTGTTCTACAGGGGCCCTCTTTGGTACTGATGGAGGACTTTGGGTGAAAACATCTGCCCACCGTGCTTGAAGCTACCACAGGATGCTGAGCTTTTCAAGATGCTCATGGGTTCTTTCTTGCCCTTGGTGCATCTTAAGAGCACGAGCCTCACAGACACTCAGTCTGTGGGTAATGTCAAACACAACCATACACATGTTCTATAAAAATATTGAAGGCCTTGTGTGTTAGTCTCAGGACTACTATGAAACATGACATAGCCTTGAATTCATCCAGTAATGTCTAAGAACTGGCTGTGCTCTCTCAGACTCTCCTAGGTCTGCTTCCACATGGGAAAGACATCTTATTTCATCAACCTGGTACAACTTGGAGAAAGAACCAATCTCTTACCTATTAAACACCAGGAAGCTATCTTTCAGAAACAAAACATTTCAACTTCATATTCTTCAAGTCCTGCTTAGGATGAATAAATCAATGCAAATATGAACCACAACTGTTGGCCTGGAGGTCTTACTACTCTGTCTTTTCTCCCATGGGTTTGTGACGCATGTGGTCCATGTTCTGGCTCAAGCACTGTGGTAAACTAGTTGTGTGTCCTGGACAAGTCATCTAACCTCTGATTTTTACCACTCTCAAGTCCCATTCATAACACAGGAATTGGACCAGATGATAAATGAGAACTTGTTGTGGCTATGGTTTCTCTAAATATTGGCATAAGCAGCCATAAAACAGAAACCAACATGGTTCAGAGAATCTGGCAAAGCCTGATTGTTTAAGTCATCAATGTGTAGAGTCCCACAGAGGAGAACAGACCTCTCATCACTACTGCCTGGCACCTACTTCAGCCCCAGAGTCCATCTCCTGGGAATGAGTGGAAACACGGCCCAGCCCCTCAGTTGGAGTTCCAGCTGGCGAATGGCTCTGCTGCACAAGGTCTGGGAGATTGATGTGACCGGCGAAGCCATTACTGTCACTGTGGCCAGATCGCTTCTTCTCTTCAGCCGTCTGAGGGATACAACACATAGGGGCCATTAGAGAGAGAGGCCATGGACTGAAGGGTGGTTTTACTGCACACATCCTAGACCTAACAGGCTTCAAACTGAGCTACTGAGAAGTCTAAGATAATATACAGATCAATACCTTACACACAAACACCATGGGCTTCAAACTGAGCTACTGAGGAGTCTAAGATAGTACACAGATCAATACCTTACACACAAACACCATGGACTCCAAACTGATTTACTGGGGAGTATAGGATGGTAACACTGAAATTTCTACTTTGCCTAAGAAAATAAAGACATTAAGCCTTGTTAATATTTAGTAAGTGGACTGACTTTCAGGTCTTATGCTAATACATGAGGGATGCCACCGATGGAGGCAGAGTTAGGAACAGAGCTGCCAAGTTTCTTTTCGGCAGTGTGTGTGTGTGTGTGTGTGTGTGTGTGTGTGTGTGTGTGTGTGTGTGCGCGCCACCAGATCATTGAATTTACAGACCATATTGTCAGATTATATTGAAACAATCACCCAAATCCATCTGAAAAGCACTGGGACGAAAAGATACCAACACAACACCCCTCTCAAAGAAAAATCTGTGTATTTCAAGAAAACACAGACATGCTATTTGCCCAACTCACAGGGTTCTTTGTCAGTGATAAGGTCAAACAATGATTAGGCACGCCTGACAGGAGTCCCAACTCATAGGAATGCTCTAGCAGATTATTTGAAAGTTGAGACAGAGCTATATACATGTTCTATGAATAAGCTCTAAAATCGTTGATAGAAATGCAGGAATTAAATGCTTTAAAACCACTCCTCCTAAGATCAGTCACCTCCTTAAATCTAAGGGAACAAAAAGAATTGAAAGAAACCCTCAAAATCCGGTACATCTAATTGGCTAGTTTTGTAACAGCCCCCCCCCCCATCTAAGGGTAACTTAGTACGTGCAGATCAACCATTTTCCATGTCTCACCCTCTGCTCAGCCCCACCCTCTGGCAACAACCGTTCCATTCTCAGCTTGGGTGAGATCACTGCTTTAGTTCCCAGATATGAGAGAGATCCTGTGGTATTGTTTCACCTGATGTGAGGATCCCCAGCACCATCTCCCATGACTTAAAGAACAAGATCTCACTCTTCTGATGTCTAAACGGTTTTGCCATTCATTGGTAAGGTGATGGGTGAGAAGGTGGTTCTCACTCTTTGGCAGGTGTGAGTGGCGCTGACACAGGCATGCAGACGGCACGTTGACATATTGATTTCATTTGCTTTGGAGTCTCCCAGTAGCGGGACTGCCGGGTCACGTGGCAGTTCTATTTTTAACCTATTAAATGATATCACATCAAGAATATGCAGGGTCCCTTTCTCCACACCCTTGTCAGCACCTGCTCCTCTTGGTCCTTTTGATAATAGTCATTCTGATTTAGTTTTTGATTTTTACTTTGGTTTTGATTTACATCTCCTTGACAACTAATGGTTTTGAATGGTTTTCCATGGGTCCAGTAGCCATTTACATATGTTCTTTCAAGAAATCCCTGTTGCTCATTTATACATTATTAGTTTTCTATTGAGGTTTCTGAGTTCTTTATATATTCTAGACGTCAGCATACTGGTGAATATTTTCCCTGTTCTGTGGTTTGTTCCCATTGCTAACCAAGCCTTTTGTTGTGCGCAGCTCTGCCGGTTCCACGGAGTACTACCTAGTTCACTGGGGATCCTTTAGGGCAGACCTGAGGAGTGATTTCCCTCCTGCTTCCTTTCACACTCCCCTTGCCTCCTTCCCCTCTCCATCTCTTATCTCAGCATTGTTGAATGCTTACTACACATGGAACAGTTTGCTTAACCCAGAGCAGCCGGGAACGTGGCAGATATGTTCCCCACCCTCAGGGTTGCTATTGGCCAAAATGTCTGCCATTTCTTTGGCCACCTCACTGGTCCAGCACGATGCTTATCATTCATCTTCAACCTGACTAGATTTGGAATCACCTGGGAGACTCCTCGTTGGGTGTGTATGTGAGAGGGTGTTTTCAGAGAGTTTTCACTGAGGAGGGAAACACATCCTAACTGTGCCCTGGGGGAGCAATCTGAGAACTGGGGGAAAGGATGGGAACGCCTGAAGAGTACCCCTGCCACGCCCCCCACACAGAGAGTTTCCTGACAGTGGACATTGTGTAGCCAGCCACTCCACCCACCTCCCACTGGGCTTCCCTACCTCACACGATACACTGTATCTCCTTATACCCTGAGCCAAACCAAACCCTTCCTTTTCTAAGTAGCTTTGCTCAGATACATGGCCAGAGTGAAAAGAAAGGACCATACTCTGATTCCCCCAGACTCTGTCTTCAGTGTACAGTCTCTGGCCTGCAAGTAGTCTGGAAATGCAAGTAGTCACTTCTTTGATGTGTATGAGACAGAACTTACCCCCAAGATCCCAAGGTTGTGTGTGATTCATACATGGGGAAGCTTGATAAATGTCTGCTAAGCTTAGTGTCATCAGTTTCCTGGACTGCAAACTGTCCCAGTTAGGGTCCTCTCCTCAATTGGTTTTGTTGCAGTGTTCATTGAGAGCTGAGCATTTCATCTTCTAAGTGACATTTCGGCAGCTCAGCGCTCCCTCATCCATCTTAGTGTCTCTGCTTTTTGTATGTGCTAAACAGCTTTTCCTTCTCCCAACTTCCATTCCTTACCGAGAAGCCTCTCGACATTTCCCCCCAACTTCCCCACAGCATAAATCACACCTTGTCACTTTAGAGGTTTTAAGTTTCTCTTGTGTCAGTGGCATTTTCTTCCAGGCCTTGAAACTGACGAAGATACAGTGGTTATTAAGGAAAGACTTGAAGGGCCAGCTAGGGATGCATCTCAGAGATGGAAAAGCCTGAAGCAATCAATGACCCTTGAATCTGCTCACTTCTGAGTCATCACCCCTTGGTTCTACCAACCAGCATCTTTTCATCAAATACATTCTGTGTTCTAGGCTGTCTCCTGGGAACACAAAGGAAATTGAACAACAGTCCCGAGTTCCTGAATCTCATTAAGAGAATCCCAACTTCTCTGATTCTGATAACCTGGAGCACAAGTATGCTCTGTATTTTAACATATGCTGGGTACTACATTGAACACTCTCTACCATGTGCCTTGGAGTCCTCATAGGAAGACTGTGGGCTAGCTTTCATCAGCACCACCTTACAGATGGAAAAAGGGCAGTGCAAGACAGCCAAGTGACTCTTCTCAAGCGAGGCTGTAAGTCCAGACTGCCTGGTGGAGTACAGCAGCTGTGGGATGCACTGTCATAGCTTATTGGACCAGGAGAGGAAACCTGTAACAAGTGGGATAGAATTCCCAAGAGAATTGACCATGTAGACTGGGAGATGGGGACCAGCCTCTGCCAGCAGCCAACTGGGCTACAGTGAAGATCTCGTAATGGAGCAAGAAGAGATGAGAACGCACATATGCAGAGGGGGAGAAGAGGGGTCTGTGGAGAGACAGGGAGGGCAGCAGGCAAGCACAGCTGAGGGCAGAGTGCACGCGGGAGCCACTGAAGCCCTTGTCTCTCTTTAGTTTCTGCTTCCACCCCTACACAGGTACCCCATTAACTGCCTTGAGTTCCTCCCATGGAATATGAATATAAATAGTTTCATGAATTTCAACTCTTTGTGTGTGACCTACAACTCCCCATGCCCCCAAACTCTGTAAAAGTGTGTTCTTTCTTTTTTATTTATAATAAAAAGCTGCATGGTACAAACTAGTGTTCTCACTCTATTGGGTAGGTGGGTAGATACCAGAGAGGGCGGGAAGAGCTTCAGGAAGGTACTATTATTACTGACTGCCAGCAAAGGCTCTAGAAGGGAAAGCTGAGGCAGAAAAGAATAGAAGGGAGTAAGGGAAGCAAAATAGCATTTCCAGGAGATGGGACACTGGAGACAAGATGGCTGGTGAGAGCTGGCTGGTGTGGCACACTCTAGTAGAGTTGAAAATGGTTCCATGGAGGTGTGAGATAAGACAGGAGGGTGCAGGAGAACAGCAGCCAGGTCGTGCACTGGGGCACTATGCATGGGACATGGCATAGGCATCATGGCCAGGAGAGTCTTTTAGAGCTCTCTTTTCTATTCTCATAAGAATAAGCTGAGTGGGCATCTGAGGCCCATCCTGTGGAAGTGAACCCACAGTATCCTATAAACTAAATCTTATCACAAGATAAAATTTAAGTTTGTAAATTTTCTTTTCTTTTACCATAGCCTGAATTATTTTTTTAAATACACGTGTTTTTTTATAGATTTCTTTTTAAACCTCAAGGCTCATCTGATGGTTGATCTTATGTTTCAACTTAACTGAGCCACCAGGTGCCCAGATTAAATATTATTTCTAGGTATGTCTGTCACACTGCTTCTGAGCATCAGGAAGAAGAACTTTTGAATTGATGGAGTTGGTAGGGGGATTAACATTCACTGGGGTTAGCAGGAACCAAGAGGTCCAGAATAGAACAAAATAAAGAAGAAGAAATGTTTAAAATAAATGTTGTATATGATATGTGTGGTTGTATTTGTGAATGTGGGCCCACAAGCCAAGGCATGCCTAGAGAGCTCAAAGAACAATCTTGGGTGTTGGTCCTCACCCTCTGGCTTACTTAGACAATTTCTTGTTGGTTAGCGGTGTGTAATCCAGGCTAGCGGAAGCACACGCCTCTGGGGAGTCTCCTGTCTCTGCTGGTCATTTGATCGCAGAAGCACGTTGGTTCCATCTGCACACAATCAATTCTGGCTTTACATAGGTTCTGGGGTTTCAAATTCAGGTTGTCATCCTTGTGTGGCAAATGTTTCTTATCCACTGAGCCATCCCTGCAGCCCACAACTTGCCTAGTTTCAGTCCTGCTCACTACTTGAGCTGAGACATTTTATCTCATTTTTACTCACTTCTACACTGGGACTTACACTCCACAGGTGCAGGGAGCATTGGAGTTCTTGTCTTCCATAATCACACAAACGACTTTCTTATAGTCTCTGTTTCTCCCCCTTTCCTTTCTTCCCTCCCTCCTTTCCCTCTCCTCTCCCTTGTCCTCTCCTCCCTATCTGAAGTATCTTGATTAATAGTTTGATATTTTAAGACCCTGCACTTTGGGACTGAAGAGATAGCTTAGGTGATAAGGTGCTGGCCTTGCATACCTGAAGACCCGAGGTAAAGCCCCAAGATTCATCTAATCCCAAAGTTTGGGAAGCAGAGACAAGTGGACCACTGGGTTCACTGGCCAGACATCTTATCTTACTTGGTAAGCCCGAGGCCAGTGAGGAGCCATGTCTCAATAAAGAAAAAAGTTGTTGATACTTGGGAAATGACCTCAAGGTGGTCCTCTGGCCATTTGTTCTTACTTACACACCACACACAGACACACAGACACACAGACACACACACACACACACTCTATATCTATATCTATCTATCTATCTATCTATCTATCTATCTATCTATCTATCTATCTATCTATCGAGAGAAACTAAAATCCCACACTTGGTAAAAGCCGAGTGTAGACATTAAGACAAATGCTCTGAGGGTTCCTCAGCAGATCAATGTTAATTAAGGCACAGGTACATATGATTTTGAAAGTGCTGGTGGTTGTGGACATCAAATGTTGAAATGCTGGGTGCTTTGAATAATACAGACTCTTTTGGGTGTTGTTGCCAACAGAAATGTGTATGTGGCTCTAAATGTCTCTAAACGGAGTTACTGATTCTCTTGTAAAGACTCAAACATGTTAGGAACTGGGCTGGTTCTATCTGGAGTTAGAGAGAAACCCACTCTAGGCCATGTTCTCTTGTGTGGTACAATCTCCTGATAGAAACTCTCTGCTCCTGTATTAAAATAACCCATTCCTGGCACCAAGAGCTTTACATGCAAGCACCACATAATGCCAGCGCTGGCGGTCAAGCCCATTCTTCATCAAAGGCATATGAGGAAGCATTCTTTAAAGTCTACTTGAAATATTTGACAGGGGCATAAAATACAAATCCCAGCAAGTTGCTATGCTAGCTAGTCTAGTTATAGCCTCGCTGCCAATTTTACTTCAAAGGCCTTATTCATTTAGAAACTACGGTTTCTTTCTTCCTTACTACCATGAGAGGCCCTCTGCCTTTTTGGAGAGCAAAGTCTGTAAATGGAGTTTCCTAGCCCTGTCCTGTTTGAAGAGACATTCTGTCTGTCTATGCTTTAGGAGGAGGAGTGGGCTGTGATACGAAGCAGGAGAAGACTGGGGTTTATGGTGATAATGAGATAAAATATTGAACTTTTATCAAACACTTATATTTACTAACTAGCCCATTCCATGTTCTCAACCATCTTATACAACATATGCTATTATTTATGAAGGTGTGTTTGTGTGTGTGTGTGTGTGTGTGTGTGTGTGTGTGTGTGTGTGTGTGTGTAAAATTGATGCAAGGTGCTGCCCTTGATTTTGATTTCTCTTCCTTTTATTAGTTGTGGCAGGGCCTCCCCAGACCCAGAACCTTCCAATTCTGGCCAGTCTAAGTAAGGAGATTGCCCCAGGGAGTCCTTGCCTCTGCATCCAATGCTGAGATTTCATGTGGCTGCCCCACCTGCTTGGCTTTTTTGTGGGTTCTGGGGATCCATGGTTCCAGATCTGTAACCTGTTTATGAAGGTTTACAGAGGATCAAAACAGATGCAGGGGAACGTGTGGTGACATTTCTCAGTGTTACTTGCCATTACTTTCTCAAACTCACGTGAAATGAAGAGGGAAGACAGGTTCTAATTTCTTGGGCACTTCAGGTTAACAAAGATACTGCAGGGAGCTCAGTGCAAGGGCAGGTGAGGGGAATATGTGCTTGTCAACAAATGAAGTCATGTTCTCAGATTTAATGAACAAAAAAACCTTCCCAAAGGCTGGAGGGAGGCTCAGCAGTTAAGAGCACTGGCTGCTCTTCCAGAGGACCGAGGTTCCATTCCCAGAATCCATATGGCAGCTCACAAGTGCCTGCAACTCCAGGCAGATCCAGCACCCTCTTCTGGTCTCTGAAGACATTAGACATGCACATGGTACACAGACATATATGTAGGCAAAACACCCATACACATGAAAATAACTAAATTAATTTTTTTAAAACCTCAGCATTTAAAGATGAAAATAAATGCCAAAGATATGCCTCTTAGTTGACTTCTGTGTTTCTCTGTTTTCTAGCACGGTTTCTGGGAACGACTGTGCATTTTATGTGAAATCCATAAGGACAAAACCGTTCATGGGGGAGGAGACTAGCGAAACTACCCTTGCTATTGAGAAAGGCCACTCCCTTCTGTTTTCCTGATGTTGGGAACATCTGTGCTTTCTAGTTTAATGTCCTCAGGCTCAGATTTTATAATCAAATTTGCATAGCTCTCATTGAAGAACGGGGACTAATGCACAATTAAGTCACTCTGCAGACACTTGGGAAGACCCAGAAAAGAAGATGGCAGACATTAAAATCACTCATCCACTTTGACGCACAGGTTCCTAACCTCCCGTTTAGCTGGCACACTTATAATATATGCTTAAGAATCCGATAGAAAAGTTTGAGTAGGAAAACCACTTAAGGAAGGCACCTCCTTTTGACCGCTGTTGCCCCAACTCACCTCTCTGATCATCAAGGTTCCTTCTCTTGAAATGCTGCCGCCAAAGGTGTCTGCATGCGAAGTCTCCAGCCCGTGCGTCCCGACCATCCCCATGTTGTACTGCTCACTGTTCCCTGGAGCGCCGGTGGGTCTGATATGGGAAAGAACAGTAGTCATGCCAAGGTGCAAATGTACGGAAAAGCCATTTCCTGTCCCCACTTCTTATTGCAGTAAACACACATGACGTAAAATTCGCCACTTATATTACTTGTGTGATTATTGCAGTGACTTTAAGGACTGTATTCTGTATTAATGCACCTAGATTGGGGTTTCCATTTCTACAGCATCTTGAGCTATTTTCCACCCTATCCTCAACACAGAGCGTCCCGATCTCCAAGGAAAAGCGATGGAATCAGCAGAGACTTCCCTTGTGCTCCACAACCAGCATCCAGGCATATGGTGTGCTGCAGACTTCCCCCACACCCCATGGCTTTCTTGACAATGGGAACCTTGACCTACCTTTCTACTTGCTGTTTCCTCTGCTTGGCTGTTAGCTGGCTCCTTCTCCTTCCTCTATTTTTATTCCAAGAGATAGATACTTTATCTAAGATACTGTCTCAAGACTTGTCTACACCAGTCCCACCAGCCTTTAACATTTCTTACTGCCATTTATAACTCTTTAAGATTTATGTGAACACATGTGTGTGTGTGTGTGTGTGTGTGTGTGTGTATGTGTGTGTGTGTGTCATATCATGTGGAGGGAGTTGGAATTGGGCTTTATCCTAAAGAAAGTCATCTACTTCCTTTGAGATAAGATCTCTTTTTGATCTGGAATTCATCAATTAGGCTGGGCTGGCTGGCCAGTGAGCCTCAGGGATCCTCCTGTCTCTGTCGTCCAAGAAATGGAATTAAGACCACAAGTCACTGTGTATGCCATTTTTGCACAGGTTCTGAGCACTGAACTCAGGTCCTCATGCTTTCGAGCAAGCGCTTTACTGACTGAGCCATAGCTTTGGCCCCGAGATTTTCAAATCATTAGCCCATTGTCTCTTCACTCCTTCCTTCTCCTTTGTTAGAACACATGCTTGTTTGCTTGTTTGTCTTTTTGTTTATCACTACACAGCCAGGTTAGCATCAACCTGATTTACCATGTTCTGTGACCAAAGTCTGTGGTATCTTTAGCAAAAGGGTCTTGCTATTAAGTTCCAGTGGGCAAGTAAGCAATGGCAATGTTTTTTGTTTTGTTTAGATTTTGGGTGGGTTCTCTGATCAACAACGTGAAGGGTATCCCACTCCTGGGCCTTTTATTTGGTAACCTATGGCTTCTGAAAAGAACATTAAAATTCATATGCAGTATTCATCACTCTCCTAAAATCTCTTTATTCAGCCTATACTACTATACATTTAGTCCCAGGTTTTTCTTGCTGCTATGTTATGTATTTCTCAAAGATCAAAGATGACCTGAGGATGTAATGAAATTCACCCAAGAACCAGCAGATTTATGCTGAAGGACATATGGAGAACTTTCAAGGGTCGAACAACAGAGCGGAAAGGTACTGTGGGACATGTTGACAAGATGCTGTCACCACTGTGAGGCACCGATGGAATTTCTCATGTGCCCTGGGCCACTCAGAGAGAGTGCCAGTGCCCACCCAGGGAAGGACCTTCACACTTGAGCTCCACTGGGATGATCAACAGGTAAGTATCCCGTGTCCCTTGCACCCCAACTGTCTGATTTACAGACTTGGAAAGTTACAAACCAAGCAGCTTCTGTGGTTGTGGGAATTCAAGATTTGGCGTTTTATTGTTATGGCTCCCTTTCTGCTGCTTTAGCAAATGATTATGTTTAAAATTAGTTTAAAAATGACAAATGGCATCAAGGAATTATTTATCTCCAAGAGAACATTTATTACTTTAGCCTGTTGATTCTTTTTATGTACTTTAAAATTTGTCCATGATTGCTGAGTGTGGAAGCACATGCCTTTAACTCCAGCACTCAGAAGTAAGAGGCTGGTGGCCTCCCATGAGGTCAAGGTCAGCTTCGTCTACATAATGAGATCCTGCCTCAAAAACTAAAACAAAAAAAGGCACTACCAGCTGACTTGCCAGGTTGGTGAGGGGACAATCTGATAGGACTCCATGCTGAGAAGAAGAGCTACAGGCAATGAATGACTACTGAGAGGGAGACTCAGTATTCCCCAGGGATGACTGACCTAACTGGTTATCAAATACCAAATGGTCAGCCGTAAAAACATCACACAAGCCACACTAAATAGACTCTGTAGGCTGCATTTGTACATTTATTCACATGTACATTTAGCAAGGAAACGAATCTATGATTTAAGAGGAAATGAGGAGGGGCATGTGGGATGGGTGGATGGGGGAGAAAATGTCATTATCGTATAATTAAAAATAACATAAATTATAACACAAACAAAAGCTAACCACTACCACCATCAAAACCTGCCTGCAGTTTCTTAAATCTGATGCTAGTCTGAGGATCTAAAAAAATATTTACTCCAAAAACCAAGAATTACACCTGGTAAATGCTAGCAGGCAGAGTGCCAGAGCTCTTGCCAAGGCTTAGGGTAGTAGCTCAGTGGCAGAGCTCTTGAAGTCCCCGGCAGTGGAAAGGATTCTTATCCATATGGAGAAGCAAATCAAGGTGAGTGAAAGCAGATTAACAAATGCACAGTGAAGGCGGGGATTTCACTTTCTCAAAGGTCTCAAAGAACTCACCTGTGGGTGAGAATGGATGTGTTTGGGATAAAAGTCAAAGGCCAACTTTCAATGTCACTGTGTCTCTCCCAGAAAGGAGCTGTTGATATTAACCGTGTTCCCAAATGTGGGAAAGCCTTTGTCTTGATCACTTCTGGCATATGAATAGATTGGTAAGTCAAGTCGTTCTTAAAACAAATGCTTCTTCCATCATTTCTTTGGAACTTGATCTTGTCTACATTGTTCCTTTTGCCAAGGGATTTTAATTTATGTTTCAGAGAAAGGGGTGTGAACCCAATAGATCAATACATAAGTATTGATCAAGGCCTCCAGGGAAGGGGTCACTTGTCCTCCTCTCTGTCCATCAGGTATTCTCTGTTCCTACCATGGACTTGGGCTGAGCTGGGGACCTCTGCCAGGTTGATATTGTCATATCAGGGCTCCATTATCACAGAGAGTCTCACTTCTTTTTAAAATCTTGATAATGTTCTGATTCTATCTGAACATTTAAGTCAGAGAAAGTGTAAACATGGATAAATTTTCATTAAAAAAGATTTTTAAAAACCCATTTCCAGACAGGAAAAACCTCCCTATATATTTAGTTAATCCTTTCCCATTTTTGCATTTCCTTCCTTCCTTCCTTCCTTCCTTCCTTCCTTCCTTCCTTCCTTCCTTCCTTCCTTCCTTCCTTCCTTCCTTTCAAACAATTAGCATTATGGGATCACTTCTACCAAGACCAGCTTTTCAGGGTCTATTTTAAGGGTTTGTGTTTGGCTGGGGAGATTTGATTTACAGGTCAATTATTAGTCACCAGCAGATATCACCACGCATCTATCGCCACTGTTTACTTTAATCTTGGCTAAATATTTTTAACTATATTCTTTTGTTCAAGTCAATTTCTGTACTTTGACTTTTGTAGGACAGAACTATCTATTATTAATTTTAGATAGTTTCAAGTTACATATCACATTACTTTGATCAGCAGTATTCTCTATGGATGGAATAAAAAGGCAATCTGTATTCATTCCTTAATGTTCTCCTAATATAGCAAGCAACTCCTCTTAGCTAGCCCAAGACAGCCCTGCTATGTAGGATTGTTCAGTTACGAACATTTTGTATATATATTTTTAGGTTCTGTGCCTCTTATATTAATTGTTCCTCCCATGCACTATTCTACCACATGTGTTAGAGATAATGTAATGGCTTTTGATTACAGAAAATTTCCAAAACTTTTACATATTCCGATCCCCTCCCTACATATTTCTTTTCAAAAGGCAGAGTGCAGCCCAGATCTTAACACAGCAGGCCTGAGTCGGCCTGATTTATTCTTTCTGTTCCCTGCCCCAACTCTGGTCTTCCTTGTCTTTGCTAGTCTGAGCCTACTTCCTTCTTGGGCTCTTCTTAACTGCAACCAGGTGCTGCTTCATTCTGCATATCTTCTGGCATGCTCTACTCTTATGTTCTTTACTGTGACCACACATCTATCCCATAATAACAGATAAATACAGCTAAGCTCTTTACTCAGTCACGTTTTCTTCGACTTCCACTTGGATATTTGTGTACCTGGACGGTAGTGGAGGTCACGACTTTCCCAGTAGTATTTGTTGAAGGAGGAACTTTTGGTTTACTGTGTTAGAAACCCCTCACCATTCTGGGCCTCTTTCTCTCACTCTCCCTTATGTTCAATTAGGTCCTTCCTATTATGTTTCATAACCATATCTCAAATATTTTCTGATGTTTTAAAAGGTGTATCAAAGAGGTTGACTTCCTATCTTTTATTAATGGCAGTCTTCTTCAAATTCACTGCACAGCAGATTGCATGGCTTTTTTTCCCCAACCTTCAATAGCTCCCTGTCGACTATAGTTAAAAGCTAAAGGTCCTCACCATGGCTTTAAAGGTATTATTGGGGCCTTGTCTCTAATGGAAGTTTGAAAGCAAATCCTTCTCTCTTCTAACTCTAGCAGCATTTAACCTACAGTTGTTTTCTGTGCGCATTGCATGATAAAACCCTTGGTGACTTGAGTCTGACCTGTTTCCCAATACCTTTTCTGCTCTCTGCCTTCACCTAGATAGCACATCTTTTAACATATGGGATGGTTCAGACAGTTCTCCACACCGTTTCTCCACGTCCTTTGAGCATCTCTACCACTTTCTCAACACATAGCTCTTCAATGATCAGATCTTACTGTGTTTGTGTCCTTCGTACTGTGTGATGTGTGTGCCACTCAAGAGGCATCTAGAGAGTGTTCAGTGCATTCATGACTGAAAGTTTTAGGGACGAAAGCTTTTCTTAGTGTTCCTAGTAGAGATTTGATTGAGGTTTACTGTCAAAGCACGGGTCTTTTGTAAATTGATGAGTGATTAACTATAAATATAGACAACTAGACAGACAACCAATGTCAACTTCTGTCATTTTATATCTTCGGTAGCAGACTCACTAGGACGTACCAACATAAGTTTTGATAATCCAGTGGTGAGTATAGGAAAGCAAAATAATTCTGTTTTGATAGTCATAGGGCTTTACAGCACAAAGAATACATTCTAAGGTGTACACATTTAGAAAATGAGGTTGGTTGGTGCTAGGCAGATGGCTCAGAAATTAAGAGTATTTGTAGATTTTTCAGAGGACTAGGATTCAATTTTCAGGGCCCAAATGGTAGCTCACAACTATCTCTAACTCCTGTTTCAGGGACTAAACATCCTCTTCTGATTTCCACCAGGCATACACACAGAGCACAGACATATGGGCAGGCAAAACATTCATAAACTAAACTAAATAGATCTAAAAACTTAAAAATGACATTGAAGACTTCCAGGTAAGCATGCAAACTATGACACAAGAATCTTCTTTACATATAGCTAAACTATTCCAGTTCAGTAGATAGAAGGGTAGAAAAGGCACTGGTCTAAGTAACCTCAAAATTCCCAAAGAAAAGCATTCTATAATACATGGAAGTAACCCTTCGTACTTCTTTCCAGACAGAAATACAGCCTGAGAAACTGTCCCAGTCAAGAGGAGTCTAAGAAGGTGTGACAACTAAATGTAGCATCGTAGAAAAAAAGGCCATTAAGGTCAATGCTAAGCAAGCCGGGGCAACCCAAGCAGTCCGTGTTGATGCCACGCAGTAGTTCTAATGCATGCAATGCTCATTCCTCCTAGAGACTGCGTGGGAAGATGATGCAGTAGTTACAGTGAACTCTGTCGGCACTTTGATCTTCCTATAAAACTGCAGCTACCCTAAAAAATGTAATGTTTATCAACAAAAAAAGAATGGGAAGAAAAAAATGACCAAGGCTCAGACAACAAATATATTGCATTTACTATCTGTTGTTCTAGAAATCATTTTTCTTAATATAGAGCTTGGATAGGAAATGTTATTGCATTAACTATCCCTTGTTCTAGAAGTCATTTTTCTTAGTATACAGATTGGGTAGGAAAAACAAGCTATCCAAAATCCTACAAGATTGTAAAAAAAAAAAAAACAAAAAAAACCAAAAACAAATTAAATCAAAACAAACAATAAAATCCCACCATTGATTCAAATGAAAAAAATATGGGAAGTTTCCTGTAATTAGACTACTGGTTTGGAACAATAATTCCCTCTAATTGGATTTGTCAAAGTGCTCCTGGAGGTCCTGATTTAATTCAGCTCAATTCAATTCAATACGTGCTTCTTGGGCACCTGCTTTCTGAAAGGTCCTTGTTTTGGCAGAGAGTAGTGGATAGAAACGCTGGGCAAGATATTCTTCCTCAGCTAAAGCGGTCAGCCTCCATAAGAGCACAGGAGTGCTACAGATCTACTCCACTGCAAGAAGAGAGAGGGATGGGGTGGGTGGTACTGCTCCAAGGACAGGAATGTACTGCAGAAGGGCACAGCATTTGTAAGGATGCTAAAGTTTCATCATTGGTCTCAGGGATGCAAGCGCTTGTAGCGACTAAGAGATAAGGCCAGTCGCCTCAGAGCATGGAAGGCACAAGAGGGCAGAGGACTTGTAAAGGGGACACCACAGTAGTGGAGGAAGTGGGCATGATGTTTTAGTGAGAACGGAAGGAAAGAAAGCTATGTACCTATCATCGTCTAGACAGTATTGTGTGAGACTGTAAAAATGAACTTCATGTTAGAAGAACATAGTCACCATCTGGACTTCACATTTTTATTTAAAAAATTATTTTCATTTCTAGGCATTTATGATTGTATGGCACATGTGAGGGGTAACTGTGGAGGCCAGGAGAGAACGTTGGGTCTTGGGAGCTGGAGTTATAGGCTATAGTGATTCACCCGATGTATATATTAGGCCTGTACTCCATCTTCTGCAAGAGCACTGAAAAGTCTTAATCCCTGAGCCATCTGGTCAACCCATAGACAGTGCCTTGCTGTTATGTTCTGAAGTTTGGGTTGGAACTGGAGGTCCCAAGGGTGCTCTTTACCTTGCTACATATGATACAAACTGACCTTATTCTTCCTAACATATGGTCCTTTCCTTTTCCTGATTGTAAGCATAGGCCACATCTGTCATATATTTGGTGATGTATATATAATAGTTCTGTACAACTCAGATCAGTGCTGATCATTTATGCTTTGGGGCTATTCTCTTCCATTCCTTTCCCCCACTATGCATGAAGTATTGTGAAGTGCACTCAGCTAGTTAGGGAACTCAAACTTACAACAGACTGCTACAGATGACAGGGTATACAAGAGTATGAAGCTTTTCTAAGATAGTCTCTTATTTGGTCACTGGGATCCATGGCTGGACCTTCGTTTCTGAGAAGTTTGCTTTGTGTGCACATCACAGGAATGAACTATGTTACAATATATTCCTTTTTTTTTTTTTTTTTTTTTTTTTTTTTTAGCACAAAGCATGAACACATATTTTAACAAAAGAAAATCAGGTGGTAAGAATGTGTACAAAGAGACTGTAGTCCCAAAGCACTCAATTTGTGCAGAAGGAGTTGTTTTATAATGGAGTTTTAATAGTTAATAGGGTGATGTTTCTAAGGTATGTAAGCATGTGTTGGAGGACAGGAGACTGTATCTGTTTTAAAATGCTCATGAAAATACATCTATAGTTCAGGCCAAACTGGAACACACACACACACACACACACACACACACACACACACACACACACACACACACACACACACCCCTACCTCTCTGTTTACCTTTTTTGCATACCTCACATCTACACTATTTTAAATAGTCTTTGATGGATAGTCATTTCAATCTATCTAAAATTTCCAAGTCTTTAAGAACCACATCAGCTTTTGACCCTACTATAAGCATTCCACAGGAGCCTCAGTTTATCATTTGTTCCCTGAGTTACAGAAACAGATCCTGTGGATGTCTTTATCAGATTGTCCTGCTGAAATACTCTCCCTCAAACATGGCACTGATCATGTCACACCCTGGCTCATGACACAAACAAGTTCCCAGTGGCTTATGTGAACGTGTGCACTATTGCTTTGGTGTTTCTAAACCATACTCTCTCCTCCACTGCCATGTTTACAGCATGCTCAATCTTTAGTCCATTTTCTTCAACTCTTTCCTGTGTCTGGGTCTCATTTTGTGTTCTCATCTGTGGCTGACTGTTAGCCAGGTAACTGATATGCATGTCTTTCTTTAGGCCATATACTGGCTCTTTGAGGTCTGGCCTTGCCATTCTGACTCAGTGTGGTTACATCATGGTTATTGGAAAGCCTCTCGATTCCAAACACAACAAAGAATTCAGAGTAGAGATGGACAAGCCACTATCCCCATCTTCAGGGACCTCTGCAGTCTGAAGAGGGAGATGAACGGTGACAATCCTGACTCAAAATACTACATGCAAAGTTAGGCTTCTGGGAGATAATATTGACAATGGAGGAGGGGACAGGAAGGATGGCTCTTCACAGCAGGCTGGACTGTGGGTAGGTGATCTCCAAAGAGATAGTCTAGCAGAAGACACAGAGAAGCACAATGTGGTCTGTTTGGGGGGGTGTTAGAAAGATGGATGTTCCGCCCTGGGAGGTATGTTCTAGCTCTTCTTTAGAGGACAGAGGGGAAACATAATTCATAGAGTTACAAAATATGATAGGGGCTTACAATGCTATGACATTTTCCCACAAATTATCTGTCCCAAATGATTAGGTTATCCTGCATTCTCCCATGCATAATTTATCTCTGTAAGGAAGAATATGAACTTTGAAGGCAGAATATAAGTACATACTCTCCAATGGTTCGCCCCCCTCAGCACAGCATTTAACATGTAGTAGGAATTGTAGGAGTCTTTTGATTTCATCATCAGCTTTTATCCCAATAGCTGTATGCCCAGTGTTTAGAGGGAATTTTAAGAATATGTTAGAAAATTGAATAGTGCTGAGTCAAGACAAAATTGAAATAATCAGCACGTGTTGTAGAGTTGTTCTGGCATAGTAATTTTGCCTCTAGAACAATTTTATTTGCTGTTAAAAGACGATTTAATACAAACCATTTCAAAATGTCATACCTTAGCATATTTATAGCTGTCAATAATAACATAATCAACAGTAAAATCACAAGCATGGATTTACAGTGAAGGATTTGCCTCTCAGAACTACTTGGGGTAGCATCCTCCAGACTGCCCACCCCTGTGTTGTAGTCCATTGAACAGGAAAATAATTATGGTCTTGTGACATTTTTGTCAATAGCGTATGTTCTGGGGATAAATACTGATAGACAATCCAAAGAAATGGGGGGGGGGATGAGTGGGAAGATGGGGAAGGAAGTGTTGCATTTTACCAGTGTCATGGCAAACCAGGGCAAGGACACCTTGTGTTTATTTTCAGAGGGGTTAGAAAAGCAAAAAGAATGGGATGTAAATAGCCAACCCAAGAATCCACTGCAGTGAACAAAAAAACCATGGAGCTCCTTATTCACACTGGAGGAAGAAAGAAAACGAAGAGAAAGGAAGACTATGACTTAGGGAAATATAGGCAGACATACGCAGAGACAAAATATACAAAGATAAGACAGAGAAGAGTCTGACAAAAGTACATGAAGATGCTGGTGACAGAAAAAAGGGTCAAGGTCTGGGGAGATGGCTCATTCAGTACAATGCCTGCCATGAAAGCATCAAGGACAGCTCTTGTGGTGCACACTGTAATCCTGAGCACTGAGGAGGTGGGAACAGGAGATCCAGTAAGCACCAGGCCAACGAGAGTCCGTCTCCAAAGAGAAGGCAGACAGCATCTGAAGAATGACATCCAACACTGACTTCTGGCCTCTATATGGACATGCACATATGTATAGCATGTCCACTGCACATATGTCAACATGAACACATGTACATACATATACACACATACAAAAAAAGAAGAAAAAGGATCAAATAAAAAAGACGCCGAAGAGGCTGGAGTGAAAAATCAGTAACACTTGGAATGTCCTTAAATGTTCAATTGTCTCCTGAATCTTGTGTGTGTGTGTGTGTGTGTGTGTGTGTGTGTGTGTGTGTGTGTGTGTGTGTGTGTGTGTCAGGGCTAACATCTGTTGCCATGTGCATTCATTCTTGTTTCTCTTAGAGGTGAAGAGAACAAAGAAAGAGCCATCTGAAGGACAGCGCGTCTAATAGCAATGGGCAGGCAGGGCATACACAGGCCTAGAAGTACTACACGCTCAGGTGACCGAGTCTATGCTGAGAGATGGTTCTAGAACTAGGTCCCAATAAGAACTCAATTCCACAAAGCCAGTTCACTTTGCCAAGGACCTATGTGTGATTTATATTTAGCTAGTGTTTCTCATGCTTTGGTTTGGAAACTTAGTCCCTTCCTGGTCTTCCTTTAAGAATCAGTGTCGATCCAGGCATGGTGCTTGGTACCTGATATGCCAGCTACTCCTGAGGCTGGAGCAGGAGGCTAGCTCAAGCATAGAGATTCAGGGCTAGCTCCGGCACAACTTATATAGATGCTATCTCAGAACAACTACAACAAACATTTCTTACATTAGTCTGGGTATGTCACTGACAGCCACTGTCCCATCATGCGTCTCACTCTCCCCATCCTCCTCTTCCTCTTCACTGCTCTCTGACTCCTCGCTGGAGGAAGAGTAATCGGTCACTTTCTTCAGTGGGCGGTTTGTTTCTTCAATCCGGAGTTCTCTCAATTCTTTGGCTAATGCCGTCAGATCCTATAAAAAGAAAACTTTGTGAGTACATGAAGTGTAGTTACAACCAAAGCTGTCTCTCCCAGCCAGTCATTGCTCCAGCTTAAGCAACAAGGAAGAAAAGAAAGAAGCTCTATAGAGAACCGTGACAAACACAGTTACTGTATGGAACTACGAAAACGATGTTTGTGGTCTGTAGAAGCTAAGAGACGGGAGATGAAATCAATCCGAACTTAGTTCAAAACCAATAGCTATACTGGGACCAACTACACATGTGCATATATGTGCATGCCGTGCTGTGTGCATGCGCATACATACAAACGTGGCGTTTTCTTTTTATTTTGAGAGGGTGAAGTTGGTCACCCTCAGAGTTGAATGGGAAAATAAGCGGGATTCAAATTTATTCCCCAAGTATCCTGGAATTCTTGCCCAAAGCCACGATGGTGGCCTTTCCTCTCTTGTGAGGGCTACTGGACCGAAAACTAGCATCAATTATAGAACAGAGTAGATTGCAAGGTTCATTTGGCGTGAAGTCATCCCCCTAAGGACAAAAGTACCACATCAAATGACAGCCCACCCCAAATCCTAGTGCCACTGAAATTTAGAGCCACAGGGATGTTAATCAAGAGGAGCAACAAACAAAGGAACAAATGAACAAACAAACAAACAAACAAACAAACAAACAGTTCTCTTCCAGAACAACAGGCGTTTTATCTCTAACTTTTAAAGTCCAGTCACCTGGCAGAAGCCCTTACGAGAAATGCAGAAATGAACGTGGAGACACCCAAAGGAAGAGATCATTTCCCGATTTTCCATGAGGGTGATGAGACCTTGACCCTTATGGATGTGATGAGGCGGGGCTTAGTCACCAGGCATAGTGCAAGACAGTGTGCTGAACATCTGACTACCTTTGATGGACATGCTTTCAGAGCAAGGCGGAGGGAGGCAGTTCTGCAGAAGCATGGCTGCTCTACTTGGCATGGGTTAAACTGCCCATGGCACGAAGCATGCAGATGAGGAAAAAGCAATTTGACATTGGTCTTACCATTTCTCCCTATTTAGGGACCCATGTGGGAATCAGAGCATTCAGCGAGAGACAGGGAGTTAGGGAGAAAGAAACTCATTGAAAAATACTAAATCCCACAATTTTTTCTCAAAAAAAAAATTGGCCATATTCTCTCTTTATTTCAGTCCAGAAATGTATTTGTCCAATTCACTTGGTGTAGGATTAACCTCTGTGGGTAATAATTCCAATCAGAAGAAAAATTATAATAAACATGCATAGTTAAAGGTAACTATAATTTCGAGGCACCTATAGGCCATGGCTTTCCTGTATTGTGGCTGCATGTCAATCACCACCGATTTGGTTAACACTCAGGGAGCAGTCACCCTGGCGTATCACTAAGATCTAGGAAATTCAAGCTGCCAACCGAATATCAGAGTCATTTTGTTTTATTTTCATGTCTTGAACAGAAAGCAATAATGTCCCGAAGCCACCTGACTCAAGGCCCCATGAAGGGCAAGCTTCTGGAAATCCCAACTATGCATTCTATTCCTGAATGCGCTTGCTGGGACTTTGCCAAACATGCACCCTCCCTCCAGCACACAACCCTAGTCTCCGCCCTCTGTGAAAGGGAATCTAGGATGGGGTCTGAAAGGCTTAAAGGTGTTTAAAGACAACATACTACGAGAGGGAAGAGCCTCCTCACACACATAGAACTGTATGCAAATGTGCTTCTGGTTTCTTAGGCAATGCACCCAAACCAGGAAAGGCTACTATCTAGGTTTAGCCTTCTCCACATCTCCTCTTGATTGCTGCTGATACATTTATCTTTATCAGACAAAAAGAGCATGGAGAGCATGCTAGATCGGCACTATGGGGACGAACTGTTGACACATTTGTCAAGACTCTGAAAGCAAGAGGACACAGCGAGCTTCCAAACTAGCAAAAAGGACAAATCAGACACATTCATTGCATATTTTGATTTTTATAAAGTGATACCATCAAAGAATATAACTAATATTTAAAATGTTACTTATTATTACAAATTAGATTTTATTATAATGTAAAGAGAGAATATGGTTTAAAGGAGTTTGTTTCTACTATCAAAAAGTCTGAGTAAAATATAATACTACCACTATGACTTATTTAAAATACTGATACATTTCTCCCATGGGGCATGGCTACTTTATCTCTAACATTTCAGAACAAGATAAAAGAGAGATTAAACAAAAAAAAATCAAATCTATTTAGAATTATTTAGTTAAGCCCATTACCCAATAGCTTCAAGAAAGTTTCACTTGTTAAAATGACCTCCATTTCCATAAATACTGTATTTAGCAACACTTTAAAATTATGGTCTGCTTTATAATTTTGGTTTTAATCAGATTTTTTTTATTTCTCTGTTATTAAAAAGCTCTTTCTGAAACATTAAAAATAATTGCAAGTCTATTTTCAGTTTAATTGGTAGCAGCTTGGAGAGTGGGACCGATGAACATTTTAAGGTAACAGTAATGAGTGATCAAACGTGATGCCCTGAAGAAAATTAATCTCCCATTGCCAGCAGCCTCTGTGGCCAGCTGAACTTCCGGTCTTCATTACGAGGAAAATGGGTGATATCAACATTGCAGAAAATAGACATGACACAATATTGTCACTACTGGACTCGGATCCTTTTCGGACACTGTATCCTCGACAATTCCAATTTCCTCTCTATAATGAGCCTTTTATGGTAATTTATTGCTTGGTTGTCTCAAGCCTTAAGCTAAGAAGTATTAAGGGGGGGGGGATACAAGTGCTATTTAGCAGGAAAATATTTGAGGACACATTAACTAAAAAAGAAATATGGCAAAATACTGTGCTCTTTTTTTTTTTTTCCTAGAGTGCCAATGTGAAGGCTTAGGAGGCTCACCTCCCCAGGTGTTTTGGATGTGGTAGCATTTCTCAGCCTCTTCCTATTACAACTTTTTGTCCTGGTAAGCTTGTTTCATCTGACAGTTACATAGGTCTTGCTTTGAAATATGTTTGTTTTTTTTAAAAAAAAAATGATAAATGGATTTAAATTTTTCTTCAACTTGTTGAGCCATTATATTGTTAAAAGATTTTAATGTGGCCTTTGTTTTACGTACTACATTGACCTCATTTTTGGAAGGCTTTAGGAATGGGGCACTGCTGTGTCTCCTAACACAGACGGACTCATCTGAAGGAAAAGAGTCCAGACTATTGATTATTATTTAAGTTTCAACTTATCTATGGGTGATTTTTAGAAATTGTCAGTTTTATTATTTTTTTTTATACCCGATGGAAAAAAAAACCCCAAACATACCGCTAATGTTTGCTTCTGCACATAGACTTCAGGCCATGCATTCGGTTATGGGAAAGTGAAAGGTATTGATTTTCAAAAGTTTCTCTAACTAACTGCAGCATTGTGGAATTTCACAGTGCATGGGGAAGTAAAGCCCATTTGACAGCTACCCTTTGTGATTTATTGCTATGAAAAAAAAAATTAAACTACTAAATTAGCAATAGCAAGAAATATGTTTTTAAAAGTTGCTTCAAGACATTTTTCATTTCATTCTGGGTCATCCAAGGGGGAAAACAGTTGCAGAAGGAGATGGGAGCTAAAACTGAGCTCAAGATTTCCCAACAGTAGCACCGTTAACATTCGGGGCCAGAGATACTTTATTGTGAGGAATTCCCCTGTGTGTTGTAGGACGTTTAGCACCACCCCTTTTAGGGATTAAAGGATGGTTAGCTCCACCCCCTTTAGGAATTGGAGGATGTTTAGCTCCACCCCTTTCATGTATCACAGTGGCCAGCGGTGTTGACTCCCACTTTCAAGGTAACAACGAAGTTCGGATTTTGCGGAGTAGCTCTTAAGTGAAAGATGGGTAGCAACCATGGCTAAGAACCGCTGGGTCGGGCAGGACCATCTTCCTGTGTTTCAGTGGTCCAGGCCAGTGGTAGTCAATGGCCAGGGATGTCAGCTCACTGGGGGCATTTACTCTGATCCCCAGCCCCAGAGGTCTGGACATGAAGTCGCCCGTCTCATCTCTATCAAATTGTGGTAGAACACATCAAAATAAATGAAGAAGTGATTTTCAAAAAGCCTGGAACATCTGGTCTTACCAGAGGAAACCTGGGAGAGCCTTTCCTCATGACAGCCACCTCCATGCTCATTTCTGGACTTGTGCAAGCCCTTAAGTTGTTCATATCAACCCCACCTAATTGGCAGCTATGGTATGCAGTACTAGAAAATAATTTTCTCTCTTTTCCTTCTCGGGGCAACTGATAAAAAGTTGTGGCAGCCCCTCTAGCCTTGTTACTACTGTGAGGGAAAAGCAAAACCATGGAGCAGAGTGGCTAGAACCAGTCCCTGCGCTGTAGACATGTGGAGTAGCATTACTTTTTAAACAGCAATCCCTTAAGCAGGAGAGTGACTTCCTGACTCACTGGGAATGGTGTGGTGGTCACAGCTGTGGCGAGAGCCAGCTCCACAGAATCACGTTACCCTACTTGCAAAACTAGTACTGTGCCTACTGGCTCAAACCTGAACAATCACAGTGGCTTTCTACAGCACTCTCCACTTTAAACAACGCCTTTGCACCCAGGACCTTAAGATCCAGAACAATCTTATGGGTAAAGGAGGTAGACATTTTTATTCCCATTTTACAGATCATGAGATATAGTCCCATTGTACATATTACTGAGATAATGAGACTTATCTCAGCCAGCATTCATCGAAAGGAGCCAAGCTTCAAATGTAGCTTGCTGATCCCTGAAGTCAGTGCTTTTTCCATATAATTTCACCAAAAATACTTTGCAGAGCTCCAGCCTCGAAGCCATAATAGTGAGCCTCACATTCCATGCATCTGGGACCCTTGCAAGACCTGCCTGTTCAGAACCATTGCACTGTGCTGCGTTCATGCAGGTCTGACAAACAGCAGTGGGCCGGGCTTCCTTCTCAGCAAGCTATCTACAAGGGACATGGCCATCTATTTTTCTAATGGAAAATGTCTCCACAGATAAGGAAATAGATCACTTAACTCACCCGGATTCATTAGCTAAGGTTGATGCTGCGCTTATGGTGCTGTTAATGTCCCACAAAATTAATCTAACAATGCTCAGTAACTCCTTGCTCACAAATTACACACTATAAATTTGGGATGTGCTAGAATTATATCTCTTTGTGTTGTTAGTAAAACTGCTGAGGGACATCTCCTAGCAAGGCTGGAAAATACAGGTTTGTTATTAGAAGGTACTGGAAGGAGAAACCACACTAGTAACAAAACATTGCTACCTGTGTTTTGCCCAGTTGGGACACTGGGAAAGCAATATTTTTGCTTAGTGAAGGACTCTGGAGCTTTTTATGGGTAGGTCTGAGGGTCTCAGACTGGATTCTATTGAAGGAGTGCTCCTCCCCCAAACAAGGGTGCGTATAAGAGGACTTTTCCTATGATCTCACTGGCTTCCTTTCTGAATGCCAACATCAGGAAATAAGCTCAATATTCACATCTTATGAAATCATGACTAAGAAATGGTGGTACTAACCTCATCTATAGCTTTCTTATAGCTCTGTGGCCAGAGGAACCCAATTCAGAAGAATCCACAGTCAGGGAAAAGCAATGAGAAAAGAAGCAGGTTAGACACAAAATTGGCATTGTTATTAGAAACCCGATAGAGACAGACAGGCAAAGAAAAGCTTAGGCCGTAACAATGCAAATCCCCTTTGTTATTACTTAACACTCCCCTTACTTTAAGATGCAAAAACTAGTAAATGAGAGGCATTCAGTGACAGGGAAGCACCTAAGAACATCCAAATTAAGTTCCGACTTTTAGCCAGCATGCTATTTCCTTTCCTTTCCTTTTGCTTCGTTTTGTTTCCTTTCCTTTCAATTTCTTCCATCTATCTATCTATCTATCTATCTATCTATCTATCTATCTATCTATCTATCTATCTATCTATCCATCCATCCATTCATCCATCTATCTACCTATCTATCTATCATCTATGTATCTATGTGTCTGTTATCTATTATCTATCTATCTATTTGAGACAATGTTCCATGTATTCTAGGCTGGCTTTGAACTTATTATTCAGCCAAAGATGACTCTGAACTTTGGGTGTATGCTGTCATGCCTGTTTTATGTGGTGCTGGGATTCAGGTGTGCAGAATGAGCACTTAACCAACTGGACTACATCTTTAACTCAGATCCGTTCTTTCTTTAAGGCTACTTGGTGTCAGGCCCAAAGGAAACTGCACACCTCCAAACTCTGGCACCCCTACCAAAGTAACCATTTCCTCACCGCCGTCAGAAGGGACAAATGGCTATCAAGGTGCCTGCTAGCATAGCGAAGAGCATGCTGGCCCTCAGTCTTCCTCAGCCTCACAACTACCTGTGGCTATCCTAAACTGCTCCAACCCATGAGCTTCCCTTCCCTACTGTCTCATTCCCATAGAGCCCTGCCTTTTCAGCTCTGTGCTCTTTTGTCCCCCCTCTCTCTTGGTCTTTTTTGCCAGCACTCTCTTGTCTTCCTCTCTTTCCCTTGCCCTCCTTTCATGACCTAGTCCAGCTTCTGGCCATTACTGCTTTCTCTTTCTGCTCTGGACTCGTCCAGACACCTCTGGCTATTCTCTCCTTCAGAGCTACAATGCAACCCTTCCTCTCAACCAGAGCTTGGAGCTGTCCTGTCCTTGGTTTACACATCTGATGCTAAAACCCTCAGTTTACACATTTGGGTCCTTCACTGTCCAGCAATGAAGCTGGACTTCAAGTTGCCAGGCCCTGTCTCACACCATACTTACTACGTTTTGGTCCAGAAAAGATAGTCTTTAAGGCATGACAAGGAGCAGAAGACTGTAATGATATTCATTTAACCAGCATGGAGACTGGATAAAGCAATTCACAGGAAGAGCCCAGGCTTCTGAACTGCTACTTTTAACATCTTTTTTTGGTCAGAATGATGAGCAAATATTGTAGGATGGTGTGAGCTAATTTCTTTCTCTTTTTTTTTTTTTCTGTTTTACTGAATGCTGATGAGCAACAAAAGCCCCCGGATCAGTGGAAGCAGCCTAAGATCCACTCCGTTCCTTCCTCATCATGAATGACTTTCTTCTAGATGCTTCCAGCACACAGTGCTCTTATTCATCCCCCAATTTTTGCTGTGAGTCATGAAGGTAACCCTAACTACATCATCTTGGGATCCCTAGGTAGAGTTCCAAATCCTTAGAAAGAAAAGCACTCACAGCTGGCCGACTGGGCCGCGTGATGTCTCTGGATTCTTCTGGTTTCACCTTGGAAGGCTCATGGGGGAGCACAGGCGATCCTTCTGACTTACTGTTGGCTAGAGGAGAGAACAGGGACACGGCCATTAGAAAAGCCTGTCTCGCATCCTAAGTGAGTGACTAGGGAAAGCCTACCCACGAGGCAAACCCATGTATAACCATGGAAAAACAATAAATGCTCAGAAATCAAAGACAGACAACATAGAACTGAAACCTAGAAGTCAACAGTCAAAATGAGACTCTGCAGCAAGCACTGCGCGCAGTCACCATTTACCAAGAGCTTACTGTGCCTTAGACACAGCCCCAAATACATTCTGTCAATTATTGTCATTCATCCTTGCTCCAACCCAGTGGTATGGCAGCATTTTCTTCTTCTCCAGATGAGTACAGACTCAAAGGATGACATACCCAGCTCCGGGTACCAGGGAAGCAATGGGCTGAGCTGGGAATCTTTCTAAACTTTGAATGTCCCCTTAATCGTTATTTCAAATGAGCTTCTACATTAAAATTCTAGGATTGTTTTCTTCTTTTATCATCTATTCATCAGAACAGGCTATTCTGATTGAAGTTTGTGAAAAATAAAAAAGAGTTTCATTTATTTGAAGGCGTGGGTCTTAAGAGGAGATCTGAGAAGTGATCTGAAGGTCTTTCAGGAAGAAAGAATGATGCTGGGTCAGGGAGGTGCTGAGGATAAAGGCCTGAGAATAGAGGTGTGGAGCAAGGATGGGGAGGCTGCCTGCAGCCACAGAGCTAGAGCTGCTGTGGTACTTAAGGCATAGGTAGAGCAGTCGGAGAGCCGAGAGTTTGTCTGGTTTGTATTCCCAGGCAGGGATGACGTGTAATCAGAAGCAGGGAATGAAGGAAAGAACGTAAGAATTAAGCCTGAACTAGTTCAGGGAATTAAAGTGGTGTGGGTAACACTGACCATCTTTACAATTTGTTCTAAAGATACAAAGAATCCAATGAACATAAAAAATGTTGATGGAATGGCAGTTGTCTGGATCAGTGCCCAAGAGACACATAGCACTCGGGCTCAGGCCATCCAGGTGAGGAATAGCGAGTCAGCTGTGGACAATCTGAGTCTCAATGCTCAGTCACAGGTGCCACATGTTAGATTTTTTAAGTTGAAGAAAATTGCATATACCGAGATTTTTATGTAAGTGAAATGTAAACTATTAATAGAGAAGGTAAACTGTGGTTGTGTCTACTCAAGGGTCCAGGAAGGAACTACTGGTTTTCTTCAGGAAGAACAGTTCATTGTTAATATTTTTCAAATTGTCCTTCAGAAAGCCTAGAATTAATTATTTGTGAGCAAATTTATCTTCTGAAGAAGATGACTCAGAAAGAGTGAATTTCAACTCGTTAGAACACTGTTTTGCTAGGTATTAATTATACTATAGTCTTTCTATTGGTTTTTTATTACTGGAAACTAAGCGATGCAGAATGTTTTGAATTAAATATGAGTCTATATATTTTACTTATGTAGTAGGAGCAGCCAGAAGAGTCCAGCACGCGTCTTAAAGGCAAAAATATGTCTTTCTCTCTTGTGTATTTATTTTATAATAGTTTTCAGGAAAATTCATTTTGAGAAATACCTAAGACTATAAAGCATGCTTGGGGTCCTGGAAGGGATGTCTGGTACCATGGGGACAAGACAATGGGGCACATGAGACTGAAAATGAGGAATCAAACAGAAATGGACATTTGGGAACCTGGAAGGTCCCCAATAATTTGTAGTCACAGATAATTTGTAGTAAGACCACTAGATGGAGATCTGTCTGGAAGACACTGGAAATTGAAATTGTAGATAGATATACAGGATTGGTGCTCACACTCTAATATCACATGCACACTTAGGGATGGTATTCCAGTCGCTCAGGTGACACAAGCATGAGTCACCAGATAATTTTCATCCAACAGTGACCGCCCCACTGCCAGAGTCAGGAAGTAACCCTCCTTTCTGTCTCGGGCTTTCCTCCCAGGTGTGATAGAATGGAACGGCGAAGAGAACACTTTACCCCGAACTCTGGTTCGTTCACTAGATCCTGCTTGTGACCCAGGCTGAGAGCCTCCTTGGGAGCTGGGCTGGGAGCTGGGAGTGCTGGAGCTGGAGGAACTGCCACTGCTGGTGCGCTGCAAGGAACTCTCCAGGACTGGCTCTGTCCTGTGGAGATCAGGGTTGCTGCAGGGATGGACAGGAGGATACAGGTCAGCATTCAAACGTACAAGGCACTCACTTAGCAACTCAGTAGCAAGAAATAAACAAGACTTGAAATACAGACTGTAGAGGACCTAGATAGACATTTTTAAAAAAGACACAAAAAAGCCATATATAAAAACACTCAGCAGCACCTTACATTATTAAAATGGTTTTCTCAAAAAGATGAATGATAGCCAGTGCTGCTGAGGGTGTTGAAAAGGAAATCCTTGTACTCTGTTGGTAGATGCAAATTAGCATATCCATGGTGGAAAATATCATGGGGAGTCCTCCCAAAATTATAAAAAGATCTATAACGCGACCTGACAATTCTGCTTCTGGGTATGTATCTAGAGGGAATGAGGTCACTGTGTGAAAGAGACGGGTCCACTCACTGTCACACTATCTGTAACAGCAACAGTTAGAATCAACAGATATCCACTGAAGCACTAGCAGGTAAAGAAAATAGGGCATGGCTTTATATAGGCAGCATATACATATTCTCTACATATATCAAGCACACGAGAAGACATGCACTGCATGGATAGATGGATCTTATATATGAATAGACACAACTCAGAGTCGCAGAGAGTACAGTGTGGATTAGCAGCAGCTGTGGGGTTTGGTGTGGGGACAATGGGATGTAAGCAAAGAAAGGTTTCAGTTAGACAGGATGAGCAAGCTTTGGAAATTTGTGGTATACTGTAATGCCTTTACTTAATATGTATGCTTAAAGCAGAATCTTTTTGAGAAAATATTTCATTTTATAGAATACTGTAGTACCACAGCCAGGTTGAAGCAGATCCTAAATGTTTTCACCACAAAACCCAGTAACTATTTAAGTTCACTTCACAGCATATATAAATGTGTGTGTGTGTGTGTGTGTGTATGTATATATACACATACACACACACATACATATATCTCACATGGTACACATACATATATGTATTTTTTATCTTGTGTACATTAAGAAGGTTGTGGGGTAATATGCTATTGCTAGAGACTTCTGAAGCCCTGCACTCAAGGGTCCAAGGGAAGATGGAAGCCAGGCCTTCCTGGTGTGACTCTAAGCAGGTGCTGGGAAGGCAGGGGATGAGCTTCAAACTCAATTCTTGGGTCAACAGGCGGAAGCACTAGCTCTGAGATGGGAACCATGATAGGAGGCCTCCCTTTAAGCAGTTTTCCCAGGAGTCATTGCAAGCTTGATATGTATGAACGCGGAAATATAAGGAACAGCACATGCAATTCCCAAGCCAGGAAACAGTCAACTGTATTTTAGTATTTGACAAATTACCAAATATTCAATTTTGTTTCTTACATTTCTTTTTCCTAACACTGTAGAGGGAAAAAAGTACCATAAGTACTTTCTTATGCTCTGAAGAGTTCTGGCTGCAAAATAACCCATCATGTAGACAAATTAGTCTGGTAATTCATCTCCTATTAGTCATTTACGGGGCTCCCAACACATTGCCTTGGCAAAGAATAAAGAACTACCCATCTATCTGCACACTGAAACTCAACTCTATTTTTTATAGTATCGGAATTCTTGGTTGAAAAGGTCCTGAACTCTGTGAACAAACATATGTATGCAAGTATATAAAGTACTTTTCACTGTAGTCTACAGGATCATCCTTCTCTTTGAAATTTTGCTCATCCTCATCCACGTGTGTGTGTGTGTGTGTGTGTGTGTGCGTGCGCGCGCGTGTGTGTGCAGGCGACTAGAAGAAGGTATCAGACTCCCTGAAGCTGGAGTTACAGGTGGTTGTGGGTTCAGTGTGGATTCAATATTCACCTGACGTGGATGCTGGGGAGTGAGCTCTAGTTCTCCATTAAACCAGCAAGTGTCCTAACGGCTGAGCCACCTCTCCAGCCCCTCATGTTTACCTTTATTGACCACAAGGAGCAGTAGGTATTCCCTTACTCAGAATTAGCCTAGTAAGACCAGTCAGGCAATTGAGATAGATCAGTGCCAGGACACAGTACATGTGCTCTGTGTATCTAGCTAGGTACACAGTTCCTTTTATTCATGTTTAGCCTCCAGCGAAACACAGGATGATAGGTAAACATGGAGCGTGCATACCCCATCATCTGGACCTACATCAAATGAAGAGGGAAGACCACAATGCTGGTCATTGATGTTTTTATGATTTTGTTAAAAAACAATAAAGAACAGCACAGTTGCTTAGAGGGGAAAGCCAGGAGAGCACCTGTCATCTCTATCATTTGCAACATCTCTCCTTTTCTAAACTCTGAGGACAGTGTTGTGAGTGGAGACACGCAGTGCTGTGGTTCAGACACAGGGAGGTGTCATTTAAAATGTAATATTATGCTTTCATTTGTTCTGGCTGGCTCAAGAGCACCAAGCGCGCCCTAGGTTCTGGGCACTGTGTTAGGTGTTGGACGTGCCCCATACAAAGTTGAAAGTAACAGGACCCTCATACTGAGGCATTTGTAGCTTACTCTACCAACGGCCTGCCACAAAATATCCAATGCTGTAAGCAAAAATTAAGCGATAGAATCTTTTTTGTAAGTTGATTTAAAAAAAAAAATACCATACAAAAGCAACGGGCTTCATTTCGGTTCTCTCACACAGACTTCTACACCACGCATCTTGCTTTGTGATAATGTATCAGTCCAATTCATGGCTGAGTAGAACCGACTAGCAACCATGGTTCACTTCAGTGGCAGACTGTATGTAAAAACAGTCATATCTCACAATTCACTATTTTTGGTGATATAAATTTAGAATTTATGACAACATTATAGCGTTTGTCAACAGTAAAGCCAACTTCAGAATGACTGTTGGTGAAGCTCATGAGAATCAAGAATTCTTTCTATAATAATGGCATTCTTTAACGGACAGTAACTATTCTTGTGGGAACTGTTCATATCTAAGGGGTTGAAATAAATTTAGGTCCCAAATGCAAATGCCCCTAAATTAGAAAATACTTAGAATGATCAATGTTTCTTTCCTAAGTATCTTACGTTATAAACTTGTTATTTTTCATAGAAAACAATTGTCTCTAATCTTCAAATAGTGACTTCTCTTTCCATGCTCTCTTTTATCAAACATTGGTGGTCAGGGAGTTATTAATAAGTTCCCAAATTATCTGTCATAAAACATATTGCTATCAAATATTTTATAAACTGAGAGTGGTAGAAAGTTACTTATATGGTTCTGATTCTGTGGGATGATGATGTCACCCTCTTTGTTTTTAGGAAACTACTGATAGAATGGCGGTGCTCTATGCTCTGAAATGTTCTCTGTGGTGGCTGTGATGTGGTGGCAGTATTCAGTTACTTGCTCTATTTAGCTTTCCTTTGATGCTTCAATCAAAATCTTGTTGACACACCTAAATTGAGTCTTGGATCAGGAAGAGGGCAAGAGAAGGTCAGGCCAGGAGATGTACAGTCAAGTGACATTATCACCATGGCAATGAGATACACATGTAGAGACAATAGTTAAGAGGTTGTAACCCTGAAAGCTATGTAAAAAAAATGACTGTAAATGCCATTAGTGTTTGGGTAAAATTCATGCATATTGAGGGGTCATGGGTGGTGTTATATAGGAGTGAGACATTCTGGGACTTGGCATAGCCCAAGTAGAGACCAAAGCTGGTGCTTTTCTTGTGCATGTGGATGGATGTTAAGAAGAGGCTATCAGGGCAGAGCCTCAGGTCTGTGGTAGGAAACAGGAAGTGCTGATCGGAACAGAAGGGTGAGTTGGATGGTACTAGCTCCTCATGCTGTCTGCCTCCCATCGTGGGCCCAGTGTGGACGCCTGGCCAGGGGAAGAAGATGAACAGACAGAAGGCTGTGGGCATGCTAGGGCCCTGGTTATTTACAGACATATCTGGGATGCGTCTCTGATGAAGCTTGGAGCTTCTTCCTGTGTGAGGCTAATTAGATCCCGTGAGCGTTTGATCCCTGACTTGGGCCTCATTAGCACAAGTCCTTTCCGTGCCAGCTCACCAGCCCAGGTGCTGATTGTATTAAGTTGCTATTCTCGCTGCTGCACCCTAAAAGAAATACTTAGTGTCTGTGAAACCAAACAGCGAAACAGGCTTTATGGTTCTTTTTCTACCTTATTTTTTTTCTTAAAAATATGAGTAATATGAGACAATGTCATATATTTTTTTCTTCCTTGTTACATATGTATGACTTGCCTTATGGGCTGAGGGCTCGCAGACACATGTTCACAGAGGTTCAACTTCAGAACCCCACCAAATAATAGATTTCCCTTGTTCTCATATTTACCAGGACTACTTGGATCTAATCAGGAAAAACACTTCGAATTATCCAAATACATTTCTTTAAATGCTGAATTTAAGTTCATGCTTTTTCTATCCAGCAAACAATGACAAACATTGAAGGAATATGCAGCAATTATCCTATCTACTTAAAATGTGTAAAAAGTCAAAACAGAAAATGAAGATTACAATATGATTTTGTGTCCAAAGCCTTGGGCCAAGTCTTTAATTAACTGGCTGCCTGCCAAAATTCTCTGTACATTGTTACTTGGCGACAAGGCCAATAAGAAAAAACTAGTCATAAGAAGAAAGGTTTAGGATGGAACAGTGAATTATTTTCTGAGATTAATCACTTAATCACTTTTTGGTCTGTTTCTGGATTAATTTAAATCTTTTCGTGTTCTAAAAGTACTTGCTTGAGCATATTTTTTTTTTGTCTTAAGAAGGATACATGAATCAAACTAAATATTAAAGAGTCCAGAAGTTTAAAACAGCAATAGTTCTACACAATCAAATATAATCTTTGTATAAAGTCTCCTCATCACCCTCAATAAAACCATTGCATCCAGAAGCATGCAGAGCCTGCCTGTGGAGCTTAATCAATGCCCAGTTTCACAGGGAGGAGGAACAGCATGGGACACCAGGCTGCCACCTGTTTACCCGAGAAAGGGAGCTGATGAAAATATGAAATGATCTTGTTCCTAGGTGCGTGGGGACCGTTTGGGATACAGTAAGTTCCAAGGCAGCAGGGTAGAGCCAGTGCCTTCAGGATTAGGAGGGACTGTTATCAGACCTTAAACTACGGTGAGAAAGTCAGAGACAAAATGTTTCCTGCCAGTGAGTCAGGGGTTCCCCAGGCAGGCTATGAGAGTTCAAATCCTAGCCCTGCCACTTCCTCTCTGACACTTGGGGCTGTTTGTTTAAGCACTGTTTTAGTTCCCCATTTCTAAGGCCAGAGTGATGGAAGCCATTGCTTTGGAATCGCTATATGTGTTGAATAATTAATATTTGTAATGCTAATTGGCAAGATGGCTCAGCAGGTAAAGATATTTGCTGTCCTATCATGGTGACCTGAGTTCAATCCCTGGATCCTACTGATAACCGACTCCACCAAGGTGTCTTCTGACCTACACACACACACACACACACACACACACACACACACACACACACACACACACACGCAAATAATTTAAAAATGTTTGTAATACAATAAAAGTACTATGTCATACATATAAGTGCTCCAGAGGTGTTTATTGAATGCTGAAATAAATATAAATTGCCTCAGAAACAGAAGGCAAGGTACTGAAAGGCCTGTCACAAGTGATGAAAGGGTCTCCACTGACTTGTAGCTCTCCATAATTGACTGGGCTGAAGATCAGGAAGCCCCAGGGATCCTCCAGTCTGTATTTGTCCTCTGCTGGGATTCTAAGCATATTACCATACCTGATATTTTTACATGGTCTAGGTATCAAACTTATGCTTGGAATAAGTAAGTAAATTTATATACTGACTCCAAAGCAAGATAAGAAAGAGAAGCAAGACCTCATTTGTCTCCCATGACATATGTAGCCCAAAGATCATGAGGTACACTTGGACCTCTGGGCCCTGGAGTCAGACTCTGAACACTTAGTCCCAAGGCCACATACAGTCTTGCACATAGCATGGCATTAACATATATTAGTTAAGTGTAGCAAATGAAATAACAAATAACACCAAATGTCTTGAGTCTGTTCTCTACTAAGTTGTGTAATTTTCACTGAAATCTCAAAATGTTCTAGTTTCCCTTGGGAATCACTTAAAAGAAAAGGTGATAAAGAAATATGTTAGGGGTACATTGTGTGAAGATGTGTCTCTGTGTATCCAGTTGTTAATTCTGTACTACCAGAGAGCTAAATGCTGGCAGGATTCTGATATTGCCATTTCTAGAGCTCATTACTGTGTTCTCTACTTTGTAAATATTCGTTTTTCTTCTCCTGCCTAAGGCAATCTAGTATGTATCAGCGATTGTCTCACTACTGATTGGCTGGGAATGTTGGGGGCTGGAAGAAGAAATGAGATGCTGGAGATTCAGCCAGTGGGCACAGAAGTGAACAGACCAGAGCAGAGCAGTAAGGGAGAACTAGTCACGTGGCAGGATGTAGACTAGTTAGTCGGGTTAAGTTTAGAGTAGCTGGCGGACTGGCCTAGCTAAAAAGCCTAAACTATAACATACTAAAAAGAGTCTGTGTCATTATTTATATCACTGGCATGTCTGAGTAAGTCCTGCTATAGAAATAAAAGAAATATTGACCAAGTATAAGAAATATAGCTTAGAAGTATTGTAAAATAAGACGAATCACAAAACCCCCCTTTAAAAGCTTCATTGATGAGTGATCATTCATTGATAGGTACCAAAAGAACTAGGAGGATAAGGGAGGAGCCATGAGCCCCAGTTTGGGGCCCTGTGAAGTTCTGTTCCACACCCAGGGCTTAGCCACAGGACCTACTTTGAGGCAAGGAAGATGACCCAAGCAAGGGCTTCAAACCCCCTGTGCATTTGGTAGATCTCCCTTTGAAATTCTAACCAAACTGGCAGCTCAGGGAAGTGGTGTGAGTGAGCTCAGAGCAGCAGAACTTGGAAGTTCAATTGCAGACTGGTGAGAAGTAAATAACAGCCAAGCCACCAAGAGTTCAGGCTGCCTATTTCACAGCAGAGGTGAAGGAACCCAGAGCATCTCCCAAGATGGCCCCGTCAATCCGGTGCTCGAGATGCAAACACGATGACCTGAATTTGGAGCCTCAGTATCCACCTGAGAGGTGCAGTAGCACCATTTGTAATCCCAATGCTGGGGAGTCAAGGACATCTCTGGGGCTTGTTGGCTAGCCACCCTAGCTGCGTCAGTGAAGTCTAGGTTCAATGAGAGACCCTGCCTCAAGAAATAAGGTTGAGGGGCATAGAGAAAGATGCCTCTCCGTACCATGGCAAGCTGGTGGCAGCCAGAGGATAGCTTTATGGGCTTCTCTTCTTCTAATTTTATATGGGTTTTGAAGATAAAACTTGTGCTGCCAGGCTTATACAGCACTTGTCTTTAACTGCTTTCATGAGCCATCTCACCAGCCCATAGATTCACAGTCTATGTGCTGGTCATGTAGAGTTGAATATTAGCCAAAGCCAGGCTGTTCTGCTGATTGTCTCCCAGGAAGAGATGGGGGTCTCCACCCTCACCAGAAATCTTTATGATGTACATTGCAGGTGAATAACTGTAACCTCTTCTCTCTCTACCGTAAGTAGAAAGATGCTGGTCATCTCTCACAAAGTCTACATTCTTTGCACAAAATATAGTTTTTGAGTGTTTCAAGGGAAACCATCTTCATCTTTTATAAGTCACTGGCCATAAACACCCATTATCTTAGGCCCTCATGTCATGAAAACAACCCAGAGGAATTAAACAGATGATTCTTGCTTGCCTATAACAGCAAGTCTTTCTTTTTGGTTGCCAGGATAAAAAATACTTTCCTGATGCTTGACTAAACAGCCAGATTCCAAGCAACTGATCTAATGAAAATATCTTCTAGGGTTGGTTCAAAAGATCAGGAGATGCTGATAACTGGGGACAAAAAGAAAGAACTTGGTGATGCCTGCATGCAGTGTTAGCATGCTCTGGTCCCTGGCCAAAGCACTTTCTAGTTAACCTGGGGCTGCTGAGCCTCACCAGCTAGGCACAGATCTGACATGCCTCAGAGGAGGTTCACAGACTCCTACAATTTGTATCTTTACTTAGAATGAGGCTGGGATCTTTTTCCTGAAGAGATTCTAAGTGGAGTCCCTCCTCCTTTTAGGAATGACCCTTTCCTAAGGCCTTTCAAGGGAAGAGCTGAGTGAATGTGTCAAGATAAAAAGCATTTTGTATACAAGAAAAACAATAAGCCTCCCTCCCCCGTCCTCTTTCCCCCTCTCCCCCTTCATGGACTTTCTCTCATCATGAATATGATGAAGAAGAAAGCAGCCTGCCCTAGTATGTCCTTTTTATAGACCCAGCAGAGGCTGCTTGCTATTTCAGTGGATCTTAAAAAAGGATGTATTCATCATGACAAATCCGAGGGAAACTTGATGAACGACAGCAACAAACAGCATCTGTTGCCACATAAAGTCTGCCCAGATACTGTGTAGACACTGCTTATTTCCCAGCATCCTTTGAGACCTCTGCTCCAACCAATGGAAGTCAAACGCAACCTCCGGATTATAGGAATGTGCATGGTAGAGGGGGAATTCTGGAAGAACATGGAGTAAATCATGGACGTAAGAGTGAACTTTGGAGACGCTCTATAATGCCCTGGGATGATCTCCTGATCAAAGCTGGTCCTGTAAGGCCCAAGCTATAGAATTTCTGCAGGGACTTACTGTTTCCCAAGCAAGAACTTTGCCTCAGTGGTTCTTAGGGCACATTTCTTGCCCTGATACCACAATTCAACTCTGATTTCATACTTCTGCCTCTGTGAATGAGGTCTCTGAGGCAATGGTTTGCAATGCTACAGCCACATCTGTATTTCTAAGTTTGTGCCCAGATTCTAAAACCTGTCATATCGAAGTTATTGAAAGGCCACCAAAGCTGACAGTCCAGGTGACAAGCACATAGGCTTTAGAAGTGAAGAAAAGATCAGAGACATAGCAGCCATCTCGAATAATCATGGTGACCTCTTTCCCCTTACCTTGCTCTGATAGGCTGAGATCCAAGTCTGGGGCCCAAAGCACTGCCATTCCCAGGGGAATTCTTTCTGGCTAGTGCTGGAGATATAGAAGTTGTTCTTTGAGGCACCTGGAAGAAAACTGGAATTCAGAAACATTTCCCATAGCACAGTGTAGGCAGGCTACTGTCTGAGGAGCCTCCTCCTCTCTGAAGACTGGTTAGAAGTTACAGACACTGCCTTGTTCATGAAAGAACTGTCTTACATGCTTCAGTCAAACAGTAAACTCCTGAAACAAAGCCAAAGGAGGTTCTGCTGTCAAAAGTCAAGGAGTCATGATCCACAGCCATAAGGTCATTTTAATCTCAAAAACAAAAGGCAGATTTCACTAATGACATTGACCTACTGAACTAGAAGAAAATACCTCTTGTTTGGGCAAGAGTGGAAGCAAGGAGGAACCTCTTTGGAGTGACCTTACTCCCTTGGAAGCTGCATTAGGTGGGAGCCATGCAGAGGGTGTTGCATTTAGCTCATCACAATGAACAAATAGATTATGAACTCTAGTGAAAAACTTGAGTGCCAGTCTAGACCTCGGACAATAAATCACATACTGGGGAGCCCAGAGAATCTATTACATATGATTTCCTTTTAATATTTGTGTCTCTGTCATGTATGTTATGCATGCACAGGGTGCCCATGGAAGCTGGGAGAAGGCGTCAGATCTCCTAGAATCGGAGTTACAGGTCGTGGTGAGCCACCCAATGTGTGGGTAGGGAAATGGACCAGGGCTCTCTCCAGAGCAGAAGAGATCTAACCACCGGCCAGCTCTACAGGTCTTATCACTCTTAGCCCATGAAAACATACATGGTCTTACTTCCTAAGCAAGTTACTATTGTTAATTAGTAAATCTTATTCTATATAAAACAGAGTTCCTATTGAAAATACTGGAAGAGTCTTCAAAATGCCTGTTTAAATATGAAAGAGTAGGAAATGCAGGAGAAGTATGTATTACTAGCTCAACTGGGTAGAGTGCCTCATGGAATTCCAATGTGTCTTCTCTCATAAGGCACACAGACACAGGCATAAAGATTCTGGGATTGGGTGTTGTACAAAGGGAGTCAATTATTTGCAAGAAACATGAATATTAGTGCAGAAGATTATTGTCAATGTGTTATCCATTATCCGTTTTGAAAAAATATTTTATTATGATTCATTTTAGTGGAGTCAAGGAAGCAAAACAAAATGGCTGAATGGATCCAACTCTTGTTCAGATTAAGCACTGCTGTTGTTATTTCTCCCTTTCCTCTTTGGAAACAAAAGCATTTGGAGAGAGCTCAATAACTGACTGAAACCTGTATGTTTAAACTTATGTAAAGTTTCTTCCCAGCTTTATACAGATCTACCTGAAGTTTTTAGAGAGTTGCTAAGTAAGACACTTCCTCTTTCGGGTCGTCAGCTTTTGTGTATAGCTTTTTTTTCCACAATGAAGTTCTCTTCTAAGTAAGCATTTTAGATGGGGTTTCTGAGTCTCCCTGAAGACCACCGTGAACAATACAGTTACTGTTTCATTGTCAAAATAATAGCACTCCTGCTGTGACCCAGAGGGAGATGGTAATAGTTTGTAAATCATTAAAATCATTTTCTTTTTCCTGGAGTTAATTGTAACAGTGTTTTCTGGAAAATCCAGGACATTACAATTGTCACAGCTCTGTATGCTGAGCTCAGCAGGAAAGATTCATGGATCAGGAAGAATGTCGTGCAAAAATATCTTCAGCATTTTAAAGACATCCAGGTTGCCTATAGACATATGCACAGTCGCATTCCAGAACATTGCGTGGAACAAATAACAGCTCAGCTATATGAAATGAAACCAAAGAACTCACGGTTGTTCTACAGAGTAGCAAAACTAGTCACTTCTCTGTAGAGTTCAATCCTCTGTGATTAATTGAGGCTGGAAATATAGTACCCCTTAACCTAAAAGGAACATTCCTTAAATAGAGCTAGGTGAAAACCTTAAAGACAAGTCCATCCTGTTTGTATGTATGTGTTTTCACATGTGTGTACATGAGTGTGACAGCCTGTGTCCATGTGTGTGTGCCTGTGGAGGAAATGCTGGGTATCTTTCTCAATATCTCTCTGTCTCTATCTTTCTGCCTTTCTCTGTCTCTGTTTGTCTCTACTTCTCTTTGTTTCTGTTTGCCTCTCTCTATCTCTGTCTCTCTAACTCTCTGCTTCTCTGTCTCTGCCTCTCTCTATCTTTCAGTGTGTGTAACAGGGTCTCTCATTGAGCTTGGAACTCACCAATCTAGCTAGACTCTTTTTGGCCAAGGATCTTCTTGTCTCCACCTCCTCAGCACGTCACCATGCCTGGTTTTTACTTGCGTGCTGGGGACCTGAACTCAGATCCTCATGCTTGTATGACAAGCACTTTACTGACCGAGTCATCTCCCCAGTCCCCACACCATTTTCTGAACCCTTGAAATCTGGTCAAGTTTTGTGTTGTTAAATATAAGAGTAAGCAAATTTTCTTTTATTGATTTGGTTTGTCTAGCTATAAATGCAATAATCATTGAAAATACCCACTAGTCTATTTTCTAAAGTGAACAGCAAAATACCTTAGAATGTTTACGGTTGAGAGTTATAATTCTCTTTTAAGACACGTACTGCTCTGTCACTCAAACTGAGTCTTTGTCCCTTTGGGAAGATGAAGATCAGAAATGATTAATGGCTACCCAAGACTTAGCTTGGGAAGAGACATGTGTTGAGAAGGAAGGTGCTGTCGCACAGTCGGGTTCTCTAAACTGTGAAAGAGACAGAATGGTGGCAGATGGTGGAGGATGCTGGTGATGGCAGCAGTGCCCCAGCCACCCAGCAGCACTAACTAACACTACCTTTGGTGGAATGTCTTCTTCCTGTCGTAACCAAGAGCTTCGGTCAAACTTCTCAATGCGCGTGGGGAGAGGAGGGTTTTCCGAGGTGGGATCTGAGTTCTGGCGTGGCATCTCGACCCTGTGAGAGGTCACATTCAGAGCCTCCTGGAACCCAGACAGGCCCTTGGTGGGTTGCTCGTGCACTGACTGGGAGGCGGTCAAGGCAGGTCCCTGGGATTTGACAGCTACCAGCTGTGGGATCTAAGCACACAACACAGGGGCAGCATTATTAGAAGCCCATAGGTTGAAGGGACAAAAAGATCTATATGTAAAAAACAAAAAAACCAAAAACCAAAAACCAAACAAACAAAAAAAAGAGTTTAATCCATCAGAGCTACGACAGGGAAGTTTTCAGTTAGAAATAATTGCATTTGGGATAAGCTTCACTGGCTGAGATACTCCTGCTATTTAAGACTACAGAGAGCACATCTCATGGCCCTTCAGAATCTTTAATTTAGAAAATTCGTAGGACTAACTCAGAGTTCCTGGCAACAGGCTCGGTTCAGTGTTGGCTGGAACTGCTAGGAAATCAGGAAGTAGTATGGTAGTAGTAACAATTATTTTTATTCAATATCTCTTGTGGACAGAAACACAAGATATTTGATAAGCTATCCCAAGCCCCCTCCTGTAAAGTCCTTAGCTTTGACTTTAGATACTATTGTTCTGTGAAAGAAGAAATACTCTAAATGTCTTTCCTTCTGTGAACTCACAGGGTTGATATAACCACGCTCCTTATTTCAGACATGAGCACTCCCAGGTACAAAGAGATTAAGCCATACCTAGATTTTACAGCTGATATGCTGGAGTCTGAGTTGGAACCCTGTGTTCTACTCCCAGAGCGCATGTGCATGTGTGTGTGTGTGTGTGTGTGTGTGTGTGCGCGTGCGTGCGCGCGCAGATGCACATGTATGTGTGGAGGACAGAGGTGCCAACTTCAGAATGCTTACCTAGTTTATTGTCTGTCTGTTTGTCTCCTTCCTTCCTTCCTTCCTTCCTTCCTTCCTTCCTTCCTTCCTTCCTTCCTTCCTTCCTTCCTTCCTTCCTTTCTTTCTTTCTTTTCTTTTCTTTTTCCACCCTCCCTCCCTCCTTCCCTTCCTTCCTTCCTTCCTTCTTCCTTCCTTCCTTCCTTCCTTCCTTCCTTCCTTCCTTCCTTCCTTCCTTCCTTCCTTCCTTCCTTCCTTCCTTCCTTCTTGAGACAGGGTCTGCTTGTGAAGCTCAGGCTGATCTGGAAGTCAACGTAGTCATGGCTGGCCTTTAACAACTCACAGAAATCCACCTGCCTCTCTCTTCTGAGTGCCTGGATTAAAGGTTTGTGGCACACGTGGCTTTCACTTTGTTTAAAACAGGGTTTCTCACTGGCTTTGAACTTGCAATTTGACTAAGATGCCTGGCCAACAAGCCCTAAGGATTCTCCTGCCCCCACCTCTCCAGTGTTGGGATTACAAACCTACACCACCATGTCTGGATTATATGTGTGTTCTAGGGATTGAACTTGGGTTTTTACACAGAAAGCCCTTTACCAAATGGGCCACCTCCTCAGGTTTCTACAGGACTGGCTGTCCCCACTGAGACTATACAACATCTCCTGATATCCACATGCTTCTTGGGGCATTCAGGCAATGTGGTGCTGCTGTTGATGTAGGAATAACTTCTGGGATTTTTATTTGGCCTCTTAAGAAAAAGCATCAAAATCCAGGGTGCAAGGGACCCCTTCACCTGTACTGCATTTTGTGAATACTGAAGCCTGTCCTCTGCCTCTGGCTGTATACTGCACTCATGGGAGCCCGAGTCCATCTGTGTGGGTCTGGCTTACATGGATCATGGCTGGGAAAAAAATCTAGACTGCTTCCTGACTAAATTGCTCATTCAAGCAGTATCGATTTCCTATTGGTTGCATACAAGGCCCTGCCAAACCCGCTTTGGTCTATAATGTCTGTTGGAATATCACAGCGACAAGCCGGAAAAATCCTCAAAGCTCTGTTCTTCTGAGTGTTTTAAATAGACCTTGTAAAGTTTATACGAATGCAAATATCATTAAAATACATTAAATAGCATTAAAACAAAAGGCATTGCAGTATCTGGTACAAAACCCACTCTCACATTAGAAGACCATTCCAAGCACCCCTAAAAGCCTGGAACACCAAAGAAACCTTTTCCAGAGAGTCTGCTCTTAGTTCCTTTTCATTTCAGAAGGGGCATTTCCCCACTGCATTTTCCTTAACAAGGAAAAGGTTCATTATAAGGTCAAAGTAGGAGGTTTTTAAAAGAAGAGAAAGCGTTGTAAAATATCCCTTTTTGGAGAGTCTGTAAAAGAGAATTATATACAGATAAAAAACAACCAGAGGCAGGTACGTTAAGCTGGCTGGAGCTGAAAAATCTTGAATTTTGCTCATTACCACCAACTTAAAATGCAAGAAAGCCTTGATTTTTATCACTACTCCCTTAAGCCCCAATTCAAACAGCAGTACTTATTTCAAAGGTGACCTCCAAAGGCGCTGGAGAAGCCTTGCCACAGCTGGCTGCCAGGAAGAAATTAAAGATGTTTGGGTGAGAGAGGTTGGGTTACCCCCCCCCCGGAAGTTCCAACATATTCCATTTCACTTTGAACTTCATCTTTGAAGAACTTACCAGAAAGCCCCTTTCCTAATAATGAATAATCTTTCCCCACCAAACATCTTCAAGTAATGCTTCTAAGCCTCTGAAGGGCACCAGAATCAACCTGGGAGGCTTTTAAAAAAGACAGCGAGGCCCAATCCTGCATCTCTGGTCAGTCAGTCTGAAGCAGACCCAGGAATATGTATGCCTTTTTACCAGTTCATTGGATGCTGCTGGCTGCTGGCTTAGTGAGCACGCCAGGAGAAGCACCGGCTTAGAAGGTACACATTGGCTTCACCAAGCCCATTGGATTTCTCCAGTTCAGATTTCTACCCATATGGCAAGGAAGGGAAGAATACATGTATATAGTCTACCACAAAGGTCTCTATATGAATTTTAATTCTTCTGGTTGTAACTACAAGAATGGTTCTCCTCACCCTGTGCTCTACAGCACTTGCATGGGGCTCCACAGGAGCCACTTTACCAAGAGTGACTTTGAAGTTGACTCAAGGTCATTAGCTCTGTACTTCCTGTCTATATTCTGGAGCCTCCCAGTGCAGAGAGACTTCTGTTCCCATGGATTCTATACTAAGGATCTTTCCTTCTTTGGTCCTATGCCATGCTAGAATATAGTAGACTTTTAATGAGCTTTCCTGGGCACAAGTGCCCAATGGACCAGAAGGGAGGTTATTATACCTGGGGGTCCACAGGTCTGAGCATTGGGGGTGTCCGAGCAGGCTGAACCCCACTAATGCTGAAGGACTCTGATCTTGGGGGCAGGTTGGGGTCAGAGATCCTGTTGGCAAGCTTGTGAGGCATGGCAGGTGAACTCTGTCGGTTGAGTCTTGAGCGTTCTTCTACCTAGAAGTCAAAGGAGAAGAAAATCTTAACGGTTAGAAGTTGGTGCCCTGTCCAGTAAGGATTTTCTGTAGTTTTTGTGCAGTCATTTTTATGCTCCTCTGATGAATTCAAAGAGCCCAAATGTGCCATTTGGCTCTTTGTAACAAGATATTTTTTCTCCTTTCTCTTTTTTATTTTCCTCGTTTATTTTATCGTTCTCATGGAAGTATTTCCAACAAGTATGCAGGACACTTGAGATCTTGACCTTCCATCACCTATTATCTTGTGCTATGTCAGATAACTGGGCATTCTCAGCCTGCTAAGAGCTTGTCTTGCATCTCTTGAGCTAATATCCTGCTGATTAGTCACAAAGCCATGGGATCAGACAGGGAGATGGTGTGCCCTCCAGATAATCAAAGGGGGCTACGGTAGGCATTGAGACAGCTTAGGGGAAAATAGAAACTTGCTTTGGGTTGACTCATAAAACAGGGGGGCAAGAGCCACACAAGAACTAGTGAGGTAGAAGTGGCACACAGGATCTCTGTTCTGGTCTGTAGGCTGCTGATAGGTATGTGGGCGTCCTGGATGCTGCTTAATGACATGGCTGTCTTACACAGACTTCCTGTATCATTTTCTTTTTCTCTTTAGGGCCCTTTCCTTTCAATTGTCTCTCCATGCTACCCAAAATACACCGCTCCTCCCCTTGCTTTCCCTTCCCAGCATGGACTCTGTTACCCTACACCCTCCAACTCTCCTCTTGCTTCTTCCCACATTCTAGCCCTTCCTGTTCTCCTCACCCCCACCTTCTCTCCCTTCAACCCATTGTCATGCCTTGTTCTCCAGTGTTCCTCTCAGTCTGAGGACTTTTAAGGAGAAGTTCAGAGAACCAGTGGCTTTTTATAAACAGACTCTATGTCACTGTCCGTCAGTCCATATTTATAGCAGCAAATAGACTGTTTCTCTTTAAAGAGAAAGTTAACTCAACATGATGGACGTCAAAAGACAAGCTGGAAGTCATTAGTTAACAAAAGACTAAGACTTACGTTCTAGGTTTATCTTACTCTGTCCTACATTTCTTAAGGGTCAACATAATGGTTGTGCCTTTCAAAATGGCAAGACAATGCCACACACCAATCTACTCACCCTGATAACTCATCAGAGTGAGCTCTTAACTCACTTCCATTGACTCAATATTCAGGTCTGTCTGTGTATGTTTATGTACCAGCTAAGGGTTTTGAGATTTCTTTTTGCTGCCTGAGTTCAAACAAAATTCGAAAGTCCTATTAGTTCTCATCTTTCTTACTTTCTTTTGAATCTTTCTAGAGAGAAGTCCAATTTCCTACTCATAAAGTCTGTTTTAACTATAGACATTTAAACATGCTACATTAAACCACAGATAAGAAATAGTCTGCCTTATGAGGAGTATATGAACATCTTTCCCTCACTGTGGCTTGGTGGGGCATGTCCAATTGGCCTCCACTTGACTTTGGTTTTGACATTCCCTGTCCTAGAAGTTTCCTACATACCAAATCATACTAGCCACAAAAGGCCAGGGATACAAAATAGAAAGTGTTCACTTTGTTTGTGAGTGCACAAAGCATTATATCAGCAATAATTATTTGTCCATTGTACTGAGCAGAAGAGCAAAGCTAGCTACTGTTACAAGACCTCACAGGCCCAAGAAGACAGCAACAAACAAACCAAGCCCACAGCATACAATGCATCAGTTCTAAATGCCAGATTCCTTGAAAGAAAAGACAGTGACCCTTCTTTGACTACTGAAATTTCTTATGTCCTCGATCGTAAATTATATTACTTAAACAAATTGTGCTTGAGCTCAGGAACTTTGGAGATTAGATATGGTTCAGAGAAATATGTGGATCTCTACACTCTGGCCATCCAGGGTACACTGGTGGTATAGAAATGAACATGTTTTCATGTGTTCAGAACCAAATGTATTCAGAGTGAGGCATACTTGTAATGATTATTGGTGTAATGATTATTAGTTTTAACTGTCAAATGCAGGGCAAAAAGTGAGTGCTGATTTTCGCAGGTAAATTGTGTGTTTGATTAGTTGTGGAGAGAGGATACTAAGAAACTCCTGGGCATGTTTTTTAAGCTATCAGTCATGTCATGCCATAGATTCTACCCTTTGAGTGTCTTAACCTGCAAGAGTCTATGCCATATGAAATAAATAACCAGTTGTTAATATTCAGTCATTAATGACAAGATGGATCAATGTGCTGAAATTTCACAAGTAGGAGTTTGGACAGCAAATGTTGTAACAATGAGGCATTTGGCTACGCATTCAAAAATTGTTATATTTATTTGTACACACGTGTGTGTGTATGAGTGTGTGTGTGTGTGTATACTTGTGTGCGCCCACACATGCACAGTACATGTGTGCTACAAAGCATACTGGAGGTCAAAAGACAACCTCCGGGAGTTAGTTCTCACCTTCTAACCTGTGTGTTCAGGGATTGAACTCAGGTTGTCAGGCTTGAAAGCAAGCATCTTTAGCTGATGAGCTATCTTGCTGGCCCTGACTGTAATTTTGTCTCAAGAAAATATTGCTTTTAAAGTCTTTGGGAAGATTGGGACACAGATGTGTTTTACGCCAAAATTTCCCCTTAAATACTGGAGGAAAGGCACCAAACCAAACGTTCGAAATGGCATTTCACAGAGAGAAAGCCGAGTGTACTCAGAAGCAGTTTCTTCTACCAGGCAAAGGTCTGTCCCCTGATCGATGACAACTTATGTTTACTAACTGAACAGAAGGTAGTTATGTAAAAAGAAAAGAAAGTGGTTCCTCTACAGAGCAAAGATAAACACAGCTAAACTGGGCACAGTCCAGATCTGCTTCCATCTGTTTGTGGACAAGTCTAGCAGCAGAGGATCTACTCCAACCTTTAGCTGTCAGGAAGATGGAAAAACCAGGGGTACAGATGGTTCAGTAAAGAAAGAACTTATTGCACAAGCAGGAGGACCTGAGTTTGGATCCCCAGAACCTCGGTAAAGCCAGATGGGAGATGTCTGCAGTGTGCATCTGTAACCTCAGTGCTTCCATGGCAATAGGAAAAACGGAGGCCCTAGAAGATCACATGCCAAGGGGCCTAGTACACACAGCAGTGACCGGTGTACACTGCAGACAGGGGACATAATGGAACACTAAAACAATGACATAAAACCCCATGCATGGTCGTGTAAACAGAATATCCTGTTGCAAGCTCGTGCAAGTGAAAATACTATCTGGAGTGGTGAAGGGTGACACAGCATCTGATGCCATCTTAGGGCACATGAGAAAGGAAAAGGAATTTCTATCATCCAAAAGATGAGAAAACATGCTGAAATTCCGCTGATGGACATCACAGCATCATGCTAACTAACATTTCCACAGAGCTAATCTGTCTCCCACCCAAATCAAGAAACAGTGGGAGAATTCTGAAAGGAGTGAACTTGCCTAACCAGCTTTTTAAACGCAGAGATATTTGTGTACCTTGCTAGCTGAAATCTGAAAATCAAGTCTACAGCAACATCCACACCCAATAGAATACTACGTCAAAGTCTGACAAGACTCCCAAAGATCAAACTGGGTTGAAGGCGATGACGACAGGAGGATTCTGGGGCTTGCTGGCTGCCAGCCTAGCTCTAGCTTCAGTGACAGAGCCTGTATTAAGGGAGTAGTGCACATTGCCCTCTGGCCTTCGCTCATGCATAGATGGGTGCATGCACCTTAACGACCACATACATGCATGCACACACACATGCACATCATGGAGGGTAAATACTGCATCCCACTGTTGATGAAAAATTGTCAACTTGGGATGAAGTGGACAGAGCAGTGATCTAAAAAGGAAAGAAAACAGTTTTGGAGATAGACTGGTGGCTATTGAGAAGCCAGATTATGTTAACTACACAGGAAGAGAAGGGTGATCAGGAAATTGTTGAAGAATGTCTGCATACTTGTCTAGGGGTGTATTAAGTCCCAAGGAAGAACACTGGTGACTGGCAAGCCTGGTATCATGAGTGATGTCATCCACTAGATGCCACCCAGATTTATGGTATGAGAGGCTCTCATATCTGGAGTGCTTGGTGAGACAGCTATGCAGTTTGTGTGCCCAGGTTTCTTTTACTGCAAGAGGCCAGTAAACGGGGAATCAAGAGGTCAACAATGCTGCCTTGATGCTATCAGAATAGATTTGCCCCCAGGAGAGATTCTGAGAGCCCAAGAACTGGGCCAGGGACTTAATGACGGGGACAGACAGACATAAGAAAACAGTGACATCAAGGCAGACATGCTGGAATAAGTAGAAGTGGATGGGAAGAAATGAGAATCACACCATGCTCTCCTTTCTTGGAACATATTAACACGGGGAGCTGCCTAAGAGGGGAGGAATCACAGGATGCTTTTCAAGGAGTTTTGTGATCTTCAGGTATCCCTTTCCTAAATGCGTTCCAGGAGCTAGGAACATGAAAGGTCAGAAGGTGTAAATCACAAAGGAGAGATGTGGTACTTCTTAGAAGAGTCTAGGTACTAGGAATGACATACGGCTTTATGCCTCTTCTCTTCTGTGGTCCATGAGACTCTCTATGGCCCTCCTTAACTCCTAGGATAGACAAATAGTGGCTATCACTTTGAAAACGTATTCATTTACATATGTAAATATGGAATATGTAATAATTTACATAGGTAATATGTATACGTATACATATTAGATGCTACACTCTGGGAAATGAGATCTTTGGCAGTCCCACTTTAGTCCCTAAGGGGTCCTGAGGCTTTAGTTGTTCTTCCAAACCAAGCTGGTCCATCTTTCTTCCTTGAGTGATGAGCAATCAAGAGTCCTTGTTTGCAGTTGATACTTGCGTTGGATGATGATGGCATTAGCTTCATAGAGAGCAGCCCTTCAGCTTTCCGCACAGTGATATGGGCTAGAGCTGTGAGTCTGACTCAGCAAAGGATTTGAACCCAGCATGGCTAAGAAATGGCTAAGCAGTAGAAGAAAGCAGTGTGCCTCTGCCAGCCAGGAAGCCTGCTGCTTCATAGCACAGGGATTCTGCTTACCCAAAAGAAGTGGTATAGATTAGTAAGGAGTTCTGATGAGTAATCTTGATTGGCAACTTAATGAGATTAGTGTCATCATGGAAACAAATCTCTGCACATATCTGTGGGGGATTAGCTAGACTTGAGTAATTGAGGTGGGAAGACCAACCCTATATGTGGCTTGTACTATGCTGTTGGCTGGAGCCCCACACTGACTAAAAGGGAGAGTGTGAGCCGAGCAGAGGCATCACTGTGGTTCCTCGGTTCCTGGTGTGAACACAAGGTGAGCGACTGCCTCTTGCTCCATCTGCTCCACATTCTCTGCCCTGGTGGACTGCATCTCCCAGAGCTGTAAGCCAAGATAAACTCCTTCTTTCTTAGGCTGCTATTGTAGGGAATTTAGTCATAGCAACAAGAAAGAGCAGAAGTAACAGAGAGAGGGGCCAGGGCTGCCAGGGAGCAGAATCACAGAACCCCATGGTTGACCTGAGAAAGAATGGCAACAGTGCCAGACAATATGGATCATGTTGTTTACAGACTGTATCAGAAAGTGACTGAACACGGTACTTACTCTGATCAAAATGATTTGCTGTATCACTTTGTTCTTAAACTCTTGAAAAGTTATTTTACTATAATAGTGAATGTCAATACGAAGGGTTCAAACAGTATATACAGGTCTAAAACAATGCAGAAAATGTGATTTCTTTGATTATGTCCAGTTACCCACCATGATTAGGAGAACATCATTTCCCGTATTTCTTATATATACTAAGATGAGATAGAAAAACAAAAGATTAAGACAATAAATAAAAATAGGCTCTTAGGTTCTAGCCTAAACACCCCTTTAAGTGATTAGTCATGTCCACAGGAATAAAAGGAAGTCACTGGATGTCACAAAGACAGATCTGAAGACTGATGCCCCCTGTGTGTGAGATGACGCTGATGTTCTGACAGTTGTTCCTGTCTGGGCTACTGATTTTTGCTTTCCCCATTTGGTTTTAACCCACTTATTTTTCTTCAATCCAAATAGATTTTAATTACATTTCATAACTCGTTCACCACAGAGTCATATTCCTAAAATGCCACCTGAGTCTAAGAGTTGAGAAAAGGAGAGAATATTGCTTTGGATGTATCGAAATGCACATCATAGCCACAGGTCTGTGGCACAGCGTGCACCCTGAGACCATAATGAACAAGGCAGGGTAGCAGCAATGGAAGGTCTAGCAATAGCAGCCAGGCTATGGGCAGGATGTAATTCGGCCTAGAATCCTCTCAGATGTAAATGACATTCTGTCTACATGCCACATATCTAACAGGATTCTTTGTGTGAGTGTGGTAGGAGGAAGGTGTGTGTGTGTGTGTGTGTGTGTGTGTGTGTGTGTGTGTGTGTACATGTACATATGTGTGGACATCAAAGGCCAGCTTCAGTTATCACTTCCCAGGTGTGTTCCATCACCTTATATTTTGAGACAGAGTTTCTCGGTGGAATCAAGAGCTCTTCTCTCAGGACAGGCTACATGACCAGTGAGCCCTAGGCATCCCTGTATCTCCACCTCCCCATTTCCAGGACTACAAGCCTTTGCCACCATGCCTGGTTTTTCATATGGGTGCCAGGGGTTGCACTTAAGTCCGTGGGTTTACAAGGCAAGCATTTCACCAACCAGTCCATCTCCCTAGCGCCTCTAAATAAACTCATACAAGGAAAGGTACTTTTTGTTGTTTTTCTCTACAAAACCCCACTATATTCGCAGAGGTACACAAGAGAAACACTGTGACCAGCATCAGATATATCATGCTTTCTCTGCAGTGACACTATGGCTCCTTGGAAAGTGAAGTGTGACTCTCACAATGGGCTGTCTTCAAACTCTTCAGCACTAGTTGGATTCTGTGCTCCCAGGGAAGGAACTCACAGTGGAGAGCCTGGTCAACGGACACAGCAACTCTTCTGTCCTTACCTCTTTGGCCCAGGCTGGCTTCTCACTAGGACTCATGCCCTCCTTGTAATGGTACAGTGGTTTCTTCTCCAGGGGCCTCTGCTCCTGCCGCTGATGCTGGAGGGAAACCAGATAGTCCCGCTCTTGCTTTAGCTGCCTCTGCAGTCTTTCCGCTTGTCTCTGTTCTTCCAATTGTTTGCGCTTATATTCCTACCCAGAGCAGGAAGAGCAAAGAAGAGATCACGTGACCACAGGGGACCATATCACCACATGGCGCAGCAGCAATGCATGTGACGGAGGCAAAATGGAACTGAAACAGAACTCCCAGAAGGACAGGAGTGACCCCAAATAAGCCCAGGCCTCGTGTTAGTGTCCACACAAGAATAGGTCAATAAAAACAGCACTTCTTTAATGGCGTTCCCTACAGAACATCACTTGAAAAGTGGCATGTCCTTGGAGAACTGTAACGCAGGCACAGGGCAGTCAGACATCACCTGAGAAGTCACTCACTTCCTAATTGGTAATTCAGCCATTCAAACTTGTATGATCGAGTGTACAACCAAGTAAATAATCAGAGATCATATCTTAATCATCCTTGAAATAAAACCTGGACTCCTAAAGCTATTATCAAGCTTATGTATAAGGTAAAACAAAACAAAACAAAATAACAGAATGCCATCACATAAAAAGTTCAGTTAAAAAAAAATGAAAAACACTCTACCAAGAAGCCTATTTGGAGAACCGTGTGGTAATAATAATAAAAAGTCTTTTAGTGGATGCAGCATGAGCAGGAAACAAACTGTGCCCGATGTAAGGGCAGCAGTAACTGCCTGCAAATGAGGAATGGCTGCAGGGCTGAGCGGGCTCTGTGGCCGAGGTTCGTTTGCTGTGATTGTGATCCAGCATCTTTGCAAATGGCTTTAAGAATTACTCTGCAATAAACACAGCGGGTCTTGAAAGCAGTTTGAACTTGTAATAAGGCTGGATTCATGCTAAACTTTCCTGAATAGACGGAGTTAATAAAGTGTGCTAAGTGGTTGAGGACTTAGCAAACTGGGCCAAAAATTGTGCAAAGCCTCTGTGAGATTCTGAGGTCTAGGAGGTTGGAAGGGAAAATCCCATATTTTTAAGTGTCACATTAGGAGGGGAAAACATGTAGACATATATATACGCGCGCGCACACACACAGAGACACACACAGACACACACACACGTTAGGAGGGGAAAACATGTAGACATATATATGCGCGCGCGCGCACACACACACAGACACACACAGACACACACAGACACACACACACACTTGAATGTGTACGCCTGTGCACACACACGCACACGCACTCAGCACACATGTATACAGGCGTGCAGGATGAACACCAAGCAGCCATGTGAGTTTCCCATTACCAGAAGGAGAGCTTGCTCATGCAGTAGCTGCTGCTGTAAGATCTCTAACTGCCTTTGCTCTTCTTCTAGCTGTCGCCTGATGTATTCCTGAAGAGGCAACAGCAGAGAATTGGGGAAGAACAGAAAGAGAGGAAAAGAGAGAGAAAGAACCAGTGATTGCAAAGTGACAAGAGCTTCCAAGTAAAATGCAGGAGCGAGGAAGGGAAAAAAAATACCCAACACCTCACCCAACAGGAAGAGGAGGCCATAGCAAAGCCATGCCTTTCAATGCAGTCAAAAGCACAGACCCTTTGCCCATAGCAGCTGACTGAGCTGTCTCAGCATTTCATTGTCTTGTTATTGGGTTCTCCTCTTGTCGAGCCCATAGCTGTAAAGTTCTGAGGGCCCTATGCCAGCAGCACGGATAGAACACATGTACAAGGCGAGCTTGCTCACGGTCTTTGTAAGAGAACTATCTCATAGCTCAGTGATTCAGGGTGTGAGTTTATCAATGGGAGAGGATTCTATCAGGGGCTCAGAGTTAGAGACCAGAGATGGCCTGATCAGCATGGCTCATCTTCAGTGATGAAATATGGGAACCTGGTTCGGTGCGGGGAAGTCAGAAGTTCCAGGTATGTCAGGGGAGGTCCTGATTTGGGTAGGAAGCATGGGCACTCTCAGGCTGTGCACTTGACATTTTGAATAGGTAAGAAAAAGCAAAAGCCATGATAGAGCAGTCCTTGGAGACTGTCCCACATCCCAGAGCTTCCTGGTGCTGCAGGTCTCATGAGGCCCCGTGTGAGTGGGCTCGCCACTCCCTGTACCTGCTCATGCTCTGCGCGTCTCCTCTCCTCTTCCCGGCGCATCTGTTCTTCATAGTGCCGGCGCTGTTCCCGCTCCTGCTGCTTCCGAAGCTCCTTTTCTCGCCTTTGTTGCTATGGGATGAACAAGCAGACATCATGATAGCAGTGGATGCTGGGTATGTTAGCATGAGATCTGCCCATTGACAGACACGAGCTCTCAAGGACAAATACCCAAATGCTCCAAGGCTTTTCCTCCTGGGCTTCTGGGGGACGTATTGGCAAGGAAGGGTGGTATCAAGAGATCTGAGGTTATGGAGACCACTTTGGCACTTGTATGTGGACTCTCATCAAGACATAGCAGTTGGAGCTGTCAAACCAGGCTAGAAAAGACCATCAAGCTGTCATAGACTCAGGAACTCCATTGCAATAATTACATTCCCCAGTCATTCTAATATCATGTCATACAAAGGTTCCAAAGATCAGATAAGCGGAGTGGATAGTCAAGGCTACCGACTGAAGAGAACTCACAGACTCCTACCCAGACCACAACTCTGTGGCTCACACTAAGTTGTTTCTTTTGCCAGAGGATCGATTTGTGACTGCAGACTTTATCTTCTTGCTCAGGTTAGACCCCATGCTGAGGGGACACCACCATGATCTCATTGGCATCTCTACCTTATACAATTGCCTAAGAGTGGACAGAGCAATACAGGTTTAGGAGACCTGAGGACTAAGCGAAGGATCCGGTGCCTCTCATGTAGGATGGTGCCATTCCCCATCTCTGGAACACTAGAACCTGTACAGAGCATGTGCAGAGCTTCTGTGGCTGTCCTAGTAATTGAGTCGCATGTCTGGCATTTAGCATGTGGGACGATATTGCATGTTGCAATGAACTGGATCACACTTAAACAATGTGTGTTCCAGTAACACTGCTAGCATCTATTTTGGGAACAGCTGTGGCCTTTTGTGTCAGATCCTGTGCTAGCTTTGATGTCTCCTTCCTCAGGAGGTTCTGACAAAACAGACCAGGGACTACCCCCTGTAACATTCTCACGTCACTTCACTGCATGGTGAGGAGGGCTGAGATGAGCCAGAGAGAACAGCCTATGACCACATTACACTGACAAGCCAGTTCTGCACAACCAGGGAAAAAGCCATCCCACCATGAAACCAGACGCCAGGAAGAGATGTCTTCCACAGGCCCTCAAAATGCCAAGAAACCGGAGCGAAAGCCTTATTGCTCAACTTTTTGCTGCAATCTTCCAGACATGCCACCTATCAGTGACCCAAGAACCTTAGGATGGAAGCAGTCCTTTGGGAGTTGATATCCATCATTTCCTGACTTGGCAACTCCTTATCCATCTTGCACTGTACCTGAAGAAGACCCTGTGCGGGGTTTTGTGCAGCCAAATGATACAATAGGACTTGTATTTTCAGAAGGCCCCTAACAGTTATGGACAAGGGCAAGGCTAGACACCAAAATAAGCAGGGTGAGGCTTTCTTGCAGATCTAGGCATGAGCTCCCGGGTCCTTCTGTTCATCCTTACTGCTGAGGAAGGAGCAAACGGAAGAAAGTTTCCAGATTTTAGTCCCTCTAAAATGAATGACACAGATGCCTGCTCAGGGATTATAAGCAGGCCAACATAACGTTGGGAGGGGCTGGTGACCCTGCATGTGAGAGTATAGAGCTCTTGGCTAAGGAGCCATCCTGTGTAGTGTAAGAAGAGGAGAGAGACAAACAGGGGTGTAGTGATCCCAGACAAGCAATTATTTGTTTCACAGAAAAAATAATTCAGAGGAACACGAGGGGGAACATCATCATAGGAACTGACTGAATAATTTGGATTACAGACCCAAAGCACAGATATTTCCAACGCTCGACTTGGACTGCATTGGCGTAAGCCCAGAGAATAAAACAATTATGTGTGCAGATCTGGCTCCTGTCGGGATATAGCCCTCATTTAGCTAACCTTTCAAGTTTGTTACTCTTACTGGTTTCTTTCTTGAGGAAAAAAATAATCAAGCCCTTTGAAGATTGAGCTGAATTTTATGTGGAAGAGTTGTCCATTTTCAGTCCGTCTGCCAGGAATCAATACTGTTCTCTAATTACATGCCACTCAGGTTTCCACGCAAGGTATATACAATATTGATCGTGACTCAAGAAGGTAGGGCTTCCCAAGTGTTCTGCACCTTCTGAGAAACACACAAAGAAAATGGCGAGTAATTAATAATGATCTCGCTCGGATCAGCCACTGGTCACACACAGAGGCATCTGCCAGGGCTTTGGTGCCTGCTGTGAAGTTAGAAAAAATAAATTACTTTCCCAGCCTCTGAGGGCAGCCTGCCAACTCCCACCTATGTGTCTCAAGGTCGATGCCTTTCCTAGAAAGAGTTTTCTCTCTCTCCTCCTGGGCATCGTGCTGTTGGAGGGGACATATCAAAACATGTCGAAGACAATTTCTTGCTTCAAGGAGACCCTTACAAAGCCTTTGGTGGCTCTTGCTAGAAGCAGCTCTTCGAGGACAAGGCCAATGCTCAACTCTGGCTCAACTTCAGCCTCTCACATGAGTCCTGGTACCTGGCAGGTGCAGGCAAAAATGTGTTGTGCCAAAAGGAAACTGCATGGCAGTAATCCTACCTAGTACTTGAAAGGCTGTGGCAGAAGGAATAGCATGAGTTTAAGATTAGTCGGGGCTATACACTGAGACTCCATCTCATAAAAAAAAAATGTTTTGAACTCAACAGAGTAAAATCCTTGATGCAAAAGAAGAAAACAACACACTATTCTCTTTAAGTGTTTTGGAATTTTCTTAATACTAATGGTGTGTATTACATCATAATTCATATTACTTCTTTGGTTTGTTTTATCAAATTTGTGATCTAGATTGACATTACTTGTGTGTCCCTGTTCCATACCAGGTTTTATCTTTTAAAAAAGGTTTATTTACTGAAGTTTTATTTATATATGTGTGTGTGTGCCTGAATAAATTTATGTGTACCAAACACATGCAGTACCCTAATGTGTCAGAAGAGGGTGTTGGGTTCCCCCTGGAACTAGAGTTACAGGCAGCTGTTAGTCACCCAGTGTGGATCCTAGAATTTGAACTCTGGTCCTTTGCAAGATCAGAAGCCCTCTTAACCGTTGAGGCCGCCATCGCTCCTGCCCTCCAGCTTTTGCCTTGTCTGTTCCTCACACACACTGTCTCACTACTCATTTTTGTTGTATTGAAGACTGCAGGCCAGAAAGATATCCCAAGGAGAGGGTGCTGGTTGGTTTTACCTGTCTACTTGACACCAACTAGAATCACCTGGGACAAGAGTCTCAATTCAGGAATTGTCTAGGTCAGGCTGGCCTGTGAACATGTGTGTAGGAAGTTGTCTTGATTGTTAACTGATGGAGGAGGAATCAGCCCACTGCAGGCAGCACCATTCCCTAGGCTAGGCTGTATGGAGTGAGGAAAGCTAGCTGAAAGCAAGCAAGCAGCATGGGCTCATTTGTTTCTTTCTGCTTTTGATCGTGGATATGATGTAACTAGCTGCTTACGTTCACTTGATAATAGATGATAAGGTGGAATTTTAAGCTAAATAAACCTTTGCTGTCCATCCAAGTTGCTTTTTAGTCAGGGTATTTGCCAAAGCAACAGAAAAAGAAAACAAAAAAACAAAAACAAAACAAAACAAAACAAAACCAAAAACTAGGGCAGAGCAAAAGAAAGCCTTGTGGAGATGGAGAACAGACCTGCCCTTCCAAGGCCGCTCTCACAGGCCAGAAAATCCTTCACAGCAAGTCCATAGAAAATCGAGAATGTGACAAAAAAAACCAAACAGCAACGAAAACAGTCGCCCACAATTGGTCCTGACACAAACTGTTTGCCATGTTGGAGAAAAGTGTGAAAATAAAATAAGGGCCACAAACTTGAGCTGGAGAGAATTGAGGGTGGAGACGAAAGGGGTATTTAGAGTACATTTTGAGTTATGTCTAATGATGACCATGGGGTCCTGTCATCAAAGAGAACGTTTTCAACCAGCTAGACAACAGCCCTCAGCAGATATGCCACCCATGAGGAGTGGCCTAGATGTTCTCATTCGTATCTTCTTGGAGATATTGTCAAAAGTTGAATTCCTTAAAATTAGAAATTCAGTTGGTTTTTAATAGAGTCTTCATGGTTTTTCCTTGTTGGGGAATGAACATGTTCTCCAGGTTAATACAATCATCACCTTTTTAAGTGTAGGTTAGTGGCCTTTCTTGCATCAATGAGAGGAGTATACTTGCTCGTTTTTCTATTACTGTGACAATATACCCAATAAAAGCAAGGTAAGGAAGGGCTTGTCTTAGCTTATTATCATGGTGGGGCATGGTGTTAGGGATTCGAGGCAGCCCACCTGGTCACTTTGAATCAGGAAGCAGAAATGAAGTGGAGTGCAGCATGCCTTCTTCCTTCCTATTTACCTAGTCTAGACCCCTGGACCAGAGAATGCTCTCACCCTCTTCAGCTAATCCTCTCTGTAGACACAACCGGAGGTGTGTTCCTAGATAATTCTAAATCCAGTCAAACTGACAAGGAAGATTAGCCATCGAAGGTGGGGGTTGGTTCTGATCCTCTGCTTGCTCCTCCAGCTAGGACACTTCTAGGTGATGTTGTTTTCAAGTACACTGGTGAGTGGATTTTAATGGGGAAGTAGTAAAGCTACCAATCCTTGTATTTTTGCTAGAGGTCAACCCTTAAACAGCAGATTTCTCACAGGTGTGGGCGTAAATTGTCACTCTTGGGCATGGTCATTACAGAACACACCTTCTCTGACGGACAACTTGGATCTTTACTGTTTGTGTTTACCTCCTTTGTTGGGTGCTAGGAAGCTCCCAGCCATACTGATGGCTCTACTCACTGAATGTCAATTTATGTGGGTATTCTAAGAACCAGCACAGCCCCTGCTTCCAACTCATCTTTCTCTTCTACTTCGTGTTCCTTTTTCGTTTATTTTCTTATACATTATATTTTTAGTTGTTGTAGTACCCACTGTAATCCATATTAAGTTCTCCTTTTAGAATGAAGAAAAGTTATAGAGAAAGTTAACAAATATTAATAACAAACAAGCCTTGGTTCTATGCTCATCGTTTATATATACATTTCTCATTATATGAACTCAGGAAACATCCACATTTGAGACTATTTCCTAATTGTAATGTTCATGTCATGGTAGGGAGTGCTAGCATTCCTTCTATGCTCCGCCCAACAGTTACCTGGCAGCAACCAGGTAGGCCTGGCTTGCTATAAAAGGGGTTGTTTGGCCCCTCCTTGCTTTCCTCTCCCTCTCCCTCTCCCTCTCCCTCTCCCTCTCCCTCTCCCTCTCCCTCTCCCTCTCCCTCTCCCTCTCCCTCTCCCTCTCTCTCTCTGCCTCTCTCTCTCTCTCTCTCTCTCTCTCTCTCTCTCGCTTTCTCGCTCTCTCGTTCTCTCTCTCTCTCTGACTCATCTCTCCCTGATTCATTTCTCCCTCTCTCCCTTTCCTCTCCTCCCTTTCTCTCCACATGTTCCTGGCTGGCCTCTCTTCCTCCTCCTCCTCCTCCTCCTCCTCCTCCTCCTCCTCCTCCTCCTCCTCCTCCTCCTCCTCCTCCTCCTGCCCCCCTCTCTCTGTGTCTGGCTCTCTTTCCCTGTCTTTACTCTCCCTTCTCAACTTCCTTTCCTATGCCCTAAATAAACTCTATTCTATACTATACCTGCTGGTACCTCAGGGGAAAGGGAAGCCTCAGGATGGATCTGCTGAAGCCCCCCTCCCACCTCACCATACCATGCTCTACAAAATATATACTTGACTCTTTTTATAAAACACAACAGAGAAGAAGGAATGCTGGATGTGAACTATTAAGACTAGATTTTGTTGTGTTTTACAAAAAGATAGAGAAGCCAGGGATATGTTTGGTGGAGGTGTGGTAAGGTGTGGGGGAGGGGGTGCCTCTTCCGGCCCATGCCTTCTCCCTGAGGGACCAGCTACAGTTTGGTTATAGTATAGAATAGAATTTATTTAGGGCATGGGGAGGGGAGTTGAAGGATAGTAGAGACAGAGAAAGGAAGAGAGAGAGAGAGAGAGAGAGAGAGAGAGAGAGAGAGAGAGAGAGAGGGAGAGAGGAGTACAGGTCAGCCATGAGCATGTGGAAAGAGGGGGTAAGGGAATGGGGAGAGAGGGGGAAGAGGGTAAGAAAGCAGGAGCAAGAAGAGAAGAGAGCAAGAGAGCAAGACAGTGAGGAGGGGCAAGCAGCCCCTTTTATAGTGAGTCAGGCACACCTGGCTGTTGCCAGGCAACTGTGGGGCAGAGCCTAGACTAAATGCCACAGATTAAAGCCTCTAATACAACCATAACAGTGTCCTCTATAAATATTTATTTAGCGACTGAATCAGTGTTGTAGGTTCAATCAGATACTTTCCTCTAAACTTTTAACATAGTGGTCCAACAGGTAACCTTCAAAGGCTATTTATTCTGAGGATCTGAGCAAGGATGTGCTGCCGTTTAGAGGAGAACAACAATAAGTGATTCAAAATGAGAAGTGAAATGAACAGCTCTGGGTTGCTCTTGGAAGGTTCCAGGGTGACCCTAAATGGGACTGTCCACATAGAGCTTCCCAGGAGCTGTACTTGTGACACAGGCATTCATACATCCAGAAATTCCAGGTCTGCTTAGCATTGGTCCAATTTTGAACTCGGGAAAGGCCACTGGAGACTAACCACTGCAGACTGAGTGCACCGTGCCTTGTACCTGAGAGTAGAATGCTAAGCTTTTGTCTTGTAAGAAGTAGGGCACAAGAACGATGAAGTGGCCAGGCACCAAGAACGATGAAGTGGCCAGGCACTCTGATTTTATGACACAAGATCCTATTGCTAAGTAAGAGGATCAAAGTTGTGTGAGTTTGTGATACCATGTACCTCGGGTGGTGTCACACACAGTCCTAAGGCTCTTACTCCTGTAGTCTCCCTTCCCCGTGAGCCAGATGCACTCCTCACACCCACTACACAGACAAAGAAACCACCGCATCCAGCCTAGCATCTTGCCTGAGTCCAGTCCTTGGTGAGTGGAGAGCCAGGGCACACACTCTGCCTAGTTCTGACACATGCATGTAGACCCAGTGAAAGATGCTCTTTTCTTCTCAAAGTTTCTTCTTTTCTGTCTTGATCCCATCCTTTGCCCTTTCTTCATAGAAACAATAACCAGAGAGCCATGGGAAAGCTAGACAGACTAGCAATTCTTCATCTTTTTGCGTTTACATTTGTTCTAATCAGTGGCCAGAAGGAAGCCTCTTTTCTACTCAAGGGCACCTTTTGATCAGCAGGCAGCCGGTGGCTAAGCTCCCAAGGTACTCATGTGCAAGCTGGTCTTTATGAACAAAAGGAGGAAGAAAGGTTCTAGGTTGATTTTGCCCTGAGCAAGCTTAACAAAGCAAACTAATTCTGTCTCTGCTATAAATAGTGATCAATATGATTATTCATGAGATCCTGCTTATCTCTCAAGCCTCAGTTTCCCTAGAAACAGTTATTGGGGCTTCCCAGCTACCTCCCCACAGAGGAACAAGAATAGCCCAATGGTCGTCCCTAACATAGAAGGCTCTATAGCTTGATATTAACATCAAGCACAGATAAAACCCTTCAGATTCCTGCCCTTATATTCCCAAGCCTTAGTGAGAGACCCTGTGGTTGAGTGCTTTGGAAGCAAGTGTATTATAAATGACTTTGTGGATGCTACGTTCCCAGAGAGAGCCATTCTAGCATTCTGAGTGGACACCAAAGGTGCTAAATTATATCCCTTGTAGAACGGAGAACTCTTCAACCATTTCCTGTGCTGCTGCTGAAGGCATTTTAGATATTTGGCAGGATTTATTTGAATGTAGAGATATCACAATGGCTCAACCAACAACAAGCTACATTTTTTCAACATTATTTGTCTTTTAAAAAATCGGAGTGTGCTGCCTAAAGCCCATGGGTTTGTAAGGAGACATGGCAGCAGGTAAGTGAGCCCACTGGAAAAAGGATTCTTGCTTTTCAAGAAAAATTGCCTGAGATCACTTCCCAGGTGATGGTCTACTCTAGTTGCTCGCCACAGGAAACAAGAGTAGAAATGAAAACAGTTCCACCTCAGTGTCGCGTGAACAAATGTGTCAACAAAGCCGAACAAAACCATTCTGTTGTTCAGTTCCGATTAGGTTAGGAATAACTAAGAAAACTGAAATACAAGACACTCATAATAAAAGAGGCTCTGAACAGATCCTGCATGACTGAGGTCATGTCTGTGACCTGTGATGCCTGTCCAGGCAGGCTTTGACTAATTCTGCATGCATACCATCGAAGGCACTCTCAGTACACCAGTGCTTAGTGCCCGTCTGGCTCTCATCTTGTTTTGTAACGTTAGATGCTATAGGCATAAGATACCAGGCAGTTCTTGAAAAGCACAGGAAGGGTTTTGTGTGGCATTGAGGCACAGTTCAGCAGCATCTGTAATTGTAGCACTGAGATTAAACCCCTCCCTCCACAGGGTTCAGCAACTGCAGACAAAGCCAGACCTCCTACTACAAAAAAAACAAACAAACAAGCTCTCTGTGACTCACTGATTATTGGGACATCCTCCTCTTTGTTGTTTGTCTTCTGAGACATGGTCTTGCATAGCCCATGCTGGTCCCAAACTTGTTATGTAAACTATTCTAACCTTAAACTCCTGATATTTCTGCTTCCTTCTCCCAACGCCTGGGATTACAAGCATGTGTCACTGTCCCCAGCAATTAACAGATATTGTTATAAACAGTTTTTATGAATTAATTCAATCTTTCAGGTAATTACTATCCACTTTGTAAATGAGTAAACTGATAAACAGAGAAATCTGGGTTTGTTCAAGATGGCTAAAGCAGAAACTGGAAATGTGGTGATTGGAAGCAAAGCTGACATATACCCATCTTCTCTGTGAAATAGTCACTCCCAGGGCCCTATGTTTCTATCCATGGGTTTTGTTTAGATCTTGGTGAGAGACAATCCTTGATAGTAATGATAAGATTATAATTAATAATTGTGATGGTCATATTTAAATGTCAGCTTGCCACAACTGAGAAATTGTCTGAGAGTGGAGCCTCCACAGAGGAATTGTCTAGATTAGGTTTGTGTGTTGATGGAGAATTGTCTTGATTGTTGGCTGATATGGGAAGACCACCCCACTGAGGGCAGCACCATTCCCTGCGCAGATGGTCCTGGACAGCACACGTGAAGAAATCTAGTTATATATGAGCAGCCTAGCAAGAAGGCTTTCTGCTATTGACTACAGATTTGGTGTGACTAACTACTTTGAATTTCTGCTTTTGTTCTTTTCCCTCTATGATAGTCTGCAACATGAAGTTGTAAGGAAACAAGCTCCTTTTGTCATAAAATGCTTCTGGTCAGGTGTTTTATCAGAGCAACATATATGAAACTGAGACAATGGCGGAAAGAAATACAGGGAAGGACATCTTTCAAAAGACAGAGAGCTTCCGCAGAGGAAAGTCCCATGGGCTCCTCTGTGGAAAGCAGAGTTCTCAAGGGAGCAGGTGGCCCTGCTAAGTGAGGTGCTCCTTAGGGGTGCTCCCTGGGGCTGGCCAAGCCAGTGACTACTTAGAAAAGCCAACAGCAGGCAGAAAGCCAAGTGGCACACACACAAAAAGGGTACATTCAGAAAAAAAAAGGCACTCCTAAGTGGTGGACAGGGAAGCCACATTAGTGAAAATAGAATGAAGAAATTATCTCTATAATATATAACATGAGTAATACCTGGTGACTCACTCTTACTGTTGCAGAATACAACAAAGCATCTGTACAAAAATCTCCACTCATTTCTTAGGTTAGGTACAGGGCTAAGCCTTTTGTGCTTATGTTTTCCACCTAGTTCCCATAATAATCCTTCCAAGTAAATAAAAGTATGCTGAACATACATGTAAAGAAACTGAAGTTCTTCCCAGAGACTGAACCACCAACCAAAGAGCAAGCAAGGGCTGGACATAGGCTTCCCGCACATACGTGGCAGATCTTCATGCGGGTCCCCCAAAAACTGGAGCTGGGGGCTGTCCCTGAATCTGCTGCCTGTCTGCCTGCCTGCATGCCTGTGAATCCTGTTTCCCTAACTGGGAAGCCTTGTCTAGCCGCAGTGGGAGAGGATATGCCTAGTCTTTCAGTGACTTGATGTGCTGGGGCAACAGGAATGGGGGAAAATAGAAGGGGAAGGGGGGAGGACTTGTGTGAGGGGGTACTGGGAGGAGATGGGCTGCTGATATTGGAAATTAAAGTGAATAAATTAATTAATTAATTAAAATAGTAATTAAAAATTAAAGATTAAGTAAACTGCCCAAGACCACAGAGCTCTGATTAAATCTGGCCTCCTGGCCTACAAAGCTGGGGTAGTTTACCTTTATGCCTACTTACCAGACTGTTTCCCATTCCACTACATTCTTGAGTGGGTGTCGTAACAAGTGTTTGTTCCAAAGCATGAGAAGGTGCTTCCCTTCTGGTACATTTATTTTCAAGGTTTCACTGCACACAGGAAGAAGCCCAAATGCTGGAAAATTCCTTTGACTTTAGTCAGTAAAAGCAACAGTGACTGCTTCTGGAACTTTATGTGTTGGCGATTTGCTTGAGGTTTCTGGTAATCACCTGGTTTAATGCTCCTAATAGCTACATGAGATGCTATTGTTACCCTCAGTTTTATACTTGTAGAAACTGAGGAAGAGAAAAGCTAAAGAATGCACCCAGGGTCACACAGTAAGAAAGGAAGCTGGGATCTGGGCCTCAGAGGCATGAGGGCCTGAAGCTGATTTGCTTGCATTTTGCATTTGAGATAGAGTCTTGAAATCTATCATAAGCTGCCCTTGAACTCATAGAACTCCTTCTGCTTCTGACTCCTGTGTGCTGAGGTTACAGGTATGGACCATCACATCTGGCTTTTTAGTTGGCGTTGCCGACCTAAGTACTACATCCTTCTCTATTAATTTTTTTTCATTTATTTGTTTATTTGTGTATGAGTGTGTCTGTCCTTGTGCTATGGTGCATGTGTGAAGCTCAAGGGGAAAACTGTGGGAGTTGGTTCTCTCCTTTTACCACATGGGTCCTAGGGAGCAAACTCAGGTTACTAGGCTTGGAAGCAAGCTGTTTCCCACTGAGCCTGCAGGGTGGCCCAGCACAGAGGCTCTTAAAGAGACAGGCACCACCCTTTCTCTGCTTTGGAGTGAGGCCTATGCTGCAGTACCTCTGAGAAACTATTTAGATTCTAAGAACACCTGCTTTCCCCAGTGGCTCCTTTAGATGTAAGTCCCTGCCACATAGCCTCAGTGAGCTGGCAGAAGAGTCAGTGCAAAGAGCAGACATGAGCTCAAGCTGACAGCAAACAGGGTAGCACCAAACTATAAATGCTCCCCTAATCCAGTCACTAGGTGAGTCTCCTTACAATAGTCCACACTCCTGGGTGGGGCACATCCTTTAGAAGATCTGTCCCCTGATGGACGCTGACATCTGAGTCTCCATTTTCCTGGTTAGCCTTCAGAGCAACTCTAATGGAGACAGCAAGCTCACCCACTCACACTCTGGAGAACAGGAAGCAGGTAAGGGAAGGCTGAAGGCAGCAGCTCCTAGAGTCAGCTTGACCTACTGCTGTGACTTAACAGTATTCATGTTAAAATGAAGGTATGAAATACTCCCAGCAAGCAGAAAGAAACCGCTGGTATTAGCCTAAAATTTTTACACAAAATATATCATCATCAGGGACTTGATCCAAAATAATTAGTCTGTTACCAGAGCAGGCCCACAGCCCCTCCAGGGCTGATGGGTAGGGCTTGTTCCAGCTGAGTAATAAAAATTCATATTGAACCAGAAAAAAAAAAATAGGAGAGGATTCCTATATACTTTTGTCACCAGAGATGAGCTGACTCACCTTGGCTGAGTTTCAGCAAGTTCTTGGAACTTGCTTATAAATTGTACTATATCAGCTATCAAAACTGGTCTGCTTGCCACCATTTGATCAGCCACAGGGCATGTCCCTTGTCTAACAGATCCATGACGATATTCAGCTTAGAGTCAAAGTCCTTCTGAGAATTACCAACTGATTAGATCCTAGCCATATCCATACAGACACACGTCAGGACCAAAGGGCACAGAAAATATCCTTAGAAATGCCTGGTGGAGACTGACATCTGAGTTCACCAAATATCAGAGCTGTAGCCCCACCATTTCTGTGATGGCCAGTAGGCCTTTATTCAGAACTGGAATGTAATTCCCAGGGTGCTCACAAAAGCCCATCTGATCAAAAGGAAGCTAAATCCTCAAGAACTATAGCCTTCCATAGTTTCTCTGTGCCTATGCAGCCCACGTCCCTGCTCTGGCCACCAGAGACATTGACTAGGATGACACATAAGGATGGGAATGCAGGAAGGGACTCCCCAGGTGGCAGTGACTGTTGTTATTCAATTTCAGTACTTATAGACAATGCTTTACATCACAATCTGCTTTCTTCTCTTAAGCTATAGCGTTTGACATTACTCTTGACATGCCATTGTCATCTATAGAGTTTATTCTTGACAACACCACAACAGAGTCATAGAAATATCACACAAAAACTGCTAATGTTTAATAAGTTGGTTGGGCCACATTCATAGCTGCATGTGACCCCATGTACCCATGGGTTGCCAGTTGGACACACCTACTAGGGCAAGAGGAAAATCCAAAAGATAAAGCCAGTGTAATTGTCTACATCCATGTGCTCCGGATTCTTCTGCAAAGCTGGGTTCACACTGACCATCACGCAGAGCAGAAGGTTCATGTTCTCATGCACACAGATACCTCCTATTTCAGGCCATAGACCTCAGGGTGTCTCACTCTGGGCACAGTGCCTCATTCCGACCCATGGAGGAAGCTCCCATAGATGCCACCGAAGAACACAAAAGAGACCTCTCAGGAGCTCCGACCTAGTGTCTAAGGAGAACCTAGCTCAGAGTTGAACATCCATTGAGCACAGCTGTTTTGCCATGGCTCAGCTGTGTAGGGCAAAATACTAGAGAGATCCAGGCCAGGATAGGGTATTACAAAACAGTGACGTAAAGTGACGTCCCTGATTGAAATATGATTTCATCTTGAGCTACGTAACCAGTTGTGAGTTGGATATAAAATATCCTCTGTAGCCTTAGTGTTGGGATACGTGGTTCCCCACTGATGGCTCTACTTTGAAGACTTAAAGAGATGAGGCTGTAGCTGGAGGAAGTAAATCACTGGTAGCACATCTGGAGGGACTGTGCCTTGTCTTCCCATCCCATTTGCTTTGTTCTGTTACACGAGCGGGGGGGGGGGGGGTGGCAGCTACACACTCTCGCCACTGTGGAGTCACCTGCTGCTAGGCTTTCTTTCTAGACGGACTTACCCTTTGAAACTGTGAGTCAAGACACCCTCTACACCACTACCACCTCAAGTGGCTTCTTGTCGGGCATTTGGTCACAGCAATAGGAACAGTGACCAATATTCATCTTTAGGGGTTCATTGCAAAGCTTTAGCCTGCAGATCATTGTGACCATTACATCACAGAGTTTATGTAATGTCCTGACCCCAGTCTCTGTCATATTGGTCAGTGCTTGACAATCACTAGAAATGATCACTTAGGTGCTTCTTGATAAATGTAGGAAGCTTAAAGAGCTCGTGCCAGGGACGAAAACCAAAAGATAAAAAACTGAAAACAGAACGAAACAATCCGCCCTCTGGGAAGGCTTCATATCAACCAAGCACCTGGGTCCAACAGTCAAATATTCATGTGAGAAACAAACAAACAAGCAAAAACAGGGTCTGGAGAGATGGCTCAGTGCGTCAAGTGCTTGCTCTGTAAGCAAGGAGACCTGAGTTCTGTCCCTGCAACCCACATGAAAAATTGAGCGTTGGGGGTGATGTCCTACCCACGCCTCACACCTCATTACCTGTGGCAGTTGGAAGAGCTGCCCTGCGGTCATAGAGCGGGTGAGCTGGCCCTGCCCCTCGCTGGCTGCAGCACTCAGAAAGTGGGCTGTGTACCTCCCTTGGGCACACAGTAGGGCTGGCCCTGGTGAAGGGGGTACATGTGAGTAGCCCCTTGGGTGAGAGTCTGAGAGAGCTGCCCCAGCCCCTGGCAGGCTGTAGCACTTGGGAGAATGGGTCCCTGGGCCTTGTCTGGGCAGCGTAGTGGAGCTGGCTCTGGAGATGGGTGAGACACCCTGCGGGTATGAGCGCAGGAGAGCTGCCCTGCCTGCTGCAGATGATGGCAGCGTTGCATGGCCTAGCTGGGACAGTGCTGGAGAGCTTGTCCTGGTAGTGCTGCTAAGGGAGAGCTGGCGAGCTGACTAGCTCAGCTTCTAGCCAGGCCCAGATCCAGAGCTTCGAGTTGACCTAGCCCCAAAATCGGTGTGAAAGCTGAACCAAAGCCGCAGGATCTCCCTGACACAAGAGCAACAACAGGATCACTGGGAGCCTGATGATGCCACAGAAGCCAGAGTCTCAAACCAGACCAAGGACTCAGTGCAGTGAACATTTGCAAGCGAAGATGTGTGGGCAGAGTGGGACACACTGGGACACACTGGGACACACTGGGACACACTGGGACACACTGGGACACACTGGGACACGCTACAGCTTCCACAGTGGGATGTTTTTCTATGCTTTGGGGTTTGGTTGCTGTTGTTTTTAGTGGTGTGTGTGTGTGTGTGTGTGTGTGTGTGTGTGTGTGTGTGTGTGTGTTGGTGTGTTTTATTTCGGAGAGGAGAGGTTGCAAGAGCAAAGGGCAGATATGAGAGGACAGGAAGATGATCAGGACTGGTGATGTGAAACACACAAAGAATCAATAAAAAGTATTTTAAAAAATTGGGTGTCCTGGTGCATACTTACAAAGTCAGCACTGGGTGGATGAAGACAGGCTCTCGGGCCCACTAGTAGGCCCCTAGCCTACACAGCAAGTTTCTGTCCAATAAGAGAACCTATCACCAGGGGTAAAAACTGGACAGCACTTGAAGAATGCCACTTGAGGGTCTCTCCTGACCTGTACACACATGCGCACACACAAGCACATGCATCCGTGAGCATGTGTACCTGAATATGAGCATTAACACAGATACGCAAACATTAATTTATAAAATGTACCAGGCCGCATGTGCTCTCTACAGTGCGTGAATCTTGCGAGTGTTAAATGCTTATGGGTTTGGCAGTGTGGATTTTCTAGGGCTGCATGGGCAGTGCCTTTAACCGGGAGCCAACGATAATGAGCCAGTAATCAAATGGAACCCAAGTAGTGGGGGCTGTGCTGCCCCAGGAAGTGGGGACCTGGCAAATGCCACACCAAGAAAAGCAGGACAGACAGTATTTAGCAAAGGGTGTAATCTACCCAGAAGGAGGTCTTAAGTCCAAAGAGCAGAGTCATGGTGTTCCAGAGGCCTAAGAGATTAAGGGAAACGGTGGCCCTTGGCTGGGGGGCCAATATAAGAGCCACAGGTGGCCTGGGCCTGGGTTGAAGGCAGAGATAGCTCAGCACAGACGCTAGAACCTAAGACTGTCCATCTGTACCCTGGGGGGGAACCGGAGGTCATGTCTGCACCTGTCACTTCTACTTTTCACATGTACACTCACCTATGCCCTGTTCCCGGGCCTCCATGCCCCACACGCAGAACAGAAGATAGCAGGTGGACTTTACGCTGCTCACGTGATGGGCAGCCTTTACACTCGGTGTCCTAAACTCACACACATACTTTATGTCCTTATTGCTGCTCACAGAGGTCTCAGAGTCCACGTCTGAGGATCAGAGTTCGCGGCTCCGCTTCCCAGTTCCTGGTCCTGTGAACACTCACATGCACACTGGGATCTGAGAGGCCAGCTTGCAGCCGTGCTAGGCCGTCACCTCCTTTCTTTTTAATTTTAGAAACTTTAAAAAAGTTATGCACAAATAGCTTTTATTACAGTATTTTATACACATATATTGTATATTTTGCTCATATTTACTCCTCACTGTCTTCATTGTTAAATGTCGAATGGTCAGTGCTTCATGATCACTTGACATGATCACTCAGTCACTTGATAAATAAAGAAATCTCAGATATCTCATAGCATGACGAAGGAAGGGAAGCTGGAAAATAAGGACAGAATATGCACTTCGTGGGAGAAAATGACAGTTTTCCACATGTGAGCAACCGCCTGCCTGGGAGCTTGCACATAGTAGTCACTCAATAAACGCATTATTGTAAATATAGAGGATTATTATTGGTGGTCTGAAAATAATGTCCTAGAGTCTTAATGGGGCTGCTAGGATTTACTGAAAACTGACCCGAGGCCCTTCCAGATTTAAATGAGAAGATGTATACCATGTGGGCTGTTAAAAGGGATGGGGGTAAGGACTCTGTTTGGGGAGTCTGGGAAGGGGCATCGTTTGGGATATAAATAAATAAATAAATAAATAAATAAATAAATAAATAAATAAATAAATAAATAGAAGTCTGAATCTAAAGCCTCACTCTCTAGTGGGTCATCTTAAAATGAAAATTCAGGGACCTCATGAGTGAGGAGCAGGCTGTAATTAGGGAGACTCACAATATTACCACCCTGCTCCTGTACAGTCAGGGACCCTTTCATTTGCCTCTCAATTTCCCCAATAGGAGGCTCTCCTTTATCTAGGAGAAGAAGGAATGCTTGGAAATGAGAATGAACTTCTAGAAGGGAGGCTTAAACAAAGAGTAAGAACCTTGTATGGGACAGGATATTCAAGAAACCATGGTCAATGACATAATTTCCCATCCAGAGGAGAGTAGCAGCCACTGCTGGATGCAGGTCTTGCCTGCAGCTGCAGGGTGTGTCCTGGGCAAGAAGGATGCAGGAAGAACATGGCTCCTGGTGTCAGAAGAGAATCAAGATGCAGGGCCTGGCATTGAGTTACGTGACTGTTCACTGTGGTTTGCCTGCTCACTGTGGTTTGCCTGTTCACTGTGGTTTGCCTTTTCACTGTGGTTTGCCTGTTCACTGTGGTTTGCCTGTTCACTGTGGTTTGCCTGTTCACGTAGTTTGCCTGTTCACTGTGCTTTGCCTGTTCTCTGTGCTTTGCCTGTTCTCTGTGGTTTGCCTGTTCTATGTGGTTTGCCTGTTCTCTGTGGTTTGCCTGTTCACTGTAGTTTGCCTGTTCACCGTGGTTTGCCTGTTCTCTGTAGTTTGCCTGTTCTCTGTGCTTTGCCTGTTTACTGTGGTTTGCCTGTTCACTGTGGTTTGCCTGTTCAC